>JASDDO010000029.1:126246329-126850884 GCA_030015575.1 Agapanthus africanus
TCCTCCTCGAGGTAGCACCATAAAAACGGATCTTTAAACAGGCTCCCGCCTCTATACCGAGGCAACTCGGTCATCAAGTCTGCTAAAAGAGATGACCAAGATGAAGTAGAGAATGATGTAGAATACTTTGTCTCGTTTCATCCAAAACCATGGATGAACGGTTAATGAAGTTGCCTTTTTAATTGATCAATTGAACTTGGAAATATATCAAAATGAATCATATCATTTCTTCTACCATGGGGCTTCCATAAATGGCCGACCACATATAGGAGAGGAATGGGTGAGTGTAGGAGCAAAGGGGTGACCATTAGCAATGCTTATCACAAAGGAAATATCCAAGTTCAAACCAAAACACATTAATGCAAATAATGAGTCAGTCAAACACCTCATCAACCATTTAATGCAAAATGGTGACACACAAAACCTAGTCATCAATCTAGAAGCTTCCTCATGACTCACCCAAATGAAGAAAAGATAATTCCGCATTAAACCGAATGTTTAAGATGGGTGATAGAAAACAGGAAACTTCCAAAAGCGATCCCGAAACGAATTTGAGGATAACCCCGTAACTGTACATACATACCCGCATTTGTATTACGACCGAATACAAATGCAACTGAGACAAAGATATTATATATACACTGTATAATACTCGGATCCGGCTTAAACCAAAGCCCACCAGTATTATCTGCCCGAAATATGACACATGCGTAAAAGCACGTGCATTTTCCGAACCCTGCCATAAAACCATACGGCCTCTACAACGTTTCGCCCGAACTTGGGAAACTATCTGTGGGGGACTGTAAAGACTCGTCAGTACCCTGGCAGTGGGTTTAACCATAAGCACCTCAGCGGCACTAGCAATGCATAGCGGCTGCCCATGTACTGACCTCAAGGGTAGTCGATGAGCGAACTCATCTTGGAACCCTATTGAGCTTATCAGTGACAATATACATACAGTCCGGTCCGTTCGTCTATGAGTAACGCATATCGGGCCTAGGGGGCTGATAACATCAGACCCCAATAGCGGTATAAGTCGTGTCAGAGTGTAGCCCAGAACATCCTAAGATACTACTGGAGTACCTACCAGTAAATCTCCTGCCTCGATCGAGGGCTTTGTGTATTGGCTCTCCTAAACACAGCGCGATCTCACACCCGCAATACCGGGAGAGACGAATCCCCTGCCGATCCGCTCACTTGCCTCCATGTGGCTCGGGACTGTACCCAACTAAAACCTGTTTGCATGACTCCTTTGAGCCGTGGTAGGGTAGTAATCAAAGCACAGTAGGAACTCACACGAGACAAATGATGACCTCAGGTTGATGAACTAACCTGTACACATGTCACCAGGGAACTGCTATCTGACGCTAGGTATAATACCAACTAGCAGGTTCCCGGCGAGTCCTGTCCGGTGTACTCATAACCCAATGAGCACCTGTATACATCTTAGGTGATCCAACTGACACAATTGGCTTGTGAGACCGGCCACCGCCCCTCGTCGGGGTCTCGACTGTATACATTAGTCTACTCCGGAGTATCGATGCCCTATCTCGAAACTCCCACGACTAGGGACCACTTTTAAGGATGTGCTTATAGACTACCCAACTCTCACGTATATGATTGCCATCATACTGTTGGTACTCAAGCAGGATCCTAAGGGCTCTATCAACGTGTAATAGTGATCATGTCACTTAAAGCTGTACATGATGATAGAGGCAAACTAGATAGCATACTATCATCTCGAGGAAGACTGTCCTACCGGTATAGGTCCTCCCTCTATCATTACAATCACGTACCTGTGATCCAATAATTGACTTTGAGGGCACTATATCCAACAAAGAGATCATCGGTGAATGTAATGAAAGAAGTGGAACCATTCCGGGCATATGTAGGCATAGGACCGCATACATCACTATGTATGAGTCCCAAGAGTTCAGTAGCTCTTTTTCTGTGTCCAGTAAACGGAGATTTGTTCATTTTACCTTTGAGAAATAACTCGCAAGTTTCATAAGATGTAAATTCGAACGGATTCAAATATCCATCTTTATGTAACTTAGCTAGTCTTGTCGCGTTGATATAACCTAGTCAACAGTGCCACAAGAAGGTTTCGTTCAATATGAACTCTTCCTCTTGTGTGTGTTCTGTATGTTCGGAACTGTACTTTGATTCAGAACGTATATACCGTTACACAACGTTCCAAACCCAATCAACACTTGATTTTGGAAAATGTTCATAACATTATCGTCTAAAGTGAGATTATATCATTCTTTAGTTAGCAAAGAAACTGATATAATGTTGCACATCATCTTTGGTACGTAGTAACATTCGTTCAGAATCAATGTATTACCATTTAGTAATACTAGGTGATATTCGCCAACTGCTTTCACTGCAACAATTGCTGTTAGTTGTATGTATGCCGTAGAGGCCAGTATTGTACAGATGATGTATATTATATTGGATGATTGGACATATATAGAGAGGACTTTCTTGCTCGATATGATAGTATGCTATCTGGTTGCACTTACTTTAACATGTATACTTGTCTCTTTATACTGTTTTATAGTTACATGTTGGTAAAGCCCTTAGGATGTGTACTTGACTACCTGGACTATGATGTGGATCATACTAGTAAGGGCATGGTAGTCCATAAGTACATCCTTCAAGGTCCCAAGTCGTGGGTGTATCGAGACGGGGCATCGATATACCAGTGTAGACTAGCGTATACGCTACTCGACCCATGAGATGGGCGATGGATGATCCCATATCCATTGGTGTTTGACATCAAAGATGGTATACGGATGCTCAATGGAGACTGGGTACACTGGACGGACTCGCCGAGAACTGCCAGATGGTATTATACCTCACGTCAGATGGCAGTTCTCTGGTGACACTTGTGCAGGTTAGTCTGTAGACCCGAGATCGTCATAGAGTCTTGTGTGATTCCCACTGTGTTTTGATTTCCACCTTACCACGTCCATGAGGGCGTGCAAAACGGTGGTTTTTGGGTACTGTCCCGAGTCACATAGAGGCAATGAGCGATAAGAGGGGTTTCGTCTCTCCCGGTATTGGGGGTTGATGTTGCGCTGTGCTCGATTGGCCCTAACAGGGAAGTCCCTGGCCAGGGCTGATTAGAGATTTATTGGTAAGTGATACCAGTAGTTTCTCAACCCGTTATGAGCCTCACATCGGCACGACTTATCGGTTATTGGGGTCTGACGTTTACCACCCCTAGACTTGATATGCGACATATCAGACGAGGAGACCGGACTGTACGGGATGTGTTACCGGCAGGCTTTTACAGGAGTTGGAGCGGGCTAGCTTGCTGATCTTCTTATCGCTCAATACCCGGGTAGCCATTATGTCCAGCTAGTACCGCTGACGGCTTGTGGGTTCTTGATGTGATCATCACCTACTGCCAGTGTATTGACGAGTCTTTAGAGTCCTACATAGAGGTTTTACTGGCTCAGGAAAAACGAAATAGGAGCTCATATGTGATATGTGCAAGACCGAGAATGATGCGTGTATGTGATACCCTATTCTATTCTCGTGACTTTTTGTATCGGTTGGTTATATATGATCTGTAAGTCCATGCTACCTCTCCCGGTACTTTCGGGAATGCGGAATTTGGTAAAAAACGATTTTTTCGGAGGTGGTAACATGGACCTAAAACCCAGATCTTGGTTAAACATCTATCTAACAACCTAACTACGAGTTTCTAGCTACTCGGTTAGGGGGTTATACCTTACTTGTCTTGAACTCCTTCGTCTTCAAGCTCCGATGGTGGTCCGGATTGGCTTCTTCCCGTCGTCTCCGTACGCCGAAGATAGATCCACCTGAAAGCTCCAACCTTTAGCTCCTTCTTCGTTCTTTGAAGAAACTAGTTCACTTGGTTTGCTAAACCTAGTGAACTAGAATGAGTAGAGAAGAGTTTGTATGGGATTTTATCTATGGTTCTTGATTCTCAACTCATGAGACAAGAGAACCATAGAATCAAGAGAGGGAGTAAGAGGTTGAGGGTGAGAGCAAAAACAAGAGAGCTCAAGAACAAGAGAGAGAATGAGCAAGAAAGAATGAGCAACTCTTTTGTCTCTCATCCTCTCATAATCCAAAGTCATGATAACTCATCATACTAAAAAAGTCTTATGTGATGGTTGAAGCAACCATAACCATATCATTTCATGCACTCATTTTACACAAATGAGCAAGCAAACAAAAGTCTTTGCCATGAAATGATGGCTATGGTTATCATGATGGTCAACTAGTCAAGCCTAGTCAACCGGTCAACAAAGTCAACAAGTCAACAAAAGTCAACAAGTCAACAAGTCAACAAAAGTCAACAAGTCAACAAAGTCAACAACCATGTCACCATAATACTTAATTAATATAATAGTTAATCACATATCATATTCTCATTAGGGTTGAGCAAAAAGTCAAATAGTCAACGGTCAACTGTCAACAACCCTAATGAGAATCCGCTGCCTCTGTCTCCCTGTCAACTGTGCATACGCACCCGCATCCGCGTTCCGAGGAACACGAATGCACGCTGGATAAATCCAATCCCAAAAGGTACACTAGGATCTGGCTTAAACCAAAGCCCGCTAGTGCAGACTGTCCGGACACTGTACGTGCACAAGTGCACGGATGTGACCGAACCCTGTCGCAAAACCATGCGACCTGTCGCAATACCATGCGACCTCTACTCTTTTGCCTAAAGGCGAAAAGCTTTCTGTGTGGGACTTTAAAGACTCGACACTACGCTGGCAGTGGGTTTAACCACAGACCGCAAGCGGCACTAGCTGTGCGTAACGGTCCCCAGGTAATGCCGACAAGAAGACCGACGAGGCGAAACCCATCTGAACTCCTACTGAGCCTGAGTGTGACATTCTCCATACAGTCCGGTCTGTTCGTCTGATACATCGCATGGCGGGCCTAGGGGGCGGTAAACGTAAGTCCCCCAATAGCGGTACAAGTCATGCCGGAGCGAAGCCCAAAACACCCTGAGATAACACTGGAAACCTACCAGTATATCTCGATTGCCCTGGCCAGGGACTACTCGTGTAATGGCTCTCCTAGACACAGCGCGATGTCAACCCCCAATACCGGGAGAGACGAATCCTGTCTAACCGTCACTGCCTCCAAGTGCTTCGGGACTGCACCCAACCACTACCTGTTTGCACGACTCCTTTGAGCCGTGGTAGGGTAGTGATCAAAGTACAGTGGGAACACACTCAAGGCGAAGTGACAGTGTCAAGTCAGCGGACTAAGCTGTACTCATGTCACCTGGGAACTGATAACTGACGATAGGCATAATACCAACTAGTCAGTTCCCGACGAGTCCTGTCCAGTGTACCCGTAACCTAACGAGCACCCGCATACTATCTCAAGTACGACGTACTGACGGCTGTGTGACAGACCGTCTCCCACACTGGGATAAGAAGCGCATGCGCTGGTCTACTCCGGAGTATCGATGCCCTGTCTCGATAGTCCTGCGACCAGGTACCTGCATAAGGATGTGCTTATAGATTACCCAGCCCCACTAGTGGGAGGGCCATCACATCGCTGGTAATCAAGCAAAGATCCTAAGGGCTCCACTAATGTGTATAGGCGATATGCAAAAATAAACACATGTACACATTGAAGTAGAAACAAACCAAGTAGCATACTACTATTTTGAGCAAGATTGTATATACAAGGTGAATATCCCAAGCTTCCATTAAGTAATATACAAACTAGTATGATACAGTAATGGCCTCTAGGGCATATACACTAACAATCTCCCACTTGCACTAAGGCCATGTACTGGCGTATCGAAGACCTATCATCTCGATCAGCCGCTCGAACTGAGTCTGGGGCAGGGCCTTGGTGAATGGATCTGCAGTGTTATCTTCTGAAGCGACTCTCCGAACCTCGATCTCCTGGCGATCTACGATCTCCCTGATCAGGTGATACCGCCTCAAGATATGCCTGGATCTCTGATGGGACCTGGGTTCCTTCGCTAAAGCTATAGCCCCGTTGTTGTCGTAATACAGAGGTATTGGATCAACAATGGACGGAACCACCTGAAGTTCTTTCAAGAACTTCCTCATCCAGACAGCTTCTTTTGCGGCATCAGATGCAGCGATGTATTCCGCTTCCATCGTCGAGTCTGCAACGGTTTCCTGTTTGGAACTCTTCCAACACACCGCCCCTCCATTGAGGGTAAAGACAAAACCCGACATGGACTTGGAATCATCCTTGTCACTCTGGAAGCTGGAGTCAGCAAAGGCCTCGATCTGGAGGTCTTTTCCGCCATACACCAAGAACATCTCCTTAGTCCTTCTCAGGTACTTGAGAATGTTCTTTACCGCTATCCAGTGTTTCTCCCCAGGGTTTGACTTATACCGGCTTACCACACTCAGTGCATAAGCTACATCCGGTCTGGTACACAACATCGCATACATTATAGAGCCTACCGCAGAAGCGTAGGGTATAATAGACATGCGATCCCTCTCTAAATCAGTCTTGGGAGACATCTCTTTAGAGAGGGTGATCCCGTGACAAGCCGGTAGGTTACCGCGCTTGGAATCTTCCATACTGAATCTTTTCAGTATGGTGTCGATGTACCTCGACTGTGAAAGTCCTAATATCCTCTTGGATCTATCACGATGGATCCGGATCCCCAGGATGTATGAGGCATCACCTAGGTCTTTCATGGAGAACCTGTGCGATAAGAACCTCTTGACAGATTGTAGCATAGGAATGTCATTTCCTATTAAGAGAATGTCATCCATGTATAAAACGAGGAATACTACAGTTCTCGCTACAAATCTACTATAGATGCATGGTTCATCTGGATTTTTGATAAAGCCAAATTCTTTGACCGTCTCATCAAAGCAGATGTTCTAACTCCGCGATGCCTGCTTTAGTCCATAGATGGACTTAAGCAACTTGCACACCTTTCCGCTGCTCCCACTCTGAATGAAACCCTCTGGCTGGTCCATATAGACACACTCCTCTAAATTTCCATTTAGAAAAGCTGTCTTTACGTCCATTTGCCAGATCTCATAATCGTGGAAGGCAGCAATGGCAAGAAGGATCCGAATGGATTTCAGCATGGCTACTGGAGAAAAGGTTTCGTCATAGTCCAAGCCAGGTCTTTGACGAAAACCCTTTGCTACCAGCCTAGCTTTATAGGTCTCAACCTGTCCATCTACACCAATCTTCCTTTTGAAGATCCACTTGCATCCTACGGGTTTTACCCCGTCTGGAGCAATGTCCAACGTCCATACCTTGTTGGTGTACATGGACTCCATTTCGGTCCGCATTGCATCCAGCCATTTCACTGATTCAACGCTCTGAACGGCCTGCTGGAAGCTAGTAGGCTCATCATATTCTATGATGCAATCCTCTCTATCCCCGTCTATGAGAAAACCGTAGTATCTCTCGGGCGGATGAGTCTGCCTACTACTTCTGCGGAGCGGTGTAGGAATGTCCTGTTCTTTCGAACCCTCTGGTTCCACTAAACTTTCAGTAATAGTCTGTGGTTCTGGAATTTCTTCCAATTCTACTGCGCTCCCATTTATTTCCTTTTCCAAGAACTGGTGTTCTAGAAAGTGGGCATTACGAGAAACAAGGACTTTTTGTTCCTCTGCGTAGTAGAAAAGATACCCCCTGGTGTTCTTTGGGTATCCCACAAACTTGCACAGTACTGAGCGTGCCTCGAGTTTGTCCGCATGCTGCTTTTTGACAAAAGCCGGACATCCCCAGATCTTCAGATATTGAAGATAGGGTTTCATCCCGCTCCATAACTCATACGGTGTGGTAGGCACAGTCTTAGTGGGAACTCGGTTCAAAAGGTATGCGGCTGATTCTAGCGCATATCCCCAGAATGATCGCGGTAACTCAGCGTTACTCATCATGGACCGCACCATATCCAATAGGGTGCGGTTCCGTCTCTCCGATACACCGTTATGTTGCGGAGTGTATGGAGGAGTAAGCTGAGAGAGAATTCCGTTCTCTTTTAAATAGTCCAGGAACTCGGCACTTAAGTCTTCTCCACCTCGATCCGATCTTAGAATCTTAATACTTTTGCCGGTCTGTTTCTCTACTTCATTCTTATACTCCTGGAATTTTCCAAAGGCTTCGGACTTATGTTTCATTAAGAAGACATAACCGTACCTTGAGAAGTCATCCGTAAAAGTAATGAAGTAAGAATAGCCTCTTCGCGCATGTGTAGACATTGGACCGCACACGTCACTGTGTACGAGTCCCAAGAGCTCGCTCGCTCTTACTCCATGTCCAGTAAACGGAGTCTTTGTCATCTTTCCTTTGAGACAAGATTGACAAGTGGCATACGATTGATATTCGAATGCATTCAAATATCCTTCTGTATGTAACTTAGTCAACCTTCTCTCATTGATGTGACCTAGTCTACAATGCCACAAGAAAGTCTGATTTATTTTGTGTGTATTCTGGACATTGAAAATCTGTGGTTGGTTCAATACGTATATACCATTACTCAATGTACCTGACCCAATCAGAACTTGATTAAGGTGAATGTTTACAACATTACTTACAAACGCAAATTCATAACCTTCTTTAGAAACTAAAGATATAGAAATGATATTACAAGTTGCGTTGGGTACAAAAAAGCAATTACGCAAAACCAAAACATGTCCATCTGACATTCCCAGGTGATAGTCCCCCACGGCTTTAGCATCCATGCTAGCTCCGTTCGCAACTCTGAGGGTCATGTCACCTGCCTTCAAAACCCTATGGTTTCTCAACGCCTGCAAAGAATTACAGATATGAGATCCTGATCCGGTATCCAATACCCAGGAAGTAGAGTTTATTGAAAGACAGTTTTCAATAACATACACACCTGAAGCTGAAGCTGCAACCTGCTTCAATTCCTGTGTTCTGGCCTTCCAGGCCCTGCAATCATTCTTCCAGTGTCCTTTCTTATGACAATAGAAGCATTCTTCCTTATCCACAAGCTTCCCCGCTTTCTTTGTTGCTTTAGCTTTTCCCTTCGTATCCACTTTACTAACACCGCCCCTTGGTTTGGCGGGGGCTTTCTTCTTCTTTCCCTTGGCTTTCGCCTTGGACCTAGAAGAAGATGATCCTCCTACAAACAAAGTGGATGTTTCCCTACCTTTCTGTAGGGTGCCCTCTGCGCTCCTCAGCATGTTGAGGAGCTCTGAAAGTTCAACCTCTTTTTCTTGTAAGTTGAAGTTCAGTATAAACTGGGCGTAAGTGGAAGGAAAGGACTGGAGAACTATATCCGTATATAGCTCACTCTCCAATGTGATCCCTAGGTCCGCGAGCTCCTCAATGTAGCCGATCATCTTTAGCACGTGCTCGGCTACTGATGATCCGACGGCCATTCTTGCCGAAAATAACTTTCTCGACGCTTCGTATCTTGCGATACGAGATTGCTCTCCATACAGTTCTTTTGTATGGAGAAATATGGATTCAAGGTCCATATTCTCGTGCCTCCTCTGATGTTCGTTGTCCATCGAGGCAAGTACGAGGCACTTGGCCTTCGCGCTATCAATCTCCCAAGTCTTGCGGATTTCCTTATCCGCGACGCTAGAAGTGGGACCAGGGGCAGGGGGAGCTTTGGTGGTAAGAAGATACCCCAGCTTGTCGTAAGTGATTGCTATCTTGACATTCCTGAGCCAATCTTTGTAGTTTGGCCCTGTCAGTTTGTTTTTATCTAGGAGTAACTTAAGTCTAGTCATGTTAATTTGGTCGCTGCAATTAGGATAGAGAAGAAGAAACACTCAGCATGATACTCTTGCAAGTTTAGAGTGGTTTTTAGTTTGTCTAAACAGGATGGCTCCCACTGTTTCTCGAATCCCTCCTCAAACCATAAAGGAAGAATTGGTCGGGATCAATCCCACCGCACAATACTTGCTTAACCGTTCAGCCAGGCCGGTGTCGGTACTTCGAGGGAGGTTTTCCAACGCTTTTGCGAAGTTCCTTAATTAAAGAACCTCTTTTCCCTGGGGGCGTAGCCCCGCTAACACCTTTCTAGGCACCTACTAGGTTTATAGCATTGATCGTTTAGTGAGAAATTTCCCGAGGAGTAGCATATACTCACAGTAGGATCGGGATCCAAATATCATCGCGTGACGAAACTGAAGGAATCCTACCAGAATCATAACACTCCAAATGGTATGCAAATCTAGCAAGTTTCAGTACTTATGAAACTCCCGATGTGGATTTTTGCCCCATGCTCTTATGACCTTGGCGTGAGGTCAAAATGTCATAAGTCACATGTCAAGTTCGTCCCATCATTATCCAGGTTAATTTGAACCCACCCGTACATACCCTTGACGTAGGCCAAAATGGCAGTACGACTGTCTCAAACCAACGCATTCTATCTATGCAACAGATAAATATCCGGCAGCTACCAATCACTATGCCTTGGCGTGAGGTCAAAATACATAGCTTGAATACTACCGAATATTTAACTGAAATGATGGAGGGCTACGGATGGCTTTGGCAAAACCGTGAACGTAGTGAACTTGATTTGGTCGATGGAACGAGATAGCTTTTAAAAGGAGTGGCTCAAGCTCCGCATTTAAAAGTTGGTTTTGAAAAGAACCAAGTGGTTTTTCGAAAGTGTTCCAACGACTTTAACTTGGTTTATTATCTTGCATTAGTTCTTTTAATGCGTGATATTCTTGCATTAGTTCTTTTAATGCGTCCCATCAATTAATCCTACCATTGCAGAAAACAACCAAAATATGACGTACGCTTATGCCATTCGCATTCGCCACGGGGCCCCGTCATTACCCGTTAGGTTACTTAACTAACGACAGAGCGGGGGCTGGGCTAGCGCGTCTGTAAAACATAAGCAACGCCTAAATAATATCATATATAGATATACTGCAATGATAAACATTTCAGATCACAGATGAATACATTGGATATACTAGGAATCTGTAATTCGCACGAGCCTGTAACGAAAAACAGATTACACGGTCGCTGTGAATAGCCAATACCCCACCCAAGACCCCTACGGGTGCGGCAAACTACCCGCCAAGTACCCGAAGCGTAGTAACCTCCCTCATCTCCATGAGTAGGCCACTCGACACTTCGGCATACCCGGTAGTTTGTGCACCCCCTCCATGGGTCTATCCTAGGAGCAAAAACAGTAAAAAGAAATTATACAATGACGGCTACAACCCCGACCCGGTTGTGCGGCCATACAAATAATTATTACATCAATTTACAAATTTACATGAATTGAAAGAAAAGAAAACTCTCGTCTCACAACCCCCGGCTATTCACCCGCGATAATCCAACATATTCATATCCACATTCCAGCAACATTACAGATCACAGATTTGTATAACCCCCACTAATCGACATATAGCGATTAGTAGACGTTCAATACAAATATCACATTACAGAAAAACCCGTTAGCTTAAGTCTTTTAGAAGTTCGATCAAAAATACGGATTTTCAGGACCCCAAAGTAAATTTTTCGTTCTGGAAAATCTGGGTTGAAAATATATATTCCAAAAATCCCAAAATACCCCCAGAATAACACTGCACCAAAAATTGACCTCGGCCGAGTCAACTCGGCCGCGGATCCGCGTCGGGAGCGTGCTCCCGCCGCGTTTCCGCGGCGCTTTGACTCGATCGTTGGACCATTTTTGGTGGTTATTCACAGAAAAGCCTGAGCCGATTTTAGGTGTGAAAATAATCAACTTTTGAACAGTATAAAAATCGACAGAAACTCGAATTTTTGGGGTTTTGTTTTCGGGACTTTTTCTTTGATCGATCTTCTAGTTACTTGCTAACATGTTAGATAGAGTTTAACTAGGCTCTGATACCACTGTAAGTCCATGCTACATCTCCCGGTACTTTCGGGAATGCGGAATTTGGTAAAAAACGATTTTTTCGGAGGTGGTAACATGGACCTAAAACCCAGATCTTGGTTAAACATCTATCTAACAACCTAACTACGAGTTTCTAGCTACTCGGTTAGGGGGTTATACCTTGCTTGTCTTGAACTCCTTCGTCTTCAAGCTCCGACGGTGGTCCGGATTGGCTTCTTCCCGTCGTCTCCGTACGCCGAAGATAGATCCACCTGAAAGCTCCAACCTTTAGCTCCTTCTTCGTTCTTTGAAGAAACTAGTTCACTTGGTTTGCTAAACCTAGTGAACTAGAATGAGTAGAGAAGAGTTTGTATGGGATTTTATCTATGGTTCTTGATTCTCAACTCATGAGACAAGAGAACCATAGAATCAAGAGAGGGAGTAAGAGGTTGAGGGTGAGAGCAAAAACAAGAGAGCTCAAGAATGAGCAAGAAAGAATGAGCAACTCTTTTGTCTCTCACCCTCTCATAATCCAAAGTCATGATAACTCATCATACTAAAAAAGTCTTATGTGATGGTTGAAGCAACCATAACCATATCATTTCATGCACTCATTTTACACAAATGAGCAAGCAAACAAAAGTCTTTGCCGTGAAATGATGGCTATGGTTATCATGATGGTCAACTAGTCAAGCCTAGTCAACCGGTCTACAAAGTCAACAAGTCAACAAAAGTCAACAAGTCAACAAAGTCAACAAGTCAACAAAGTCAACAACCATGTCACCATAATAATTAATTAATATAATAGTTAATCACATATCATATTCTCATTAGGGTTGAGCAAAAAGTCAAATAGTCAACGGTCAACTGTCAACAACCCTAATGAGAATCCGCTGCCTCTGTCTCCCTGTCAACTGTGCATACGCACCCGCATCCGCGTTCCGAGGAACACGAATGCACGCTGGATAAATCCAATCCCAAAAGGTACACTAGGATCTGGCTTAAACCAAAGCCCGCTAGTGCAGACTGTCCGGAAACTGTACGTGCACAAGTGCACGGATGTGACCGAACCCTGTCGCAAAACCATGCGACCTGTCGCAATACCATGCGACCTCTACTCTTTTGCCTAAAGGCAAAAAGCTTTCTGTGTGGGACTCTAAAGACTCGACACTACGCTGGCAGTGGGTTTAACCACAGACCGCAAGCGGCACTAGCTGTGCGTAACGGTCCCCAGGTAATGCCGACAAGAAGACCGACGAGGCGAAACCCATCTGAACTCCTACTGAGCCTGAGTGTGACATTCTCCATACAGTCCGGTCTGTTCGTCTGATACATCGCATGGCGGGCCTAGGGGGCGGTAAACGTCAGTCCCCCAATAGCGGTACAAGTCGTGCCGGAGCGAAGCCCAAAACACCCTGAGATAACACTGGAAACCTACCAGTATATCTCGATTGCCCTGGCCAGGGACTACTCGTGTAATGGCTCTCCTAGACACTGCGCGATGTCAACCCCCAATACCGGGAGAGACGAATCCTGTCTAACCGTCACTGCCTCCAACTGCTTCGGGACTGCACCCAACCACTACCTGTTTGCAAGACTCCTTTGAGCCGTGGTAGGGTAGTGATCAAAGTACAGTGGGAACACACTCGAGGCGAAGTGACAGTGTCATGTCAGCGGACTAAGCTGTACTCATGTCACCTGGGAACTGATAACTGATGATAGGCATAATACCAACTAGTCAGTTCCCGACGAGTCCTGTCCAGTGTACCCGTAACCTAACGAGCACCCGCATACTATCTCAAGTACGACGTACTGACGGCTGTGGGACAGACCGTCTCCCACACTGGGATGAGAAGCGCATGCGCTGGTCTACTCCGGAGTATCGATGCCCTGTCTCGATAGTCCTGCGACCAGGGACCTGCATAAGGATGTGCTTATAGATTACCCAGCCCCACTAGTGTGACGGCCATCACATCGCTGGTAATCAAGCAAAGATCCTAAGGGCTCCACTAATATGTATAGGCGATATACAAAAATAAACACATGTACACATTGAAGTAGAAACAAACCAAGTAGCATACTACTATTTTGAGCAAGATTGTATATACAAGGTGAATATCCCAAGCTTCCATTAAGTAATATACAAACTAGTATGATACAGTAATGGCCTCTAGGGCATATACACTAACATGATATAGCCGGGTTATCGAATCAAGTGTTGATTCGATAAGACGATACAATGGATGTTAGTCGGTTATATGTGATATGACCGTATTATTAAGTCAAGTGTTGATTTAATAATTTATTGTATAATTGTATATTTCATATACTAGTTTACATTAACTAACACGTGTTCACTTTAGGGTTTTTCTCACATGAGCACAACTTTAATGTATATATGATATATATTAAAAATGTGTTTTCTTATTATATCATGGTTGATGATACACATGACTTGGGTGTATGAGACTTACACCATGCTATAGATTATGTTGGGTTTTTATATTTTAAGTAATTACAAAATAAACGGAGGATTAGCATAATGCATGAAGCTTGTGGAAGCTTATGGATGCATTGACTAATTCCACTAAATTTGTTTTACTATGGATATTTCTTAACCCAACCATAATCAATTAGCTATGGTTATGGCTCTACAAGAGTTAGTATATGATACCCACTCACCATGGTTAGCCTTTTCACTTGATCATTATCCTCATCTTTTTCTTTAGTTCATCTTCTTCTTCATTAGTTAAAAGAAAAAAGCTTGCTAGGGTTTGATCAAAAGTGAGAAAGCTTGTGAGAAATAAAATTCTAAAGAGAACCCACTTCCTATTTCTCCATCCTCTACTAGGCTAGAACTTTAGTTTAGGGTGTTTGCTTCACTAATTCTCAAGTTAGTGAAGTAGAAGCTTGAGTTGGCATCCCCTCGACGTAGATCATCTTCGGCCTCGAAGACTTCAAGCAAGGACGCGTCTATTGCCTCGTGAAGCCATGCAAGGGTCCGAGAGAACCACGATCGCAGCGAAGGGACTTCAACAAGGAGCTATAGAATTGAAGGACTGATCTACAAAGGTTGTATTTCATATTCACTTAGTTGTAAACGTAGTTTACTTGTATATGAAACCCTAATTTTCTAGCAACGATCTTGTTTATGGTTATTCGGCATGGATAAAATTTTAAACGGGCATGTTTGATGCTTCCTTAACCCTTGTTAGAGTGCCTAGTAACCCTACAGTGGTATCAGAGCCTAGCTAGAGCATTAGGCGACGTGTTAACGAAGTTAAAACCCCGATCGAACCCGTAAACGTCAAAACGACACCCTCTATGGACTTTTTTCAAAATCTGTGATTTTTCAGTATTAAAAATACCTAAAAAATTCAGTAAGGAATTTTAGAAATTACTGTGAAAAACGACAAAGTAGATCGTACGGATGGCCACGGAACCGCGGCAATACCCTCCTTGTGCCGCGGATCCGCGGCCGTACAGTGAGCATTGTCTTTGGGTATTGCACAATAATACTTTTATCTGATAGTGCTATTTTATAGGTATTTTTAAACTGACTCAAGTGTTGACTATTCTATAGATCCTTTTGTATTCGTTAATTCGATCGGAAGATTTAATTTCTTATAGTTTTTCCGGATAATTTAGAAAGTATTAAAATGTTCGAACGGATATCATTAACTCAATTTTTCCAGGCACGAAAAACATTCAAGTGTTGAATTTTTCTCGGGTTTAAATCTTCCGGAAAAACGTGCAAGTAATGCGATGGACCCTCTAGAAGACAACAAACCTTAACTAGATTATGTGACCGTCTTGAACTGCCTTTTGAACCTTATAGTTTGGGGCAGTACGGCATGCCACATGTGAGGCGTTGGCTTGACCCTTCTACGGCTGGACCGTTGCTACTGTGACGTATTCTGGATTTTTTGAACTCCGCTCAAGTGTTGAGCTATTTAGGAAATCTTGGGTATTTGATTATTCGATCGGAAAGTTTAATACTGTCTATTTATCTGGAATGTGATACAATATGTGGAATTCATACAGTTAGGCATGTAATGCGAAGTATGTGATATTTCGGATTTACGATATCCAAAGAGATTGTGGATTCCAAATGTTGTAGTTTTACACTTTCTTTTCTGTGACCGTAAGTGTAATATGTGATATCGCCGGTTTCGTTGCTATATGTCAACGACAATTGGGATGTGCATATTTACTTACGTTGATGACATGTGATGTTATGTATTGCTGGATATGTTATATTGGATCATCGCGTTTTGAATAGCCGGGTTTTTTTTATGTGAGATGAGAGTTTTTATTTTCATTCATGTAAAATCAAATGTATGTAATATTCTTTTTTTGGGGCACTTCCGGGATGAGGTCGATGTCACCATCTGTATATTATTTACTTTTCCGCACTAGGATAGACCCAAGGAGGAGAGCACAAGTAACCGGGTTCTAGAGTCCAGTGGGAGACCAACTCGAGGAGTCGAGTCCGGGTCTCCTAACTCTAGAATTGGTAGGGTTTCTTGCCGCTCTCGTAGTGGTCTAGGGGTATGGGTTTGGCTATTCATCGCGACCGTGGAATCCGTGTTTTATAGAGGCTCAAAATAAAACACGGACGTTCTAGAATATCCAATGTTTCATATGTTTCTTCTGATGCGATATCTGTGATTTGATCATTTGATGTGCTGTGATAAATACTGTATATAGTATATATGATATATTATATAGGCGTTACTTATGTTTTACACCCGCGCTAGCCCTGTCCCGCTCTGCCGTTAGTTACCTAACCTAACGGTGCACGAGGGGACATCGAGGCGAATGCGGATGGCATAAGTGTACGTCGTATTTATCTGTGATGTTTAGGTGACTTAAATAAAGGGACTTCATTAATGTGATTAATGAAAGAAAAGAAACCTAAAAGATGTTGTAGAATCAAATTTTTCAAAAAAGGGTAGCTACATTTTTGCTTTGAAAAGATAAGGTGCGAAATGAGGATATTCGTGCAAAAGTTGGTGTAGCACCTGTGGAGGAGAAGATGCGGGAAAACCGGCTAAGATGGTTTGGTCATGTGCGACGCAGACCTATGGAAGCACCGGTTCGACGAATAGATACTCTCGACATGGGCAATGGCAAAAGGGCAAAAGGGAGACCGAAGAAAACATGGATGGAGGTGATACGAAACGATATGGTTGCCAAAGGACTCAATGAAAGTATATTGTTCGATAGAAGTGAGTGGAGACAGAGGATTCATGTGCTGGACCCGGCGTGATTCTCATGTTGGTTCATGTAGCCTACCCCATATTCTTGGGATAAAAGGCTCAGTTGTTATTGTTGTTGTTGTTGTTGTAAAGCGATATATATGATATATCCTACACCTTATTCGATGAGGAAAGAGCCGAGATCCTTTCACCGGGAGTGACCACTTTAGCAAATCTGGCAGATGCTACAACACTCGGTTTTGTTTTTTATTGCTTTTGGAGTTTTGCTTTGCATAGTGATATATATGATATGTCCTGCACCTTATTCGATGAGGAAAGAGTCGAGATCCCTTCACCGGGAGTGACCTCTTTAGCAAAACTAATGAAAGCCTCAAAATCACTCCATTTCAAAATTCACTCGATTCTACGACGATATCAAGTTCATTACGCAATAGGTTTTCAGAAAAACCTGTCGTAGCCCTCCGTCATTTCAGATAAGTCCTGCTCAGTATTCATGCTGCGTTTGTTGACCTTGTCAAGGCGTAGTGTGCGGTAGCTGACCAGTATTTATCTGTTTATGCATATGATGCATATTGTTTTAGGGTAGTCGTACGGCCTTGTTGACCTTGTCAAGGGTCGTGAGGGTGGGTTTAATTCAATCAAGAAATGACGGGTTGAACTTGAGTTAAGGTCTATGGTTTGTTGACCTTGTCAAGGTCATAGATCGTTTGGGGCAAAATATTATCGGGAATTTCAAGTGTTGAAATTTGCAATGAGATTGCATACCTTCTATGAGATAGTTGGATCCTGATACCCACTGCGAGTAATTGTTACTCCTGAGAGAGTTTTACACAGGACAATTAGCCGATCAAGTTGGTGTCTAGAAAGGTGTCAATAGGGTTACACCTCTGGGAAAACGAGGTTTACTTTAATTAGGACCGTGCGAAAGCACGGGGAACCTCCCTCAAAGTACCGACACTGGCCTGGCTGAAAGATTGACGAAATTGTAGGGTGTAATTAATCCCGGCTAGTCTTTCCTTTTAGGGTTTGAAGGAAGATTTGATAAAAACAGTGGGAGCCATCCTGATTAGATAAAGTAATAACCAATCTGATCTTGCAAGAGGATACGCTAAAGTGTTTTCTTCTCTCTCTCTCCAGGTAGCGACCATGTCATGCCTTAATCAAGATAATAATATGGATGTATTAACCGAACCCGCATGTTATACTGTGTTGGGGAACGTTGGTTCCGTTCTTTCTTATAAGAGTTATAGGAATGAACAGGACATAGGGGAATACCAGGATTCCCATGCCACCCGAATGAAGAAAGTACATGTTGATGCATTTTCTTCGGGTGTGTTCGTTACAGAGAACTGTTTCTCCATTTCCTCTACGTCCTGGGTATTAGATACCGGGTCAGGATCCCATATATGTAATCTGTTACATGGGCTTAGGAAAGATAGAGAACTTGGAGAAGGTGATAAAGACATAAGGGTTGGAAATGGTGCAATTGTTGCAGCTAAAACCGTCGGGGAATATCACCTTGTATTGCCAACTGGTAATACATTAATTCTGAACGAATGCTATTACATGCCGAACCTGATATGCAACATCATATCGGTTTCTTTGTTGAGTAAAGAAGGATATAATTTTGTATTACAGGATAATGTTATGAACATTTTTCTAAACCAAAAGTTGGTTGGATCAGGCACGATGTGCAATGGCATTTATGTTCTAAATCAATCAACAGTTCTGAGCATAACAAACACACACAAGAGGAAGAGTTCAGAAATGAACGAATCCTTCTTGTAGCATTGTAGACTGGGACACATCAATATGACACGACTAGCCAAGTTGCATAAGGATGGTTATTTGAATCCGTTTGAATTTTCATCTTATGACACTTGCCAGTCATGTCTCAAAGTCAAGATGAACAAAACTCCGTTTATGGGACACGGAGAGAGAGTTACGGAATTCTTGGGACTGGTACATAGTGAAGTATGCGGCCCCATGTCTACACATGCTAGGAATGGTTCTGCGTACTTCATTACATTCACTGACGATCTCTCTAGATTCAGATATGTGTTCCTGATGAAACACAAATTAGAAGTTTTTGAGAAATTTAGAGAATATAAACAAGAAGTCGAGAACCAAACCGGGAAAAGTATTAAAATCCTTTGATCTGATCGAGGAGGTGGATACTTGAGCAATGAATTCCTGGACTTCCTAAAAGAGAATGGGATTCTCTCTCAGCTGACTCCTCCATATACACCACAGCACAACGGTGTATCTGAACGGAGAATCCGCACCCTATTAGATATGGTGCGCTCTATGATGAGCACAGCTGAGTTACCTATTTCCTTCTAGGGGTATGCGCTGGAGACAGCAGCATACCTATTTAATCAAGTTCCATCTAAATCTGTACCCACCACACCATATGAGATATGGAGTGGGAAGAGGCCATATCTTAAAGGAGTTAAGATATGGGGTTGTCCGGCCTATTTCAAAAGACAAAATCTGGACAAACTCGAGGCACGGTCAGTTCTTTGCAAGTTTGTGGGATATCCAAAGAACTCATATGGGTATTTTTTTCTACCACAGTGAGGAACAAAAAGTGTTTGTTGCTCAACATGCCACCTTTTTAGAAAAGGAATTTCTTGTAAAAGAAATTAGTGGCAAAGTGGTAGAGCTGGAAGAGGTTCCAGATACACAAACTGCAACTGAAGATTTAGTGGAACCAGAGTATTCAGTAGTCCCCAACGAACCTCAGCCTCTCCGTCGATCTAGTAGGGTTCCTCACCCACCTGAGAGATACTACGGTTTTCTCATGGATGGTGGGAGCGAGGATTTCATCATGGTTGATGATGACCCAACTAGCTTCGAGCAGGCCATCACGAGTGGGGACTCAGTGAAATGGCTGGATGCAATGCGGTCCGAGATGGAATCCATGTACACCAATAAAGTGTGGACTTTGAAAGTTGCTCCTGAAGGGGTAAAACCCATTGGGAGCAAGTGGATCTTCAAGAAAAAACTTGGTGTAGATGGGAAAGTGGAGACTTTCAAAGCTAGACTTGTTGCGAAGGGTTTTCGTAAAAGACCAGGTGTGGACTATGTAAGTCCACGTTGCCCACCCCGGTGCTTGCGGGGAGGCGGAAAACGGAATAAAATTCGGATTTTTACTACTCTAGGCAACATGGACTAGACAAAGTCGGATCTTTGCTAAACAAAAACTTGCTAAAGCTAACTAGAAACTAGTTAAAGAGTAGAATGGTTATACCTAGAGCTTTATGTCCTTCTCTCCTTGCTCCTTGGAGTAGTAGAAAGGGATCAGCTTTGTCGTCTTCTCACGTCGAAGAAGGATCCACCCGAAAGCCTCAACCTTTGGCTTCAACTCCAAGCTATAAGTAACTAGGGTGCTGGAAGTGCTAATCCTAGAACCCTAAATGAGAGTAGAGATTATCAAGAAGTGGTTTTTCTCAAGCTCAAGTATTTCTCAACACATGAGAGGGAGAGCTTGAGGAAGAGGAAGAGCAAGAGAGAGAAAGTGAATGATAGAATGAGAGAATAATAAGCCATTCTCACATATATGTGTGAATTATTGTAAATAGATAATTAGTGAGTTAATTGTCATGGCTTAATCAAGACATGACCATTATCATTTCATTTTTAATGCAAATTGCAAGGATCAAAGAGCATCTTCCAAATGAAATAATGATGGTCAAAGTGTCAACCTAGGTCAACAAGTCAAGAATGTCAAATGGTCAACAACCATAACCATGCACAATTATATTAAACTAATATCAATTAACCATAATACACACATAAGCATTAGGGTTAATAAAATGACAATGGTCATTAACCCTAATCAAAGTCCTTTCCCTCTGTCTCAAGCAACTGTGCATATGCACCCGTATTCGTGATCCGAGGAACACGAATACAATGAGATAAAACCAATCCCAAATCATATACTAGGATCCGGCTTAAACCAAAGCTCTCTACTATAAGCTGTCCGGACAGCAAACGAGCACAAGTGCGCGGATGTGAACGAACCCTGTCGCAAAACCATGCGACCTCTACTCATTTTGCCTAAAGGCGAATAGCTCTCTGTATGGGACTCTAAAGACTCGACACTACGCTGGCAGTGGGTTTAACCACAGACCGCAAGCGGCACTAGCTGTACGTAACGGTCCCCAGGTAGATGCCGATAAGAAGACTGACGAGGTAACCCCATCTGAACTCCTACTGAGCCTGTATGTGACAGTCTCCGTACAGTCCGGTCTGTTCGTCTGATACATCGCATGGCGGGCCTAGTGGGGCAGTGAACGTCAGTCCCCTAATAGCGGTACAATTCGTGTCGGAGTGTAGCCCAGAACACCCTGAGATAACACTGGAAACCTACCAGTATATCTCGCTTGCCTTGGCCAGGGACTACTCGTGTAATGGCTCTCCTAGACACAGCGCGATGTCAACCCCCAATACCGGGAGAGACGAATCCTGTCTAACCGTCACTGCCTCCAAGTACTTCGGGACTGCACCCAAAAACTACCTGTTTGCACGACTTCTTTGAGCCGTGGTAGGGTAGTAATCAAAGTGCAGTGGGAACAAACTCGAGGCGAAGTGACAGTGTTAAGTCAGCGGACTAAGCTGTACTCATGTCACCTAGGAACTGATAACTGACGATAGGTATAATACCAACCAACAGTTCCCGACGAGTCCTGTCCAGTGTACTCGTAAGCTAACGAGCACCCGCATACTATCTCAAGTACGACGTACTGACGGCTGTGGGACAGACCATCTCCCACGCTGGGATGAGAAACGCATACGCTAGTCTACTCCGGAGTATCGATGCCCTGTCTCGATAGTCCAACGACTGGGGACCTGTATAAGGATGTGCTTATGGATTACCCAGCCCCCACGAGTGTGAGCGCCATCACAACGCTGGTAATCAAGCAAAGATCCTAAGGGCTCTACTAATATGTATATCAGCGATATGCTCAGCGATATGCTAAAAGAAACACATGCACATATTAAAGCAAAGACAAACCAAGTAGCATACTACCATTTCGAGCAAGATTGTATATACAACTGTGAATATCCTAAGCTTCCATCAAGTAATATACAAACTAGTATGATACAGTAATGGCCTCTAGGGCATATACACTAACAATCTCCCACTTGCACTAAGGCCATGTACTGGTGTATCGAAGACCTATCATCTCGATCAGCCGCTCGAACTGAGTCTGGGGTAGGGCCTTCGTGAGTAGATCTGCAGTGTTGTTCTCCGTATTTACTCTCTTCACCTCGATCTCCTGGCGATCTATGATCTCCCTGATCAGGTGGTACCGCCTCAAAATGTGCCTGGACTTCTGATGGGACCTGGGTTCCTTCGCTAAAGCTATAGCACCGTTGTTGTCGCAATACAGCGGTATTGGATCAACAATGGTAGGAACCACCAGAAGCTCCGTGAGGAACTTCTTCATCCAGACAGCTTCCTTTGCGGCATCGCAAGCAGCTATGTACTCCGCTTCTATAGTTGAGTCTGCAACGGTCTCCTGCTTGGAACTCTTCCAGCAAACCGTCCCTTCATTGAGGGTAAAGACATAACCCGACATGGACTTGGAGTCATCCTTGTCACTCTGGAAGCTGGAGTCAGCAAAGGCCTCGAGCTGGAGGTCTTTTCTGCCATACACCAAGAACATCTCCTTAGTCCTTCTCAGGTACTTGAGAATGTTCTTTACCGCTATCCAGTGTTTCTCCCCTGGGTTCGACTGATACCGGCTTACAACGCTCAATGCGTATGCTACATCTGGTCTGGTACACAACATCGCATACATTATAGAGCCTACCGCAGAAGCATAGGGTATAATATGTTAGTTGTATGTATGCCCCTGAGGCCAGTATTTGTTGGAGATAGTGCCCTCAGAGTCAATTATTGGATCACAGGTACGTGATTGCAATGATTGAGGGAGGACCTATCCTGGTAGGACAGTCTTACTCGAGATGATAGTATGCTATCTGGTTTACCTTTATCATCGTGTACTGTTTTAGGTGACCTGACACGTCGCTATTACACGTTGATAGAGCCCCTAGGATTCTTGCTTGACCACCAGCAGTATGAGGGCGATCATATAAGTGGGAGCTGGGGTCTATAAGCTTATCCTTAAAAGGTCCCTAGTCGTGGGAGTTTCGAGACTGGGCATCGATACTCCATTAGTAGACTAGTATATACAGTCGAGACCCCGACGAGGGGCGGTGGCCGGTCTCACAAGCCACTGGTGTCAGTTGGATCACCTAAGATGTATACAGGTGCTCATTGGGTTATGAGTACACCGGACAGGACTCGCCGGGAACATGCTAGTTGGTCATATACCAGACGTCAGACGGCAGTTCCCTGGTGACATGTGTGCAGGTTAGTTCATCGACCTGGGGATCGTCATTTGTCTCGTGTGAGTTCACACTGTACTTTGATTACTACCCTACCACGGCTCAAAGGAGTCGTGCAAACAGGTTTTAGTTGGGTACAGTCCCGAGCCACATGGAGGCAGTGAGCGTATCTTCAGGGGTTCGTCTCTCCCGGTATTGGGGGTGAGGTCGTGCTGTGTCTAGGAGAGCCATTACACAAAGTCCTTGGCCAAGGCAAGGAGATTTACTGGTAGGTATTCCAGTAGTATCTCAGGGTGTTCTGGGCTACACTCCGACACGACTTGTACCGCTTTTGGGGGTCTGACTTTTACCAACCCCCTAGGCCCGTCTTGCGATACTCATAGACGAACGGACCGGACTGCACGGATATTGTCACTGACAGGCTCAGTAGGGTTGTCAGGCTGAGTTCACTCACAGACATCCCTTTTAGTCAATACCTGGTAGCCCGTTACGTATTGGCTTATACCTCTGACATGCTAGTGGTTAAATCCACAACCGTGGTGTTGACGAGTCTTTAGAGTCCCCCACATTCTGTTACTCAGCTTTCGGGCGAAAGGTTGTAGAGGCCGTATGGAGATATGGCAAGGTCCGATCAGATACGTGCGGTATTGCACGGATCAGGATCGGACAGTTTGTACTATAGGCCGTATGGTTATATGGCAGGGTTCGATCAGATTCGTGCGGTATTGCACGGATCAGGATCGAACGGATATTACTGGCCGGCTTTGGTATAAGCCGGATCCTAGTATAGTACAGTGTAGATTTTGTCTCATTGCATTTGTATTTCGGTCGGAATACAAATGCGGGTGTGTATGCACAGTATCGGGGTTTTCCTGTAATTTATTACGGGACCAGTTTTCTGGAGTTGCCAATTTGCTTTCCGTTTTGGCCAATTTCCATTGTTCCGTTCATTGGCCGAAGATTGGTGGAGGAGGGTTTATTTGCATTGTTGCAAATAGACATTAGTGGAAGGGGTTCTTTGCTTTTTGTAGCATCATGATAGTCTTCATGATGGTGCACCATCCATTGACTTGCTTGACTTTCCTTTTCATGATAGCTTGACTTTGGTGTCATCATGCATGAGATGATGGTTGTGTAGGAGTGTGGTTGTGTTTGTAATCATGTTCTTTCATGATTCCTTTGAATTCCTTTTGCATTCCACCCCCCCTTGACCTTTCTTTTTCTCTCTCCAATCACACAAAAGAAAATGGGGGGGCCGGCCACTTTTGTGGTATGGTTGTTTTGATTCATTTGGGAGTGTGGTATTTTTCTTCTCATGTTTGCTAGAAAAGTTCTCTAGCTCCTTTCCAAAAGGTTGCTCTTTTTTCCTTCACCAATGGCAATTCCACAAACCCCAAAAATGAGACTTGCTCACTACATATTCTACAACGAACCTTGGGCACGTCGAGTAGCCGGCTTCGTGCCCGAGTTGCCTCGGCATTGAGGTGGGAGCCCGTAAACAAAGTAGGCGATGTGGTGCACTTCCGGCGACGAGGAAAGAGACGGGACTTTTCCGCAGGAGATCGGGAGCATGACGAGAAGACCGGAGGACTTGGATCGTCGGTATATCTCTAACCCATCTTCTAGTTAGCTTAGACTTGTTAATGGTTACGATCCGGGTGTTTAGTGCGCGGTGGTGCCGGTTTGCTAAGTCCGCAAAGTTTTAAAGTTTTTCACCGCTTCCGCATTCCGGCGTCGGATTGACGGCCGGGGCGCCGCCGTGCACTTACAGTGGTATCAGAGACTCGCCATTAACTTAGTCTAGCTTTGTGTAATGTGTTTGCATTTCCGATCGATCAAAAAGTTCCAAAACGCGTATTGCCTTCGCATCAGTTTCTGTTGAAAATTTTTGGTCTCGGAAAATTTTTCAGGTGGTCTCAGAATGATGTTCAGGGAGTTATAAGAACACTGAAAAAATTTCGTAGCACGATCCCTCCGTACGACCGCGGAAGGGCGGCCAAAACCCTCTTATGGCCGCGCTTCCGCCGCAAGTTTGTGGGCTCGTGTGATTATTTTTTTGCAGTGGGCTTATGGGCTTATTTCAGGGGTTTTGGGATATTAAAATTGGGCCCAGGTTTTCTGTGATTGCTACAGTTTTGTTTGGGGGCCCACTTGTTAATTGTTTGATCAATCGGAAAATTTTAAACACATTTTTCACAGTATTTACATTATATCTGCGACCGTGAATGTCACTTGATCGGTAAATCCGGTCTAACTGCTATAGCCCGGTTAGACGGATTTGCGAACGTGACTTTCACGTTGATGTTCTATGTATTTGCTGTGTTGTTGCGGATCGGTCGTGGGGATAGCCTGGATGCAATGCTAGTACAGTTTTGTTTGTATTATGTACATTTGATATTGCGGGGCGAGCGTCCGACATGTGGACTGCCGTCACTGCCTGTTTGTATTATTATTTTGGGGCACGACCTGGTTGCGGTCAATGTACCCGGTGTATGTATATTTTACTTTCTGTACTAGGATTGCCCCGCGGAGGGGTGCACGGATAGCCGGGTTCTGGAGGGCAACAAGCCCGCATCTCATGGCATTGAGACGGAGGGGGCTTCACTCTAGGATTGGCGGGCTATTCGCCGCACTCGTAGGGGGTACAGGTTGACCCAGGAGGGGTGCCCAAGTTGCCGGATTCCGTGAAGTGCTGGGTGGTCCATTCACGGTGCTGAAGGGGGCTGCCTCGCTTCAGGTTTTGGCGGGTAACTTGCCGCGCCCGTAGGGGTCTAGGATTTCATTGCACAGGCTATCCACACGACCAGGGGAACGTCGGGTTTCAGTAGTGGCTCTGTGAAACCCGGGGATCCCAGATATCTGTATTGTTTCTGTGATGCTGTTCATTCTCTGTGATGTTGCATTTTATTCACGCCTTGAGCGAATATAATATATTGGTATATATATTAGTAGATGTTGTATATGTTTTACATCCGCGCTAGTCCAGTCCCCGCTCTGTCGTTAGTTAGCTAACCTAACGGGTAATGACGGGACCCAGTGGCGAATGCGGATGGCATATACGTACATCAGTATATTTTCGTTCTTTTTGGTGTGATCAATTGGTGGGACTGCATTGATTCGGATCAATGCAAGTTAAAAACAAACCTAATCTGATGTTGTTGAAACACTTTTTCAAAAAGCTGTTATTGCAAGGACGTTTACTTTTGTTTTGCATTGTGGTATTCATTGGAATATCCTGCTCCTCAGTCGACGAGGCAAGGGCCGAGATCCCTTCACCGGGAGTGACCCCTTGGACAGAAGTTTGCGTCAGGGCATTAACTTCACTATAGCCGATTACTTTTGCTTTGCATCGTGGTATTCAGTGGGAATATCCTGCACCCCATTCTACGGGGAAAGAGCCGAGATCCCTTCACCGGGAGTGACCTCTTTAGCGGAAGTTGTCGTCACTATATTTTCAAAAAGCTATCAGTTCCTTCAACGATATCAAGTTCACTACGTTAATGGTTTTCGCCAGAAACCATTCGTAGCCCTCCGTCGTTTCATATGGGTGGTCAATAGTATTCAAGCTGTGTATGTTGGCCAAAGTCAAGGCACAGTGATTGGTAGCTATTGGGTATTCATATGCAGCATAGATAGATGCGTTGGTTTGGAACAGTCGTACTGCCATGTTGGCCAAAGTCAAGGGTATGTACGGGTGGATTCAAATTAACCTGGAGAATGACGGGTAGAACTTGACATGTGACTTATGATATGTTGGCCAAAGTCAAGGTCATAAGAGCATGGGGCAGAAATCACATCGGGAGTTTCAAAAGAACTGAAACTTGCCAGATATGCGCATACCTTCTGGAGTGTGATAGCGTGAGCGGATTCCGTCACGTTATCATGCAATGATAGTTGGATCCCGATTCCCACTGATGAGTTAGTTTACTCCTCGGGTAACCCCGACTAATTCTTCTTTCAGGTTTGGAGGAGAATTTGAGGTACAGTGGGAGGTTTCCAGATTAGATAAATTGGTAACCATTCTGATCTAGGTTAGAGTGCACGCTGAGTGTTTCTTTTCTCTCTCTCTCTTTGGCAGCGACCATTGACCCGACCCTAAGACTTTGACTCAGTGACCAAGTTGACCGAACCTTCTTAAACACCGGCTTTTGGATTGTCAGAGTTGCAAACCTCATTGCCACTCCTACTTTTACCCTTTTCTCCAGGACACCCCGTATTACTACGAACGTCCACTTCCATTGGACAAAACCATCGTATGGTTAGATACGAACTCGAAAGAGTTTATTCGAGGATGGTTTCCGGTTTTGGAGAAAACGGATGCGATTATTCAGTTGTCTTTTCCTTTTACCCTCTCTCAGGTTACGAGTACTCCTTGGTTTAGGGGTAGTACACCTATTACGCAAATTGGATTGTCTTCTTCCAAACCTTAGGCTGGTGCCGACCGGTAGGGAATGAAGAAAACCAATTAGCCTAACGATGGTGTGCAGAAGGTATTAAGTTAAGACAAAGCAAGGGATTAGTAAGAGGGCAAAGTAAATTGCAACAGATATTCACGACCAAACCATGTATTTATTCGCCAATCCTAAAATCACCTTTGTATTTCTCCAGGACACTCCGTATCACTACGAAGATCCATAGTTTATTGGATACTCCATCGTATGGTTATATACGAACTCGAAAGGAACTTGTTCCAGTTCGGGGATGGATTCTGGTTCAGGAGAAATAGGAATAAGATTTATTCAGGTGTCTTTTATCTTCACCTTCTCTCGCATTGCGAGTGTTCCTAGGATTGGGACATTACACCCATTATGCTTATTGGATAGTCTTCTTCCAAACCATAGGCTGGTGCCGAACGGTAGGGAATGAAGAAAACCATTTGGCCTAAAGGGGTGTACAGAAGGTAAAGACTAAAGACATATGAAGGGATTTGGAGAGGTGGCAAAGAATTATACGGTTACCGTTGTGAATCTGGATAATGGAAAGGGCATTACTAGGAATACCAAGATACCCCATCGAAACATTTCAATGTTTCAGTTTCACTGTGTACTGTTAAAGGAAAACTGATTTCCCAGTTAGGCACTTGCTCCAGGGTATGTATTTACCAGGTACGATTCTCACATCTGTATGGTTTTACAGATGATGAGTGGGAGTAAGTTATTGGGAATTGGGTGATTATCCTCATTATATCGGGATTCGTTGTAATCGGTGATATTTGAGGAAATCACCTGGGCTGTTTGCCGGTTGGCAAATATTTGGTTTTGAATATCCGCTGTTATGCACCAATTTCAAATTGATATATCTGTACGTCTATTTTCATAGAGTGAGATATACCTTTTTTGAAATTATGTCTACGACATTTACCTATATCAGTGGATGGTTAGGTAAGGAGCATTGAACAGCGGTGTAATTCTTCTTAACCATAAGTACAGTTTTCAACCTACGACACACAGTGAATGAGTTATCAGACTCAAGGGACTTGTACAGAGTATTGTATGTTGTCCAGGGTCCATCAGGACAGAGGGGTTGGTCCTCGTACTATATTCGGTTTACTTATAACTTCTCTAGTTTTTGGACAGGTGTTTCGTGGAAACACAGGGTCTGAATTTTGAGAAGTTATAGGTATTTGAATAGAGTAGAGAACCAGGTATAGCAAGTATCGGGATTCTTCAAAGTGATCGAAGATGTAGATACTTGTATATGGTATTCAGTTGATAGTAATGACTAAGAGATCTTGCTTCTCTTTCAGGTTACTCATAATTGGAAGTATTCCTAAGTTGAGTAACGCTGATCGGCCTCCTTCCATTTAGTTGACATGCGCTGGGGACAGCTGCATGATTTGAATCTAGTTCAATTAAATCAGTGCCTCTGTTCCTATATTGGATATAGAACAGTTCGTATCTTAACGATGTTAAGGTACGGGGAGTTGTCCGGCTTATGCTTAAAACCAGACACTGGACAACTCAAGGCACGTTTCTGTAATGGCTGTTTGTGGGTTGACCCAGGCTATGACGCGGGTTGACTTTCTACCATCTGGATGAACAATAGCAATATTGTTCTAGACTCGCCACAGTTTTAATAAAATTGGATTTTTTCAGAAAACAGTAGTGGGAGTATGGTAGAACTGGAAGTGATTCCAGAACCACAAACGATTACTGAAGATTTGATAAGGAACCTAAAGATTCAATCTGGATTGACATTTCATTGGCCACTCCGCAGATTAGGTGGGTAACTTCAGGCACCCGAGAGGCACTACGGTAGCCTCAAGGACGGTGACAGGGAAGTTCTTGTTTACCCACAATTGCCATTGCTGTTGTTCCAGGTTACGAGACCCGGCGGGAGGATGAGTATAGCGTCGTTCTAAACCAGTTTTAGAAGTGTACGTCTATATGACTCTGCCAGAGGGTTGTCGTAGTCAGTGGGAGCAGCGGAAGCATTGGTGGACAGGTTGCTTATGTCTATTTATAGACTAGAGCAGATGTAGTGGAGATAGATCATCAATTTCTGATATGACAGTCATGGGTTAGACTTCATCAGAATAGGGGATGGATCAGTTGAGAAGGTAGTAGGGTGTGATGTCATGGTGTTTGGATGACATACACAGAGTAGGAAAGGAAACTCCTACACTACGATCGGTTATACTTTGGTCGTCACACAGTGGTTTCTCCACAAAGGAAATGGATTTTGTATCAGACATACTGGTTACTAGATCTATGGTCTTAGATCTAGATTTGGGTGGTTTCCCAATCAGGGTACTTGACAGCATTCTAAGAGTATTTAGGATGGACGACTCCTGGCACGGTTGTGTACCTGCAGGTAATGGAGTCACCCTCTCCAAAGGTGTCTTACAGACTAAAGGGGAGAGGGACGGGCATGATTGGCAGATCACTTGCTCAGGCAATTGAGTCAATCGTGAGATGTCAAGTACCACACCAGATGTTGTTCTTGCACTAGATGCAATAAGTTGACATTGATCCAATCCTGGAGAAACGGTCGGAAGCAGTTTTAGAACATAAGTGGATGTTCTAGGGAGATGATAACGACAGCCTCATTCAGGAGACAGCTATCATTCCAGGCTTCCAAGGTGACATGGACGACAAGGAGGTTGTCAGAGTTATAGTTTTCCTTCTGATGAGGGACAGTATTTTGGACAGGTGGTCCAAGGCAATACTGAGGGAGGCATGGTGCGCAGGATACTGATTAAGTTCAGTTGACGATACAGTCTAAGAAGTTTGGATTTGGAGTTCATTTATGAGCTATGTCCCATCAGACATCCAGACACATTCTAAGACAGGTATTGCTCATTTCGGGAGATGGTTTTCTCCGCGAACTTGAGATATAGAGAGACATAGAAAGAAACAACTAAGCGGATCCACTCACTGAGGCTATTCCTCGAACGCAATAGTTTCGCAAACGAGCTTTGTGAGACTGACTAGTAGAGGAGTTGGGTGTTCGGTATCACACGGGCTGTGAGTATGCGACATCGCAATAATTAGCCTTGAGTGCAAGTGGGAGATTGTTGGAGATAGTGCCCTCAGAGTCAATTATTGGATCACAGGTACGTGATTGCAATGATTGAGGGAGGACCTATCCTGGTAGGACAGTCTTACTCGAGATGATAGTATGCTATCTGGTTTACCTTTATCATCATGTACTGTTTTAGGTGACCTGACACGTCGCTATTACACGTTGATAGAGCCCCTAGGATTCTTGCTTGACCACCAGCAGTATGAGGGCGATCATATAAGTGGGAGCTGGGGTCTATAAGCTTATCTTTAAAAGGTCCCTAGTCGTGGGAGTTTCGAGACTGGGCATCGATACTCCATTAGTAGACTAGTGTATACAGTCGAGACCCCGACGAGGGGCGGTGGCCGGTCTCACAAGCCACTGGTGTCAGTTGGATCACCTAAGATGTATACAGGTGCTCATTGGGTTATGAGTACACCGGACAGGACTCGCCGGGAACATGCTAGTTGGTCATATACCAGACGTCAGATGGCAGTTCCCTGGTGACATGTGTGCAGGTTAGTTCATCGACCTGGGGATCGTCATTTGTCTCGTGTGAGTTCCCACTGTACTTTGATTACTACCCTACCACGGCTCAAAGGAGTCGTGCAAACAGGTTTTAGTTGGGTACAGTCCCGAGCCACATGGAGGCAGTGAGCGTATCTTCAGGGGTTCGTCTCTCCCGGTATTGGGGGTGAGGTCGTGCTGTGTCTAGGAGAGCCATTACACAAAGTCCTTGGCCAAGGCAAGGAGATTTACTGGTAGGTATTCCAGTAGTATCTCAGGGTGTTCTGGGCTACACTCCGACACGACTTGTACCGCTTTTGGGGGTCTGACTTTTACCAACCCCCTAGGCCCGCCATGCGATACTCATAGACGAACGGACCGGACTGCACGGATATTGTCACTGACAGGCTCAGTAGGGTTGTCAGGCTGAGTTCACTCACAGACATCCCTTTTAGTCAATACCTGGTAGCCCGTTACGTATTGGCTTATACCTCTGACGTGCTAGTGGTTAAATCCACAACCGTGGTGTTGACGAGTCTTTAGAGTCCCCCACATTCTGTTACTCAGCTTTCGGGCGAAAGGTTGTAGAGGCCGTATGGAGATATGGCAAGGTCCGATCAGATACGTGCGGTATTGCACGGATCAGGATCGGACAGTTTGTACTATAGGCCGTATGGTTATATGGCAGGGTTCGATCAGATACGTGCGGTATTGCACGGATCAGGATCGAACGGATATTACTGGCCGGCTTTGGTATAAGCCGGATCCTAGTATAGTACAGTGTAGATTTTGTCTCATTGCATTTGTATTTCGGTCGGAATACAAATGCGGGTGTGTATGCACAGTATCGGGGTTTTCCTGTAATTTATTACGGGACCAGTTTTCTGGAGTTGCCAGTTTGCTTTCCGTTTCGGCCAATTTCCATTGTTCCGTTCATTGGCCGAAGATTGGTGGAGGAGGGTTTATTTGCATTGTTGCAAATAGACATTAGTGGAAGGGGTTCTTTGCTTTTTGTAGCATCATGATAGTCTTCATGATGGTGCACCATCCATTGACTTGCTTGACTTTCCTTTTCATGATAGCTTGACTTTGGTGTCATCATGCATGAGATGATGGTTGTGTAGGAGTGTGGTTGTGTTTGTAATCATGTTCTTTCATGATTCCTTTGAATTCCTTTTGCATTCCACCCCCCACTTGACCTTTCTTTTTCTCTCTCCAATCACACAAAAGAAAATGGGGGGCCGGCCACTTTTGTGGTATGGTTGTTTTGATTCATTTGGGAGTGTGGTATTTTTCTTCTCATGTTTGCTAGAAAAGTTCTCTAGCTCCTTTCCAAAAGGTTGCTCTTTTTTCCTTCACCAATGGCAATTCCACAAACCCCAAAAATGAGACTTGCTCACTACATATTCTACAACGAACCTTGGGCACGTCGAGTAGCCGGCTTCGTGCCCGAGTTGCCTCGGCATTGAGGTGGGAGCCCGTAAATAAAGTAGGCGATGTGGTGCACTTCCGGCGACGAGGAAGGAGACGGGACTTTTCCGCAGGAGATCGGGAGCATGACGAGAAGACCGGAGGACTTGGATCGTCGGTATATCTCTAACCCATCTTCTAGTTAGCTTAGACTTGTTAATGGTTACGATCCGGGTGTTTAGTGCGCGGTGGTGCCGGTTTGCTAAGTCCGCAAAGTTTTAAAGTTTTTCACCGCTTCCGCATTCCGGCGTCGGATTGACGGCCGGGGCGCCGCCGTGCACTTACAGTATTGTACAGATGATGTATATTATATTGGATGCTTGGACATATATAGAGATGACTTTCTTGCTCGATATGATAGTATGCTATCTGGTTGCTCTTTATCTTAACATGTACACTTGTCTCTTTAAACTGTCTTATAGTTATATGTTGGTAAAACCCTTAGGATGTGTACTTGACTACCTGGACTATGATGCAGATCATACTAATGGGGACATGGTAGTCCATAGGTACATCCTTCAAGGTCCCTAGTCGTGGGTGTATCGATACGGGGCATCGATATACCAGTGTAGACTAGCGTATACGTTTCTCGACCCATGAGATGGGCGATGGATGATCCCATATCCATTGGTGTTTGACATCAGAGATGGTATACGGGTGCTCAGTAGAGACTGGGTACACTGGACGGACTCGCCGAGAACTCCCAGATGGTATTATACCTCACGTCAGATGGCAGTTCTTAGGTGACACTTGTGCAGGTAAGTCTGTAGACCCGAGATCGTCATAGAGTCTTGTGTGATTCCCACTGTGCTTTGATCTCCACCTTACCACGTCCATGAGGGCATGCAAAACGGTGGTCTTTAGGTACAGTCCCGAGTCACATGGAGGCAATGAGCGAAAGGAGGGGTTTCGTCTCTCCCGGTATTGGGGATTGATGTTGCGCTGTGCTCGATTGGCCGTAACAGGGAAGTCCCTGGCCAGGGCTGATCAGAGATTTGCTGGTAAGTGTTACCAGTAGTTTCTCGACCCGTTATGAGCCTCACATCGGCACGACTTATCGGTTATTGGGGTCTGACGTTTACCACCCCTAGACTTGATATGCGACATATCAGACGAACAGACCGGACTGTACGGTAAGTGTTACTGGTTGGATTCACAGGAGTGTGAGCGGGCTAGCTCGTCGATCTTCTGATCGCTCAATACCCGGGTGGCCGTTACGTTTAGCAGACCGCTTGCGGCTTGTGGGTGCTTGATATGATCATCATCTGCTACCGGCGTATTGACGAGTCTTTAGAGTCCTACACAGGGGTTTCCTGGCTCAAGCGAAACGAAATAGGAGCGCATATGAGATATGTGCGGGACCGAGAATAATGCGAGTATGTGATACCGTATTTCATTGTCGCGATGAATGTTTCGATTGGTTGTATGCGATATAACCTAGTTATCGAATCGTTGATTCGATAAATCGATACATTGTATACTAGTCGGTTATGTGCGACATGACCGGATCATTGAATCAAGTGTTGATTTAATGATTTAATGTATAATTATATATTTGATATATTACTTTGCATTAACTAGTATTGGTTCACTTTAAAAGGATTTTCTCACTTGATGTGCACATTGTATATGTGATATATTTTGTGTGCACTTAATTTTATCATGTTTGATGATACATTCTCCCTCGGATTTGTGTAAAGACTTAAACCATGTTTAGTGAATGGTTAGGGTTTCATATTTTCACTTAATTATTTATCTTTTCTTTTTGGAGAAATAGATAATAGAAAACAAAATGGTTTCTTTTATCATGAAGCTTTCTGAATCTTCATGAAGCTTTGACCAAGTGACCACTTTGTCTTCTTCTCCAAATCCTAACCACTCATCTAAACTATAGTTAACTCTCTACACTTGACCATGGTTAGAAGATGATAAGTATTGATTTTATTATTCTTTTTCATAGCACTTATCATATTCTTTCTTCTTCTTCATCATCTTCATCAAGAAAGAAAGCTTGATTCCATCAATGGCATCTTGAGCAAAAGTGTGAGAAATCCAATTCTAAAGTGAACCCACCTCCTATTTCTTCACCCTCTACCTCTTGCCAAGTAGTATAGGGTGTTTTCTTCATAAGTTTCACAACTTGGTGAAGTTGGAGCTTGATCTTGTGTAACCTCGACGTAGATCATCTTCGGCACCATAGCCGACGACTTGTCCGCTCATTTCTCCGATGAAGCCGATGCTAGAGTCCGAGATCCGACTAAGACAGCGAGAGGACGTCTACGTGGAGCTAAGAAAGTGGAGAACCGGATCTACAAAGGTTGTAGCTTTCTTCTTTTAGTTAAGATGCTAACTAGTTTATTGTTTCGCCTAAAATTCTAGTCGACGATCCGTATTAGGGTTTCTCGGCACTCATAAAATTTAAAATTGGCATGGTTGATGACTTGTGAGACCTCTTGAGAGTGCCTAGGAACCCTACAGTGGTATGAGAGCCTAGCTAGAGCCTTAGGCGAAGTGTAGACGACGTTTGAAACCCGATCGAACCGAAACCCTAAAAACCTAAGAGCACTCTGGACTTTTTCTAAAAACTGGGTTTTTTCCAGATTAAAAATGCTTAAAAAATTCAGCAGGGAAATCTAAGAATTACGGTGCAAAATTTTCCAAACGAAGAGTCTAAAGTGCGGCGGAACCGCGGCAGAATCTTAGCTTCTGCGGCGGTTCCGCGGCCATCTTCTGACGTCAGGCTTCCAAATTTGCACAGTAATTCCTATTTTATTATGCTGAGTTTTCTGGGAATTTTTAATTTGACTCAAGAGTTGAGTGTTCTGGGGTTGCATTGAAAATTGTCGTTTCGATCGGATTATCAAGTTTTGTCTATGTGGTTTTTCCGGATAATTTTCGAATATGTTAAAAAGTTCGACCGGATATAAATACCCAACTTTTCCCCTGCCGAAAATTTCCAAGTGTTGGATTTTTCTGTGGTTTAAGGACGTTCTAAGTAGTGCAAGTAACGCGATGGTCCCTCTAAAAGACAACAAACCTTAACTCGATTATGTGACCGTCTTGAACTGTCCTTTGAACCTTCGGGTTTGGGGCAGTACGGCGTGCCACATGTGAGGCGTTGGCTTGACCCTTCTACGGCTGGACCGTTGGTACTAACGCATGAAGTGAATGTCTTTGAACCTATTTCATGTGTTGAACGGTTTCGGAAAAACTTGGGTGTTCGAATGTTCGATCGGAAAGTTTAATATTTTCTATTTATCCGGAATGGGATACAATAATTGGAATTCACACACAGTTATGAGATAACTGAGAGTATGTTATAAATCTAGCGGTTTAGTCTCACTTCATATTGAGAAGAGTTTTCGATAATGGGACTAAAATGCGGGGTTTATAATTGTTAGGCATGTGATGTCTAAGTATTTCATTTGATTAGGCATGCGATGTCTAATGAGGTTGCGGATTCCAACTGTTGTAGTTTTACACTTTCTTTTCTATGACCGTAAGTGTAATATGTGATATCGCCGGTTTCGTTGCTATATGTCAACGACAATTGGGATGCGCATATTTACTTACGTTGATGACATGTGATGTTATGTGTTGCTGGATATGTTATATTGGATTGTCGTGTTTGAATAGCCGGGGGTTTTTATGTGAGATGAGTGTTTTTCATTTTCATTCATGTAAAAACTTGTATGTAATATTCTTTTATTGGGGCACTTCCAGGTTGCGGAAGTTGTCACCTTTTGTATATTATTTACTTTTCCGCATTAGGATAGACCCAAGGAGGGGAGCACAAGTAACCGGGTTCTAGGGTCCAGTGGGAGACCATCTCGAGGATTCGAGTCCGGGTCTCCTAACCCTAGAATTGGTAGGGTTGCTTGCCGCTCTCGTAGGGGTCTAGGGGTGTGGGATTGGCTATTCATCACGACCGTGGATTCCGTGTTTTATACTGGCTCGTATTGAAAACACGGACGTCCTAGTATATCCAATGTTTCATATGTTTCTTCTGCTGCGACATCTGTGATGTGATCATGTGATGTTCTGTGATAGATACTTTATATAGTATATATGATATATTATATAGACGTTACTTATGTTTTGCACCCGCACTAGCCCTGCCCTGCTCTGTCGTTAGTTACCTAACCTAACGGTGCACGAGAGGACATCCAGGCGAATGCGGATGGCATAAGTGTACGTCGTATTTATCTATGATGTTTAGGTGACTTAAATGATGGGACTTCATTAATGTGATTAATGAAAGAAAAGAAGCCTAAAAGATGTTGTAGAATCAAATTTTAAAATAAAATAGGTAGCTACAGTTCTTGCTTTGCATAGCGGTATATATGATATACCCTGCACCTTATTCGATGAGGAAAGGACCGAGAACCCTTCACCGGGAGTGACTCCTTTAGCAATAACTGACAGACGCTACACACTCGGTTTGCTTTTGATTGCTTTTGGAGTTCTGCTTTGCACAGTGATATATATGATATATCCTGCACCTCATTCGACGAGGAAAGGGCCGACGATCCCTTCACCGGGAATGACCCCTTTAGCAAAACTAGAAAAGCCTCAAAATCACTCCATTTCAAAACTTCACTTGATTCTACAACGATATCAAGTTCATTACGCAATAGGTTTTCAGAAAAACCTGTCGTAGCCCTCCGTCATTTCAGATAAGTAGTAGTTAGTATTCGTGCTACGTTTGTTGGCCTGCGTCAAGGCATAGTGTGCGGTAGCTAACTAGTATTTATCTGTTTATGCATATGATGCAGATTGGATTAGGGTAGTCGTGCGATTTTGTTGGCCTGCGTCAAGGGTCGTACGGGTGGGTTTAATTCAATCAGGAAATGACGGGTTGAACATGACTAGCGCACTATGGTTTGTTGGCCTGCGTCAAGGTCATAGGACGCTAGGGACAAAATATTATCGGGAATTTCAAGTGTTGAAATTTGCAATGAGATTGCATACCTTCTATGAGATAGTTGGATCCCGATACCCACTGCGAGTAAGAGTTACTCCTGGGAGAGTTTTACACATTACAATTAGCCGATAAAGTAGGTGTCTAGAAAGGTGTCAACGGGGTTACGCCTCTGGGAAAACGAGGTTTACATTAATTAGGTTCGTGTGAAAGCACGGGGGACCTCCCTCAAAGTACCGACACTGGCCTGGCTGAAAGATCGACGAAGTTGTAGGGTGTAATTAATCCCGGCTAGTCTTTCCTTTTAGGGTTTGAAGGAAGATTTGATAAAAACCAGTGGGAGCCATCCTGATTAGATATGATAATAACCAATCTGATCTTGCAAGAGCATACGCTAAAGTGTTTTCTTCTCTCTCTCTCCAGGTAGCGACCATGTCATGCCCTAATAAAGATAATAATATGGATGTATTGACCGAACCCGCATGTTATATTGTGCTGGGGAACGTTGGTTCCGTTCTTTCCTATAAGAATTATAGGACTGAACAGGATATATGGGAATACCAGGATTCCCATGCCACCCGAATGAAGAAAGTACATGATGATGCATTTTCTTCGGGTGTGTTCGTTACAGAGAACTGTTTCTCCATTTGCTCTACGTCCTGGGTATTAGATACCGGGTCAGGATCCCATATATGTAATCAGTTACATGGGCTTAGGAAAGGTAGAGAATTTGGAGAAGGTGATAAAGACATTAGAGTTGGAAATGGTGCAATTGTTGCAGCTAAGACTGTCGGGGAATATCACCTTGTATTACCAACTGGTAATACATTGGTTCTGAATGAATGCTATTACATGCCGAACCTGATATGCAACATTATATCGGTTTCTTTGTTGAGTAAAGAGGGATATAATTTTGTATTACATGATAATGTTATGAACATTTTCCGTAACCAAAAGTTGGTTGGATCAGGCACGTTGTGCAATGGCATTTATGTTCTAAATCAATCAACAGTTCTGAGCATAACAAACACACACAAGAGGAAGAGTTCAGAACTGAACGAATCCTTCTTATGGCAATGTAGACTGGGTCACATCAATGCGACACGACTAGCTAAGTTGCATAAAGATGGATATTTAAATCCGTTTGAATTTTCATCTTATGACACTTGCCAGTCATGTCTCAAAGGCAAGATGACCAAAACTCCGTTTACGGGACACGGAGAAAGAGTTACTGAACTCTTAGGACTGATACATAGTGATGTATGCGGTCCCATGTCTACACATGCCAGGGATGGTTCTTCGTACTTCATTACATTCACTGACGATCTCTCTAGATTCGGATATGTGTTCCTGATGAAACACAAATCAGAAGCTTTTGAGAAATTTAGAGAATATAAACAAGAAGTCGAAAACCAAATCGGAAAAAGTATTAAAATCCTACGATCTGATCGAGGAGGTGAATACTTGAGCAATGAACTCCTGGACTTCCTAAAAGAGAATGGGATTCTCTCTCAGCCGACTCCTCCATATACACCACAGCACAACGGTGTATCAGAACGGAGGAACCGCACCCTATTAGATATGGTGCGCTCTATGATGAGCACGGCTGAGTTACCTATTTCCTTCTGGGGATATGCACTGGAAACAGCTGCAGACCTATTGAATATGGTTCCCACCAAAACCGTGCCAACCACTCCATATGAGATATGGAAAGGAAAGAGACCATGTCTTAATTATGTTAAGATATGGGGTTGTCCGGCATATGTAAAAACGCAAAATCCGGACAAACTCGCGGCAAGGTCCATTCCGTGTAAGTTTATTGGATATCCCAAACATTCACGCGGGTATATCATCTACCACACCGAGGAACAAAAGGTGTTTGTTTCTCGACATGCCACCTTTTTAGAAAAGGAATTTCTTGATAAAGAGATTAGTGGCAAGGAGGTAGAACTGGAAGAGGTTCCAGCAATACAGACTACGACAGAAAACTTGGTTGAACCAGAGGATTCAGTAGTTCCTGATGAACCTCAGCCTCTCCGCCGATCTAGTAAGGTTCCTCGCCAACCTGTGAGATACTACGGTTTTCTCATGGATGGTGGAAGCGAGGATTGCATCATGGAGGATGATGACCCAACTAGCTTCGAGCAGGCCATCACGAGTGGAGACTCAGTGAAATGGCTGGATGCTATGCGGTCCGAGATGGAATCCATGTACACCAACAAAGTATGGACTTTGGAAGTAGCTCCTGAAGGGGTAAAACCCATCGGGAGCAAGTGGATCTTCAAGAAAAAACTTGGTGTAGATGGGAAAGTGGAGACTTTCAAAGCTAGACTTGTAGCAAAGGGTTTTCGTCAAAGACCAGGTGTGGACTATGACGAAACCTTTTCTATGCTTAAATCCATCCGGATCATGCTTGCCATCGCTGCATATCATGATTACGAAATCTGGCAAATGGATGTTAAGACCGCCTTTCTAAACGGTGATTTAGAAGAGTGCGTGTACATGACTCAACCAGAGGGCTTCGTAGACAGTGGGAGCAGCGGGAAGGTGTGCAAGCTGCTTAAATCCATTTATGGATTAAAGCAAGCATCGCGGAGTTGGAACATCTGCTTTGACGTCGTTATCAAAGAGTTTGATTTCGTCAAAAACCCAGATGAACCTTGTATTTACAAGAAGGTGGCAGAGAGTAAGGTTGTCTTCCTCGTATTGTACGTGGACGCCATACTCTTGATAGGAAATGATATTCCTATGCTACAATCAGTCAAGCTCTTCTTATCACAAAGATTCTCAATGAAAGATCTTGGTGATGCCTCCTGCATATTGGGAATCAGGATCTATAGAGATAGATCCAAACGGATATTGGGATTGTCCCAATCCAGGTACATTGAAACCATACTAAAGAGGTTTAGTATAGAAGAATCCAACCGTGGGAACTTGCCAACGATCTCTGGAGTCACTCTCTCCCAAGAGATGTCTCCCAAGACTGATTTGGAGAGAGATCGCATGCAAGGGATACCCTATGCTTCGGCTGTAGGCTCTATCATGTATGCGATGCTATGTACCAGACCCGATGTAGCATACTCACTAAGTATAGTGAGCAGGTATCAAGCTGATCCTGGAGAGAGTCACTGGACAGCTGTGAAGAGCATTCTCAAGTACTTACGAAGGACTAAAAAGATGCTCTTGGTGTATGGTAACGGAGAACTCCAAGTGGAGTCCTTTACCGATTCGAGCTTCCAGAGTGATAAGGACGACTCTAAGTCGCAGTCGGGATTTGTCTTTACCCTTTACGGAGGGGCGGTTAGCTGGAAGAGTTCCAAGCAGGAAACCGTGGCAGACTCGACGATGGAGGCTGAATACATCGCTGCCAACGATGCTGCTAAAGAGGCTGTCTGGATCAAGAAGTTCATTATTGAACTTGGAGTGGTTCCATCCATTGAGCATCCAATACCTTTGTATTGCGATAACAATGGAGCGGTGGCTTTGGCCAAGGAACCAAGGTCCCATCAGCGATCCAAGCATATTCTGAGGCGGTATCACCTGATCCGGGAGATAGTTGATCGCCGGGAGATCGAGATCAGGAGGGTTGACACGAAGAACAACACGGCGGATCCACTCACGAAGGCCATTCCCCAGATACAGTTTGAGAGACTCTTCGGGATGCTCGATATGCGATACTACAGCAGCTGGCCCTAGTGCAAGTGGGAGATTGTTAGTTGTATGTATGCCCTAGAGGCCAGTATTGTACAGATGATGTATATTATATTGGATGCTTGGACATATATAGAGATGACTTTCTTGCTCGATATGATAGTATGCTATCTGGTTGCTCTTTATCTTAACATGTACACTTGTCTCTTTAAACTGTCTTATAGTTACATGTTGGTAAAACCCTTAGGATGTGTACTTGACTACCTGGACTATGATGCAGATCATACTAATGGGGACATGGTAGTCCATAGGTACATCCTTCAAGGTCCCTAGTCGTGGGTGTATCGATACGGGGCATCGATATACCAGTGTAGACTAGCGTATACGTTTCTCGACCCATGAGATGGGCGATGGATGATCCCATATGCATTGGTGTTTGACATCAGAGATGGTATACGGGTGCTCAGTAGAGACTGGGTACACTGGACGGACTCGCCGAGAACTCCCAGATGGTATTATACCTCACGTCATCAGATGGCAGTTCTCAGGTGACACTTGTGCAGGTTAGTCTGTAGACCCGAGATCGTCATAGAGTCTTGTGTGATTCCCACTGTGCTTTGATCTCCACCTTACCACGTCCATGAGGGCGTGCAAAACGGTGGTCTTTGGGTACAGTCCCGAATCACATGGAGGCAATGAGCGATAGGAGGGGTTTCGTCTCTCCCGGTATTGGGGGATGATGTTGCGCTGTGCTCGATTGGCCGTAACAGGGAAGTCCCTGGCCAGGGCTGATCAGAGATTTGCTGGTAAGTGTTACCAGTAGTTTCTCGACCCGTTATGAGCCTCACATCGGCACGACTTATCGGTTATTGGGGTCTGATGTTTACCACCCCTAGACTTGATATGCGACATATCAGACGAACAGACCGGACTGTACGGTAAGTGTTACTGGTTGGATTCACAGGAGTGTGAGCGGGCTAGCTCGTCGATCTTCTGATCGCTCAATACCCGGGTGGCCGTTACGTTTAGCAGACCGCTTGTGGCTTGTGGGTGCTTGATATGATCATTATCTGCTACCGGCGTATTGACGAGTCTTTAGAGTCCTACACAGGGGTTTCCTGGCTCAAGCGAAACGAAATAGGAGCGCATATGAGATATGTGCGGGACCGAGAATAATGCGAGTATGTGATACCGTATTTCATTGTCACGATGAATGTTTCGATTGGTTGTATGCGATATAACCTAGTTATCGAATCGTTGATTCGATAAATCGATACATTGTATACTAGTCGGTTATGTGCGACATGACCGGATCATTGAATCAAGTGTTGATTTAATGATTTAATTTATAATTATATATTTGATATATTACTTTGCATTAACTAGTATTGGTTCACTTTAAAAGGATTTTCTCACTTGATGTACACATTGTATATGTGATATATTTTGTGTGCACTTAATTTTATCATGTTTGATGATACATTCTCCCTCGGATTTGTGTAAAGACTTAAACCATGTTTAGTGAATGGTTAGGGTTTCATATTTTCACTTAATTATTTATCTTTTCTATTTGGAGAAATAGATAATAGAAAACAAAATGGTTTCTTTCATCATGAAGCTTGTTGAAGCTTCATGAAGCTTTGACCAAGTGACCACTTTGTCTTCTTCTCCAAACCCTAACCACTCATCTAAACTATAGTTAACTCTCTACACTTGACCATGGTTAGAAGATGATAAGTATTGATTTTATTATTCTTTTTCATAACACTTATCATATTCTTTCTTCTTCTTCATCATATTCATCAAGAAAGAAAGCTTGATTCCATCAATGGCATCTTGAGCAAAAGTGTGAGAAATCCAATTCTAAAGTGAACCCACCTCCTATTTCTTCACCCTCTACCTCTTGCCAAGTAGTATAGGGTGTTTTCTTCACAAGTTTCACAACTTGGTGAAGTTGGAGTTTGATCTTGTGTAATCTCGACGTAGATCATCTTCAGCACCATAGCCGACGACTTGTCCGCTCATTTCTCCGATGAAGCCGATGCTAGAGTCCGAGTGTTAGTTATATGTATGCCCTAGAGGCCATTACTGTACATAGGATGTATATTGTAGTGGATGCTGGGACATATATAGGGAGGACTTTCTTGCTCGACATGATAGTATGCTATCTGGTTACCCTTTACCTTAACGTGTATGCTGATTGTCTCTCTGTTACATGTTGGTAAAGCCCTTAGGATCTGTACTTGACTACCTGGACTATGATGCGGATCATACTAGTGGGGACATGGTAGTCCATAAGTACATCCTTCAAAGTCCCTAGTCGTGGGTGTATCGAGACGGGGCATCGATATACCAGATTAGACTAGCGCATACCTTCTCGACCCATACAGATGGGCGATGGATGATCCCATATCCATTGGTGTTTGACATCAGAGATGATATACGGGTGCTCAGTAGAGACTTGGTACACTGGACGGACTCGCCGAGAACTCCCAAATGGTATTATACCTCACGTCAGATGGCAGTTCTATGGTGACACTGGTACAGAGTAGTCTGTTGACCCGAGATCGTCATAGAGTCTTGTGTGGTTCCCACTGTGCTTTGATTTCCATCTTACCACGTCCAAGAGGGCGTGCAAAACGGTGGTTTTTGGGTACAGTCCCGAGTCACATGGAGGCAATGAGCGATAGGAGGGGATTCGTCTCTCCCGGTATAGGGGGTTGATGTTGTGCTGCGTTCGATTGGCTATAACAGGAAATCCCTGGCCAGGGTTGCTGAGATTTACTGGTAAGTGTTACCTATAGTTTCTCGAATAGTTATAGACCTCATATCGACACGACTTATCGAGCTATTGGTGTCTGACGTTTACCACCCCTAGGCGAGATATACGACATATCAGACGATCAGACCGGACTGTACGGTAGTGTTACTGGTCGGATTCACTGGAGTGTGAGCGGGCTTGCTCGTCGATCTTCAGATCGCTCAATACCCGGGTGGCCGTTACGTTTAGCAGACAGCTTGCGGCTTGTGGATGTTTGATATGATCATCATCCGCTGCCGGCGTATTGACGAGTCTTTAGAGTCCTACACAGAGGTTTCCTGGCTCAAGCGAAACGAAATAGGAGCGCATATGAGATATGTGCGGGACCGAGAGTAATGCATGTATGTGATACCGTATTTCATTCTCGCGATCAATGTGTCGAATGGTTGTATGCGATATAACCTAATTATCGAATCAAGGATTGATTCGATAAGCCGATACATTGGATACTAGCCGGTTATATGCGATATGACCGGATCGTTAAATCAAGAGTTGATTTAATGATTTAATGCATAATTATATATCTGATATATTACTTTGCGTTAACTAGTATCGGTTCACTTAAGATGGATTTTCTCACTCGGATGTGCGCATTGTATATGTGATATACTTTTATGCACTTGATTGTATCATGATTGATGATACATGTTATGCTAGGGTTTTTGTGTAAAGATCAAACCATGGTTACATGATTATGGTTAGGGTTTTGTTTTATTCACTTATTTATTTATCCATTTCATTTTGGAAAATAAATGAGAAGAGAAAAGAATGGTGGCTTTATTTGTTGTTTAGTTGAAACTTCATGAAGCTTTGACTTTGTCCACCATTCTTATCTCATCCTTAACCCTAACCATTCCTTTAACCCTGGTTAATTCTCTACACATAACCATAGTTAGGATTATGATAAGTTTGGAAATTCTTTTCGTTTTAAATAACTTATCATAATTCTTTCTTCTTCTTCTTCATCTTCTTCCATGAAGAAACCTCCACTTCATCAATGGTGATTGATGAATATGAGTGAGAAATCCAATTCTAAAGTGAACCCAACTCCTATTTCTTCATCCTCTACCTCTTGCCAAGTAGTAGAGTGTGTTTACTTCACAAGTTTCATGACTTGGTGAAGTCGGAGCTTGATTTAGCGATGCCTCGACGTAGATCATCTTCGGCACGTCGTCGATGACCTAGCCCGCTTCTTCTCCGATGAAGCCGACGCAAGAGCCCGGATTTTGGATTTATACAGCGGAGATGACTTCTTCATGGAGCTATGGAGGTGGACAAACAGATCTACAAAGGTTGTATATCCGTATCCCTTAGTTAACTGTTAACTAGTTAGCTTTTTCGCCTAAACATCTAGCAAACGATCCGTAGTCGGGTCTCTCGGCACCGTTAAAATTTTAATATGGCATGTTCGATGCCTTGTGTGACCTCATTAGGGTGCCTAGGAACCCTACAGTGGTATCAGAGCCTAGCTAGAGCCTTAGGCGAAGCGTAGACGGAATTTGAAGTCCGAACGACCCAAAACCGAAACCCAAAATATGCTCTCTGTACTTTTTTGAAAACAGTGGATTTTTCCAAATTAAAAATTGCTAAAAAATTCAGCAGGGAAAAATAAGAATTACGGTGCAAAAAGTTTCTGGTGGACAGTATTTTTCGCGGCGGATCAGCGGCAGAAGCATGGCTTCTGCGGCTGATCAGCGGCCCCTTGGTGACGTCATCCCACTTTGTTTGCACAGTAACTCCTGATAAATTCTGCTAAGTTTTCTGGGAATTTTTAATATTTATTCAAGAGTTGAATTTCCTGGGATTGTTTTGGGGATTCGGTGTTTCGATCGGGGTATCAAATTTTGTCTATTTGGCTTTCCGGATAAATTTTAGAATATGTTAAAAAGTTCGACCGGATATAAATACCAAATTTTTCCCCTGTCGGGAAATTTCCAAGTGTTGGATTTTTCCGTAGTTTAACGACGTTCTAAGTAGTGCAAGTAACTCGATGGTCCCTCTAGAAGACAACAAACCTTAACTCGATTATGTGACCGTCTTGAACTGCCCTTTGAACCTTCGGGTTTGGGGCAGTACGGCGTGCCACATGTGAGGCGTTGGCTTGACCCTTCTACGGCTGGACCGTTGGTACTGAGGTACGAACTGAATGTTGTTAGACTTATTTCATGTGTTGATCTGTATTGGGAAAACTTGGGTGTTCGATTATTCGATCGGAAAGTTTAACATTTTCTATTTATCTGGGATGGGATACAATAATTGGAATTCACAAATTGTTATGAGATAACGGAATGAATGTTATAAACATAGCAGTTTAGTCTCACTTGATCGGTTGCCACGGAATTTTGATGTGATCAAAAGTCCATCGCAATCACGTAGCGTACGCGGATATTCGCCGGGTAAACTTAATAGACAGCCTCACTCCATAGCCCCGACCAAGTGACTGTAGGAGAACCCCGTCGCCGAAAGCATCCGTCCGTGTGCTCGCGGCAGCGGTGTTCCGCCTTGGTGCACTTCGTCGACGGTATCAGGGGTGCGGCCGTCTACTGAAGTTTGCGACGAGCATTCGATCAGGATGTCGGGAATCTTGTTGAATTGCCCGACTTGGTATTGAAAAGAGTTTTCGATTTTGAGACTAAAATGCGGTGTTTATAATTGTTAAGCATGTGATGTCTAAGTAATTCATTTGGTCAGGCATGTGATGTCTGAGGTGGTTGCGGATTCCAACTGTTGTAGTTTTACACTTTCTTTTCTGTGACCGTAAGTGTAATATGTGATATCGCCGGTTTCGTTGCTATATGCCAACGACAATTGGGATGCGCATATTTACTTACGTTGATGACATGTGATGTGATGTGTTGCTGGATATGTTATATTGGATCGTCGTGTTTGAATAGCCGGGGTTTTTTTTTTATGTGAGATGAGTGTTTTTCATTTTCATTCATGTAAAAACTTGTATGTAATATTCTTTTATTGGGGCGCTTCCAGGTAGCGGAAGTTGTCACCGTTTGTATATTATTTACTTTTCCGCACTAGGATAGACCCAAGGAGGAGGGCACAAGTAACCGGGTTCTGGAGTCCAGTGGGAGACCAACTCGAGGAGTCGATTCCGGGTCTCCTAACTCTAGAATTGGTAGGATTGCTTGCCGCTCTCGTAGGGGTCTAGGGGTGTGGGTTTGGCTATTCATCACGACCGTGGAATCCGTGTTTTATACTGGCTCGTATTGAAAACACGGACGTCCTAGTATATCCAATATTTCATATGTTTCTTCTGCTGCGATATCTGCGATGAGATCATGTGATGTTCTGTGACAGGTATTATATATAGTATATATGATATATTATATAGACGTTACTTATGTTTTACACCCGCGTTAGCCCTGCCCCGCTCTGCCGTTAGTTACCTAACCTAACGGTGCATGAGGGGACATCGAGGCGAATGCGGATGGCATAAGTGTACGTCGTATTTATCTGTGATGTTTAGGTACTTAAATGATGGGACTTCATTAATGTGATTAATGAAATAAAAGAAACCTAAGATGTTGTAGAATCGAATTTCAAAATAAAACAGGTAGCTACAGTTCTTGCTTTGCACAGCGGTATATATGATATATCCTGCACCTTATTCGATAAGGAAAGGACCGAGATCCCTTCACCGGGAGTGACTCCTTTAGCAATAACTGGAAGATGCTACACACTCGGTTTGTCTTTTGATTGCTTTTAAGAGTTTTTGCTTTGCACAGTGATATATATGATATATCCCGCACCTCATTCGACGAGGAAAGGACCGACGATCCCTTCACCGGGAGTGACTCCTTTAGCAAAACTAGAAAAGCCTCAAAAGCACTCCATTTCAAAATATATTCGATCCTACAACGATATCAAGTTCATTACGCAATAGGTTTTCATAAAAACCTGTCGTAGCCCTCCGTCATTTCAGATAAGTGCTGTTTAGTATTCGTGCTGCGTTTGTTGGCCTCCGTCAAGGCGCAGTGTGCGGTAGCTAACCAGTATTTATCTGCTTATGCATATGATGCAGATTGAGTTAGGGTAGTCGTGCGGCCTTGTTGACCTCCGTCAAGGGTCGTGCGGGTGGGTTTAATTCGATCAAGAAATGACGGGTTGAACTTGACTAGTAGCCTATGGTTTGTTGACCTCCGTCAAGGTCATAGGACGCTAGGGGCAAAATATTATCGGGAATTTCAAGTGTTGAAATTTGCAATGAGATTGCATACCTTCTATGAGATAGTTGGATCCCGATACCCGCTGCGAGTAAGTGTTACTCCTGGGAGAGTTTTATACATTACAATTAGCCGATCAAGTAGGTGTCTAGAAAGGTGTTAACGAGGTTACGCCTCTGGGAAAACGAGGTTTACATTAATTAGGTTCGTGCGAAAGCACGGGGGACCTCCCTCAAAGTACCGACACTGGCCTGGCTGAAAGATTGGCGAACTTGTAGTGTGTAATTAATCCCGGCTAGTCTTTCCTTTTAGGGTTTGAAGGAAGATTTGATAAAAAGCAGTGGGAGCCATCCTGATTAGATAAAATAATAACCAATCTATTCTTGACAGAGCGCACGCTGAGTGTTTTCTTCTCTCTCTCTCTAGGTAGCGACCATATCACGCCTTAATCAAGATAATAATACGGAATATTGATCGAACCCGCTTGTTATACTGAGCTGGGGAACGTTGGTCCCGCTCCAACTTATAATTGTTATAAGACAGAGCAGGAAATTGGGGATTACCAGAACTCCCGTGCCGCCCAAACGAAGAGAGTGCATGCTGATGCATCATCTTCGGGTGTGTTCATTACAAAGAACTGTTTCTCAGTATCCTCTGCGTCCTGGGTATTTGATACCAGATCAGGATCCCAGATATGTAATCTGTTACATAGGGCTACAGATAGGTAGAGAACTGAGAACGGGTGATAAGTTTCATGAGGCAGAAAACGGGGCAAATGTTGCAGCCAAGTCTGTTGGTCACTGTCACCCTGTATTACCAATACATTGATTCTGAACGAATGTTATTAGATACCGAACCTGATATACAAAATCATATCAGTCTCTTTATCAGTAAAGAAATGATAAAATTTTGTATTGTTGGATAATGTTTTAAACATTTCCTATATCAAAAGTTGATCGGATCAGGCACGTTATCTAAAAGCATTAATGTTCTAAATCAAACTACAGTTCTTAGTGTATGGAACACACATAAGAGGAAGAGTTCAGAAATGAACGAATCCTACTTGAGGCATTGTAGACTAGGTCAGATCAATGTGACCTGACTAGCTAGAGTTACATATAGATGCATATTTAAATCAGTTTGAATTTACATCTTGTGAAACTCGCCAGTCATGTCGCAAAGATAAGATGACCATAGCTCCGTTTACTGTAAACAGAGAAAGAGTTAATGAACTCTTGGAACTGATACATGATGATGTATGTAAGGTCTCCTGTCTACACATGCCAGGACAGGTTCCTTTTACTTCGTTATATTCTCTGATAATCTCTCAAGATTCAGTCATATGTTCCTGTTGAAGCATAAGTCCGAACCTTTTGAGATATTCACAGAATATAAGTTAGAAGTAGAGAACCAAAATACGGGTATAAGTATTATGTCCTATGATGAGATCAGGGAGGAGAATACTTGTGCATGGAATTCCTGGACTATTCTAAAGGAGAATGAGATTCTCTCTCAGCATTACTCCTCTGTATACACCATAGCACGATGGTATATCGGGGCGGAGCAGATACACCCTATTTGATATGGTGTGCTCTATGATGAGTAATACTGAGTTACCTTTTTCCTTTTGGGTGTTATGCACTTGAGAAGTTGCATACCTATTGAATAGGGTTCGAATCAAATCAATGCCTACCACTTCATATGTGATATGGAAAGGGAAGAGCCCATGTCTTAAGTTCGTTACGATTTGGGGTTGTCCGGCCTATGTCTAAAAGCAAAATCCGGACAAGCTCGAGGCAAGGTCTGTTATGTAGAACTGGAAGTGTTCCAGCTATACAAACTACAGCAGATGATTTGGTACAACCAGAGGATTCAGTAGTTACCAACGAACCTCAGCCTCTCCGCCGATCTAGTAGGATTCCTCACCCACCTGAGAGTTACTTCGGTTTCTCTGTGACAGTGGGAGCGAGGATTGCATCATGAGATGATGACCCAACTAGTTTCGAGCTGGCCATCGGGGGTAAGACTCTGTAAGAATGGCTGGATGCTTAGTGATCTGAGACGGAATCCTTATACACCAACAAAGTATGGACTTTGGTTGCTATATCTGAAGGGTTAAATCCCCATCAGGAGCAAATAAATCTTGAGAAGATTACTTGGTGTACATGGAAAAGTTGAGACTTTCAAAGCTAGACTTGTTAAAGGTTTTCGTCATCGACCAGGCATGGATAATGATGAAACCTTTTCCAATATCTATGCTTAAGTCCATCCAGATACTACTTGCCACGGCTACATACCATGACTACGATATCTGGTGGTTGGGTGTCTTGACTGCTTTTCTAAATGATGATTTAGAAGAGAGTGTCTATAAGAACACAGCCAGAGGGCTTCGTAGACAGTGGGAGCAGCGGAAACGTGTGCAAGATGCTTTATAGGATAAACCAGGCATCGCGGAGTTGGAACATCTGTTTTGATGGATTAGTCAAAGAAGTTGACATCATCAAAATGGTAGATGAACCTTGTATATACAAAAAGGTAGTAGGGAGTATGGTGACGATCCTCGTAGAGTACGTGGATGACATACTCTTGATAGGGAAGGAGTTTCCTATGCTACGCTCGATCAATCTCCGCTTATCACAATGATTCTCCACATAGGATCAAAGTGATACCTCCTAAATCCTGGGTTTTGGATCTATGAGATAGATCTAATTGGATGTTAGGATTCTCACTACTTGTAGTGAGACGGTATCAACCGATCCTGGGGAGAATCACTGGAAGGGTTCCAGGGTGATAAAGACGACTGAATGTCAGTCACAGGCATTGTCTTTACCCTCAGTGGAGGGACGGCATGTTGGAGGAGTTCCAAGCTAGATACCGTGACATACTAGACGATAAAGGCAGGATACATCGCTACTTAAGATGCTACCAAAGAGGCAGTCTGGGTGTATATTGGTTCATGAGATGAACTACGTTCCTCCCATTGTGTGACAATGGAGTTGTGGCTTATGCCAAGGAACGCCGGTCCCATCAGTGATCCAGACATATTCTAAGGCAGTGTCACTTGATAATGGAGATGGTTGATCTCTAGGGAGATCGAGGTTAGGAGAGTAGACTCAGAGGACAACACAGCGGATCCACTCACGAAAGGCCTTTTCCCAGAGAGAGACTTTTATGGGATGGTTGAGTATGAGATACTGCAACCACTGCTATCAGATGGCCCTAGTGCAAGTGGGAGATTGTTAGTTATATGTATGCCCTAGAGGCCATTACTGTACATAGGATGTATATTGTAGTGGATGCTGGGACATATATAGGGAGGACTTTCTTGCTCGACATGATAGTATGCTATCTGGTTACCCTTTACCTTAACGTGTATGCTGATTGTCTCTCTGTTACATGTTGGTAAAGCCCTTAGGATCTGTACTTGACTACCTGGACTATGATGCGGATCATACTAGTGGGGACATGGTAGTCCATAAGTACATCCTTCAAAGTCCCTAGTCGTGGGTGTATCGAGACGGGGCATCGATATACCAGATTAGACTAGCGCATACCTTCTCGACCCATACAGATGGGCGATGGATGATCCCATATCCATTGGTGTTTGACATCAGAGATGATATACGGGTGCTCAGTAGAGACTGGGTACACTGGACGGACTCGCCGAGAACTCCCAGATGGTATTATACCTCACGTCAGATGGCAGTTCTATGGTGACACTGGTACAGAGTAGTCAGTTGACCCGAGATCGTCATAGAGTCTTGTGTGGTTCCCACTGTGCTTTGATTTCCATCTTACCACGTCCAAGAGGGCGTGCAAAACGGTGGTTTTTGGGTACAGTCCCGAGTCACATGGAGGCAATGAGCGATAGGAGGGGATTCGTCTCTCCCGGTATAGGGGGTTGATGTTGTGCTGTGTTCGATTGGCTATAACAGGAAATCCCTGGCCAGGGTTGCTGAGATTTACTGGTAAGTGTTACCTGTAGTTTCTCGAATAGTTATAGACCTCATATCGACACGACTTATCGAGCTATTGGGGTCTGACGTTTACCACCCCTAGGCGAGATATACGACATATCAGACGATCAGACCGGACTGTACGGTAGTGTTACTGGTCGGATTCACTGGAGTGTGAGCGGGCTTGCTCGTCGATCTTCAGATCGCTCAATACCCGGGTGGCCGTTACGTTTAGCAGACCGCTTGCGGCTTGTGGATGTTTGATATGGTCATCATCCGCTGCCGGCGTATTGACGAGTCTTTAGAGTCCTACACAGAGGTTTCCTGGCTCAAGCGAAACGAAATAGGAGCGCATATGAGATATGTGCGGGACCGAGAGTAATGCGTGTATGTGATACCTTATTTCATTCTCGCGATCAATGTGTCGAATGGTTGTATGCGATATAACCTAATTATCGAATCAAGGATTGATTCGATAAGCCGATACATTGGATACTAGCCGGTTATATGCGATATGACCGGATCGTTAAATCAAGAGTTGATTTAATGATTTAATACATAATTATATATTTGATATATTACTTTGCGTTAACTAGTATCGATTCACTTAAGATGGATTTTCTCACTCGGATGTGCGCATTGTATATGCGATATACTTTTATGCACTTGATTGTATCATGATTGATGATACATGTTATGCTAGGGTTTTTGTGTAAAGATCAAACCATGGTTACATGATTATGGTTAGGGTTTTGTTTTATTCACTTATTTTTTTATCCATTTCATTTTGGAAAATAAATGAGAAGAGAAAAGAATGGTGGCTTTATTTGTTGTTTAGTTGAAACTTCATGAAGCTTTGACTTTGTCCACCATTCTTATCTCATCCTTAACCCTAACCATTCCTTTAACCCTTGGTTAATTCTCTACACATAACCATAGTTAGGATTATGATAAGTTTGGAAATTCTTTTCTTTTTAAATAACTTATCATAATTCTTTCTTCTTCTTCTTCATCTTCTTCCATGAAGAAACCTCCACTTCATCAATGGTGATTGATGAAGATGAGTGAGAAATCCAATTCTAAAGTGAACCCAACTCCTATTTCTTCATCCTCTACCTCTTGCCAAGTAGTAGAGTGTGTTTACTTCACAATTTTCATGACTTGGTGAAGTCGGAGCTTCATTTAGCGATGCCTCGACGTAGATCATCTTCGGCACGTCGTCGATGACCTAGCCCGCTTCTTCTCCGATGAAGCCGACGCAAGAGCCCGGATTTTGGATTTATACAGCGGAGATGACTTCTTCATGGAGCTATGGAGGTGGACAAACGGATCTACAAAGGTTGTATATTCGTATCCCTTAGTTAACTGTTAACTAGTTAGCTTTTTCGCCTAAACATCTAGCAAACGATCCGTAGGCGGGTCTCTCGGCACCGTTAAAATTTTAATATGGCATGTTCGATGCCTTGTGTGACCTCATTAGGGTGCCTAGGAACCCTACACCGAGATCCGACTAGGACAGCGAGAGGACGTCTACGTGGAGCTAAGGAAGTGGAGAACCGGATCTACAAAGGTTGTAGCTTTCTTCTTTTAGTTAAAATGTTAACTAGTTTATTGTTTCGCCTAAAATTCTAGTCGACGATCCGTATTAGGGTTTCTCGGCACTCATAAAATTTAAAATTGGCATGGTTGATGCCTTATGAGACCTCTTGAGAGTGCCTAGGAACCCTACATAATAAACATGCGATCCCTTTCCAAATCAGTCTTGGGAGACATATCTTTGGAGAGGGTGATCCCGTGACAAGCCGGTAGATTACCGCACTTGGAATCTTCCATACTGAACCTTTTCAGTATGGTGTCGATGTACCTTGACTGTGAAAATCCCAACATCCTCTTAGATCTATCACGATAGATCTGGATCCCTAGAATGTAGTTGGCATCGCCCAGGTCCTTCATGGAGAACCTCTGCGACAAGAATCCTTTGACTGACTGTAGATCAGGATCACTAGGTTTTTGATGAAGTCGAATTCTTTGGCTGTATCATCAAAGCAGATGTTCCAACTCCGCGATGCCTGCTTAAGTCCATAAATGGATTTGAGCAACTTGCACACTCTACCGCTGCTCCAACTTTGAATGAGTCCCTCCGGCTGATCCATATAGACCCACTCTTCCAAATTTCCATTTAGGAAAGCCGTCTTTACGTCCATCTGCCAGATTTTATAATCGTGGAAGGCAGCAATAGCAAGGAGGATCCGAATGGATTTCAGCATAGCCACTGGAGAAAAGGTCTCGTCATAGTTCAAACCAGGTCTTTGACGAAAACCCTTTGCTACAAGTCTAGCTTTGTTGGTCTCAACCTGCCCATCTACACCAATCTTCTTTCTGAAGATCCATTTGCAGCCTACGGGGTTTACCCCTTCTGGAGCAAAGTCCAAAGTCCAAACTTTGTTGGTGTACATAGACTCCATCTCGGCCCGCATTGCATCCAGCCATTTTACCGAGTCACCGCACTGAATGGCTTGCTGGAAGCTAGTAGGCTCACCATAATCCATAGTGCAATCCTCTCTATCCCCGTCAATGAGAAAACCGTAGTATCTCTCGGGCAGATGAGACTGCCTACTACTCCTGCGGAGTTGCGTAGGAATGTCCTGTTCTTTCGAACCCTCTGGTTCTACTAAGCTTTCAGTAACAGTTCGTGGTTCTGGAATTTCTTCCAGTTCTATTGCGCTCCCACTTATCTGATTTTCTAAAAACTCAGTTTCCAAGAAGCGGGCATGGCGAGAAACAAAAACCTTTTGTTCCTCTGCGTAATAGAAAAGATACCCCTTGGAGTTCTTTGGGTATCCCAAAAACTTACGCTGTACCGAACGTGCCTCGAGCTTGTCTGCATGCTGCTTTTTTACAAAAGCTGGACACCCCCATGTCTTAAAATATTTGAGACTGGGTTTCTTCCCACTCCACATCTGATATGGTGTGGTAGGCACTGACTTAGTAGGAACTTGGTTTAAAAGATATGCAGCTGTTTCTAGTGCATAACTCCAGAAGGATCGCGGCAACTCAGCCTTACTCATCATGGAACGAACCATATCCAATAGGGTTCGATTCCGCCTTTCCGATACACCGTTGTGTTGTGGTGTGTATGGAGGAGTAAGCTGAGAGAGAATTCCATTCTCTTTTAAGAAGCCCAGAAACTCGGCACTCAAGTATTCACCACCTCGATCAGATCTCAGTGTCTTGATACTTTTGCCTGTTTGTTTTTCAACTTCATTCTTATATTCCCGAAATTTCTCAAAGGCTTCGGATTTGTGCTTCATCAAGAAGACATGCCCAAACCTAGAGAAATCATCAGTGAAAGTAATGAAGTATGAATAACCACTTCACGCATGTGTAGACATTGGACCACACACGTCACTGTGTATGAGTCCCAAGAGCTCGCTCGCTCTTTCTCCGTGTCCAGTGAACGGAGTCTTTGTCATCTTTCCCATGAGACAAGATTCACAAGTGGCATAAGACTGGTACTCGAACGGATCCAAGTATCCTTCTTTATGTAACTTTGTCAACCGTGTCTCATTAATGTGACCCAGTCTACAATGCCATAAGAAAGCCTGATTTAATTCCGGAGACATTCTTTTAAGTGTGTTCTGGACACTGAAGACCTGAGCTTGATTCAAAACGTATATACCGTATTTCAATGTACCTGACCCAATCTGTACTTGATTTAGGTGGATGTTTACAACATCGCATACAAAAGTAAAATCATATCCTTCCTTAGAAAGTAAGGATACAGATATGATGTTACAAGTCGCACCTGGTACATAAAAACAGTCACGCAGAATCAATATCTGCCCAGTTGTCAGTCCTAGATGATATTCCCCTACGGATTCAGCATACATGCTCATTCCGTTAGCAACCCTGAGAGTCATATCACCTTTCCTGATAACCCTACGGTTTCTTAGAGCCTGTAACGAATTACAGATATGAGATCCTGACCCGGTATCCAATACGCAGGAAGTAGGGTTAACTGACATACAGTTCTCTATTACAAACACACCCGAAGCCGAAGCCACAACATGCTTCGAATTCTGGCTACTGGCTTTGCAAGCCCTGCAATCCTTCTGTCCATGTTCATTCCCGCAACAATAGGAACATCCCTCTTTTACTGCATCCATTCCCGAAACTTCTGCCCTTCTCTTTCTTTCTACTTCCCTGGTTTCCTTCAGGGTAGTAGGTAGAGACTGTTGAACTAAGTCAGCATCTGACCCGTTCTTCAACGTGGCCTTCAGGTCCGAGAGCTCAAAAGAGCTGGTCTCTGTAAGGACGTTGCCCCCTACAGATGACCCGATAGCCAACCTCGCTGGAAGCAATTCGTTCGAGGTCTTATATCTTGCGATACGAGATTGCTCTCCATATAAAACTTTGTTATGGAGGAAGACAGAAGCTGAGTCCATCTTCTCGTGCTGCCTCTGGTATATACCATCAACTGAGGTTAACACGAGGCACTTGGCTTTCGCACAGTCTTCTTCCGATGTCCTACGGATATCAATATCCGTGACAGGGGAAACTGGACCTGAGATGGTAGGGGTGGGATCAGTTAAGTGGTGTCCCAGCTTGTCCTGGGCAATGGACATCTGGACAGACCTTTGCCAGTCATAACAGTCAGATTCAGTCATGTTATTATCTAGATGTAACCTAGGTGCGGTCATTGGGTCGCTGCAATTAAGAGAGAGAAGAAAACACTTAGCATGATGCTCTTGCAAGTTTAGATTGGTTTTTAATTTATCTAAACAGGATGGCTCCCACTGTCTCTCGAATTCCTTCTCAAACCGTAAAGAAAGAATTAGTCGGGATTAATCTCACCGTATAATACTTGCTTAACCGTTCAGCTAGGCCAGTGTCGGTACTTCGAGGGAGGTTTTCCAACGCTTTCGCGAAGTTCCTTAATTAAGTAACCTCTTTTCCCTGTGGGCGTAGCCCCGCTAACACCTTTCTAGGCACTTACTAGGTTTATAGCATTGATCGTTAAGTGAGAGTTTTCCCGAGGAGTAGCATATACTCACAGTAGGATCGGGATCCAAATATCATCGTGTGATAAAACCGAAGGAATCCTACCAGAATTATCACACTCCAAATGGTATGAAGCGCTAGCAAGTTTCAGTACTTATGAAACTCCCGATGTGGATTTTTGCCCCATGCTCTTATGACCTTGACTAAGGCCAACAAATCATAAGTCACATGTCAAGTTCTACCCGTCGTTATCCAGGTTAATTTGAACCCACCCGTATATACCCTTGACTATGGCCAACAAAGCAATACGACTGTCCCAAACCAACGCATTCTATCTATGCAACATATGAATACCCACCAGCTACCAAACACTGTGCCTTGACTAAGGCCAACAAACACAGCTTGAATACTGTTGAATATTCATAAGAAACGACGGAGGGCTACGGATGGTTTTGGCGAAACCGTGAACGTAGTGAACTTGATATAATCGATGGAACGAGATAGCTTTTAAAATGAGTGGTTCAAGCTCCGCGTTTAAAAGTTTAGTTTTGAAAAGAACCGAGTGGTTTTCAAAGTGTTCCAATCGACTTTTACTTGGTTTATTTTCTTGCATTAGTTCTTTTAATGCGTCCCATCATTTAATCCTACCATTGCAGAAAACAACCAAAATATGACGTACGCTTATGCCATTCGCATTCACCACGGGGCCCCGTCATCACCCGTTAGATTACTTAACTAACGACAGAGCGGGGGCTGGGCTAGCGCGGCTGTAAAACATAAGCAACGCCTAAATAGTTATCATATATAAATATATAGCAATGATGGACATTACAGATCACAGATGAATACATTGGATATACTAGGAATCCGCAATCCGTTCGAGCCTGCAACGAAAAGCGGATTACACGGTCGCGGTGAATAGCCAATACCCCACCCAAGACCCCTACGGGTGCGGCAAACTACCCGCCAAGTACCCGAAGCGAAGCAACCTCCCTCAACACCGTGAGTAGGCCACTCGGCACTTCGAGATACCCCGTAGTTTGTGCACCCCCTCCATGGGTCTATCCTAGGAGCAAAAACAGTAAAAAGAATTATACAATGACGGCTACAACCCCGATCCGGTTGTGCGGCCATACAAATAATATTACATCAATTTACATATTACAATGAATGAAAGAAAAAGAAACACTCATCTCACATCCACCCCGGCTATTCACCCGCGACAATCCAACGCATTCATATACACATACCATCATCAAACACAGATCACAGATATGTATAACCCCCACTAATCGACATATAGCGATTAGCCGATGTTCAATACATACAAACATCACAGATATAACCCTTTAGTCAAAGTGTAGTGAAGTTCGATCAAAAATACGGATTTATAGGCCCCCAAAAACAAATTTCTTTTCTGGAAAACCTGGGCACAAATAAACCATCTTAAAAATCCCAAAACCATGTCAGAAGAACACTGCACCAAACTCGACCCAGAACCGAGCCAAAACGGCCGCGGTTGCGCGGCAATAGCTTGCTATTGCCGCGGAACCGCGGCGCTTAGAACGAATCTCTGGATCGTTTTTGGTGGCTTTCTTCACAAAACCCTGAGATGATTTTTGACGTACGATTTATTTTATTTTGAACAGAAAAAAATTTTAACAGAAACATGGATTTTTGTAAACTCGGTTTTGCGATTTTTTTCGATTGAACTTCCATACATTTTACTACCTAGCTAGTTTATGTTTAGTTAGTCTCTGATACCACTGTAAGTCCACGTTGCCCACCCCGGTGCTTGCGGGGAGGCGGAAAACGGAATAAAAATCGGATTTTTACTACTCTGGGCAACATGGACTAGACAAAGTCGGATCTTTGCTAAACAAAAACTTTCTAAAGCTAACTAGAAACTAGTTAAAGAGTAGAATGGTTATACCTAGAGCTTTATGTCCTTCTCTCCTTGCTCCTTTGAGTAGTAGAAAGGGATCACCTTTGTCGTCTTGTCACGTCGAAGAAGGATCCACCCGAAAGCCTCAACCTTTGGCTTCAACTCCAAGCTAGAAGTAACTAGGGTGCTAGAAGTGCTAATCCTAGAACCGTAGATGAGAGTAGAGATTATCAAGAAGTGGTTTTTCTCAAGCTCAAGTGTTTCTCAACACATGAGAGGGGAGAGCTTGAGGAAGAGGAAGAGCAAGAGAGAGAAAGTGAATGATAAAATGAGAGAATAATAAGCCATTCTCACATATATGTGTGAATTATTGTAAATAGATAATTAGTGAGATAATTGTCATAGCTTAATCAAGACATGACCATTATCATTTCATTTTTAATGCAAATTGCAAGGATCAAAGAGCATCTTCCAAATGAAATGATGATGGTCAAAGTGTCAACCTAGGTCAACAAGTCAAGAATGTCAAATGGTCAACAACCATAACCATGCACAATTATATTAAACTAATATCAATTAACCATAATACACACATAAGCATTAGGGTTAATAAAATGATAATGGTCATTAACCCTAATCAAAGTCCTCTCCCTCTGTCTCAAGCAACTGTGCATACGCACCCGTATTCGTGATCCGAGGAACACGAATACAATGAGATAAAACCGATCCCAAATCATATACTAGGATCCGGCTTAAACCAAAGCACGCTAGTATAAGCTGTCCGGACAGCAAACGTGCACAAGTGCGCGGATGTGAACGAACCCTGTCGCAAAACCATGCGACCTCTACTCATTTTGCCTAAAGGCGAATAGCTCTCTGTGTGGGACTCTAAAGACTCGACACTACGCTGGCAGTGGGTTTAACCACAGACCGCAAGCGGCACTAGCTGTACGTAACGGTCCCCAGGTAGATGCCGATAAGAAGACTGACGAGGTAACCCCATCTGAACTCCTACTGAGCCTGTATGTGACAGTCTCCGTACAGTCAGGTCTGTTCGTCTGATACATCGCATGGCGGGCCTACGGGGGCGGTGAACGTCAGTCCCCTAATAGCGGTACAAGTCATGTCGGATTGTAGCCCAGAACACCCTGAGATAACACTGGAAACCTATCAGTATATCTCGCTTGCCCTGGCCAGGGACTACTCGTGTAATGGCTCTCCTAGACACAGCGCGATGTCAACCCCCAATACCGGGAGAGACGAATCCTGTCTAACCGTCACTGCCTCCAAGTGCTTCGGGATTGCACCCAAAAACTACCTGTTTGCACGACTCCTTTGAGCCGTGGTAGGGTAGTAATCAAAGTGCAATGAGAACACACTCGAGGCGAAGTGACAGTGTCAAGTCAGCGGACTAAGCTGTACTCATGTCACCTGGGAACTGATAACTGACGATAGGTATAATACCAACCAACAGTTCCCAACGAGTCCTGTCCACTGTACTCATAACCTAACGAGCACCCGCATACTATCTCAAGTACGACGTACTGACGGCTGTGGGACAGACCGTTTCCCACGCTGGGATGAGAAGCGCATACGCTAGTCTACTCCAGAGTATCGATGCCCTGTCTCGATAGTCCAACGACCAGGGACCTGTATAAGGATGTGCTTATGGATTACCCAGCCCCCACGAGTGTGAGCGCCATCACAACGCTAGTAATCAAGCAAAGATCTTAAGGGCTCTAGTAATATGTATATCAACGATATGCTAAAAGAAACACATGCACATATTAAAGCAGAGACAAACCAAGTAGCATACTACCATTTCGAGCAAGATTGTATATACAACTGTGAATATCCCAAGCTTTCATCAAGTAATATACAAACTAGTATGATACAGTAATGGCCTCTAGGGCATATACACTAACAGACTATGACGAAACCTTTTCTCCAGTGGCTATGCTTAAATCCATCCGGATCATGCTTGCCATCGCTGCATATCATGACTACGAAATCTGGCAAATGGATGTTAAGACAGCCTTTCTAAACGGTGATTTAGAAGAGTCCGTGTACATGACTCAGCCAGAGGGCTTCGTACATAGTGGGAGCAGCGGGATGGTGTGCAAGCTGCTTAAATCCATTTATGGATTAAAGCAAGCATCGCGGAGTTGGAACATCTGCTTTGATGTCGTTATCAAAGAGTTTGATTTCGTCAAAAACGTAGATGAACCTTGTATCTACAAGAAGGTGGCAGAGAGTAAGTTTGTCTTCCTCGTATTGTACGTGGACGACATACTCTTGATAGGAAAGGACATTCCTATGCTGCAATCGATCAAGCTCTTCTTATCACAAAGATTCTCAATGAGAGATCTAGGTGATGCCTCTTTCATATTGGGAATTATGATCTATAGAGATAGATCTAAAAGGATAGATTGTCCCAATTCAGGTACATTGACACCATACGAAAGAGGTTTAGTATGGAAGAGTCCAAACGTGGGTTTTTACCCATGATCTCAGGGCTCACTCTCTCCAAAGAGATGTCTCCCAAGACTGATTTGGAGAGAGCTCGCATGCAAGGGATACCCTATGCTTTGGCTGTAGGCTCTATCATGTACGCGATGCTATGTACCAGACCCGATGTAGCATACTCACTAAGTGTAGTGACTAGGTATCAAGCTGATCCTGGAGAGAGTCACTTGACAGTTGTGAAGAGCATTCTCAAGTACTTGCGAATGACTAAAGAGATGCTCTTGGTGTATGGTAACGGAGAACTCCAAGTGGAGTCCTTTACCGATTCGAGCTTCCAAAGTGATACGGACGACTCTAAGTCGCAGTCGGGATTTGTCTTTACCCTTTACGGAGGGGCGGTTAGCTGGAAGAGTTCCAAGCAGGAAACTGTGGCAGACTCGACGATGGAGGCTGAATACATCGCTGCCAACGATGCTGCCAAAGAGGCTGTCTGGATCAAGAAGTTCATTACTGAACTTGGAGTGGTTCCATCCATTGAGCATCCAATACTTTTGTATTGCGATAACAATGGAGCGGTGGCTTTGGCCAAGGAACCCACATCCCATCAGCGATCCAGGCATATTCTGAGGCGGTATCACCTGATCCGGGAGATAGTTGATCGCCGGGAGATCGAGGTCAGGAGGGTTGACATGAAGAACAACACATCGGATCCACTCACGAAGGCCATTCCCCAGATACAGTTTGAGAGACTCTTCGGGATGCTTGGTATGCGATACTACAGCAGCTGGCCCTAGTACAAGTGGGAGATTGTTAGTTGTATGTATGCCCTAGAGGCCAGTATTGTACAGATGATGTATATTATATTGGATGCTTGGACATATATAGAGAGGACTTTCTTGCTCGATATGATAGTATGCTATCTGGTTGCACTTTACTTTAACATGTATACTTGTCTCTTTATACTGTTTTATAGTTACATGCTGGTAAAGCCCTTAGGATGTGTACTTGACTACCTGGACTATGATGTGGATCATACTGGTGGGGACATGGTAGTCCATAAGTACATCCTTTAAGGTCCTTAGTCATGGGTGTATCGAGACGGGGCATCGATATACCAGTGTAGACTAGCGTATACGCTTCTTGACCCATGAGATGGGCGATGGATGATCCCATATCCATTGGTGTTTGACATCAGAGATGGTATACGGGTGCTCAGTAGAGACTCGGTACACTGGACGGACTCGCCGAGAACTGCCAGATGGTATTATACCTCACGTCAGATGGCAGTTCTCTGGTGACACTTGTGTAGGTTAGTCTGTAGACCCGAGATCGTCATAGAGTCTTGTGTAATTCCCACTGTGGTTTGATTTCCACCCTACCACGTCCATGAGGGCGTGCAAAATGGTGGTTTTTGGGTACAGTCCCGAGTCACATGGAGGCAATGAGTGATGGGAGGGGTTTCGTCTCTCCCGGTATTGGGGGTTGATGTTGCGCTGTGCTCGATTGGCCATAACAGGGAAGTCCCTGGCCAGGGCTGATTAGAGATTTACGGGTAAGTGTTACCAGTAGTTTCTCGACCCGTTATGAGCCTCACATCGGCACGACTTATCGGTTATTGGGGTCTGACGTTTACCACACCTAGACTTGATATGCGACATATCAGACGAGGAGACCGGACTGTACGGGAAGTGTTACCGGCAGGCTTTTACAGGAGTTGGAGCGGGCTAGCTTGCTGATCTTCTGATCTCTCAATACCCGGGTAGCCATTACGTCCAGCTAGTACCGCTGACGGCTTGTGTGTTCTTGAAGTGATCATCACCTACTGCCGGCGTATTGACAAGTCTTTAGAGTCCTACATAGAGGTTTTACTGGCTCAAGCAAAACGAAATAGGAGCGCATATGTGATATGTGCAAGACCGAGAATGATGTGTGTATGTGATACCGTATTCTATTCTCGCGACTTTTTGTATCGGTCGGTTATATATGATATATTCGGGTTATCGAATCAAGTGTTGATTCGATAAGACGATACAATGGATGTTAGTCGGTTATATATGATATGACCGTATTATTAAGTCAAGTGTTGATTTAATAATTTATTGTATAATTGTATATTTGATATACTAGTTTACATTAACTAACACTTGTTCACTTTAGGGTTTTCTCACATGAGCACAACTTTAATGTATATATAATATATATTAAAAATGTGTTTTCTTATTGTATCATGGTTGATGATACACATGACTTGGGTGTATGAGATTTACACCATGCTATAGATTATGTTGGGTTTTTATATTTTAAGTAATTACAAAAGTAGTGGAGGATTAGCACAATGCATGAAGCTTGTGGAAGCTTGTGGATGCATTGACTAATTCCACTAAATTTGTTTTTACTATGGATATTTCTTAACCCAACCATAATCAATTAGCTATGGTTATGGCTGTACAAGAGTTAGTATATGATACTCACTCACCATTGTTAGCCTTCTCACTTGATCATTATCCTCATCTCTTTCTTTAGTTCATCTTCTTCTTCATTTGTTAAAAGAAAAAAGCTTGCTAGGGTTTGATCAAAAGTGAGAAAGCTTGTGAGAAATAAAATTCTAAAGAGAACCCACTTCCTATTTCTTCAAGCAAGGACGCGTCTATCGCCTCGTGAAGCCATGCAAGGGTCCGGGAAAACCACGACCGCAGCGAAGGGACTTCAACAAGGAGCTATAGAAGTGATGGACCGATCTATAAAGGTTGTATTTCGTATTCACTTAGTTGTAAACGTAGTTTACTTGCATATGAAACCCTATTTTTCTAGCAACGATCTTGTTTAGGGTTATTCTGCACGGATAAAATTTTAAACGGGCATGTTTGATGCTTCCTTAACCCTTGTTAGAGTGCCTTGTAACCCTACAATTGCACCATTCCCTACTATTAGAGATTTATCACCGTTTCCCAGTCTCTACCTTTCTTTAGCCTATGTAACAAATTACATACATGGGATCCTGATCCGATATCCAATACCCAGGACGTAGAGCATACTGAGAAACAGTTCTCGATTACGAACACACCTGAAGAAAATGCATCAACATGCTTATTCTTTGTATGGGTGGCATGGGAATCCTGATATTTCCCTATTCCTTGCTCAGAATTATGACAGTCATAAGATAGAGCGGAACCTAGCCCGGTAAAATAAGTAGGTTCGGTCAATACATACATATTATTATCCTGAGTAAGGCGTGTCATTAGTCGCTACCTGGAGAGAGAGAAGGATACGCATTAGCATGCGCTCTTTGCAAGATTAGATTGGTTATTATCTTATCTAATCAGGATGGCTCCCACTGTTTTTAGCAAATCTTCCTTCAAACCATAAAGGTAAGATTAGCCGGGATTAATTACATTCTACAAGTTCGCTAACCTGTCAGTCAGGCCAGTGTTGATACTACAAGGGAGGTTCCCCGTGCTTTCGCACGGACTTAATTAAAATAAACCTCATTTTCCTAGTGGCATAACCCCGTTGACTCCTTTCTAAACACCTACTGGATTAGCTAATTCTAAAGTGCAAAACTCTCCCAGGAGTAACTCTTACTCGTAGTGGCTACCGGGATCCAACTTTCATATAGAAGGTATGCAATCTCATTGCAGATTTCAACGCTTGAAATTCCCGATAATCAGTTTTTACCCCTAGCTTCCTATGACCTTGACGGAGGCTAACAATCCATAGGCCGCTAGTCAAGTTCAAGCCGTTCATTTCTTGATTGAATTAAACCCACTGGCACGACCCTTGACGGAGGCCAACAAAGTCGTAGGACTATCCTAATCCAATCACATCTCAAGCTGCAGATAAGCACTAATCTGCTACCGCACACTACGCCTTGACGGAGGCCAACAAATGTAACACGAATATTAAATAGTACTTATCTAAAATGACAGAGGGCTACGCATGTTTTTAAGAAAACCATGAGCGTAATGAACTTTATATCATTCTAGAATCTAGTGATTTAGAGTGTTTTAAGCTCCGTTTAAAAATCGAATAGTTTTGTAGCGTTTTGTCAGTTTTGCTAAAGAGGTCACTCCCGATGAAGGGGTCTCGACTCTTTCAACATCGAATGAGGTGCTGGATATTCTACAAGGAAAACCACTATGCAAAACAAGAACTAGAGCATCTATCAAAATTAAATGAGTAAGTTGTAGCATTTGTTAGTTTCGCTAAAGAGGTCACTCCCGTTGAAGGGATCTCGGCTCTTTCCTCATCGAATGAGTTGCTGGATATTCATCAATGAATACCACTATGCAAAGAAAGAACTAGACCAACCAATTTTTAAAATCTTGATTCTACAACATTTTTAGGTTTCTTTTCTTCCATTAATCTCATTAACGAAATCACATAATTTATTGTTTCCTAAACATCACAGGAAAAATGAAACGTAAATAGAACGCACGTTTATGCCATCCGCATTTGCCACGGGGCCCCGTCATGCACCGTTAGGTTACTTAACTAACGGCAGAGCGGGGGATGGACTAGCGCGGATGCAAAATATAAGAAACGATTATTATATATCATATATATAATATAACATTTGTCTCATGCAGTTATATGATCACATCACAAAATCAAGAAGCAAAAGCAACGTATGAAATATTGGATATACTAGGAGGTCCTTGTTTTAAATTCAGCCAGTAATGTAAAACAAAGATTCTACAGTCTGTTAGTTATATGTATGCCCTAGAGGCCTGTAAGTCGACGTTAGACACCCCAGATGGTGCGGGGAGGCGGAATAGGTAAAACAATCATTTTGTTTAAGTCAACATCGACTAACATTACGGATCTTTTCTAAACTCTAACTAACAACTATATAGAAGTGATTAGCTACTATGATAGATGATTATACCTAAAGATTCAACTCCTTCTTGTTCTTGTAGTTCACCTCCTCGTCGGCCTCCTCGATGTGATAGAAGATCCACCCGAGAGTTCCTTCTCCAAGCTGTAACCTCTCACTTGAGATAACTAGGTGGCTATGAGTGCTAATCAAAATAACCTAGAGGATATAGAAGAGGATTAGGGATTTATTAGTCTTTCTAACCCTAGGATCTCAACACATGAGAGGATTAGGGTTAGGTCTTTGAAGAGAGAGAGCTTGAGGAGAGAGAATGTGAAAGTAAGAATGATATGAATTATAACTCATTTGTGAATATATGAAGCATGATAATTATCTAAATGAATAACATAATAATAATATCAACCATGCTTCATTAACTCACCTTGGATGAATCATCTCATGAGTCATTAAGCAATAAATGCTTCATTAAATCATTTGGAATGAATCACTCCATAAGTCACTAATCCATTTAATGCAAATTCCACCTAAGCTCTCCACCTCATCCTTCTTCTAGAAGCTTCTCGACTAATTACGAGAATGCCCATCCCATCCGTGAAAACACGAAAATACTGAGACTGTATAAATCCAATAATCCAATACTAGAATCTGGATTAAACTAAAGCCTGCTAGCAAAATCTGTCCGAATATTATACGTGCATAAATACATGTATGTGTCCAAACCCTGTCGTAAAACCATACGACCTCTATACCGTTTCTCCTGAAGCAGGGAAACTCTCTGTGTGGGACTCTAAAGACTCGACACTACACCGGCAGTGTGTTTAGCCATAGGCTGCAAGCGGTTCTAGATGTACGTAACGGTCCCCAGGTAGATGTCGATAAGAAGGCCGATGAGGAAACCCATCTGAACTCCTATGGAGCCTGATGTCACAATCTCTATCCAGTCCGGTCTGTTCGTCTAGGACTATCGCATATCGGGCCTAGAGGGCGGCAAGCGTCAGTCCCCTAAAAGCGGAATAAGTCGTGTCGGAGTGAAGCCCATTACACCTTAAGAAGCTACTGGAAATCCTACCAGTAAATCTCGTTTGCCTTGGCCAGGGACTTTGCGTAATGACTCTCCAAACACACCGCGATATCAACTCCCAATACCGGGAGAGACGAATCCTATCTAACCGCCACTGCCTCCAAGTGCTTCGGGACTGCACCTAATTGCTACCTGTTTGCATGATTCCTTTGAGCCGTGGTAGGGTAGCAATCTAAGAACAGTGGGAACACACTCGAGACAAAGCAGCACTGTCAAGTCTGCGGACTATGCTGTACTCATGTCACCTGGGAACTGTTAACTGACGAAGGGTATAATACCAACCAACAGTTCCCTGCGAGTCCTGTCCGGTGTACCCGTAACCCAACGAGCACCTGTATACTATCTCCAGTACAACATACTAATGGCTGTGGGACAGACCATTTCACCTGCAGGGATGAGAAGTGTACACACTAGTCTACTCTGGAGTATCGATGCCCTGTCTCAATAATCCTACGACTAGGGACCTGAAAAAGGATGTGCTTGTAGACAACCCAGCCCCCACTAGTGTGACTTCCATCACAACGCTGGTAGTCAATAAGATAGATATAAACCAAGTGGCATACTACTATTTCGAGCAAGACTGTTAATATAACTGTGAATATCCTAAGCTTCCATTAAGTAATATACAAACTAGTATGATACAATAATGGCCCCTAGGGCATATACACTAACAATCTCCCACTTGCACTAGGGCCATGTACTGGCATATCGAAGACCTATCATCTCGGATAGTCTCTCGAACTGTGTCTGAGGTAAGGCCTTTATGAATGGATCTGCAGTGTTCTCCTCTGTAGCAACACTCCGGACCTTGATCTCCCGGCGATCTATGATTTCCCTGATCAGATGATACCGCCTTAAGATGTGTCTGGACTTCTGATGGGACCTGGGTTCCATTGCTAAAGCTATAGCCCCGTTGTTGTCACAATACAGAGGTATTGGATCAATAATGGATGGAACCACCTAAAGTTCTGTGAGGAACTTCTTGTAGGGTTCCTAGGCACACTAATGAGGTCTCATAAGTGTGCAGACATGGCTAATTCAAATTTTTCCATGTGCCTACAAACCCTAATACGAATCGTTAACTAGATGTATAGACGATGCAATGCAAATAAACAACTTTAACTTAAAGGAAAGAGGCTACAACCTTTATAGATCCGGTCCTCTACCTCCTGGGCTCCGTGATGACGTCCCTCCGCTGTCCAAATCGAATCCCGGACTCTAGCATCGGCTTCATCGGAGAAATGGGCGAGCTAGGTCGTCGACTTCGATACCGAAGATGATCTCCGTCGAGGCAACACAAGATCAAGCTCCAACTTCACCAAGCCATGAAACTTGTGAAGAAAACACCCTATACTACTTGGCAAGTGGTAGAGGATGAAGAAATAGGAAGTGGGTTCACTTTAGAATTGGATTTCTCACTCTTTTTCTCAAGTTGCCATTGATGGTTGCAAGGTTTCTTCATTGTTGAAGATGAAGAAGATGAAGAAAGAATATGATAGAATATAAAGGATTATTTTTAAAAAGGAAAATCCAACTCATTCTTACCATAATCCAACCTTGGTTAAGTGTAGAGAATGAACTAGGGTTAGTTGAATGGTTAGGGTTAAAGGAAAGAAACAAAATGGTCAAGCTTTCAAACCTTCATGAAGTTTCAAAGAAAAGACAAAGCAAGCCACCATTTCATTTTCTTTCCAAATGAAGAATAAATAAATAAATAGTTAATAAAATCAAAACCCTAACCATTATATAACCATGGTTTAATCATACACTTAACCAAGTTAGCATGCATCATCAAACATGATACAATCTTGTGCACAAAAGTATATCACATATACAACTTGTGTACATCAAGTGAGAAAATCCATTTAAAGTGAACCAATACTAGTTAATTCAAAGTAATATATCAAATATATAATTATACATTAAATCAATAAATCAACACTTGATTCAATGATCCGGTCATGTCGCATTTAACCGACTAGTATCCAATGTATCGACATATCGAATCAATCCTCGATTCGATAACTAGGTTATATCGCATACAACCATTCGATACATTCATCATGAGAATAGAATACGGTATCACATACACGCATTATTCTCGGTCCTGCACATATCTCATATGCGCTCCTTTTTCGTTTCGCTTGAGCCAGGAAACCTCCGTGTAGGACTCTGAATACTCGTCAATACGCCGGCTGCAGATGATGATCATATCAAGCACCAACAAGCCGCAAGCGGTCTGCTAAACGTAACGGCCACCCGGGTATTGAGCGATCAGAAGATCGACGAGCAAGAACGCTCACACTCCTGTGAATCCAACCAGTAACACTTACCATACAGTCCGGTCTGTTTGTCTGATATGTCGCATATCTCGCCTAGGGGTGGTAAACGTCAGACTCCAATAGCTTAATAAGTCATGCCGACTTGAGGTCCATAACAATCGTGAAACTACTGATAACTCTTACCAGTATATCACTGCAACCCTGGCCAGGGATTTCCTGTTATGGCCAGTCGAGCATAGCGCAACATCAACCCCCAATACCGGGAGAGACGAATCCCCTCCTATCGCTCATTGCCTCCATATGAATCGGGACTGTACCCAAAAACCACCTGTTTGCACGACTCAGTAGAGCCGTGGTAGGGTGGAAATCAAAGCACAGTAGGAGACACACAAGACTCTATGACGATCGTGGGTCAACAGACTAAGCTGTACCAGTGTCACCAGAGAACTGCCATCTGACGTGAGGTATAATACCATCTGGGAGTTCTCGGCGAGTCCGTTCAGTGTACCCAGTCTCCACTGAGCACCCGCATACCATCTCCGATGTCAAACACCAATGAATATGGGATCATCCATCGCCCATCACATGGGTCGAGAAAATATACGCTAGTCTACTCTGGAATATCGATGCCCCGTCTTGATATTCCCATGACTAGGAACATTGAAGGATGTACTCATTGACTACCCAGACCCCACTATTATAATCTGCATCATAGTCCTGGAAGTCGAGTACACATCCTAAGGGCTTTATCAACATGTAATCAGAGAGACAGAAAGTATACATGTTAAGATAAAGAGCAACCAGATAGCGTACTATCATATCAAGCAAGAAAGTCCTACCTATATATGTCCCAGCATCCACCACAATATACATCCAATGTACAGTAATGGCCTCTAGGGCATACATATAACTAACAATCTCCCACTTGCACTAGGGCCATCTGTAGCAGTAGTTGTAGTATCTAATAATCAACCATCCCCTAAAAGTCTCTCTTTGGGAAAAGGCCTTCGTGAGTGGATCCGCCGTGTTGTCCTCTGAGTCTACTTTCCTAACCTCGATCACCCTGGAGATCAACTATCTCCATGATCAGGTGATGCTGCCTCAGAATATGTCTAAGTCACTGATGGGACCAGGGTTCCAGGGCCAAAGCCACACTTCCATCGTCACACAATGGTAGGAACCTAGTTCATCTTATGAACCAATATACACCCAAACTGCCTCTTTGGTAGTATCTTTAATAGCGATGTTACCAGCCTTTATCGTCTAGTTTGCCACGATATCTAGCTTGGAACTCTTCCAACATACCGTCCCTCCACTGAGGGTGAAGACAATGCCTGTGACTGACATTCAGTCGTCCTTATCACCCTGGAACACTTCCAGCGATTCTCCCCAGGATCGATTGATACTATCTTACTATAGCTAGTGAGAATCCTAACATCCATTTAGATTTATCTCATAGACCCAAATCCCAGGATTTAGGAGGTATCAATTTGATGCTGCATGGAGAATCCTTGTGATAAGTGGAGATTGACCGATCGTAGTATAGGAAACTCTTTTCTTATCAAGAGTATGTTGTCCACGTACAATACGAGGATGACCACCTTACTCTCTACTACCGTTTTGTATATACAAGGTTCATCTACTATTTTGATGAAGTCAAACACTTTGACTACCACATCAAAACAGACGTTCCAGCAACTTGCACACGTTTCCGCTGCTCCCACTGTTTACGAAGCCCTCCGACTGTGTTTTTATAGACGTTCTCTTCTAAATCACTATTTAGAAAAGTAGTCATGGCACCCAACCACCAGATATCGTAGTCATGGTATGTAGCAATGGCAAGTAGGATCTGGATGGACTTAAGCATAGTCCCCTGAAAAGATTTCATCATTATCTACGCCTGGTCGATGACGAAAACCTTTAACAAGTCTAGCTTTGAAAGTCTCAACCTTTCCATCTACACCAAGTAATCTTCTCAAGATATACTTGCCCCTGATGGGGATTTAACCCTTCAGATATCGCAGCCAAAGTCCATACTTTGCTGGTGTACATGGATTCCATCTCAGATTGCTAAGCATCCATCCATTCTTACAGAGTCCCTACTCTCGATGGCCTGCTCAAAACTAGTTAGGTCATTATCTCATGATGTAATCCTCGCTCCCACTGTCATCGAGAAACCGAAGTGTCTCTCATGCAGGTGAGGAACCCTACCAGATCGACGGAGAGGCTATGGTTTGTCGGGGATTATTGAATCCTTTGGTTCTGTCAAATCATTAGCAGTTTTGTACAGCTGGAACCTTTCCAGTTCTACAGAACTGTCCTTGCCTCGATCTTGTCCGGATTTTGCTTTAGACATAGGCCGAACAATCCCAAATCTTAACTTACTTAAGAGATAGGCTCTTCCCACACCATATCTTATATGGAGTGGTAGGTACTGATTTGATTCGAACCTAATTCAATAGGTATGCAGCTTCTCAAGTGCACAACCCCAAAAGGAAATAGGTAACTCATTAATACTCATCATAGAGCACACCATATCTAATATTGTGCGATTGCCCCACCCCGATACACCGTTGTGCTGTGGTGTATTCAGAGGAGTAACACTGAGAGAGAATCTCATTCTCCTTTAGAATAGTATAGGAATTCTATGCACAAGTATTCTCGTCCCTGATCTCATCATAGGACATAATACTTATACCCGGTTATTGGTTCTCTACTTCTAACTTATATTCTATGAATACCTCAAAAGCTTCGGACTTATGTTTCAACAGGAACATATGACTGAATCTTGAGAGATTATCAGAGAATATAATGAAGTATAAAGAACCAGTCCTGGCATGTGTAGACAGGAGACCTTACATACATCATCATGTATCAGTCCCAAGAGTTCATTAACTCTTTCTCTGTTTCCAATAAACAGGGCTATGGTCATCAAATCTTTGTGACATGACTGGCAAGTTTCACAAGATGTAAATTCAAACTGATTTAAATATGCATCTAAAATGTAACTTCAGCCAGTCGGGTCGCATTGATATGACCTAGTCTACAATGCCTCAAGAAGGATTCATTTATTTCTGAACTCTTCCTCTTGTGTGTGTTCTGTATACTAGGAACTGTAGTTTGATTTAGAACGTCAATGCTTTTAGATAACGTGCCTGAACCGATCAACTTTTGATATAGGAAATGTTCAAAACATTATCCAACAATACAAAATTATATCCTTTCTTTACTAAAAAAGAGACTGATATAATTTTGTATATCAGGTTCGGTATCTAATAGCATTTGTTCAGAATCAAGGTATTGGTAATACAGGGTGACAGTGACCAACAGACTTGGCTGCAACACTTGCCCCGTTTTCTGTCTCATGAAACTTATCACCCGTTCTCAGTTTTTCTACCTTTTTGTTGCCCTATGCAACAGATTACATATCTGGGATCCTGATCCGGTATCAAATACCCAATATTCAGAGGATACTGAGAAACAGTTCTTTATAATGAACACACCCGAAGAAGATGCATCATATGCACTTTCTTCGTTTGGGCGGCATAGGAATTCTGGTATTCCCCTATTTCCTGCTCTGTCTTATAACAATTATAAGTTGGAGCGGGACCAACGTTCCCCAGCTCAGTATAACAAGCGGGTTCGGTCAATACATCCATATTATTATCTTGATTAAAGCGTGATATGGTCGCTACCTGGAGAGAGAGAGAAGAAAACACTCTGCATGCGCTCTTGCAAGATTAGACTGGTTATTTATTTTATCTAATCAGGATGGCTCCCACTGTTTTTATCAAATCTTCCTTCAAACCTTAAAAGGAAAGACTAGCCGGGATTAATCACACTCTACAAGTTCGCCAATTTTTCAGCCAGGCCAGCGTCGGTACTTTGAGGGAGGTTCCCCATGCTTTCGCACGGACCTAATTACAGTAAACCTCGTTTTCCCAGAGGCGTAACCCCATTGACACCTTTCTAGACACCTACTTGATCGGGTAATTGCAAAGTGCAAAACTCTCCCAGGAGTAACAATTACTCGCAGTGGGTATCGGGATCCAACTATCACATAGAAAGTATTCAATCTCATTGCAAATTTCAACACTTGAAACTCCCGATAATGGTTTTTACCCCTAGCACCTATGACCTTGGTTAAGGTCAACAAATCATAGGTACTAGTCAAGTTCTACCCGTCATTTCGTGATTAATTAGACCCACCCACGTGACCCTTGGCTAAGGTCAAGAAAGCCACATAACTGTCCTAACTAATCGCATCATATGTTGTGTAGGAAGACATCACTTAGCTACCGCAAACTACGCCTCGGCTATGGTCGACAAACGTAGCACGAATACTAAGTACTCTACTTCCTAAAATGACGGAGGGTTGCGAATGGTTTTTATGAAAACCTTTAACGCTTTGAACTTGATCTCGTTGCGGAATCAAATGGTTTTAAATGGAATGTTTTTGAGGCTTTTCTAATTTTGCTAAAGGGGTCACTCCCGGTGAAGTGATCGTCGGCTCTTTCCTCGTCGAATGAGGTGCGGGATATATCATATATATCACTGTGCAAAGCAGAAACTATAGAAGCAATCAGAAGACAAACCGAGGGTTGTAGCATCTGCCAGTTATTGCGAAAGGAGTCACTCCCGGTGAAGGAATCTCGGTCCTTTCCTCATCGAATAAGGTGCAGGATGTCTACAAGGAACACCGCGATGCAAAGCAAGAACTGTAGCTACCTGTTTTTATTTTGAAATTCGATTCCACAACATCAAATAGGTTTATTTTCTTTCATTAATCTCATTAATGAATATCCCATCATTTAAGTCCACCTAAACATCACAGATAAATATAACGTACGCTTATGCCATCCGCATTCGCCTCGATGTCCCTTCTGCACCGTTAGGTTAGGTAACTAACGCCAGAGCGAGGCAGGGCTAGCGCGGGTGTAAAACATAAGCAACGTCTATATAATATATCATATATACTATATATAATATTTATCTGAACAAATCACATGATCACATCACAGATAACGCAGCAGAAAATATCATATGAAATATTGGATATACTAGGACGTCCGTGTTTTCAATACGAGCCAGTATAAAACACGGATTCCACGGTCGTGATGAATAGCCAATCCCACACCCCTAGACCCCTACGAGAGGGGCAAGCAACCCTACCAATTCTAGGGTTAGGAGACTCCTCGAGTTGGTCTCCCACTGGACTCCAGAACCCGGTTACTTATGCTCCCCTCCTTGGGTCTATCCTAATGCGGAAAAGTAAATAATATACAAATGGTGACAACATCCGCAACCTGGAAGTGCCCCAATAAAACAATATTACATACAGGTTTTTACATGAATGAAAATGAAAAACACTCATCTCACATAAAAAAAACCCCGTCTATTCAAACACGACGATCCAATATAACATATCCAGTAATACATAACATCACATGTCATCAACGTAAGTAAATATGCACATCCCAATTGTTGTTGACATATAGCAACGAAACCGGCGATATCACATATTACACTTACGGTCGCAGAAAAGAAAGTGTAAAACTACAACAGTTGGAATCCGCAACCTCTTTAGACATCGCATGCCTAATCAAATGAATTCCTTAGACATCGCTTGCCAAATAATTATAAACCCCGCATTTTAGTCTCATTATCGAAAACACTTTTCAATATCAAGTCGGGCAATTCAACAGGATTCCCGAAATTCTGATCGAATGCTCATCGCAAACTTTAGTAGACGGACGCACCCCCGATACCGTCGACGAAGTGCACCAAGGCGGAACACCGCTACCGCGAGCACCCGAACGGATGCTTTCGGCGACGGGGTTCTCCTACAGTCACTTGGTCGGGGCTAAGGGGTGTAGCTGTCTATTAAGTTTATCCGGCGAGTATCCGCGTACGCTACGTGATTGCGACGGACTTTTGATCACATCAAAATCCCATGGCAACCGATCAAGTGAGTCTAAAGTGCTATGTTTATAACATTCATACAGTTATCTCATAACTACTTGTGAATTCCAATTATTGTATCACATTCCAGATAAATAGAAAATGTTAAACTTTCCGATCGAACAATCGAACACCCAAGTTTTCCCGAAACAGATCAATACATGAAACAAGTTTAAAAACATTCACTTCATGCCTCAGTACCAACGGTCCAGCCGTAGAAGGGTCAAGCCAACGCCTCACATGTGGCACGCCGTACTGCCCCAAACCCTAAGGTTCAAAGGGCAGTTCAAGACGGTCACATAATCGAGTTAAGGTTTGTTGTCTTCTAGAGGGACCATCGCGTTACTTGCAGTACTTAGAACGTTCTTAAACTATGGAAAGATCCAACACTTGGAAATTTCCCGACAGAGGAAAAAGTGGGTATTTATATTCGGTCGAACTTTTTTAACAGTTTCTAAAATATCCGGAAAAACTTAAACGAAGATAAATTATCCGATCGAATCAACGAGTCCCCAATACAACCTTAGAAAACTCAACACTTGAGTAGAATTAAGATATTCACAGAAAAAATTAACAAGAAAGGGCCTAATAATAATTACATGAAATTTCAGGGACTAAGTCCAAATTTTGGCTGCGGAACCGCCGCCAAACCCATGGTTTCGCCGCGGTTCCGCGGTCAAATTATTGACTTAGGGGACCGTTCTTCATAGTAATTCTTAGTTTTTCCTGCTTTTTTTTTCTGAGAATTTTTAATTTGGAAAAATCCACAGTTTGAAAAATTGTACAGAGAGGGTTGAAATCGGGGAATATCGGGTTCGATCGGACTTCTAGCTTCGTCTACACATCGCCTAAAGCTCTAGCTAGGCTCTGATACCACTGTAGGGTTCCTAGGCACACTAATGAGGTCTCACAAGTGTGCAAACATGGCTAATTCAAATTTTTCCATGTGCCTACAAACCCTAATACAGATCGTTAACTAGATGTATAGACGATGCAATGCAAATAAACAACTTCAACTTAAAGGAAAGAGGCTACAACCTTTGTAGATCCGGTCCTCCACCTCCTGGGCTCCGTGATGACGTCACTCCGCTGTCCAAATCGAATCCTGGACTCTAGCATCGGCTTCATCAGAGAAATGGGCGAGCTAGGTCGTCGACTTCGATGCCGAAGATGATCTACGTCGAGGCAACACAAGATCAAGCTCCAACTTCACCAAGCCATGAAACTTGTGAAAAAAACACCCTATACTACTTGGCAAGTGGTAGAGGATGAAGAAATAGGAAGTGGGTTCACTTTAGAATTGGATTTCTCACTCTTTTTCTCAAGTTGCATTGATGGTTGCAAGGTTTCTTCATTGTTGAAGATGAAGAAGATGAAGAAAGAATATGATAGAATAAAAAGGATTATTTTTAAAAAGGAAAATCCAACACATTCTTATCATAATCCAACCTTGGTTAAGTGTAAAGAATGAATTAGGGTTAGTTGAATGGTTAGGGTTAAAGGAAAGAAACAAAATGGTCAAGCTTTCAAACCTTCATGAAGTTTCAAAGAAAAGACAAAGCAAGCCACCATTTCATTTTCTTTCAAAATGAATAATAAATAAATAAATAGTTAATAAAATCAAAACCCTAACCAATATATAACCATGGTTTAATCAAACACTTAACCAAGTTAGCATGTATCATCAAACATGATACAATCTTGTGCACAAAAGTATATCACATATACAACTTGTGTACATCAAGTGAGAAAATCCATTTAAAGTGAACCAATACTAGTTAATGCAAAGTAATATATCAAATATATAATTATACATTAAATCATTAAATCAACACTTGATTCAATGATCCGGTCATGTCGCATATAACCGACTAGTATCCAATGTATCGACTTATTGAATCAATCCTCGATTCGATAACTAGGTTATATCGCATACAACCATTCGATACATTCATCGCGAGAATAGAATACGGTATCACATACACGCATTATTCTCGGTCCCGCACATATCTCATATGCGCTCCTATTTTGTTTCGCTTGAGCCAGGAAACCACTGTGTAGGACTCTAAAGACTCGTCAATACGCCGGCAGTAGATGATGATCATATCAAGCACCCACAAGCCGCAAGCGGTCTGCTAAACGTAACGGCCACCCGGGTATTGAGAGATCAGAAGATCGACGAGCAAGCCCGCTCACACTCCTGTGAATCCAACCAGTAACACTTACCGTACAATCCGGTCTGTTCGTCTGATATGTCGCATATCTCGCCTAGGGGTGGCAAACGTCAGACCCCAATAGCTTGATAAGTCATGCCGACGTGAGGTCCATAACAATCGTGAAACTACTGATAACTCTTACCAGTATATCACTGCAACCCTGGCCAGGGATTTCCTGTTTTGGCCAGTCGAGCATAGCGCAACATCAACCCCTAATACCGGGAAAGACGAATCCCCTCCTATCGCTTATTGCCTCCATGTGAATCGGGACTGTACCCAAAAACCACCTGTTTGCACGAATCAGTAGAGCCGTGGTAGGATGGAAATCAAAGCACAGTGGGAGACACACAAGACTCTATGACGATCTCGGGTCAACAGACTAAGCTGTACCAGTGTCACCAGAGAACTGCCATCTGACGTGAGGTATAATACCATCTGGGAGTTCTCGGCGAGTCCGTTCAGTGCACCAAGTCTCCCCTGAGCACCCGCATACCATCTCCGATGTCAATCACCAATGGATATGGGATCATCCATCGCCCATCACATGGGTCGAGAAGATATACGCTAGTCTACTCTGGAATATCGATGCCCCGTCTCGATATTCCCACGACTAGGAACATTGAAGGATGTACTCATTGACTACCCAGACTCCACTAGTATGATCTGCATCATAGTCCTGGAAGTCGAGTACACATCCTAAGGGCTTTATCAACATGTAATCAGAGAGACAGAAAGTATATATGTTAAGATAAAGAGCAACCAGATAGCGTACTATCATGTCGAGCAAGAAAGTCCTACTTATATATGTCCCAGCATCCACTACAATATACATCCAATGTACAGTAATGGCCTCTAGGGCATACATATAACTAACACTTCTTCATCCAGACTGCTTCTTTTGCGGCATCGCAAGCAGCCATATACTCCGCTTCCATCGTCGAGTCAGCAATGGTGTCCTGCTTTGAACTCTTCGAGCACACCGCCCCTCCATTGAGAGTAAAGACATAACCACACATGGACTTGGAGTCATCCTTGTTACTCTGGAAGCTGAAGTCAGCAAAAGCCTCGATCTTGAGGTCTTTTCCGCCGTAAACCAAGAACATCTCCTTAGTCCTTCTCATGTACTTGAGAATATTCTTTACTGCTATCCAGTGCTTCTCCCATGGGTCTGACTGATACCGGCTTACTACGCTCAGTGCGTAAGCTATATCTGGTCTGGTGCACAACTTCGCATACATTATAGAGCCTATAGCAGAAGCATAGGATATAACTGACAGGCGATCCATTTCCAAATCAGTCTTGGGAGACATCTATTTGGAGAGGGTGATTCCGTTACAAGACGGTAAATTACCGCACTTAGAATCATCCATACTGAATCTTTTCAGTATAGTGTTGATATACCTGGACTGCGAAAGTCCCAACATCCTCTTAGATCTATCATGATAGATCTGCATCCCCAGTATGTAAGAGGCATCACCCAGGTCTTTCATTGAGAACCTGTGTGACAAGAATCCTTTAACAGATTGTAGCATAGGAATGTCATTTCCTATTAAGAGAATGTCATCGACGTACAAGATGAGGAATACGACAGTTCGTGCCATAATTTTACTATATATACATGGTTTATCTGGATTTTTGATAAAGTCATATTCTTTGACCATTTCATCAAAACAGATGTTCCAACTCCGCGATGCCTGCTTTAGTCCATAAATGGACTTAAGCAACTTGCATTCTTTCCCGGTGCTCCCACTCTGATTGAAACCTTCTGGCTGATCCATATAGACGCATTCTTTACGTCCATCTGCCAGATCTCATAATCATGGAAGGCGGAAATGGCAAGAAGGATCAGAATGGATTTGATCATAGCCACTGGAGAAAAAGTTTCGTCATAGTCCAAACCAGGTCTTTGACGAAAACCCTTTGCAACAAGTCTAGCCTTATAGGTTTCCACCTATCCATCTACACCAATCTATTTCTTGAAGATCCATTGGCATCCTATGGGTTTTACCCCATCTGGAACAAAGTCCAAAGTCCATACTTTTGTCACATCCCGAAAGTACGGAACATGACCGGCACTTAAACTACGAAACGTCTCTAGGCGTACGTAATCCTAGTAAGCCGAAAACCCAGAAATGCAAACCAAGAAAAGTAGTAGAGTGAAGGAAAACCAATTTAAATAAGTAGTTTTAATAGCATAAGCCGAATTATGCGGGTTTCTAAAAACATCAAAAATATCCTGAAAATTTCGGCAGATTCTCCTTTGTAAATACTGGCCCCCAAACGGGATACAACATGAATAGTATACGAAATCAATAAAAGGCATCCCCAAGCGGGAGCTAGCTCTTCATCAATCGACGGTCACAACCACACAAGCAATTTAATATACAACGCCAACGGCGAGGATCAAAATTCAAAAGGAAACTCAAAACCACAAGAAAACCACAGAAATATAACGCGTGACTCTAAGGTCGAAGGAATAACATCACTGGTCTCTATCTCAAAATAAATACATGTTTGGTTGATGGAACTTCTAGATACAACAGAGTAATAATATACAAGTTATATAATGGGGGGTACGATACAAGTAAACCCACCTACTAGCAAATCACCCGAAGGAAACAATGCCCGCAAGCCATAATGAAACCTGTACGGCAAAACTGCAAGAAACTGGGGCACAACGGGGGTACGTTGCCAATTCGTGAATAGAAAAAACATCTACGGACAGAAATCGCATAAATAACGCAACCTAGGTCAATGATCATAATATATCCTCAAATATATGAATAAGATGCAGCCTATAACAATGGGTAGGGTAATATCTAACCCGAGTGTGATCTCATATGCCCGTGTCAGTGCCTCAGGTAGCAATATATCATATGAATGAGGTATGAATGCATGGAACAGAATGCATGTACTGACGAAAACTGCTTTCATAAATCAGTGAGATTTCCGTATTTTAAAAGTGAGGTACCATAAATGAAATCAGCATAAAACAGTGCCCAGCATCGACACAAAACAAGTGTCCAAATATCTTGATATCTCTGTATCACAATCTCTGTACCTCAATATCTCAAAATCTCAATATCTCAATCACAATATCTAGGGCGCCGTTAATCCAGACCGGCCCCTACCATCCATCTCAAGACCACGACGGTATCCTCCAGATATCCGAAGCGTCGGGTAATATCACCGGTCGGTAGTGCTCCCCTGCCAAGCTCAACGTCAACAACACGATCCTCTTGCCCCGGGGTACCGCACCGGGTCCACCATGTACCCGAAACGGTTCCTCCACTCCTCGAATCGGGTCTCGAAATCCATCAGCAAACTCATGGTGGACGACTCATACATCATGAGAAAACCGCACTTTTTATTTTAAAAGAGAGAAAAGGTTTATTAATGTTTTTTGCGGTTTTCCTCCAAATCCAGAAAATCTCATGGAAATCCGAATCCAAAACCTCAATAACACGTAAAATAGTGAATATATGCATGAGAATCCATGAATACGGTATAACAATGAATAACTGTGTGCATGAAGTAGCAGGTAATAACTACAATGTCTAAACTAACATATACGCAAGTACGCTATGTCAAGCAATAATATTTTCTAAGGTGTACGTGACATGGCAATTACAGATGAAGATGTGTGTGAGCCGGCAAGTAAGTGTACGTGGTACATACGCATCATCGGTAATGGTGCTGGTGTCCTAACAGCATGATATCAATAATGGAGTATGAAACATAATATAAGCATGCGATGCGAAGCGAACCACAATGATGAGCAGGAACTGAATACTAGACGCAACTATAACTAATCTGCATTAATCTAATATAAGTCCTACAAATGGTGCCTTTTGAAATAACACGAATCATGGGGTTTTGAAAATAGGGGCTACGGTGTTTTTATGAAAAGATACGTCTTTTGAAATATCCGTAGGATCCCTTAGGCTGTCTTTTAAAATACCTACGATTCGTTAATTTTTGAAATAGGTAAGAATCGAATCTAATCTAACAAGTAAACTAAACTAAAGGGCTAAGCTAACAAGCTGGACTACAGGTAAGGAAACCGCCTAACATCTGAGTCGATACATATACATACCTGTATATAAATTAGTCGGTGATCCCGTCTCAATAATATCATATCCGATACCATATCTATAATCAGACATCCCAAGTCAAGAGTGCGGATCAATCATCAAAATATAGCTCGTACGTAAATCCGTCGTACGGCATCCCCAAATCTGGGTACAGGTTAATATAATATTCATCACACAATTCATCTGGTATCCTCTTTATCCAAGATCATAGTCCAGGGTACTGACCTATGTCTAGTACAATACTAATATCATCAATATAGTCATGATCTGACTACTGATCGACAGTCTCGTACAAACCGATATCATCAGCACATATCATCATCAAGGGGTATACATCGCCTAAAACGGCCTAGTATCAATATCCTAGCATATCATATCTCATATCACGATCACATGTCGACCATTTTATTTATAGCACTATTCACCCGTATCGTCGTTCAAAGACCCACTATAACATCAGGACGTATCTCAAATACGAATCCTGCCATATCACCGATATCACAACCTCATCGAATCATCTCAAACCCAAGTATCATCCTCAAATCCGTATGTGAACACATAGTCCCATACCCATGTGAACACATAACTATATATTCCCGAAAACAAAAATGGAAGAAGAATGTATGCAAGTATGGGTTGGTGTGTGCATGAATGGTGCGACCACTACTCTAGGGTTTCGCGATACTAAACCATCCATATTTATCATCAATAAACTCAAACAAAATATAATCAATAAATGTGTGTATACGTATTCGTATACATCACCACGAACTGCGGGGGTGCTATATGCCATCCACCGACTTCTCCCCGTAGATATAAATCTACTCACCTGGTCCTCGCTCGCCGGTGCCGACGTCGCCACGCGCTTGCTTGTCGTCTCGAAGTCCACATGGGGTACCAACATATCAAAACGCACCATATCGCATTAAAATCCGACTCATGACCAAAATGACGCACGAATCCCACATAGGTCAAAACCTATGGTTGCCTTTACAAATCGACCCAAAAACCCTCGACGTCGGCGTACAGACGCCAAACCATCGAGAAAACTCCCAACACACTCATTTGTATAATTACAAGCACTAATTATAATATAAAATAGCTTAAAATTCACAAAAACCCCAATTTCACTTAAAAAGTCATTTTTCCGAAAATCTAGCAAGCACAAATCACCGTTTTAGTACAAAACTCGATATATAAACGAATCTAGCGGCCACAATATTCACTAAATATCTTAAAAAATTCATAAAACAATTCCTATAATTTAATCTCATTAAATTCCAAAAACCCTAAAATTCTAGTTTACAAAATACCTAAATTTTAACAATTTCGTAGCAAAAATGCACAAACTACAATCTAGCTTAGATTTGCATGATCTAAAGCATTAAACTAAGTTTAATAATGTTAATGAAGTCATGAAAAACCTAATTAGATTTTTAGTCTAACATTTGCAATTAATTTCCAAAACCTAGTTTGCATAAAATTCCAATTTTAACAATTACAAGCATTAATTAGTAAACTAGCAACTAGGTTAGTTTTAGTATCACATTAACATGTTAATCCCCCCAATAGAACCATGAATAATAGCTAAAAAACCTCACTTGATCACAAACCCCAAATCATTAATTTTCAAGTTATCAATAAGAATCAAATTAACACTTTAATATGCTAGGGTAAGCAATCTAAACAACAAATTAACAAAAGGTCAAGATTTATACCTCACGATCCATGATCAAACACACAACCTAGCCTCCAAAATTCTCTCTTTGCTCCAAGGATTCGAGTAGGATTGCTCCAAGAATAATGGGTAAGGCTTGGAATTGGGATTAGATTTGAATTTGTATGGATTTCAAGTGATTTTTGTGGGGTTTTTTTTGATGCAAAAAGGAGTGGGATTTGGGAGAGGGGCTGCTGCTGTGGGGAGGGATGGGCTCGGCCTGAAGAGGAGAGGGAGGAGAGAGAGAGTGTGGTGAGGTTATGAAATCAAGAATTGACCAAGTCAATCAAGCCCATACCTAATATATGCATTCTTACATTTTCTTTTTCCTTTCATATTGTTTCATTTCAAACTAAACTAGAAGTGTGAGATGTGTGGGTGTGGGGCTGCCATGGGCTCGGCCAATGATGGAAAGTGGGGGTGTGTGCGGGTGGGGTGAAGGAAAATGACAAATACAATACCCCAAACATCCATTTACACTAAAAAAAGCCATTTTTCTTCAATAATTTCTAAACCGTTTTGGCAAACGATTTTGTTTCAAAAACCACCTGATAAAATTTTATTTAAAGTTTTATGATGCATAAAATTTGTTTCAACTCATTCCAATTTGTAATTTTCCCTAATTAAATATATTAGTGACGGCTTCAAATAATATTAAAATAATTAATTTCGGAAAATTTTTCAGAAAATTTGAAATTTCACCAGTGGGTCAATAAACACCAAATACTAGTAATTATATAGCTAGAATATGTATATTTAATTTTATAATAAAGATATTTGCATTTTGACTTTTTACAGAAAACCCCTTTATTTTACCGTTTTTTCGAAATTTCACCGAAACGATTTTCAAAACATTACAATCTTCCCTCCTTAAAGAAATTCGGTCCCCGAATTTAAATTCAAACTCCCCCCAAATACAAAAACATCTAAGCAAAAGCATCAAGTCGTCGGGGCTCCGAAATCATAAGTACATAAAACGCATCATAGCGCAATACATGCGCATGGGTAATGAGCAGATAACTCAAAATCAAAACTCCGTCAAGCATCCCGCAATCATCGGAGTCAAGGTGAAGACACGAATGCCAAATCTCAAGCAAGACCGATATGCTATAAATCGGAACTATACATGTAAATATCAGGAGGAAATGCATGCCAAATCCTTTAAGTTGCTGTGCAATGCACATAACACTGCACAGTGGCAGACGTCTATCATAAGAAAATAACTATATACATATATATCTTTGTTTGAAATGTACGTTCCGCCGTTTTGGGAAACAATTTAGAAGGGTTTTCCTTATTTTAAACGTTTCGCGTCATATCAGACACGTAGGTAAATACTGAGACTATAGCTCGCTTTTTGGAATTCCCTTCAATAGCTATCAATGCATGCAAAATACAATCAGGTACTGTCCTCTGACTAGTCCTGCTTAGTACGAAAACACATCGCAATTATCATTAAAAAAACGTACTGCTCTATAAGAAATCAATCCCAAAATACGCGTATGAATACTACGTGCGTCTGGTGCGCACGGAAATCAAAATCCAAATATGTGCCATACATATGTACAGAAACAACATCCATGTGCATCGGGTGTGCACGAAACATCTGTCGTAGGCAACATGTGTGCCTGACAGCAAAATCTGGTGCATCTGACATGCACGAAAAATCTCGATTTAGTGCATCTGGTGTGCACCAAAATCACACTTTAAAACATGCGCCCAACATGCGCGAAAATCCAAATCAGGTGCATCCATCGTGCACGAAATCATGAAATCCAATATCAAGTGCCGAATATACGCAAAATACAATCAGGTGCACAAGGTGCACAAAACAAATATCGAACATCACCATCGAAATCGAAGTCCAGGGCATCTAAATGCACAACATACGTAACACTGCACTGCAAGCATATATGACCTATACCGAGTGCAAAAACCAAATTGTGTGCGTATATACGCACAAATCAACTCAACTGTATGAAATCCATATAATCACAAACATGAGAAACCAAAGCACGAAAACGATATCAAGTGCAACACTGTGCAAAGATCGTAAATCCTCAATCATCAAAATCAAACCATGCGAATAAATCACCCAAAACATCGAAATCTATAATGGAGGAATAGTACCGTTCAAGCGCATCCACTAAGAATCTCGGGCCAACTGTCGCGGTCACTAGTGGGACGTCTCGTCGATGATCATGAACTCTGGCCTGCTGGTGTGCGTAACAATGACCACTCCTGGGTCAAGGTCTTCACTGTGAATTACCAATTTCACGGTCCATCGGCTCATCGGCCCTGTCAGGTGTGCTAACGGGGATGATCCCGTTCTGGCACGTCTCTTGTCATCTCCCGGTCAATCATCACGACCACTAGTAAGACAGCATATCACCGGCGTCGGCCTCTGGCTCTGTGAATGTACGTGACACATCTGATCCTGGGTGCAAGTATCATTGTAGCAGTGTCCTGGAAGGAATCCTGCTCACGGTCTCTTCCATGTCTCGTCTCTGCTAACTGTCTGGAAGTCATCGTCCTTTCCTATATCTGCATCTTGCTCTGGAACGACTGCATACTCATCGCGACTCCTTCTGGAAGGTAAATCCAAGTACCATGCCTCGGCATGCGCATCGCATCTCTGATGTCAGCTGAGTGGAACGTCATCTCATCTAGATCCGGTATGAACCTCTTACTTCACTTTTCTCTAATGTCGTCTGCCTTGGACTCGTCTCGTCGCGGCTGTATGGACTGAGCTCCAACGGCTATCCTCGTATCGGGAGTCTCCTAAGAAATGTATCTCACCACCTAGCATCTGAATTAAGTCGAGCCATCCGATCGAGTCGTCAAAACCTCATAATCCCCCAAGAGCTCAACATTTTGGGCACAGTTTAATAGTATCGCATACATACTACAGCATCGGTGGTCCAGCCGTAGAAGGGCAAACCCAAGCCTCACTAATGGCGCCGTAGAACTGCCGCAAACCCGAAGGTTCAAAGGCTTTCACACGGTCATTAAGTCGAGTTAGGGTTTCATTCTTCTAGAGGGTCCATAGAATTGCCTGCATGCCCTTCCGAATACTTTAAACTTGGAATAATAGATTTCTGACATTCGATCGTCTCTGTCGACTCCCAACGTCTCCGCGTGCAGTCGTCTCTAGCTGGATTCAATATATCTGATGACCTCTCATCGGGTAAGCGAACGAACCACATGTCCTAGTCATTCATCCTCGGGTGACTAGCGACCTTCTATCATCTCTTAGTACAACATGTACTGCAATAGCTCCAACATATGGGGAGATATCTCGTCGCTCGCAGCAACAACTGGCTCACTCGTCTGCACGCTGAACGGTGCCTCAATCATCAGGAGTAAGCAATACTTCAATGGTCATCGAAATCTGGCGGGCCTTTATCAGTGGCTCAATCCTCTAGTGCAAATCGGCACGTCCGAGTAATCTCATACAGCAATCCACCCAACGCTCGTGGCGCGAAGACACAATGAAAATACACATCTCTGCAATCGTGTGTCGCCGGAATCATGCCCTGGTCAGTCCTCGTTCTTGACGAGCTCATGCTGACCGCAACTCTAGCCGTAGCTCTCCCTTCCCGTAATCGTGGCAGCAAAACCATAACTGGTACTGATGAGGCTAGATCGGAATGAATATAATACTGAGCAAAGAAATGTACATCCTAAGGCTTCTTAAGTGGAGTAGCGTATCGTAAATATGCCGCAGAACATACCTACGGTACGTCACTCTACTTTAGTCACCTATTCCATCAACCAAGGGTCATCCTACACTCCGAAGGTAAAACCTAACGCTCTGATACCAACTTTGTCACGTCCCGAAAGTACGGAACATGACCGACACTTAAACTACGAAACGTCTCGAAGCGTACGTAATCCAAGTAAGCCGAAAACCCAGAAATGCAAACCAAGATAAGTAGTAGAGTGAAGGAAAACCAATTTAAATAAGTAGTTTTAATAGCATAAGCCGAATTATGCGGGTTTCTAAAAACATCAAAAATATCCTGAAAATTTCGGCAGAGTGTCCTTTGTAAATACTGGCCCCCAAACGGGATACAACATGAATAGTATACGAAATCAATAAAAGGCATCCCCAAGCGAGAGCTAGCTCTTCGTCAATCGACGGTCACAACCACACAAGCAATATAATATACAACGCCAACGGCGAGGATCAAAATTCAAAAGAAAACTCAAAACCACAAGAAAACCACAGAAATATAACGCGCGACTCTAAGGTCGAAGGAATAACATCACTGGTCTCTATCTCAAAATAAATACATGTTTGGTTGATGGAACTTCTAGATACAGCAGAGTAATAATATACAAGTTATATAATGGGGGGTACGATACAAGTAAACCCACCTATTAGCAAATCACCCGAAGGAAACTATGCCCGCAACCCATAATGAAACCTGTACGGCAAAACTGCAAGAAACTGGGGCACAACGGGGGTGAGTTGCCAACTCGTGAATAGAAAAAACATCTACGCACAGAAATCGCATAAATAACGCAACCTAGGTCAATGATCATAATATATCCTCAAATATATGAATAACATGCAGCCTATAACAATGGCTTGGGTAATATCTAACCCGAGTGTGATCTCATGTGTCCGTGTCAGTGCCTCAGGTAGCAATATATCATATGAATGAGGTATGAATGCATGGAACAGAATGCATGTACTGACGAAAACTGCTTTCATAAATCAGTGAGATTTCCGTATTTTAAAAGTGAGGTACCATAAATGAAATCAGCATAAAACAGTGCCCAGCATCGACACAAAACAAGTGTCCAAATATCTTGATATCTCTGTATCACAATATCTGTACCTCAATATCTCAAAATCTCAATATCTCAATCACAATATCTAGGGCGCCGTCAATCCAGACAGGCCCCTACCATCCATCTCAAGACCACGACGGTATCATCCAGATATCCGACGCGTCGGGTAATATCACCGGTCGGTAGTGCTCCCCTGCCAGGCTCAACGTCAACAACACGATCCTCTTATCCCGGGGTACCGTACCGGGCCCACCATGTACCCGAAACGGTTCCTCCACTCCTCGAAATCCATCAGCAAACTCATGGTGGACGACTCATACATCATGGGAAAACTGCACTTTTTACTTTAAAAGAGAGAAAAGGTTTATTTATGTTTTTTGCGGTTTTCCACCAAATCCAGAAAATCTCATGGAAATCCGAATCCAAAACCTCAATAACACGTAAAATAGTGAATATATGCATGAGAATCCATGAATGCGGCATAACAATGAATAACAGTATGCATGAAGTAGCAGGTAATAACTACAATGTCTAAACTAACATATAGGCAAGTACGCTATGTCAAGCAATAATATTTTCTAAGGTGTACGTGACATGGCAATTACCGATGAAGATGTGTGTGAGCCGGCAAGTAAGTGTATGTGGTACATACGCATCATCGGTAATGGTGCCGGTGTCCTAACAGCATGATATCAATAACGGAGTATGAAACATAATATAAGCATGCGATGCGAAGCGAACCACAATGATGAGCGGGAACTGAATACTAGACGCAACTATAACTAATCTGCATTAATCAAATATAAGTCCTACAAATGGTGCCTTTTGAAATAACACGAATCATGGGGTTTTGAAAATAGGGGCTACGGTGTTTTTATGAAAAGATACGTCTTTTGAAATATCCGTAGGATCCCTTGGGCTGTCTTTTAAAATACCCACGATTCGTTAGTTTTTGAAATAGGTAAGAATCGAATCTAATCTAACAAGTAAACTAAACTAAAGGGCTAAGCTAACAAGCTGGACTACAGGTAAGGAAACCGCCTAACATCTGAGTCGATACATATACATACCTGTATATAAATTAGTCGGTGATCCCGCCTCAATAATATCATATCCGATACCATATCTATAATCAGACATCCCAAGTTAAGAGTGCAGATCAATCATCAAAATATAGCTCGTACGTAAATCCGTCGTACGGCATCCCCAAATCTGGGTACGGGTTAATATCATATTCATCACACAATTCATCTGGTATCCTCTTTATCCAAGATCATAGTCCAGGGTACTGACCTATGTCTAGTACAATACTAATATCATCAATATAGTCATGATCTGACTACAGATCGACAGTCTCGTACAAACCGATATCATCAGCACATATCATCATCAAGGGGTATACATCGCCCAAAACGGCCTAGTATCAATATCCTAGCATATCATATCTCATATCACGATCACATGTCGACCATTTTATTTATAGCACTATTCACCCGTATCGTCGTTCAAAGACCCACTATAACATCAGGACGTATCTCAAATACGAATCCTGCCATATCACCGATATCACAACCTCACCACAAATCTCATCGACTCATCTCAAACCCAAGTATCATCCTCAAATCCGTATGTGAACACATAGTCCCATACCCATGTGAACACATAACTATATATTCCCGAAAACACAAATGGAAGAAGAATGTATGCAAGTATGGGTGGGTGTGTGCATGAATGGTGAGACCACTACTCTAGGGTTTCGCGATACTAAACCATCTATATTTATCATCAATAAACTCAAACAAAATATAATCAATAAATGTGTGTATACGTATTCGTATACATCACCACGAACTGCGGGGGTGCTATATGCCATCCACCGACTTCACCCCGTAGATATAAATCTACTCACCTGGTCCTCGCTCGCCGGTGCCGACGTCGCCACGCGCTTGCTTGTCGTCTCGAAGTCCACATGGGGTACCTACATATCAAAACGCACCATATCGCATTAAAATCCGACTCATGACCAAAACGACGCACGAATCCCACATAGGTCAAAACTTATGGTTGCCTTCACAAATCGACCCAAAAACCCTCGACGTCGGCGTACAAATGCCAAACCATCGAGAAAACTCCCAACACACTCATTTGTATAATTACAAGCACTAATTATAATATAAAATAGCTTAAAATTCACAAAAACCCCAATTTCACTTAAAAAGTCATTTTTCCGAAAATCTAGCAAGCACAAATCACCGTTTTAGTACAAAACTCGATGTATAAATGAGTCTAGCGGCCACAATATTCACTAAATATCTTAAATAATTCATAAAACAATTCCCATAATTTAATCTCATTAAATTCCAAAAAGCCTAGAATTCTAGTTTACAAAATACCTAAATTTTAACAATTTCATAGCAAAAATGCACAAACTACAATCTAGCTTAGATTTGCATGATCTAAAGCATTAAACTACACTTAATAATATTAATAAAGTCATGAAAAACCTAATTAGATTTTTAGTCTAACATTTGCAATTAATTTCCAAAACCTAGTTTGCATAAAATTCCAATTTTAACAATTAGAAGCATCAATTAGTAAACTAGCAACTAGGTTAGTTTTAGCATCACATTAACATGTTAATTCCCCCATTAGAACCATGAATAATAGCTAAAAAACCTCACTTGATCACAAACCCCAAATAATTAATTTTCAAGTTATCAACAAGAATCAAATTAACACTTTAATATGCTAGGGTAAGCAATCTAAACAACAAATTAACAAAAGGTCAAGATTTATAACTCACGATCCATGATCAAACACACAACCTAGCCTCCAAAATTCTCTCTTTGCTCCAAGGATTCGAGTAGGATTGCTCCAAGAATAATGGGTAAAGCTTGGAATTGGGATTAGATTTGAATTTGTATGGATATCAAGTGATTTTTGTGGGGTTTTTTTTTTATGCAAAAAGGAGTGGGATTTGGGAGAGGGGCTGCTGCTGTGGGGAGGGATGGGCTCGGCCTGAAGAGGAGAGGGAGGAGAGAGAGAGTGTGGTGAGGTTATGAAGTCAAGAATTGACCAAGTCAATCAAGCCCATCCCTAATATATGCATTCTTTCATTTTCTTTTTCCTTTCATATTGTTTCATTTCAAACTAAACTAGAAGTGTGAGATGTGGGGCTGCCATGGGCTCGGCCAATGATGGAAAGTGGGGGTGTGTGAGGGTGGGGTGAAGGAAAATGACAAATACAATACCCCAAACATCCATTTACACTAAAAAAAGCCCTTTTTCTTCAATAATTTCTAAACCGTTTTGGCAAACGATTTCGTTTCAAAAACCAACTGATAAAATTATATTTAAAGTTTTATGATGCACAAAATTTGTTTCAACTCATTCCAATTTGTAATTTTCCCTAATTAAATATATTAGTGACGGCTTAAAATAATATTAAAATAATTAATTTCGGAAAATTTTTCAGAAAATTTGAAATTTCACCAGTGGGTCAATAAACACCAAATACTTGTAATTACATAGCTAGAATATATATATTTAATTTTATAATAAAAGTATTTGCATTTTGACTTTTTACAGAAAACCCCCTTATTTTACCGTTTTTTCGAAATTTCACCGAAACGATTTTCAAAATGTTACAATCTTGTTGGTGTACATGGACTCCATCTCGGTCCGCATTGCATCCCGCCATCTTACTGAGTCTCTGCTCTGGATGGCCTGCTGGAAGCTAGTAGGTTCATCATTATCAATGACGCATTCCTCTCTATCCCAGCCTATGAGAACACCGTAGTATCTCTTAGGCGGATGAGACGGCCTACTACTCCTGTGGAGGGGTGCGGGAATGTCCTGTTCTTCTTGAACTTCTGGTTCTACCAAACTTTCAGTAGTAGTTTGTTGTTCTGGAATTTCTTCCAGTTCTATTGCGCTCCCACTTGTTTCCTTTTCTAAAAATTGTTGTTCTAGAAAATGGGCATTACGAGAAACAAAAACCTTTTGTTCCTCTGCGTCACAGAAAAAATACCCCTTGGAGTTCTTTGGATATCCCACAAACTGACACTGCACTGATCGTGCCTCGAGTTTGTCCACATGCTGCTTTTTTACAAAAGCTGGACATCCCCATATCTTCAGATACTGAAGATAGGGTTTCTTCCCACTCCACATCTGATATGGTGTGGTAGGCACAGTCTTGGTAGGAGCCCTGTTCAAAAGATATGCAGCTGATTCTAGTGCATAACCCCAGAAAGATCACAGTAACTCAGCATTACTCATCATGGAACGTACCATATCCAATAGGGTTCGGTTCCGTCTTTCCGATACACCGTTATGCTGTGGAGTGTATAGAGGAGTAAGCTGAGAGAGAATTCCTTTCTCTTTTAGGTAACCCAGGAACTTGGCACTTAAGTATTCACCACCTCGATCAGATTTCAGTGTCTTGACACTTTTGCCGGTTTGGTTTTCTACTCCATTCTTATATTCTTGGAATTTCTCCAAGGCCTCGGATTTATGTTTCATTAAGAAAATAAATCCATACCTAGAGCAATTATCCGTAAAAGCAATGAAATATGAAAAAACCACCTCTTACATGTGTAGATATTGGACCACATACATCGCTGTGTATGAGTCCTAAAAGCTCGCTCGCTCTTTCTCCATGTCCAGTGAATGGAGTCTTTGTCATCTTTCCTTTGAGACATGATTGACAAGTGGCATAAGATTGATATTCGAACGGATCCAAATATCTTTTTCTATGTAACTTAGTTAACCTTGTCTCAATGATGTGACCTAGTCTACAATGCCATAAGAAAGCCTGATTTATATCTGGAGACTTTCTTTTTAGTGTGTTCTGGACATTGAAAATTTGTAATTGGTTTAACACGTAAATACCGTTATCTAGTGTACCGGACCCAATCAAATCATTATTAATGTGGATGTTAACAACATCGCTTACAAACGTGAAATCATAACCTTCTTTTGATAACAACAATACTGATATGATATTACACGTTAAACTGGGTACACAAAAACAGTTGCGCAAAACCAAAATATGTCCACTCGTCAATCCAAGGTGATAATCCCCTACGGACACAGCACCCATGCTAGCTCCGTTAGCAACCTGGAGGGTCATATCACCAACCTTCAGCACTCTACGGTTTCTCAGTGCCTGCAATCAATTGCATATATGAGATCCTGATCCGGTATTCAATACCCAGGAAGAAGAGTTGATTGAAAGACACTTTTCAATTACAAACACACCTGAAATCAAAGCCACGGCTTGCTTCGGGTCCTGGTTCTTGGGAATCGAAGCTTTGCAATCTTTCTTCCAATGGCCTTTCCTACGATAGTGGAAGCACTCGTCCTTTTCCACTACAGGCACCGCATCCTTTGCCTTTCCCTTAACTCCCACCTTACCAACACCACCTCTTGGTTTGGTAGCGGCCTTCTTCTTCGTTCCTTTGGCCCTTACCTTGGACCTGGAAGAGGAGGCACCACGAACAAACATATTGGGTGTTTCCCTTGCCTTCTGCAAGGTGCCCTCTGCACTCCTCAACATGTTAAGGAGTTCTGGAAGTTGAACTTCTTTTCCTTGAATGTTGAAATTCAGAATAAGCTGGGCGTAGGTGGAAGGAAGGGACTGAAGAACCAAGTATGTATATAGCTCGTTCTCTAATGTCGTCCCGAGGTCCACGAGCTCTTCTATATAGCCAATCGTCTCAAGGACATGTTCTCCTACAGATGATCCGACGGCCAGCCTCGACTGAAACAAGTTCTTCGAGGTCTCGTATCTAGCTATACGAGATTGCTCTCCATACAAATCCTTGGTGTGGAGAAATATGGATTCTAGATCCATATTGTCGTGCCTCCTCTGATGTTCATTATTCATAGAGGCAAGCACGATGCATTTGGCCTTCGCGCAGTCAATCTCCCAGGTTTTGCGGATTTCCTTATCCGCGAAACTGGATTCTAGACCAGGGACAGCAGGTGCCTTAGTGGTAAGGACATACCCCAATTTGTCATAAGTAATTGCCATCTTGACATTCCGGAACCAGTCTTTATAGTTTAGCCCTATCAAAATATTTTTATCTAATAGTAACTTAAAGCCTGTCATGTTCTGGGTCGCTGCAATTAGGAGAGAGAGGGAACACTTTAGCATGATGCTCTTGCAAGTTTAGAGTGGTTTTTAGTTTATCTAAACAGGATGGCTCCCACTGTTTCTCGAATCCCTCCTCAAACCAAAAAGGAAGAACTAGTCAGGACTATTCTCACCGTAAAATACTTGCTTAACCGTTCAGCCAGGCCGGTGTCGGTACTTCGAGGGAGTTTTTACGACGCTTTCGCGAAGATCCTTAATTAAATAACCTCCTTTCTCTGGGGGCGTAGCCCCGCTAACACCTTTCTCGACACCTACTTGGTTTATAGCATTGATCGTTAAGTGACGAATCTCCTGATGAGTAGCGGATACTCACAGTAGGATCGGGATCCAAATATCATCGTGTGATAAAGATGAAGGGATCCGACCAAAAATATCACACTCCAAATGGTATGCAACTCTTAGCAAATTTCAGTTTCTTTAGAAATTCCCGATACAAATTTCTGCCCCATGCTCTTATGACCTTGGGGTTGGTCAAAATGTCTAAAGTCACATGTCAAGTTCTATCCATGATTATCTTGTTAATATGAACCCATCCGTACATACCCCTGACGTTGGCTAAATGATAGTACGACTGTCCCAAACTAACTCATCTATCTATGCAACAAATGAATACCCAGCAACTACCAAACACTATGCCTTGGCGTTGGTCAAAATACATAGCTTGAATACTACTGAATACCCAAATGAAATGACGGAGGGCTACTAATGGTTTTGGCGAAACCGTGAACGTAATGAACTTGATATGATCGAAGGAACCTGATAGCTTTTAAAAGGAGTGGTTTAAGCTCCGCAATTAAAAATCTGGTGTTTTAAAAATAACCGAGTGGTTTCATTTAAACTGTTCCAACGATTCGACTTTGGTTTATTTTCTTTGCATTAATATAATGCGTCCCATCAATTAACCTATCATTGCAGAAAACAAAGAAAATACAACGTCCTCTTATGCCATCCGCATTGCCACTGGGCCCAGTCATTCACCCGTTAGGTTACATAACTAACGACAGAGCGGGGGTTAGGCTAGCGTGGGTGCAAAACATAAGTAACGCCTGCTAGATATCATATATAGATATTGTACATTCGGCAGACACAATAATAATCATTCCAGATCACAGATGAACATATTGGATTTTCTACGAATCCGCATTCCTTTTGAGCCTGCGAAGAAAGCCGGATTACACAGTCGCGATGAATAGCCAAAACCCCACCCTAGACCCCTACGGGTATGGCAAACTACCGGCTTAGTACCCGAAGTGAAGCGGTCTCCCTCAACAACTTGAGTAGGCCACTAAACACTTCAAAGTACCCGGTAGTTTGTGTAACCCACCTTAGGTCTATCCTAGGAGCAGAAAACCGTAAATGAAATAATACAACGGTGGCTACAACCTCAACCCGGATGTGCCCCGCAAAAGAATATTACAACAAATTACAATTTACATTTGAATGAAAGAAACACTCGTCTCATATCCCCGGTTATCCATTCACGGCAATCCAACAAGTCCACATTCACAAGCAAGTAAAAACCATTACAGAAATGTGCAACCGCCTGCTAACCGACATACTAGCAGTTAGGGGAGGTTTACGAACACATTAAACACAACACAGATATAATCCAGTTAGCCAAACATCTTAGAATTTTGATCAAGAAACACATATGATTCTACTCTAAACAATTCTCTGTGCACATAAAATATGAGCAGAAACAAATCATCCCAAAAAACACAACATCAACACAGAAAAATAACTGAGCAAATTTGGGTTGACTCGGAGTCAACTTGGCCGCGGATCACTTGGATCGGCGGCAGTTCCGCGGTGGTATGGCCGATTCACTGTCCCAAATTTCTTCACAATTCATAAAATTCCCTGCTTGTATTTTTAAGGGTCCCTGAAAAAATTTTAGACCCCGTTTTAAAATCGGCAGAAACATGATGAAAATGATGTTTTTTCGGGTTCGTTTTGCGATCGAATTTCTAACGACTTTGCTAACATGTTAGTTATGGTTTAGCTAGGCTCTGATAGCACTGTATATCGACGTTAGACACCTCTCATGATTTGGGGAGGCGGAATAGGTAAAACAATCATTTTGTTTAAGTTAACATTTACTAACATTACGGATCTTTGCTAAACCCTAACTAACAACTATATAGAAGTGATTAGCTACTATGATAGATGATTATACCTAAAGATTCAAGTCCTTCTTGTTCTTGTAGTTCACCTCCTCGTCGGCCTCCTCAATGTGATAGAAGATCCACCCGAGAGTTCCTGCTCCAAGCTTTAACCTCTCACTTGAGGTAACTAGGTGGCTATGAGTGCTAATCAAAGTAACCTAGAGGATATAGAAGAGGATTATGGATCTATTAGACTTGCTAACCCTAGGATCTCAACACATGAGAGGATTAGGGTTAGGTCTTTGAAGAGAGAGAGCTTGAGGAGAGGGAATGTGAAAGTAAGAATGATATGAATTATAACTCATTTGTGAATATATGAAGCATGATAATTATCTAAATGAATAACATAATAATAATATCAACCATGCTTCATTAACTCACCTTGGATGAATCATCTCATGAGTCATTAAGCAATAAATGCTTCATTAAATCATTTGGATGAATCACTCCATGAGTCACTAATCCATTTAATGCAAATTCCACCTAAGCTCTCCACCTCATCTTTCTTCTAGAAGCTTCTCGACTAATTACGAGAATGCCCATCCCATCCGTGAAAACACGGAAATACTGAGACTGTATAAATCCAATAATCCAATACTAGAATCTGGCTTAAACTAAAGCCTGCTAGTAAAATCTGTCCGAACATTATACGTGCATAAATACACGTATGTGTCCGAACCCTGTCGTAAAACCATACGACCTCTATGTCGTTTCGCCTGAAGCAGGGAAACTCTCTGTGTGGGACTCTAAAGACTCGACACTACGCTGGCAGTGGGTTTAACCATAGGCCGCAAGCGGTTCTAGCTGTACGTAACGCTCCTCAGGTAGATGTCGATAAGAAGGCCGATGAGGAAACCCATCCGAACTCCTATTGAGCCTGATGTGATAATCTCCATACAGTCCGTTCTGTTCGTCTAGGAATATCGCATATCGGGCCTAGGGGCGGCAAGCTTCAGTCAACTAAAAGCGGTATAAGTCGTGTCGGAGTGAAGCCCATTACACCTTGAGAAGCTACTGGAAATCCTACCAGTAAATCTTTGTAACACCTTAGAATGTGTTTTGTGGTTAATTATATTTCAATATATATAGTTTTTAATAAAAAGTTTACCAATTTGGTTTTTAATTATTTTATCCTATTTAATGAATATTTTATTAGATTTTTCCAAGGCTTGCACACACTTGTGCATGATAACTAGGGTGTTAATTTGGGGTTTAACCATTTCCTTAAGCTAGTGTTAATATTGTTTAAGTGTTATGGGTTTTTAAGTGTGTTATAATTAAAAGGGTCTTTAAAAGAAAAATGAATCTAAAAGGGATTTGAAATTGGGTTTGAATTGTTGACCGAGAGAGAGAGAGAGAGAAAGAAGACTTCCCGGGCCCACCGGACAAGGGCGACGTTCGTGCATGGTTTAGACTATGCCTCATATAATGAGGGAAGAGAAAGAGAAGAGAGGGGTTTTGCCTTTCTCTCATTTCTTCTCCTTATTATCTTTCTCTCATACTCTCTCACACACATACTAGCAAGGCAGCAGCAGCTCCAGCATCAGCTCCACCAGCATCCATCAGCAGCAGCTGCAGACAACATCATCATCATCATCAGCAGCAGCAACAGCAGGCAGCAACAGCAGCAGCAGGAGCTCCAGCTACTTGCAGCAGCTCTTCCTCCTCCATTCACTTCTTCTCCTGATTATTAGGATCCTATAAGGTATATTTCCTTAACCCAATTACATGGTTTGCTCAAGTTGTGTGTAGTTTAGCATCGGTTTGTGTTAATTAGTTAGTTTTGTGCTAAAATGGTGAATTATGTGGAATGTTGGTTAAGTGATGATTGTGTTAGTTAACCTAGCCTATTTTAGTGTTATTAGGGTCACCTCAACTGAGAAATTCCCCAGATTTCACTAAAATACCACAGGGTTTGTGTTTTGTGCAAAGTTGGTGTTTTTAGGCGACATTGTGACATTCTGTGATTTGCTATTGACCTAGACCCTTCAGGACAAAATTGAGCAAACTGGAGCATGTACACTAGGTATAGACACCACCACCTGAGCACAAGCCACCCATTCAAATCCGAGGCCGCAAATTTAATCAATCTGGACGCAAATTGCGACCAGGAAGAGGAATGGGGTGCTGGGGTTTTGTGTTGGGTAGTCTGCAGTGATTTGTAGTGTTTTGGCATGTATAGTTTTGTAAGATTTAACCTGTAGGAAAATCTGGGACAATATATCGTTTTTCGTGTTCGTTGTGTTTGCACGATACGCGCGATACATGAGTGGGTTCTCCGATCCAGCGTGTCGCGGTAGTTTTAGACGCGTATTCACATGTTTCAGCGTATCGTGCACACGCGCGTTTAGTTCGCGACGCGAGTTTCTCGTTTAGTGTCGATATCGCATTTTGCGAGATATTTGGCTTATATATTGGTTTCTTGTCTCATTTTCAGGTTTGCAGGCGGGGACTACCGACACGGCTACAGAGGGGGACAGGTGGTAGGATTCACCTAGCGTGAAGCGTAGGTGAGTAGATTTAACATCTACAGGGGAATCGCCCTCATAGCGTTATGCGTCTGGGCTAGGATTCTAATACTTGTCACATATTCTACGTCATTTCTAGAATTGCGTCTTTACCCTATTTCTTAGATGTAGTTGTACTGTGACTAGCAGCCGTAGGACACTGCACATATTACTGACGGTTCATGTTGCACGAGCACGGATTATATGCTACACACACACCGTCAATAATTGCAATGTCACATACCAATCCCTTATAGATATTATATTGCTTGGTTATGGACCTTGTCACATTTATTTGTATTGCTTATCACACATGACATCTAGCTTGTCGGTATACCTATAGTGTATCATACCATTAGTAATAGATACATATACACCTTACGTTACAGCTACAGGTATACCTTGCTCATATTTTACTTATACCCAAGGTGGGGTATCTTACATATTCAACTTATACCCAGGGGGTATATGACATCACTTACTTATAGGTAGACACCTATACTTAGCTGTACCTTATTGATTTCGCATACGTCTGGTTTCAGCTACATAATTTCATTTATATACTCGCATTTCAGATATATCGCACATATTTATTCCGGGATTTACGCATTGTTATTTGGATTTTAAATGATGTTTTCGGGATTTGGGAACCGTGGGAGTTCATGAAATTATGAATACATTGAAAAACCCGGTTTCCTTGATATGATATTTGTGCAGCCACCATGAGATTTATCGGTTCTGATTATATACTCCATACGAGGTGTGGTTGCCGTATGAGGGTACATGGTGGGGCCCGGTATGGTTTCCCTCGGCAAGAAGATCGATGGATTTTGCCGATTGAGCCTGGAGGCGGGCTAGTACCTACCGGTGACAGAACCAATGACTCGGCGGGGATCATGGAGATACCGTTAGGAGTCATGCACGTATGCATAGGTCGAAAGGCGAGGGTCAGAGCTAGGCACTCGTGCTTTCGGTATAGCGTATGATACGTACCTATCAGGATTTCTGTGTTGATGCTTGGCACATTGTTTTCATGATATTTCCTTTAAACACCTTTGTATATATAACAGGGGATTTAGCCGTTGTTATATATACCCTTACACCAATATTAGTGGAATGGGACGCTAATATATGTGTATTGACCCCATCATATTTATTTCTGCAAATATATACCTTTAGGATGTTAGAATTCTACTTGAGATTTGATTTGGGATATTAGGTGATTCATTGAGATTGGATATTGGACATACATATGGGATTACTAATTTGTACATTCGGGATATAGGAGATTACTCGATATTGTACATTGAGGAGATGTGAGACTTATATGATGTGAGAGCCCAACTTGGGGGCTGATTTGAGGAATTGGGATTTGAGTGTCTTGATGGATTGTGATCCTACAACGATGACAGGATTCCATGGGATGACATTTTCACCCCATACCTCACACTTATCTATTTATGCACAGTTTCATATATTGGTAGTACCTGTTACTGTACCCTTTTGATTGCTGCATATCTACATTCTCATATCCCTATTGCATGGTTATTGCATACTATTGTCATGTTATTATTGCTTCACATATTGATTGTACCTGCTAGTGTACTTTCTTTTATTCTGCATTTCACATGACCTGTTATTACTGCAATTGTATATCTTAGGTTCGTGCTGTACGTACATTCCTGCGATTACCTGTATATGTTATCTACTATTCACGAGTTGGCTACTCACCCCCGTTGTGCCACAGGTGTTGCAGGTTGTTCCCCAGAGTAGTCGAGGCAGGCTATTCATCTATCATCTTTTGCTACAGATACCGCATCGGCTCACTGTATGCTACTTTGCTTAGGTGGGTTGGATGATTATCTGTATTTCATATTGTACATTCGTTGTATCTTGTACTCTCCATCTACTATTATGTTGTTGACATAGAGACTTGGTGAGGACGATATTGTGTATTATTTATGGATTTGTTGTCCTTTATATACAGTTTCTTTCCTATTGTCTCTTACTTCTGTAAGTCCACGGTAGCGTCCCGGCCGTCTAACAGACGCCAAATGCGGAACAAAAACTTTTTACAACTGACGCTATCGCGTACTATAACCCGGATCTGCCATTAAAGCTAAACTAACAAACTACAAAGTGGGTAGAAGAGTTATACCGAACGATCCGAGTCCTTCGGTCTTCAACCATCATCCCATGCTTTGTTGCGGCTGCTCCAATCTCCGAAACTCCAGTCTTGTCGTCCAGGTGGCACCACGTCGACGGATCTTTAAACGGGCTCCCGCCTCTGAACCGAGGTAACTCGATCATCAAGTTTGCTAAAAGAGATGACCAAGATTGATGTAGAGAATGAGTAGAACACTTTGTCTCGTTACGTCCAAAGCTATGGACGAACGGTTAATGAATTTGCCTTTTGGATCGGATTAAAATGAGATATGAAAATATATATGAACTAGATCTCTCTCTTCTCATTTTAACAACCCTTTCTTTTTCCCAAATCAATCATTTTTTTCAAGAAACCATAATCTTCCATCAAGGGTGGCCGGCCACTATATAGGCAAGGGGGTGAGTGTAGGAGGAGGGATGGTGACCATAAACATAAAGCTTATCAATTAAGAGAATGAATCACCTAAACACCTTGTATGAACTCATTTATGTAAAGAATGACTCATTAACCTTAGTCACCCTTTCTTTAATGCACCATTAATGAACAAATGAGTCACAAGCCACCTCATCATCCTAGTCATCATCTAGAAGCTTCCACACTCATCTCAAGAAAAGATAAATCCGTATTTAACCGAATGTTGAATACGGCAGATAGAAAACTGGGAACTGGCAACTTCCAAAAACGATCCTGAAATGAATTTCAGGATAACCCCATAACAGTATAAACATACCCGCATTTGTATTACGACCGAATACAAGTGCAACTGAGAAAAAGATATTATATCTGCACAGCATAATACTCGGATCTGGCTTAAACCAAAGCCGACCAGTATTATCTGCCCGAAAAAATGACACGTGCGAAAACGCACGTGCATTTTCCGAACCCTGCCATAAAACCATACGGCCTCTACAACGTTTCGCCCGAACTTGGGAAAGTGTCTGTGGGGGACTCTAATGACTCATCAAAACACTGGCACTGGGTATACCACTAGCACGTCAGAGGTACAAGCTGTACGTAACGTTTGCCTATGTATTGATTGGAAGGGAAGCTGATGAGCGAACTCATCCATAAACTCTACTGAGCCTAACAGTGACAATATACATACAGTCCGGTCCATTCGTCTCTGAGTATCGCATATCGGCCTAGGGGCTGGTAACGTCAGACCCCTAATAGCGTTATAAGTCGTGTCAGAGAGTGGCCCAGAACACGCTGAGATACTACTGGAGTACCTACCAGTAAATCTCCTACCTCGGCCGAGGGCTTTGTGTAATGGCTCTCCAAGACACAGCGCGATCTCACCCCCAATACCGGGAGAGACGAATCCCCTGCCGATCCGCTCACTTGCCTCCATGTGGCTCGGGACTGTACCCAAAAAAGACCTGTTTGCACGACTCCTTTGAGCCGTGGTAGGGTAGAAATCAAAGCACAGTGGGAACTCACACAAGAAAAATGATGACCTCTGGTCGATGAACTAACCTGTACACATGTCACCAGGGAACTGCTATCTGACGAGATGTATAATACCAATTAGCAGGTTCCCGGCGAGTCCTGTCAGGTGTACTCATAACCTAATGAGCACCTGTATACATCTTAGGTGATCCTACTGACACCAATGGCTTGTGAGACCGGCCATCGCCCCTCGTCGGGGACTCGACTGTATACACTAGTCTACTCTGGAGTATCGATACCCTGTCTCGAAACTCCCACGACTAGGGACACTTTAAGGATGTGCTTCCAGACCCCAGCTCCCACGTATATGATCGCCATCATACTGCTGGTAGTCAAGAAAGAATCCTATGGGCTCTATCAACCATGCAATAGCGAACTAAAGCATGTATACAATGATAAAGACAAACCAGATAGCATACTATCATCTCGAGCAAGACTGTCATATCGGTATAGGTCCTGCCTCAATCATTGCAATCACGTTCCTGCGATCCAATAATTGACTTTGAGGGCACTATCTCCAACAATCTCCCACTTGCACTTAAGGCTAATTATTGCGATGTCGCATACTCACAGCCCGTGTGATACCGATCATCCAACTCCTCTACTAATCAGTTTCACAAAGCTAGTTTGTAAAACTCTTGTGTTCGAGAAATATCCTCAGTGAGTGAATCCGCCCTGATGTTTCTTTCTATGTCTCTCTTAATCTCTAGTTCGCAGAGAAAGCCATCTCCCTAATCGAGTAATACCTGTCTAAGAATATGTCTGAATATCTGATGGGACCTAGTTCATAAATGAACTCCAAATCCAAACTACTTAGACTGTATCGATAACTGAACCTAATCAGTATCCAGCACCATGCCTCCCACAGTATCCTCTTAGACCACCTATCCATAATATTGTCTCTCGTCGGAAGGAAAACTACAACTCTGACAATCACTCTGTCATCCATGTCACCTTGGAAGCCTGGAATGATAACCGTTTCCCGAAGGAGGCTGTTGTCATCAAATCCGTAGAACAAGCACTTATGTTCTAAAACTTCTTCCTTATGTTTCTTCAGGATTGGATTATTATAAACTTATCGCATCAAGTGCAAAAACAACATCTAGAGTGGTACTTGACATCTCATGATTGACTCAATTGCCTAAGCAAGTGATCTGCCAATCATGTACATCCCTATCTCCTTTAGTCTGTAAGACACCTTTAGAGAGGGTGACTCCATCACCTGCAGGTACACCTGTAGGGTTCATAGGCACACTATTGAGGTCTCACAAGGCATCAACCATGCTAATTTCAAATTTTACAAGTGCCGAGAAACCCTGATACGGATCGTTAACTAGATTTTAGACGAAACAAATACAAGTAAACGACTTTACTCTAAGTGAACGGAAATACAACCTTTGTAGATCCGGTGCTCCACCTCCATAGCTCCGCGATGAAGTCCCCTTGCTGTCCAAATCAAATCCCGGGCTCCAGCGTTGGCTTCATCGGAGAAATGGGCGGGCTAGGTCATCGACTACGATGCCGAAGATGATCTACGTCGAGGCATCACAAGATCAAGCTCCCACATCACCAAGTCATGAAACTTGTGAAGAAAACACCCTATACTACTTGGCAAGAGGTAGAGGATGAAGAAATAGGAAGTGGGTTCACTTTAGAATTGGATTTCTCACTCATTTTCTCAAGTTGCCATTGATGGAGGCAAGCTTCTTCTTGAAGAAGAAGAAGAAGAAGATGATGAAAAGAATATGATAAGTTTTTTTTCAAAAAGAAAATAAAAACAATACTTATCATATGGCAACCATGGTCAAGTGTAGAGAATAAATCATGGTTAGATGGAATGGTTAGGGTTAAGCATGAAGACAAAATGGTCACTTAGTCAAAGCTTCATGAAGCTTCAACTTAGAAACAAAAATAGCCACCATTTTCCCTTTTGCCAAAATGAATAAATAAATGAATAAGTAAATAAATTCAAAACCCTAACCATTACACAACTATGGTTTAGTCTAAACATACACTTAAACATTCATGTATCATCAAACATGATACAATCAAGTGTACAAAATATATCACATATACAATGTGCACATCAAGTGAGAAAATCCATTAAAAGTGAACCAATACTAGTTAATGCAAAGTAATATATCAAATATATAATTATACATTAAATCATTAAATCAACAATCGATTTAACGATCCGGTCATATCGCATATAACCGACTAGTATCCTATGTATCGGCTTATCGAATCAATGCTTGATTCGATAACTAGGTTATATCGCATATAACCATTCGACACATTCATCGCGAGAATGAAATACGGTATCACATACACGCATTATTCTCGGTCCCGCACATATCTCATATGCGCTCCTATTTCGTTTCGCTTAAGCCAGGAAACCTCTGTGTAGGACTCTAAAGACTTGTCAATACGCCGGCAGCAGGTGATGATCATATCAAACACCCACAAGCCGCAAGCGGTCTGCTAAACGTAACGGCCACCCGGGTATTGAGCAATCAGAAGATCGACGAGCAAGCCCGCTCATACTCCTGTGAATCCAACCAGTAACACTTACCGTACAGTCCGGTCTGATCGTCTGATATGTCGCATATCTCACCTAAGGGTGGTAAACGTCAGACCCCATTAGCTCGATAAGTCGTGTCGATATGAGGTCTATAACAGTTCGAGAAACTACAGGTAGCACTTACCAGTAAATCTCAGCAACCCTGGCCAGGGATTTCCGGTTATAGCCAATCGAACACAGCGCAACATCAACTCCCTATACCGGGAGAGACGAATCCCCTCCTATCGCTCATCGCCTCCATGTGATTCGGGACTGTACCCAAAAGCCACCGTTTTGCACGCCCTCTTGGACGTGGTAAGGTGGAAATCAAAGCACAGTGGGAACCACACAAGACTCTATGACGATCTCGGGTCAACAGACTACTCTGTACCAGTATCACCAGAGAACTGCCATCTGACGTAAGGTATAATACCATCTGGGAGTTCTCGGCGAGTTCGTCCAGTGTACCCAGTCTCCACTGAGCACCCGTATATCATCTCTGATGTCAAACACCAATGGATATGGGATCATCCATCGCCCATCTGTATGGGTCGAGAAGGTATACGCTAGTCTACTCTGGTATATCGATGCCCCGTCTCGATACACCCACGACTAAGGACTTTGAAGGATGTACTTATGGACTACCATGTCCCCACTAGTATGATCCGCATCATAGTCCAAGTAGTCAAGTACACATCCTAAGGGCTTTACCAACATGTAACAGAGAGACAAACAGTATACACGTTAAGGTAAAGAGCAACCAGATAGCATACTATCATGTCGAGCAAGAAAGTCCTCCCTATATATGTCTTCCAAATTAAAAATTCTTCAAAAATTCAGCAGAGAATATTATGAATTACTGTGAAGCACGTGACATTGATTCGACAGAAGAGCCGCGGAACCGCGGCCCCACCCTGGCTTGTGCGGCGGTTCCGCGGCAAAAGTGCTGAATCAATGCACTTGCTTTGCACAGTAATTAGTTTCTGGATGTGCTGTATTTTATGGGAATTTTTAAAATTTATTCAAGAGTTGAATTTTCTGGGGTGTATTGGGAGTTCATAGATTCGATCGGATTATCAGATTTTGTTTATGTGGCTTTCCGGATAATTTTTTGAATATGTTAAAAAGTTCGACTGGATATAAATACCCACTTTTTTCCCTGCTGGGAAATTTCCAAGAGTTGGATTTTTCCGTGGTTTAAAGACGTTCTAAGTAGTGCAAGTAACACGATGGTCCCTCTATAAGACAACAAACCATAACTCGATTATGTGACCGTCTTGAACTGCCCTTTGAACCTTCGGGTTTGGGGCAGTACGGCATGCCACATGTGAGGCGTTGGCTTTACACTTCTACGGCTTGACCGTTGGTACAGAGGCACGAACTGAATGTTTTTAGACTTATTTCATGTGTTGAGCCGTTTCGGGAAAACTTGGGTGTTCGATTTTTCGATCGGAAAGTTTAACATTTTCTATTTATCCGGAATGTGATACAATAATTGGAATTCACAAATTTTATGAGATAACTGAATGAATGTTATAAATCTAGCAATTTAGTCTCACTTGATCGGTTGCTACGGAATTTTGATGCGATCAAAAGTCCGTTGCAATCACGTAGCGTACGTGAATACTCGCCGGGTAAACTTAACAGACAACCTCACTCCATAGCCCCGACCAAGTGACTGTAGGAGAACCCCGTCGCCGAAAGCATCCATTTGGGTGCTCGCGGTAGCGGTGTTCCGCCTTGGTGCACTTCGTCGAAGGCGTCGGGGGTGCGGCCGCCTACTAAAGTTTGCGACGAGCATTCGATCAGAATGTTGGGAATCTTGTTGAATTGCCCGACTTTATATTGAAAAGTGTTTTCGATTTTGAGACTAAAATGCGGGGTTTATAATTGTTAGGCATGCGATGTCTAAGGTATTCTTTTGATTAGGCATGCGATGTCTAAAGAGGTTGCGGATTCCAACTGTTGTAGTTTTACACTTTCTTTTCTGTGACCGTAAGTGTAATATGTGATATCGCCGGTTTCGTTGCTATATGTCAACGACAATTAGGATGGACATATTTATTTACGTTGATGACATGTGATGTTATGTGTTGCTGGATATGTTATATTGGATCGTCGTGTTTGAATAGCCGGGGTTTTTTTTATGTGAGATGAGTGTTTTTTCATTTTCATTCATGTAAAAACTTGTATGTAATATTCTTTTATTGGGGCACTTCCAGGTTGCGGAAGATGTCACCGTTTGTATATTATTTACTTTTCCGCACTAGGATAGACCCAAGGAGGGGAGCACAAGTAACCGGGTTCTGGAGTCCTGTGGGAGACCAAATCGAGGAGTCGAGTCCGGGTCTCCTAACTCTAGAATTGGTAGGGTTGCTTGCCGCTCTCGTAGGGGTCTTGGGGTGTGGGTTTGGCTATTCATCACGACCGTGGAATCCGTGTTTTATACTGGCTCGTATTGAAAACACGGACGTCCTAGTAAATCCAATATTTCATATGATATTTTCTGCTGCGATATCTGTGATGTGATCCTGTGATGTTCTGTGATATATACTGTATATAGTATATATGATATATTGTATAGGCGTTACTTATGTTTTACACCCGCGCTAGCCCTGCCCCGCTCTGCCGTTAGTTACCTAACCTAACGGTGCACGAGGGGACATCGAGGCAAATGCGGATGGCATAAGTGTACGTCGTATTTATCTGTGATGTTTAGGTATTTAAATGATGGGACTTCATTAATGTGATTAATGAAATAAAAGAAACCTAAAGATGTTATAGAATCGAATTTTAAAAATAAAACAGGTAGCTACAGTTCTTGCTTTGCACAGCGGTATATATGATATATCCTGCACCTTATTCGATAAGGAAAGGACCGAGATCCCTTCACCGGGAGTGACTCCTTTAGCAATAACTGGCAGATGCTACACACTCGGTTTGTCTTTTGATTGCTTTTAAGAGTTTTTGCTTTGCACGGTGATATATATGATATATCCCGCACCTCATTCGACGAGGAAAGGACCGACGATCCCTTCACCGGGAGTGACTCCTTTAGCAAAACTAGAAAAGCCTCAAAAACACTCCATTTTAAAATCATTTGATTCTACAACGATATCAAGTTCATTACGCAATAGGTTTTCAGAAAAACCTGACGTAGCCCTCCGTCATTTCAGATAAGTCCTACTTAGTATTCATGCTACGTTTGTTGACTTCCGTCAAGGCGTAGTGTGCGGTAGCTAACTAGTATTTATCTGCTTATGCATATGATGCAGATTGGATTAGGGTAGTCGTGCGGCCTTGTTGACCTCCGTCAAGGGTCGTGCGGGTGGGTTTAATTCGATCAAGAAATGACGGGTTGAACTTGACTAGTAGCCTATGGTTTGTTGACCTCCGTCAAGGTCATAGGACGCTAGGGGCAAAATTATCGGGAATTTCAAGTGTTGAAATTTGCAATGAGATTGCATTCCTTCTATGAGATAGTTGGATCCCGATACCCGCTGCGAGTAAGAGTTACTCCTGGGAGAGTTTTACACATTACAATTAGCCGATTAAGTAGGTGTCTAGAAAGGTGTTAACGAGGTTACGCCTCTGGAAAAACGAGGTTTACATTAATTAGGTCCGTGCGAAAGCACGGGGCACCTCCCTCAAAGTACCGACACTGGCCTGGCTGAAAGATTGGCGAACTTGTAGTGTGTAATTAATCCCGGCTAGTCTTTCCTTTTATGGTTTGAAGTAAGATTTGATGAAAAGCAGTGGGAGCCATCCTGATTAGATAAAATAATAACCAATCTATTCATGCAAGAGCGCACGCTGAGTGTTTTCTTCTCTCTCTCTCCAGGTAGCGACCATATCACGCCTTAATCAAGATAATAATACGGATATTGACCGAACCCGCTTGTTATACTGAGCTGGGGAACGTTGGTCCCGCTCCAACTTATAATTGTTATAAGACAGAGCAGGAAATTGGGGATTACCAGAATTCCCATGCCGCCCAAACGAAGAGAGTGCATGTTGATGCATCATCTTCGGGTGTGTTCATTACAGAGAACTGTTTCTCAGTATCCTTTACGTCTTGGGTATGTGATACCAGATCAGGATCCCAGATATGTAATATGTTACATAGGGCTACAGAAAGGTAGAGAACTGAGAACGGGTGATAAGTTTCATGAGACAGAAAACGGGGCAAGTGTTGCAGCCAAGTCTGTTGGTCACTGTCACCCTGTATTATCAGTACATTGATTCTGAACAAATGCTATTAGATACCGAACCTGATATACAAAATCATATCAGTCTCTTTATCTGTAAAGAAATGATAAAATTTTGTATAGTTGGATAATGTTTTGAACATTTCCTATATCAAAAGTTGATCGGTTCAGGCACGTTATCTAAAAGCATTGATGTTCTAAATCAAACTACAGTTCTTAGTATACAGAACACACACAAGAGGAAGAGTTCAGAACTGAACGAATCCTTCTTGAGGTATTGTAGACTAGGTCATATCAATGTGACCCGACTAGCTGAAGTTACATGTAGATGCACATTTAAATCAGTTTGAATCTACATCTTGTGAAACTTGCCAGTCATGTCACAAAGATATAATGACACTAGCTCTGTTTATTGGAAACAGAGAAAGAGTTAGTGAACTCTTGGGATGATACATGTTGATGTATGTAGGTCCCCAGTCTACACTTGCCAAGACTGGTTCTTTATACTTCATTACATTCTCTGATGATCTTTCGAGATTCAGACCTATGTTCCTGTTGAAACACAAGTCCGAACCTTTTGAGATATTCAAAGAATATAAGTTAGAAGTAGAGAACCAAAATATGGGTATAAGTATTATGTCCTATGATGAGATCAGGGAGCAGAATACTTGAGCACGGAAATCCTGGATTATTCTAAAGGAGAATGAGATTCTCTCTCAGCATTACTCCTCCGTATACACCATAGCACGATGGTATATCGGGGCGGAGCAATCACACCCTATATGATAAGGTGTGCTCTATGATGAGTACTACTGAGTTACCCATTTCCTTTTTAGGAGTTATGCACTTGAGAAGCTGCATACCTATTGAAAAGGGTTCAAATTCAAATCAGTTGCCTACCACTTCATATGTGATATGGAAAGGGTAGAGCCCATATCTTAAGCTAGTTAAGATTTGGGGTTGTCCGGCCTATGTCTAAAAGCAAAATCCGTACAAGCTCAAGGCATGATCTGTTATGTAGAACTGGAAATGTTCCAGCTATACAAACTACAGCACATGATTTGATAAAACCGAAGGATTCAATAGTTACCAACGAATCTCAGCCTCTCCGCCGATCTAGTAGGGTTCCTCACCCACCTGAAAGATACTTCGGTTTCTCTATGACAGTGGGAGCGAGGATTGCATCATGAGATGATGACCCAACTAGTTTCGAGCTGGCCATCAGGAGCGGGACTCTGTAAGAATGGCTGGATGCTTAGTGATCTGAGATGGAATCCTTATACACCAGCAAAGTATGGACTTTGGCTGCTATATCTGAAGGGTTAAATCCCCATCAGGAGCAAGTAAATCTTGAGAAGATTACTTGGTGTAGATGGAAAAGTTGAGACTTTCAAAGCTAGACTTGTTAAAGGTTTTCATCATCAACCAGGCGTGGATAATGTTGAAACCTTTTCAAGTAGCTATGCTTAAGTCCATCCAGATCTTACTTGCCACGGCTACGTACCATGACTATGATATCTGGCGGTTGGGTGCCATGACTGCTTTTCTAAATGATGTTTTAGAAGAGAACATCTATAAGTACACAGCCAGAGGGCTTCGTAGACAGTGGGAGCAGCGGAAACGTGTACAAGATGCTTTAAAGAATAAAGCAGGTATCACGGAGTTGGAACATCTGTTTTGATGTATTAGTCAAACAGTTTGACATCATCAAAATGGTAGATGAACCTTGTATAAACAAAAAGGTAATAGGGAGTATAGTGACGATCCTCGTAGAGTACGTGGATGACATGCTCTTGATAGGGAAAGAGTTTCCTATGCTACGCTCGGTCAATCTCCGCTCATCACAATGATTCTCCATATAGGATCAAAGTGATACCTTCTAAATCCTGGGTTTTGGATCTATGAGATAGATCTAATTGGATGTTAGGACTCTCACTAGTTGTAGTGAGATGGTATCAATCGATCCAGCGAAGAATCACTGGAAGTGTTCCAGGGTGATAAAAACGACTGAATGTCAGTCACAGGCATTGTCTTTACCCTCAGTAAAGGGGCGGTATGTTGGAAGAGTTCCAAGCAAGATACCTGGCATACTAGACGATAAAGGCTGGATACATCGCTACTCAAGATGCTACCAAAGTGGCTGTCTGGGTGTATATTTGTTCATGAGATGAACTTTGTTCCTCCCATTGTGTGACAATGGAGTTGTGGCTTATGCCAAGGAACGTCTGTCCCATCAGTGATCCAGACATATTCTAAGACAGTATCACCTGATCATGGAGATGGTTGATCTCCAGGGTGATCGAGGTTAGGAGAGTAGACTCAGAGGACAACATGGCGGATCCACTCACAAAGGCCTTTTCCTAGAGAGAGACTATTATGGGATGGTTGAGTATGAGATACTTCAACCACTGCGATCAGATGGCCCTAGTGCAAGTGGGAGATTGTTAGTTATATGTATGCCCTAGAGGCCATTACTATACATAGGATGTATATTGTAGTGGATGCTTGGGCATATATAGGGCTAACAACACCACCATTCCTGGAGTCATCTATTCTAAAATACTATTAGAATATTGTCAAAGTACACATATTGGGAAACTACCCAAATCTAGATCTAAAACCATAGATCTAGTAACCAGAATGACTAATATTATATCCATATCCTTTATGGAGAAACAACTGTGTGACGACCACAGTACAACCGATCGTAGTATAGGAATTTTACTTCCTTCTCTGTGTATGTCATCCAAATACCAGGACATTACACCCCACTACCTCCTTAACAGATCCATCCCACATTCTGATGAAGTCAAACCCATGACTGTCACATCAAAAATAGATGATCTTATCTCCGCTATATCTGCTCAAGCCTATAAATAGACATAATCTACTTGCCCACTATGCTTCTGCGGCTCCCACTGACCACGACAACCCTCTGGCAGAATAATATCTACGTACACTTCTAAAGCTAGTTTAGAACGACGTTATACTTATCCTCTTGCCGGGTCTCATAGTCTGGAACAACAGTAGTGTCAAGTCTGGGTAAACAAGAACCTCCCTGTCACTGTCCTTGAGGCTACCGGAGTACCTCTCGGGTGTCTGAGGTTACCCACCATATCTGTGGAGTGGCTATTGGAATGTCAAACATGATCGAGTATATAGGTCCTATTAAATTTTCCGTAATCGTTTGCGGTTCTGGAATCACTTCCAGTTCTACCATACTCCCACTACTGTTTTCTGAAAAAATCCATTTTACTAAAACTGTGGCGAGTCAAGAACAATATCACTATTGATCTTCCAGATGGTAGAAAATTAACCCTCGACTAAGCCCGGGTCAACCCACAAACTGCCATTACAAAAACGTGCCTTGAGTTATCCAGAGTCTGGTTTTAAGCATAAGCCGGACAACTCCCCGTATCTTAACATCGTTAAGATATGAACCATTCTATATACAATATAGAAATAGAGGCACTAATTTAATTGGAACCAGATTCAAATCATGCAGCTGTCTCCAGTGCATATCAACTTAATGGAAAGAGGCTAATCAACATTACTCAACTTATGAATCCATCCAATTATGAGTAACCTAAAAGAGAAACAAGTTTCTCAAAACCATTACAATCATCTGAATACCAATCACAAGTATCTACATCTTCGATTTCTTTGAAGAATCCCGATACTTGCGACATCTGGTTCTCTACCTTATTCTTGTACCCATAACTTCTCAAAACTTAGACATTGTATTTCTACGAAACACTTGTCTAATAAACTAGAGAAGTTACAAGTAAACAGAACAGAGTACGAGGACCTACCCCTTTGTCCTAACGGACACTGAACAACATACAATACTGTGTATAAGTCCGCAGAGTTGAATAACTCATAACCTGTGCATTGTAGGTTGAAAACTGTACCCAGGCGATTTCCTCAAATATCATCAATTACAACGAATTCCGATATAATGAGGATGATCACCTTATTCCCAATAACTTACTCCCACTCATCAACTGTAAAACTATACAGATATGAGAATCTCACCTAGTAAATTCATACCCTGGAGTAAGTATCTAATCGGGAAATAAGTTTTCTTTTAACAATGCACTGAAACATGAAAATGTTTCGTAGGGGTATCCTGGTATTCCTAGTAATGCCTCTTCCATAATCCAATTCATGACTATAACCGTATATTTTATTGCCATCTCTCCAAATCCCTTTATTTGTCTTTAGTCGTTACCTTCTGTACACCATCGTTAGGCTAAATGGTTTTCTTCCTTCCCTACCATTCGGCACCAGCCTATGGTTTGGAAGAAGACTATCCAGTATGCATAATAGGTGTACCCTCCTCAACCCAGGAGTACTCGCAACTTGAGAGAAGATGATGATAAAAGACAACTGAATAATACCTTATTCTTTTTCTCCCGAGCTGGGGAAAAAACAAAGGTGAAAGTAGGAGTAGCGATGAAATACGCGGTTTGATCGTGAATGGTAACAGTCGCAATTTACTTTGCCCTCTTTCTAATCCCTTTATTTTATCTTTACATATTACCTTCTGCACACCCTACTTAGGCTAATTGGTTTTCTTCATTCCTTACCTTTCGGCACCAGCCTATGGTTTGGAATAAGATTATCCATTAAGCGTAATAGGTGTACTCTCCTAAACTAAGGAGCCCTCGCAACCTGAGAGAAGGTGATAATAAAAGACAACTGAATAAACTAATTATATTTCTCCTGAACCTGGATCCATCCTCGAAGAAGTCCCTTCGAGTTCGTATATAACCATATGATGGATCTATCCATTGGAAATGGATATCCGTAGTAATACGGGGTGTTCTGAGAAATACAAAGGGTAAAAGAAGGAGTGGCAATGACTTATGCAACAATAGACAATCCAAAAGCCAGTATTTTAAGAAGGTTCGGTCAACTTGGTTACTGAGTCATAGTCTAGGGTCGGTCAAAGGTCGCTGCCAAAGAGAGAGAAAAGAAACACTCTGCGTGCACTCCAACCTAGATCAGAATGGTTATCATTTTATCTAATCAGGAAACCTTCCACTGTAATCTCAAATTCTCCTCCAAACCTGAAAGAAGAATTAGTCGGGATCACCCGAAGAGTAAACCAACTCATCGGTGAGAATCGGGATCCAACTATCATTGCATGATAACTTGATGGAAGCCACTCAAGTTATTACACTCCATAAGGTATGCGCATACTTGGCAAGTTTCAGTTTCTTTTAGAGACTCCCGATATTATTTTTGCCCCATGCTATTATGATCGTGACTTTGGCCAACCTATCATAAGTCACATGCCAAGTTCTACCCGTCATCATCCAAGTTAATTTGAACCCACCCGTACATACCCTTGACTTTGGCCAACAAGGTAATACGACTGTCCCAAACCAACGCATCTATCTACGCAACAGATGAATACCCAGCAGCTACCAAGCACTATGCCTTGACTTTGGCCAAACAGACATAACTTGAATACTACTGACCATCCATAAAAAATGACGGAGGGCTGCGACTGGTTTTTGGCGAAAAACCTTTAACGTAACGAACTTGATCTCGTTGAAGGAACTTGATAGCTTTTTATAAAAATATAGTGACGAAAACCTTTGCTAAAGAGGTCACTCCCGGTGAAGGGATCTCGGCTCTTTCCTCGTGGAATGAGGTGCAGGATATTCCAACTGAATACCTCGACACAAAGCAACTTGTAATCGACTATATTGAAGTTATTACCCTGACGTAAACTTCTGCCCAAGGGGTCACTCCCGGTGAAGGGATCTCGGCCCTTGCCTCGTGGAATGAGGTGCAGGATATTCCAACTGAATATCGCTATGCAAAACAAAAGGAAACATCTTTGTAATAACACCTTTTAAAATTTGTTCCAACAACATCAAATATAGGTTTGTGTTACTTGTATTAATAAGAATCAATGCAGTCCCATCAATCAATCACACCAGAAAAGAACGAAAATAAAATATACGTATATGCCATCCGCATTCGTCACTGGGTCCCGTCATCCCCCGTTAGGTTAATTAATTAACGACAGAGCAGGGGCTGGACTAGCGCGGGTGTAAAACATATACAACATCTAATAGTATATATACCAATATACAATAATTGCTCCAGGCGTGATAATATGCAACATTACAGAAAAGTAATAAGGATCACAGAACAATACAGATAATCTGGGATCCCCGGGTTTCACAGAGCCGCTGCTGAAACCCGACGTTCCCCTGGTCGTGTGGATAGCCTGTGCAATGAAACCTAGAGCCCTACGGGTGCGGTAATTTACCCGCCAAAACCTGAAGCGAGGTAGTCCCCACAACATAGTGAATGGAACACCCGGCACTTCACGGAATCCGGTAAATTGAGCACCCCTCCTTGGGTCAACCTGTACCCCCTACGAGTGCGGCGAATAGTCTGCCAATTCTAGAGTGAGGCCCCTCTGCCTCTCAAAGCCATGAGATACGGACCCGTTGCCCTCCAGAACCCTGCAATCCGTGCACTCCTTCGCGGGATAAACCTAGTACAGAAATAAAAATATGTACAACGGGTACATCGACCTCAACCCGGTCGTGCCACAAAAGAATATTATACAACAGGCAGTGACGGCAGTCCACATGTTGGACGCTCGCCCCGCAATATCAAATGTACAAATAAATCCAAACTGCACTATCATTGCACCCTGCTATCCACCACGACAAATCCGAAATATCACAGCATAATACAGAACATCAACGCGAATGTCACGTTCGCAAACCCGTCTAAAATAACTATAGCAATTAGACGCGGTTTACCGCTCGAATGACATTCCCGGTCGGAGATATAAAGTAAGTACCGTATACTAACAAGTTTAAAATTTCGATCGACCAAATATCCCAAAGTGGGCTCCATAAACATCTGCTGTACAGTAACAAAATTTGGGCCCAAAAGAAATATTCCATAAACAACAATTTTACAAGAAGATCCTACTGTAGAAAAATGGTTTACTGTAGCTCCAAAACGGCGGCGGAACCGCGGCCAAACTAGGGTTTGCGCGGCGGTTCCGCGGTGCTTTAGAAGCTTCAGTTGACCAAATTTCACCAAAATTCTTAAAACAGCCTACTCCCTTTTCTGTGATATGCAAAATAATTTTTAGACCCTTTTAAAAATCGACAGAAACTTGAACCCAGAAAATTGCAGTTTTCGAAATTCCGTTCGATCGATGTTTTAAACGCGTTAGCACAAGTTAGTAAAGCTTAATGGTAAAGCTTTGATACCACTGTAAGTCCACGGTAGCGCCCCGGCCGTCTAACAGACGCCAAATGCTGAACAAAAACTTTTTACAACTGGCGCTATCGCGTACTATAACCCGGATCTGCCATTAAAGCTAAACTAACAAACTACAAAGTGGGTAGAAGAGTTATACCAAACGATCCGAGTCCTTCGGTCTTCAACCATCATCCCACGCTTTGTTGTGGCTGCTCCGATCTCCTGAAACTCCAGTCTTGTCGTCCAGGTGGCACCACGTCGACGGATCTTTAAACGGGCTCCCGCCTCTGAACCAAGGCAACTCGATCATCAAGTTTGCTAAAAGAGATGACCAAGATTGATGTAGAGAATGAGTAGAACACTTTGTCTCGTTACGTCCAAAGCTATGGACGAACGGTTAATGAAGATGCCTTTTGGATCGGATTGAAATGAGATATGAAAATATATATGAACTAGATCTCTCTCTTCTCATTTTAACAACCCTTTCTTTTTCCCAAATCAATCATTTTTTTCAAGCAACCATAATCTTCCATCAAGGGGTGGCCGGCCACTAAATAGGCAAGGGGGTGAGTGTAGGAGGAGGGATGGTGACCATAAAGATAAAGCTTATCAATGAAGAGAATGAATCACCTAAACACCTTGTATGAACTCATTTATGTATAGAATGACTCATTAACCTTAGTCAACCTTTCATTAATGCACCATTGATGAACAAATGAGTCACAAGCCACCTCATCATCCTAGTCATCATCTAGAAGCTTCCACACTCATCTCAAGAAAAGATAAATCCGTATTTAACCGAATGTTAAATACGGCAGATAGAAAACTGGAAACTGGCAACTTCCAAAAGCGATCCTGAAACGAATTTCAGGATAACCCCATAACATTATAAACATACCCGCATTTGTATTACGACCGAACACAAATGCAACTGAGACAAAGATATTATATCTACACAGCATAATACTCGGATCCGGCTTAAACCAAAGCCGACCAGTATTATCTGCCCGAAAAAACGACACGTGCGAAAACGCACGTGCATTTTCCGAACCCTGCCATAAAACCATACGGCCTCTACAACGTTTCGCCCGAACTTGGGAAAGTGTCTGTGGGGGACTCTAATGACTCATCAACACACTGGCACTGGGTATTGTTAGTTATATGTATGCCCTAGAGGCCATTACTGTACATAGGATGTATATTGTAGTGGATGCTGGGACATATATAGGTAGGACTTTCTTGCTCGACATGATAGTACGCTATCTGGTTGCTCTTTATCATAACATATATATTTTCTGTCTCTCTGATTACATGTTGAAAAGGCTCTTAGGATGTGTGCTCGACTTCCAGGAATATGTTGTAGATCATACTAGTGGGGCCTGGGTAGTCCATGAGTACATCCTTCAATGTTCCTAGTCGTGGGAATATCGAGACGGGGCATCGATATTCCAGTGTAGACTAGCGTATATCCTCTCGACCCATGTGATGGGCGATGCATGATCCCATATCCATTGCTTTTTGACATCAGAGATTGTATGCGGGTGCTCAGTGGAGACTGGGTACACTGAACGGACTTGCCGAGAACTCCCAGATGGTATTATACCTCACGTCAGATGGCAGTTCTCTGGTGACACTGGTACAGCTTAGTCTGTTGACCTGAGATCGTCATAGAGTCTTGTGTGTCTCCCACTGTGCTTTGATTTCCACCCTACCACGGCTCTACTGAGTTGTGCAAACAGGTGGTTTTTGGGTACAGTCCCGATTCACATGGAGGCAATGAGCGATAGGAGGGGATTCGTCTCTCCCGGTATTGGGGGTTGATATTGCGCTATGCTCGACTGGCCATAACAAGAAATCCCTGGCCAGGGTTGAAGTGATATACTGATAAGAGTTATCAGTAGTTTCACGAATGTTATGGACCTTACGTCGGCATGACTTATCAAGCTACTGGGGTCTGACGTTTACCACCCCTAGGCGAGATATGCGACATATCAGACGAACAGATCGGACTGTACGGTAAGTGTTACTAGTTGGATTCACAGGAGTGTGAGCGGGCTTGCTCGTCGATCTTCTGATCGCTCAATATCTGGGTGGCCGTTATGTTTAGCAGACCGCTTGCGGCTTGTGGGTGTTTGATATGATCATCATCTGCTGCCGGCGTATTGACGAGTCTTTAGAGTCCTACACAGAGGTTTCCTGGCTCAAGCGAAACGAAATAGGAGCGCATATGAGATATGTGCAGGACTGAGAATAATACCAGTATGTGATACTGTATTCTATTCTCTCTATATGTATCATGGGACGGTTATATGTGATATAGCCGGGTTACCGAATCAAATGTTGATTCGATACATTGATACACTTGATATTAGTCGGTTATATGCAGTATGACCAGATCGTTAAATCAAGCGTAGATTTAATGATTTAATATATAATTATATATTTGATATATTACTTTACATTAACTAGTATTTGTTCACTTAAGATGGATTTTCTCACTTGATGTGCACATTGTATATATGATATAGTTTTGTGCACTAGTTTGTATCATGTTTGATGATACATGCAAACTTGGGTGTGTATGATTAAACCATGGTTATGTTAATGGTTAGTGTTTTGATTTACTTATCTATTTATTTTTATTTGTTCTTTTTAAGGCAAGAAACAAAAGGGTGGCTTCTTTTGTTTTTTCTTTGAAGCTTTGAAGCTTTGACCATTTTGTTTCTTAGCCTTAACCTAACCATTAAACCTAACCCTAGTTTAGTCTCTACACTTAACCATGGTTGCAAATATGATAAGTATCATTTTATTTTCTATTTTTAAAAAAGGCTTATCATATTCTTCTTCTTCTTCTTCTTCTTAAAAAACAAGAAGAAAGCTTGCTACCATTAATGGCAACATGAGAAAAAGAGTGAGAAATCCAATTCTAAAGTGAACCCACTTCCTATTTCTTCATCCTCTACCACTTTCCAAGTAGTATAGGGTGTTTTCTTCACAAGTTTCATGACTTGGTGAAGTTGGAGCTTGATCTTGAGTTGCCTCGACGTAGATCATCTTCGGCATCGAAGTCGACGACCTAGCCCGATCATTTCACCGACGAAAGCTTCGCCAGAGTCCAGATTCCGATAGGTACAGTGGAGGGACGTCATCACGGAGACTAGGAAGTGGAGGACTAGATCTACAAAGGTTGTAGTCACTTTCCTTTAGCAATAAAGTTGTTTACTTGCTTGCATCGCCTTATCATCTAGTTAACGATCCGTATTAGGGTTTGTAGGCACATGAAAAAATTTGAATTGGGCATGTTTGATCTGTTGTGAGACCTCATGGGTATGCCTAGGAACCCTACAGTAGTATCAGAGCCAGGTTAGAGCTTTAGGAGAAGTGTAGACGAAGTTAGAAGTCCGATCGAACCCGTAAACCCCGACAAAACCCTTCTCTGTACATTTTTCAAAACAGTGGATTTTTGTGAATTAAAAATGCTCAGAAAAACAAGCAGGAAAAACTAAGAATTACTGTGAAGTACGGTCCACTAAGTCCTCAAAATGACCGCAGAACCGCGGTGAAACCATAGGTTTTGTGGCGGTTCCGCGGCAAAAATTTGGACTTAGTCCCTGAAATTTCATATATTTATTCTTAGGTCCTTTCTTGGCAACTTTTTATGGGAATTTTTTAATTCCACTCAAGTGTTGAGTTTTCTAGGGTTTTATTGGGGACTCGTTAATTTGATCGGATAATTTAACTTCGTTTAAGTTTTTCCGGATATTTTAGAAACTATTAAAAAGTTCGACCGGATATAAATACCCACTTTTTCCTCTGCCGGGAAATTTCCAAGTGTTGGATTTTTCCGTGGTTTAAGAATGTTCTAAGTAGTGCAAGTAACGCGATGGACCCTCTAGAAGACAACAAACCTTAACTCAATTATGTGACCGTCTTGAACTGCCCTTTGAACCTTAGGGTTTGGGGCAGTACGGCGTGCCACATGTGAGGCGTTGGCTTGACCCTTCTACGGCTGGACCGTTGGTACTGAGGCATGAAATGGATGTTTTTGAACTTGTTTCATGAGTTGAGCTGTTTCGGGAAAAATTGGGTGTTTGATTGTTCGATCGGAAAGTTTAACATTTTCTATTTATTCGGAATGTGATACAACATTTGGAATTCACAAGTAGTTATGAGATAACTAAACGAATGTTATAAACATAGCACTTTAGTCTCACTCGATCGGTTGCTACGGAATTTTGATGCGATCAAAAGTCCGTCGCAATCGGGTAGCGTACGCGGATACTCGCCGGATAAACTTAATAGACAGCTACACCCCATAGCCCTAACCAAGTGACTGTAGGAGAACCCCGTCGCCGAAAGTATCCGTCCGGGTGCTCGCGGCAGCGGTGTTCCACCTTAGTGCACTTCGTCGACGGCGTCGGGGGTGCGTCCGCCTACTAATGTTTGCGACGAGCATTCGATCAGGATGTCGGGAATCTTGTTGAATTGCCCGACTTGATATTGAAAAGAGTTTTCGATAATGAGACTAAAATGCAGGGTTTATAATTGTTAGGCATGCGATGTCTAAGTATTTCATTTGATTAGGCATGCGATGTCTAAAGAGGTTGCGGATTCCAACTGTTGTAGTTTTACACTTTCTTTTCTTTGACCGTAAGTGTAATATGTGATATCGCCGGTTTCGTTACTATATGTCAACGACAATTGGGATGCGCATATTTACTTACGTTGATGACATGTGATGGTATGTGTTGCTGGTTATGTTATATTGGATCGTCGCGTTTGAATAGCCGGGTTTTTTTTATGTGAGATGAGTGTTTTTCAATTTCATTCATGTAAAAACTTGTATGTAATATTCTTTTATTGGGGCACTTCCAGGTTGCGGATGCTGTCACCGTTGATGTATATTATTTACTTTTCCGCATTAGGATAGACCCAAGGAGGGGAGCACAAGTAACCGGGTTCTAGGGTCCAGTGGGAGACCAACTCGAGAAGTCGAGTCCGGGTCTTCTAACCATAGAATTGATAGGGTTGCTTTTCACTCTCGTAGGTGTAACGTTTTGAAAATCGTTTCGGTGAAATTTCGAAAAATCGGTAAAATAAGGGGGTTTTCTGTAAAAAGTCAAAATACAAATATCTTATTATAAAAATTAAATATACATATTCTAGCTATGTAATTGCTATTATTTGGTGTTTATTGAGCCGCTGGTGAAATTTCAAATTTTCTGAAAAAAATATTATTTTATTATTATTTTAAGCCGTCACTAATACATTTAATTAGGGAAAATTACAAATTGGAATGAGTTGAAACAAATTTTGTGCATCATAAAACATTAAATAAAATTTTATCATGTGGGTTTTGGAACGAAATCATTTGCCAAAACGGTTTAGAAATTATTGAAGAAAAAAGGCTTTTTTTTAGCGTAAATGGATGTTTGGGGTATTGTATTTATCATTTTTCATCACCCCACACCCGTACCCACACCCACACACACCCATTCACTTATCCCCTTGAAGAATTCAGCAGCCCCCTCTTTTGTCCCTACTTGGATTTCAAAGGAAATGAAATGAAAGAAAAGAAAAGAAAAGAGTAGAAAATGATATAATTTGAGTTGACTTTGACTTGAACTAACTTTCTACACCTCACTCTCTCTCCTCCCTCACCCAAACCCCCCACAATCTGGCCGAAACCAGCAACCCCCAACAGCCCCCTTTTTCCTCTTCTCCTCTCTTTGTTCCATCAAAGAAAATCCAAAGAAAAATCCACTAAAAATCAAGCAAAAATCCAAATCAAAATCCGACTCCTACCCATTTTAGCTTAGCCCGTATAGCATGGATTTTGGTGACAAGGGAGCATTTTGGAGGGCTATGTGTGCTTGTGGGATCTTCAATTTGTTTGGGTAAATTCTAACCCTTTTGCTTAAATTGTTGTTAATTGCTTGTAGTTAGCTTAATTAAGTTTTAATTTGGTTTTATGTGGGTTCAATTGTATGATTATGGAATTCTAGTTAGGGTTTTGTTTTGAAATTGGGTTGTGATCACTTGTGCATGGTTTGTGATGTGAGCTAACATCTTGAAAAAAATTGTTAAAATTTATCTAGTTGCATATTACAAGCTGTTACTTGAAAAATGTCCAAATTAAGCTTTTTTGTGCAAACTAGGGTTTTATGAAATGCATTTATATGTGAGATTAAAAATATGGTTAGGGTTTTTATCATATTATTAACTTTATTAAGTGTAGTTTAACACTTTAGTGCATGGAAATCCAACCTAAATTGTAGTTTGCGTATTTTTTTGCTATGAAATTGTTAAAAAAAGGGTATTTTGTAAACTAGAATATTAGGGTTTTTGGAATTTAATGAGATCAAGTTCCGGAAATTGTTTCTATGACTTATTTAAGATATTTAATAAATATATTGCCCGCTACATTCATTTAAACATCCTGTTTTGTACAAAAACGGCGAATTGTGCTTGCTGGATTTTCGGAAAAATGACTTTTTAAGTAAAATTGGGGTTTTTGTGAGTTTTAACCTAGTTTATATTAAAATTAGTGTTCGTGAATGTGCAAATGAGTGTGATTGGATTTTTCTCGGTGGTTTGACGTTTGTACATCGACATCGAGCGTTGGTTTGACTATTCTTGCATGCGTAGGCGATGGGTTTGGACCTATGCGTGATACACGTGCCGATTTGATTTTCGTATGCCGTTTCGATTTTGAATTTAGTTTTAATGCGATATGGTGCGTTATGATATGTAGGTACCCTCATGTGGACTTCGAGACGACAAGCAAGCGCGTGGCGACATCGGCACCGGCTAGCGAGGATCAGGTGAGTAGATTTATATCTACGGGGAGAAGTCGGGTGGATGGCGTATAGCACCCCCGCAGTCCTTGGTGATGTATACGGATGCGTATACACACCAACAATTTATGATATGTTGTTAGGATTTATTATTGATGATTTTAGATGGATATTGGTGTTGGATTGGTGCATGGTTACGAAACCTTAGGTAGTGGGTGCACTACACTTACACATACACACACATACATACTTGCATACATTCCTTATTTCATATGTGCGTGTATGGGAATATATATTTATATGTTCACATGGGTATGGGACTATGTGTTCATATACTGGATTTGAGGATAGTATTTGGAATTTGAGATGAGTCGATGAGATTGGGCTTGAGGCCAGGAGATCGGTGATGTGTTTTGGTTCGTATTGAGATACGACATGATGTTTTAGCGGGTCTTCTGACGTAGTAATTCTTACACCCGCATGCATACATAGATGGCATCAATATGGTACTAGACGTAGATCAGTACCCGATCATGATAATTGATAAAGAGGATACCAGGTGAATAGTATGATGAATGTGATATTGACCCGTACCCAGATTGGGATGCCGTACGACGGATTTACGTACGAGCTATATTGATGATTGATCCGCACTCTTGATTTAGGATGCCTGATTATAGATATGGTATCGGATATGATATTATTGAGGCGGGATCACCGACTATACATATACAGGTATGTATATGTATCGACTCAGATGATAGGCGGTTCCCTTACCTGTAGTTCAGCTTGTTAGTTCAGCCGTATAGTTTAGTGTAGTTGTTAGATTAGATTAGACTTCTTACCTATTTCAAAAACCAACGAATCGTGGGCATTCTTAAAGACAGCCCAAGGGATCCTACGGATATTTCAAAAGACGTATCTTTTCATAAAAACACCGTAGCCCCTATTTTCAAAACCCATGATTCGTGTTATTTCAAAAGGCACCATTTGTAGGACTTATATTAGATTAATGCAGATTAGTTATAGTTGCGTCTAGTTTTCAGCTTCCGCTCATTATTGTGGTTCGCTTCGCATCGCATGCTTATATTATGTTTCGTACTACATTATTGATATCATGCTGTTAGAACACCAGCACCATTACCGATGATGCGTATGTACCACGTACACTTACTTGCCGGCTCACACACATCTTCATCGGTAATTGTCATGCCACGTACACTTTAGAAATACTATTGCATTGACATAGGTTGTTAGCTAATAAATTAGACATGATATAGTGTACTCGCCTTATATGCTAGATTAGACATTGTAGATATTACTTGTTACTTCATGCATGTTAATATTCATTGTTATGCCGCATTCATGGATTTTTATGCCGATATGCACTGTTTACATGCTATTGAGGATTGGATTCGGATTTCTATGAGATTTTCTGGTTTTGGAAGAAAACCGCAAAACTTATATAAGCTTCTTTCTCTCTTTAAAATAAAAAGTGTGGTTTTCCCATGCTGTATGAGTCGTCCACCATGAGTTTGCTGATGGATTTCGAGACCCGATTCGAGGAGGCGGATGAACCGTTTCGGGTACATGGTGGACCCGGTAAGGTACCCCGGGGCAAGAAGCGCGTGATGATGACGATGTGAGCCTGGCAGGGGAGCACTACCTACCGGTGATATTACCCAACGCGTCGGATATCCGAAGGATACCGTCGTGGTCTTGAGATGGATGGTAGGGGCCGGTCTGGACTGACGGCGCCCTAGATATTGAGGTACAGAGACTGTGATACAGAGATATCGAGATATTGGGATTACGTTTTGTGCCGATGCTAGGCACTGTTTTATGCTGATTTCATTATGATACCTCATTTTAAAAATACAAAGGAAATCTCACTAATTTATGAAAACAGTTCTTCATTTACATGTATTCTGTTTTCATGCATTCATACCTCATTCATATGATATATTGCTACCTGAGGCACTGACACGGGCACATGAGATTACACTCGGGTTAGATATTTACCCTAGCCTTGTTATAGGCTACGTGTTATTCATATATTTGAGGACATATTATGATCATTGACCTAGGTTGCGTTATTTATGCGATTTCTGTGCGTAGATATTTTTCTATTCACGAGTTGGCAACTCACCCCGTTGTGCCCCAGTTTCTTGCAGGTTTGCCGTACAGGTTTCATTACGGCTTTGTGGGCTTAGTTTCATTCGGGTGACTTGCTAGTAGGTGGGTTTTTCTTGTATCGTACCCATCATATTACCTTGTATAATATTATTCCGTTGTATCTAGTAAATTTCATCAACCAAACATGTATTTATTGAGATAGAGACCAGTGTTGGTTATTCTTTCGACCTTAGAGTCGCTCGTTATATTTCTGGTGGTTTTGAGTTTCCTTTTGAGTTTTGATCCTCGCCGTTGGCGTTGTATATTATATTGCTTGTGTGGTTGTGACCGTCGATTGACGAAGAGCTAGCTCCCGCTTGGGGATGCCTTTTTATTGATTTCGTATACTATTCATGTTGTATCCCGTTTGGGAGCCAGTATTTACAAAGGAGACTCTGCCGAAATTTTCAGTAAATTTTGATGTTCTTAAAAACCGCATAATTCAGCTTATGCTATTAAAACTACTTGTTTTAAATTGGTTTTCCTTCACTCTACTTCTTTTCTTGGTTTGGATTTCTGGGTTTTCGATTTACTTAGATTACGTACGCCTCGAGACGTTTCGTAGTTTAAGTGCCGGTCATGTTCCGTACTTTCGGGACGTGACAGTAGGGGTCTAGGGGTGTGGGAAATGGCTATTCATCACGACCGTGGAATCCGTGTTTTATACTGGCACGTATTAAAAACACGGACGTCCTAGTATATCCAATATTTTATATGATATTTTCTGCTGCGTTATCTGTGATGTGATCATGTGATTTGTTCAGATAGATATAGTATATAGTATATATGATATATTATATAGACGTTGCTTATGTTTTACACCCGCGCTAGCCCTGCCTCGCTCTGCCGTTAGTTACCTAACCTAACGGTGCAGACGGGACATCGAGGCGAATGCGGATGGCATAAGCGTACGTTATATTTATCTGTGATGTTTAGGTGGACTTAAATGATAGGATATTCATTAATAAGATTAATGAAAGAAAATAAACCTAATTGATGTTGTGGAATCGAATTTCAAAATAAAACAGGTAGCTACAGTTCTTGCTTTGCATCGCGGTGTTCCTTGTAGAACATCCTGCACCTTATTCGATAAGGAAAGGACCGAGATCCCTTCACCGGGAGTGACTCCTTTAGTAATAACTGGCAGATGCTACACACTCTGTTTGTCTTTTGATTGCTTCTATAGTTTCTGCTTTGTACAGAGATATATATGATATATCCCGCACCTCATTCGACGAGGAAAGGGCCGATGATCCCTTCACCGGGAGTGACCCCTTTAGCAAAACTAGAAAAGCCTCAAAAACACTCCATTTAAAAACCATTTGATTCCGCAACGAGATCAAGTTCAAAGCGTTAATGGTTTTCATAAAAACCATCCGCAACCCTCCGTCATTTTAGGAAGTAGAGTACTTAGTATTCGTGCTGTGTTTGTTGACCATAGTCAAGGCACAGTGTACGGTAGCTAAGTGATGTCTTCCTACACCGCATATGATGCGATTAGTTAGGACAGCATGTGGCTTTGTTGACCTTAGCCAAGGGTCATGTGGGTAGGTCTAATTAATCACGAAATGACTGGTAGAACTTGACTAGTGCTTATGATTTGTTGACCATAGCCAAGGTCATAGGTGCTAGGGGTAAAAATCTTTATCGGGTGTTTCAAGTGTTGAAATTTGCAATGAGATTGCATACCTTCTATGTGATAGTTGGATCCCGATACCCACTGCGAGTAATTGTTACTCCTGGGAGAGTTTTGGACTTTACAATTAGCCGATCAAGTAGGTGTCTAGAAACGTGTCAACGGGGTTACGCCTCTAGGAAAACGAGGTTTACTGTAATAAGGTCCGTGCGAAAGCATGGGGAACCTCCCTCGAAGTACCGACACTGGCCTGGCTGAAAGATTGGCGAACTTGTAGAGTGTAATTAATCCCGGCTAGTCTTTCCTTTTAAGGTTTGAAGGAAGATTTGATAAAAACAGTGGGAGCCATCCTGATTAGATAAAATATATAACCAATCTAATCTTGCAAGAGCGCACACAGAGTGTTTTCTTTTCTCTCTCTCCAGGCAGCGACCATATCACGCCTTAATCAAGATAATAATATGGATGTATTGATCGAACCCGCTTGTTATACTGAGTTGGGAAACGTTGGTCCCGCTCCAACTTATAATTGTTATAAGACAGAGCAAGAAATAGGGGAATACCAGGATTCCCATGCTGCCCAAACGAAGAAAGTGCATGAGATGCATCTCCTTCGGGTGTGTTCATTATAAAGAACTGTTTCTCAGTATCCTCTGCCTCCTGGGTATCTGATACCGGATCAGGATCCCAGATATGTAATCTGTTACATAGGGCTACAGAAAGGCAGTGAACTGAGAACGGGTGATAAGTTTCATAAGATAGAAAACGGGGCAAGTGTTGCAGCCAAGTCTGTTGGTCACTGTCACCCTGTATTACCAGTACATTGATTCTGAACAAATGCTATTAGATACCGAACCTGATATACAAAATCATATCAGTCTCTTTATTAGTAAAGAAGGATAAAATTTTGTATTGTTGGATATTGTTTTGAACATTTCCTATATCAAAAGTTGATCGGTTCAGGCACGTTATCTAAAAGCATTGATGTTCTAAATCAAACTACTGTTCCTAGTATACAGAACACACACAAGAGAAAGAGTTTAGAAATGAACGAATCCTTCTTGAGGTATTGTAGACTAGGTCATATCAATGCGACCCGACTGGCTGAAGTTACATTTTAGATGCATATTTAAATCAGTTTGAATTTACATCTTGTGAAACATGCCAGTCATGTCACAAAGATTAGATGACCATAGCTCCGTTTACTGGAAATAGAGAAAGAGTAAGTAAACTCTTGGGACTGATACATGATGATGTATGTAAGGTCCCCTGTCTACACATGCCAGGACCGGTTCTTTGTACTTCACTACATTCTCTGATGATCTCTCAAGATTCAGTCATATATTCCTGTTGAAACATAAGTCCGAACCTTTTGAGATATTCACAGAATATAAGTTAGAAGTAGAGAACCAAAATATGGGTATTAGTATTATGTCCTATGATAAGATCAGGGAATACTTGTGCATGGCATTCCTGGACTAATATAAAGGAGAATGAGATTCTCCCTCAGTGTTACTCCTCTGAATGCACCACAGCACAACGGTGTATCGGGGTGGAGCAATCGCACCGTATTGGATATAGTGTGCTCTATGATGAGTACTACTGAGTTACCTATTTCCTTTTAGGGTTGTGCACTTGAAAAGCTGCATACCTATTGAATTAGGTTCGAATCAGATCACTGCCTACCACTCCATATAAGATATGGTATGGAAAGAACCCATCTCTTAAGCAAGTTAAGATTTGGGATTGTCCGGCCTATGTCAAAAGCAAAATCCGGACAAGATCGAAGCAAGGTCAGTTCTGTAGAACTGGAAAGGTTCCAGCTATACAAAACTGCAGCTGATGATTTGACAGAACCAAAGGATTCAATAGTCCCCGACGAACCTCAGCCTCTCCGATCTAGCAGGGTTCCTCACCTGCCTGAGGGATACTTCGGTTTCTCGATGACAGTGGGAGCGAGGATTGCATCATGAGATGATGACCCAACTAGATTCGAGCAGGTCATCGAGAGTAGTGACTCTGTAAGAATGGCTGGATACTTAGCGATCTGAGATGGAATCCATGTACACCAACAAAGTATGGACTTTGGATGCTATATCTGAAGGGTTAAATCCCCATCAGGAGCAAGTATATCTTGAGAAGATTACTTAGTGTAGATGGAAAAGTGGAGACTTTTAAAGCTAGACTTGTTAAAGGTTTTCGTCATCGACCAGGCGTGGATAATGATGAAACCTTTTCCAGGGGCTATGCTTTAGTCCATCCGGATCCTACTTAACATTGCTACATACCATGACTACGATATCTGGTGGTTGGGTGCCATGACTGCTTTTCTAAATAATGATTTAGAAGAGAACGTCTATAAGAACACAGCCAGAGGGTTTCGTAAACAGTAGGAGCAGCGGAAACGTGTGCAAGTTGCTTTACAGGATAAAGCAAGCATTGCGGAGTTGGAACATCTGTTTTGATGTGGTAGTCAAAGAGTTTGACTTCATCAAAATGGTAGATGAACCTAGTATATACAAAAAAGTAGTAGAGAGTAAGGTGGTGATCCTCGTATTGTACGTGGACAACATACCCTTGATAGGAAAGGAATTTCCTATGCTACGATCGGTCGATCTCCTCTTATCACATAGATTCTCCATATAGGATCAAAGTGATACCTCCTAAATCCTGGGTTTTGGATCTATGAGATAGATCTAAATGGATGTTAGGATTCTCACTAGTTGTAGTGAGATGGTATCAGTTGATCCTGGGGAGAATCACTGGAAAGGTTCCAGGGTGATAAGGACGACTGAATGTCAGTCGCAGGCATTGTCTTTACCCTCAGTGGAGGGACGGTATGTTGGAAGAGTTCCAAGCGAGATACCGTGGCAGACTAGACGATAAAGGCTGGTAACATCGCTATTAAAGATACTACCAAAGAGGCAGTTTGGGTGTATAGTGGTTCATGAGATGAACTAGGTTCCAACCATTGTGTGACAATGGAAGTGTGGCTTTGGTCAAGGAACCATGATCCCATCAGTGACCCAGACATATTCTGAGGCAGCATCACCTGATCATGGAGATAGTTGATCTCCAAGGTGATCGAGGTTAAGGAGAGTAGACTCAGAGGACAACACGGCGGATCCACTCACAAAGGCTTTTTCCCAGAGAGAGACATATATGGGATGGTTGAGTATGTGATACTGCAACCACTGCTACAGATGACCCTAGTGCAAGTGGGAGATTGTTAGTTATATGTATGCCCTAGAGGCCATTACTACATTGGATGTATATTGTAGTGGATGCTGGGACATATATAGGTAGGACTTTCTTGCTCGACATGATAGTACGCTATCTGGTTGCTTTTTATCTTAACATGTATTCTTTCTGTCTCTCTGATTACATGTTGATAAAGCCCTTAGGATGTGTGCTCGACTTCCAGGACTATGATGTAGATCATACTAGTGGGGCCTGGGTAGTCCATGAGTACATCCTTCAATGTTCCTAGTCGTGGGAATATCGAGACGGGGCATTGATATTCCAGTGTAGACTAGCGTATATCTTCTCGACCCATGTGATGCGCGATGGATGATCCCATATCCATTGGTGTTTGACATCAGAGATGGTATGCGGGTGCTCAGTGGAGACTGGGTACACTGAACGGACTCGCCGAGAACTCCCAGATGGTATTATACCTTATGTCAGATGACAGTTCTCTGGTGACACTGGTACAGCTTAGTCTGTTGACCTGAGATCGTCATAGAGTCTTGTGTGTCTCCCACTGTGCTTTGATTTCCACCCTACCACGGCTCTACTGAGTTGTACAAACAGGTGGTTCTTGGGTACAGTCCCGATTCACATGGAGGCAATGAGCGATAGGAGGGGATTCGTCTCTCCCGGTATTGCGGGTTGATGTTGCGCTATGCTCGACTGGCCATAACAGGAAATCCCTGGCCAGGGTTGCAGTGATATACTGATAAGAGTTATCAGTAGTTTCACGAATGTTATGGACCTTACGTCGGCATGACTTATCAAGCTAGTGGGGTCTGTCGTTTACCACCCCTAGGCGAGATATGCGACATATCAGACGAACAGACCGGACTGTACGGTAAGTGTTACTGGTTGGATTCACAGGAGTGTGAGCGGGCTTGCTCGTCGATCTTCTGATCGCTCAATACCCGGGTGGACGTTACGTTTAGCAGACCGCTTGCGGCTTGTGGGTGTTTGATATGATCATCATCTGCTGCCGGCGTATTGACGAGTCTTTAGAGTCCTACACAGAGGTTTCCTGGCTCAAGCGAAACGAAATAGGAGCGCATATGAGATATGTGCAGGACCGAGAATAATACCAGTATGTGATACTGTATTCTATTCTCGCGATATGTATCATGGGACGGTTATATGTGATATAGCCGGGTTACCGAATCAAATGTTGATTCGATACATTGATACACTTGATATTAGTCGGTTATATGCAGTTTGACTGGATCGTTAAATCAAGTGTTGATTTAATGATTTAATGTATAATTATATATTTGATATATTACTTTACATTAACTAGTATTTGTTCACTTAAGATGGATTTTCTCACTTGATGTGCACATTGTATATATGATATAGTTTTGTGCACTAGTTTGTATCATGTTTGATGATACATGCAAACTTGGGTGTGTATGATTAAACCATGGTTATGTTAATGGTTAGGGTTTTGATTTACTTATCTATTTATTTTTATTTATTCTTTTTAAGGCAAGAAACAAAAGGGTGGCTTCTTTTGTTTTTTCTTTGAAGTTTCATGAAGCTTTGAAGCTTTGACCATTTTGTTTCTTAGCCTTAACCTAACCATTAAACCTAACCCTAGTTTATTCTCTACAAATAACCATGGTTGCATATATGATAAGTATCATTTTATTTTCTATTTTTAAAAAAGGCTTATCATATTCTTCTTCTTCTTCAAAAACAAGAAGAAAGCTTGCTACCAATAATGGCAACATGAGAAAAAGAGTGAGAAATCCAATTCTAAAGTGAACCCACTTCCTATTTCTTCATCCTCTACCACTTGCAAACTAGTATAGGGTGTTTTCTTCACAAGTTTCATGACTTGGTGAAGTTGGAGCTTGATCTTGATTTCCCTCGACGTAGATCATCTTCGGCATCGAAGTCGACGACCAAGCCCGATCATTTCTCCGACGAAACCTTCGCCAGAGTCCGGATTCCGATAGGTACAGTGGAGGGACGTCATCACGGAGCCTAGGAAGTGGAGGACCGGATCTACAAAGGTTGTAGTCACTTTCCTTTAGTAATAAAGTTGTTTACTTGCTTGCATCGCCTTATCATCTAGTTAACGATCCGTATTAGGGTTTGTAGGAACATGAAAAAATTTGAATTGGGCATGTTTGATCTGTTGTGAGACCTCATGGGTGTGCCTAGGAACCCTACAGGTATATCCACTAGCACGTCAGAGGTACAAGCTGTACGTAACGTTTGCCTACGTATTGATTGGAAGGGAAGCTGACGAGAGAACTCATCCATAAACCCTACTGAGCCTAACAGTGACAATATAAATACAGTCCGGTCCGTTCGTCTATGAGTATCGCATATCGACCTAGGGGCTGGAAACGTCAGACCCATAATAGCATTATAATTCGTGTCAAAGAGTGGCCCAGAACACGCTGAGATACTACTGGAGTACCTACCAGTAAATCTCCTGCCTCGGCCGAGGGCTTTGTGTAATGGCTCACCTAGACACAGCGCGATCTTACCCCCAATACCGGGAAAGACGAATCCCCTGCCGATCCGCTCACTTGCCTCCATGTGGCTCGGGACTGTAGCCAAAAAAGACCTGTTTGCACGACTCCTTTGAGCCGTGGTAGGGTAGAAATCAAAGCACTGTTGGAGCTCACACGAGACAAATGACGACCTTAGGTCGATGAACTAACCTGTACACATGTCACCAGGGAACTGCTATCTGACGATATGTGTAATACTAATTAGCAGGTTCCTGGCGAGTCCTGTCCGGTGTACTCATAACCTAATGAGCACCTGTATACATCTTAGGTGATCTTACTGACACCAATGGCTTGTGAGACCGGCCATCGCCCCTCGTCGGGGTCCCGACTGTAGGGTTCCTAGGCATCCTAATGAGGTCTCACAAGGCATCAACCATGCCAATTTCAAAAAATCTAGGTGCCGAGAAACCTGACTACGGATCGTTGGCTAGAAATCTAGGCGAAAAGATAACTAGTTAACACTTAACTACAAGTAAACGGAAATACAACCTTTGTAGATCCGGTCCTCCACCTCCACGGCTCCGAGATGAGGTCCTCTCCGCTGTCCAAATCAAATTCGGGCTCTAGCGTCGGCTTCATCGGAGAACGAGCGGGCAAGGTCGTCGGCTTCGTGCCGAAGATGATCTACGTCGAGGCATCGCTAGATCAAGCTCCACCTTCACCAAACCATGATAACTTGTGAAGGAAACACACTCTACTACTTGGCAAGAGGTAGAGGATGAAGAAATAGGAAGTGGGTTAACTTTAGAATTGGATTTCTCACTCATTTCATCAATCCACCATTGATGAAGAAAGGTTTCTTCTTTGAAGATGAAGAAGAAGAAGAAGATAATGAATATTATGATAATTATCCAAAAAGAAAATCAAAGGAATCCTTATCATAATCAAACCCTAGTTAAGTGTAGAGAATAAACCATGGTTTGCACAATTGGTTAGGGTTAAGAATGAAGACAAGAATGGTTACAAAGTCAAAGCTTCATGAAGCTTCAACTAAACTCCAAAATTAGCAACCATTCTTTTCTCATCTATTCAAAATAAATAAATAAATAAATAAGTAAGAAAAGAAAACCCTAATCATTAGTTTAACCATGGCTTAATTCATTACACTTAACTATAGTTAAACATGTATCATCAAACATGATACAATCAAGTGTACAAAATATATCGAATATACAATGTGCACATCCGAGCGAGAAAATCCATTTAAAGTGAACCAATACTAGTTAGTGAAAAGTAATATATCAAATATATAATTATGCATTAAATCATTAAATCAACACTTGATTCAATGGTCCGGTCATTTTGCACACAACCGACTAGTATTCAATGTATCGGCTTATCGAATCAATACATGATTCGATAACTAGGTTATATCGCATACAACCATTCGATACATTCATCGCGAGAATAGAATACGGTATCACATACACGCATTATTCTCGGTCCCGCACATATCTCATATGCGCTCCTATTTCGTTTCGCTTGAGCCAGGAAACCTCTGTGTAGGACTCTAAAGACTCGTCAATACGCCGGCAGCAGGTGATGATCATATCAAGCACCCACAAGCCGCAAGCGGTCTGCTAAACGTAACGGCCACCCAGGTATTGAGCGATCAGAAGATCGACGAGCAAGCCCGCTCACACTCCAGTGAATCCAACCAGTAACACTACCGTACAGTCCGGTCTGATCGTCTGATATGTCGCATATCTTGCCTAGGGGTGGTAAACGTCAGACCCCAATAGCTCGATAAGTCGTGTCAATATGAGGTCTATAACTATTCGAGAAACTACTGGTAACACTTACCAGTAAATCTCAGCAACCCTGGCCAGGGATTTCCTGTTATAGCCAATCGAACACAGCGCAACATCTACCCACTATACCGGGAGAGACGAATCCCCTCCTATCGCTCATTGCCTCCATGTGACTCGGGACTGTACCCAAAAACCACCGTTTTGCATGCCCTCTTGGACGTGGTAAGATGTAAATCAAAGCACAGTGGGAACCACACAAGACTCTATGACTATCTCGGGTCAACAGACTACTCTGTACCAGTGTCACCAGAGAACTGCCATCTGACGTGAGGTATAATACCATCTGGGAGTTCTCGGCGAGTCCGTCCAGTGTACCCAGTCTCCACTGAGCACCCGTATAACATCTCTGATGTCAAACACCAATGGATATGGGATCATCCATCGCCCATCTGTATGGGTCGAGAAGGTACACGCTAGTCTACTCTGGTATATCGATGCCCCGTCTCGATACACCCTCGACTAGGGACTTTGAAGGATGTACTTATGGACTACCATGTCCCCACTAGTATGATCCACATCATAGTCCAGGTAGTCAAGTACAGATCCTAAGGGCTTTACCAACATGTAACAGGGAGACAATCAGTGTACACGTTAAGGTAAAGAGCAACCAGATAGCATACTATCATGTCGAGCAAGAAAGTCCTCCCTATATATGTCCCAGCATCCACTACAATATACATCCTATGTATAGTAATGGCCTCTAGGGCATACATATAACTAACAATCTCCCACTTGCACTAGGGCCATCTGTAGCAGTGGTTGCAGTATCTCATACTCAACCATCCCATAAAAAAATCTCTCTTTGGGAACAGGCCTTTGTGAGTGGATCCGCTGTGTTGTCCTCAGAATCTACTCTCCTTACCTCGATCACCCTGGAGATCAACTATCTCCTTGATCAGGTGATGCGGCCTCAGAATACGCCTGGGTCACTGATGGGACGGGTGTTCCTTGGCATAAGCCACAACTCCATTGTCTCACAATGGTAGGAACGAAGTTCATCTCATGAACTATTATACACCCAGACTGCCTCTATGGTAGCATCTTAAGTAGCGATGTATTCTGCCTTTATCGTCTAGTATGCCACGGTATCTAGCTTGGAACTCTTCCAACATACCGTCCCTTTACTGAGGGTAAAGACAATGCCTGTGACTGACACTCAGTCGTCATTATCACCCTAGAACCATTCCAGTGATTCTCCCCAGGATCGGTTGATACCGTCTCACTACATCTAGTGAGAATTCTAACATCCATTTAGATCTATCTCATAGATCCAAAACCCAGGATTTAGTAGGTATCATTTTGGTCCTATTGGAGAATCCTTGTGATAAGCGGAGATCGACCGAGCGTAGCATAAGAAAATCCATTCTTATCAAGAGTATGTCATCCACGTACTCTACGAGGATCACCACCATACTCCCTACTACCTTTTTGTTTATACAAGGTTCATCTACCATTTTGATGATGTCAACTTTTTTGACTAATTCATCAAAACAGATGTTCCATCTCCGCGATGCCTGCTTTAATCCTATAAAGCATCTTGTACACGTTTCCGCTGCTCCCACTGTCTACGAAGCCCTCTGGCTGTGTACTTATAGACGCACTCTTCTAAAACATCATTTAGAAAAGCTGTCATGACACCCAACCACCAGATATCGTAGTCATGGTATGTAGCCGTGGCAAGTAGGATCTGGATGGACTTAAGCATAGCCACTTGAAAAGGTTTCATCATTATCCACGCCTGGTCAATGATGCAAACCTTTAACAAGTCTAGCTTTGAAAGTCTCAACTTTTCCATGTACACCAAGTAATCTTCTCAAGATATACTTGCTCCTGATGGGGATTTAACCCTTCAGATATAGCAACCAAAGTCCATACTTTGTTGGTGTATAAGGATTCCATCTCAGATCGATAAACATCCAGCCATTCTTGCAGAGTCTTACTCCTGATGGCCAGCTCGAAACTAGTTGGGTCATCATCTCATGATGCAATCCTCACTCCCACTATCATAGAGAAACAGAAGTATCTCTCAGGTGGGTGAGGAACCCTACTAGATCGGCGGAGAGGCTGAGGTTCGTTGGTATCTACTGAATCCTTTGGTTCTATCAAATCATCTGCTGTAGTTCGTATAGCTGGAACCTTTCCAGTTCTACATTACAGACCTTGCCTCGAGCTTGTCCGGATTTTGCTTTTAAACATAGGCCGGACAACCCCAAATCTTAACTAGCTTAAGACATGGGCTCTTCCCTTTCCATATCACATATGAAATGGTAGGCAACTGATTTGATTGGAACCCTATTCAATAGGTATGCATCTTCATAAGTGCATAACTCCCAAAAGGAAACAGGTTACTCAGTAGTACTCATCATAGAGCACACCTTATTATATAGGGTGTTATTGCTCCGCCCCGATATACCATCGTGCTATGGTGTATACGGAGGAGTAATGCTGAGAGAGAATCTCATTCTCCTTTAGAATAGTCCAGGAATTCCGTGCTGAAGTATTCTCCTCCCTGATCACATCAAAGGACATAATACTTGTACCCTTATTAGTTCTCTACTTCTAACTTATATTCTGTGAATATCTCAAAAGGTTCAGACTTGTGTTTCAACAGGAACATAGGTCTGAATCTCGAAAGATCATCAGAGAATGTAACGAAGTACAAAGAACCATTCTTGGCATGTGTAGACAGGGGACCTACATACATCAACATGTATCATCTCAAGAGTTCACTAACTCTTTCTCTGTTTCCAATAAACAGAGCTATGGTCATTTTATCTTTGTGACTTGACTGGCAAGTTTCACAAGATGTAAATTCAAACTCATTTAAATATGCATCTTTATGTAACTTCAGCTAGTCGGGTCACATTGATATGACCTAGTCTACAATGCCTCAAGAAGGATTTGTTCATTTCTGAACTCTTCCTCTTGTGTGTGTTCCGTATACTAAAGAACTGTAGTTTGATTTAGAACATCAACGCTTTTAGATAACGTGCCTGAACCGATCAACTTTTGATATAGGAAATGTTCAAAACATTATCCAACAATACAGAATTATATCCTTTCTTTACTAATAAAGAGACTGATATGATTTTGTATATCAGGTTCGGTATCTAATAACATTCGTTCAGAATAAATGTATTGGTAATACAGGGTGACAGTGACCAACAGACTTGGCTGCAACTCTTGCCCCGTTTTCTGTCTCATGAAACTTATCACCCGTTCTCAGTTCTGTACCTTTCTGTAGCCCTATGTAACTGATTACATATCTGGGATCCTGATCTGGTATCACATACCCAGGACGTAAAGGACACTGAGAAACAGTTCTATATAATGAACACACCCGAAGATGATGCATCATCATGCACTCTCCTCGTTTGGGCGGCACGGGAATTCTGGTAATCCCCTATTTCCTGCTGTGTCTTGTAACAATTATAAGTTGGAGCGGGACCAACGTTCCCCAGCTCAGTATAACAAGCAGGTTCGGTCAATAATCCGTTTTATTATCTTGATTAAGGCGTGATATGGTCGCTACCTGGAGAGAGAGAGAAGAAAACACTCAGCGTGCGCTCTGTCAAGAATAGATTGGTTATTATTTTATCTAATCAGGATGGCTCCCACTGCTTTTTATCAAATCTTCCTTCAAACCCTAAAAGGAAAGACTAGCCGGGATTAATTACACACTACAAGTTCGCCAATCTTTCAGCCAGGCCAGTGTCGGTACTTTGAGGGAGGTCCCCCGTGCTTTCGCACGAACCTAATTAATGTAAACCTCGTTTTCCTAGAGGCGTAACCTCATTAACACCTTTCTAGACACCTACTTGATCGGCTAATTGTAATGTATAAAACTCTCCCAGGAGTAACTCTTACTCGCAGCGGGTATCGGGATCCAACTATCTCATAGAAGGTATGCAATCTCATTGCAAATTTCAACACTTGAAATTCCCGATAATATTTTGCCCCTAGCTCGCTATGACCTTGACGGAGGCCAAACAACCCATAGTCCGCTAGTCAAGTTCAACCCGTCATTTCCTGATTGAATTAAACCCACCCGCACGACCCTTGACGGAGGCCAAACAACGCCGTACGAATACCCTAATCCAATCGCATCATATGCTAGCAGATAAGCACTAGTTAGCTACCGTACACTACGCCTTGACGGAGGCCAAACAACCGCAGCACGAATACTAACTAGTACGTTTCTGAAATGACGGAGGGCTACGACAGGTTTTTCTTAAAACCTATTGCGTAATGAACTTGATATCGCTGTAGAATCAAATGATTTTAAAATGGAGTGCTTTTGAGGCTTTTCTAGTTTTGCTAAAGGAGTCACTCCCGGTGAAGGGATCGTCGGTCCTTTCCTCGTCGAATGAGGTGCGGGATATATCATATATATCGCTGTGCAAAGCAAAAACACTTAAAAGCTATCAAAAGACAAACCGAATGTGTAGCATCTGCCAGTTATTGCTAAAGGAGTCACTCCCGGTGAAGGGATCTCGGTCCTTTCCTCATCGAATAAGGTGCAGGATATATCATATATACCGCTGTGCAAAGCAAGAACTGTAGCTACCTGTTTTATTTTGAAATTCGATTCTACAACATCTTAGGTTTCATTTATTTCATTAATCACATTAATGAAGTCCCATCATTTAAGTACCTAAACATCACAGATAAATACGACGTACACTTATGCCATCCGCATTCGCCTCGATGTCCCCTCGTGCACCGTTAGGTTAGGTAACTAATGGCAGAGCGGGGCAGGGCTAGCGCGGGTGTAAAACATAAGTAACGTCTATATAATATATCATATATACTATATACTGTATCAATCACAGAACATCACATGATCACATCACAGATATCGCAGCAGAAGAAACATATGAAATATTGGATATACTAGGACGTCCGTGTTTTCAATACGAGCCAGTATAAAACACGGATTCCACGGTCGTGATGAATAGCCAAACCCACACCCCTAGACCCCTACGAGAGCGGCAAGCAACCCTACCAATTCTAGAGTTAGGAGACCCAGACTCGACTCCTCGAGTTGGTCTCCCACTGGACTCCAGAACCCGGTTACTTGTGCCCTCCTTCTTGGGTCTATCCTAGTGCGGAAAAGTAAATAATATACAAACGGTGACAACTTCCGCAACCTGGAAGCGCCCCAATAAAAGAATATTACATACAGATATTTTACATGAATGAAAATGAAAAACACTCATCTCACATAAAAACCCTCGGCTATTCAAACACGACGATCCAATATAACATATCCAGCAACACATAACATCACATGTCATCAACGTAAGTAAATATGCGCATCCCAATTGTCGTTGACATATAGCAACGAAACCGGCGATATCACATATTACACTTACGGTCACAGAAAAGAAAGTGTAAAACTACAACAGTTGGAATCCGCAACCACCTCAGACATCACATGCCTGACCAAATGAATTACTTAGACATCGCATGCCTAACAACTATAAACCCCGCATTTTAGTCTCAAAATAGAAAACACTTTTCAATACCAAGTCGGGTAATTCAACAAGATTCCCGACATCCTAATCGAATACTCGTCGCAAACTACAGTAGACGGCCGCACCCCCGACGCCGTCGACGAAGTGCACCAAGGCAGAACACCGCTACCGCGAGCACCCGAACGGATGCTTTCGGCGACGGGGTTCTCCTACAGTCACTTGGTCGGGGCTATGGAGCGAGGCTGTCTATTAAGTTTACCCGGCGAGTATCCGCGTACGCAACGTGATTGCGACGGACTTTTGATCACATCAAAATTCCATGGCAACCGATCAAGTGTGACTAAACTGCTACGTTTATAACATTCATTCAGTTATCTCATAACTTATTGTGAATTTCAATTATTGTATCCCATTCCGGATAAATAGAAAATGTCAAACTTTCCGATCAAACAATCGAATACCCAAGTTTTCCCGATACAGATCAACACAAGAAATATGAGTCTAACAACATTCAGTTCGTGCCTCAGTACCAACGGTCCAGCCGTAGAAGGGTCAAGCCAACGCCTCACATGTGGCACGCCGTACTGCCCCAAACCCGAAGGTTCAAAGGGCAGTTCAAGATGGTCACATAATCGAGTTAAGGTATGTTGTCTTCTAGAGGGTCCATCACGTTACTTGCACTACTTAGAACGTCGTTAAACTACGGAAAAATCCAACACTTGGAAATTTCCCGACAGGGGAAAAATTGGGTATTTATATCCGGTCGAACTTTTTAACATATTCTAAAAATTATCCGGAAAGCCACACAGACAAAATTTGATAATCCGATCGAGTCCATGAAATCCCAAAACAACCCAGAAAAATTCAACTCTTGAATAATATTTAAAAATACCCAGGAAAACAAGCAATATCAATTAGGAGTTACTGTGTAACATTGACTGAAGAATGAGTCCGTACGGCAGCGGATCCGCCGCACGAGCCATGCTCGTGCCGCGGAACCGCGGCAGTTTGATGGAATTACGCACTCGTATTTCACAGTTACTCTTAAAATAACCTGCTGATATTTCTGCATATTTTTAATACTGAAAAATCCCTGTTTTTGAAAATTGGACAGAGAGCATGGGTGTGTTAGGATTTCGGGTTCGTTCGGAGTTCAAAATCCGTCTAGACTTCGCCTAAGGCTCTAGCTAGGCTCTGATACCACTGTAGGGTTCCTAGGCATCCTAATGAGGTCTCACAAGGCATCAACCATGCCAATTTCAAAAAATCTAGGTGCCGAGAAACCCGACTATGGATCGTTGGCTAGAAATCTAGGCGAAAAGATAACTAGTAAACACTTAACTACAAGTAAACGGAAATACAACCTTTGTAGATCCGGTCCTCCACCTCCACGGCTCCGAGATGAGGTCCTCTCCGCTGTCTAAATCAAATCCGGGCTCTAGCGTCGGCTTCATCGGAGAACGAGCGGGCAAGGTCGTCGGCTTCGTGCCGAAGATGATCTACGTCGAGGCATCGCTAGATCAAGCTCCACCTTCACCAAACCATGATAACTTGTGAAGGAAACACACTCTACTACTTGGCAAGAGGTAGAGGATGAAGAAATAGGAAGTGGGTTAACTTTAGAATTGGATTTCTCACTCATTTCATCAATCCACCATTGATGAAGAAAGGTTTCTTCTTTGAAGATGAAGAAGAAGAAGAAGATAATGAATATTATGATAATTATCCAAAAAGAAAATCAAAGGAATCCTTATCATAATCAAACCCTAGTTAAGTGTAGAGAATAAACCATGGTTTGCACAAATGGTTAGGGTTAAGAATGAAGACAAGAATGGTTACAAAGTCAAAGCTTCATGAAGCTTCAACTAAACTCCAAAATTAGCAACCATTCTTTTCTCATCTATTCAAAATAAATAAATAAATAAATAAGTAAGAAAAGAAAACCCTAATCATTAGTTTAACCATGGCTTAATTCATTACACCTAACTATAGTTAAACATGTATCATCAAACATGATACAATCAAGTGTACAAAATATATCGAATATACAATGTGCACATCCGAGCGAGAAAATCCATTTAAAGTGAACCAATACTAGTTAGTGCAAAGTAATATATCAAATATATAATTATGCATTAAATCATTAAATCAACACTTGATTCAATGGTCCGGTCATGTCGCACACAACCGACTAGTATTCAATGTATCGGCTTAACGAATCAATACTTGATTCGATAACTAGGTTATATCGCATACAACCATTCGATACATTCATCGCGAGAATAGAATACGGTATCACATACACGCATTATTCTCGGTCCCGCACATATCTCATATGCGCTCCTATTTCGTTTCGCTTGAGCCAGGAAACCTCTGTGTAGGACTCTAAAGACTCGTCAATACGCCGGCAGCAGGTGATGATCATATCAAGCACCCACAAGCCGCAAGCGGTCTGCTAAACGTAACGGCCACCCGGATATTGAGTGATCAGAAGATCGACGAGCAAGCCCGCTCACACTCCAGTGAATCCAACCAGTAACACTACCGTACAGTCCGGTCTGATCGTCTGATATGTCGCATATCTTGCCTAGGGGTGGTAAACGTCAGACCCCAATAGCTCGATAAGTCGTGTCGATATGAGGTCTATAACTATTCGAGAAACTACTGGTAACACTTACCAGTAAATCTCAGCAATCCTGGCCAGGGATTTCCTGTTATAGCCAATCGAACACAGCGCAACATCTACCCCCTATACCGGGAGAGTCGAATCCCCTCCTATCGCTTATTGCCTCCATGTGACTCGGGACTGTACCCAAAAACCACCGTTTTGCACGCCCTCTTGGACGTGGTAAGATGGAAATCAAAGCACAGTGGGAACCACACAAGACTCTATGACGATCTCGGGTCAACAGACTACTCTGTACCAGTGTCACCAGAGAACTGCCATCTGACGTGAGGTATAATACCATCTGGGAGTTCTCGGCGAGTCCGTCCAGTGTACCCAGTCTCCACTGAGCACCCGTATAACATCTCTGATGTCAAACACCAATGGATATGGGATCATCCATCGCCCATCTGTATGGGTCGAGAAGGTACACGCTAGTCTACTCTGGTATATCGATGCCCCGTCTCGATACACCCTCGACTAGGGACTTTGAAGGATGTACTTATGGACTACCATGTCCCCACTAGTATGATCCGCATCATAGTCCAGGTAGTCATGTACAGATCCTAAGGGCTTTACCAACATGTAACAGGGAGACAATCAGTGTACACATTAAGGTAAAGAGCAACCAGATAGTATACTATCATGTCGAGCAAGAAAGTCCTCCCTATATATGTCCCAGCATCCACTACAATATACATCCTATGTATAGTAATGGCCTCTAGGGCATACATATAACTAACAACGACTGTATACACTAGTCTACTCTGGAGTATCGATGCCCTGTCTCGAAACTCCCACGACTAGGGACACTTTAAGGATGTGGTTACAGACCCCAGCTCCCACGTATATGATCGCCATCATACTGCTGGTAGTCAAGCAAGAATCCTATGGGCTCTATCAACCACGCAATAGCGAACTAAAGCATGTATACAATGATAAAGACAAATCAGATACCATACTATCATCTCGAGCAAGACTGTCATATCGGTATAGGTCCTGCCTCAATCATTGCAATCACGTACCTGCGATCCAATAATTGACTTTGAGGGCACTATCTCCGGCAATTTCTTCGTTATGTCGTCGTATATTTGTGATGTGATTGTTTTCCGTCTTTGGGCCAGTTTTTACAAAAGGGGTGTTGCCAAAATTTTAAAGAAAGAAAGTAGGACTTTTAAGGAATTTGGGTTGCAATTTCAAATGTTTCAAAAACTTTTATTATCTTTTCCGTATTTTCATGGTTTAGATTTCTGGGTTTTGGCTTCCTTTTACTGCGTCACGTCTTTAGGCGTTGCATAGTATTAGGGCCGTCACGTGCCAATTTCGGGTCGTGACAAAGTTGGTAACAAAGCGCTAGGTTTTATCTTTCGGAGTGTAGGATGAGCTTGGTATGATGGAGTAGGTAGCTTAAGCAGAGTGACGTAGTGTGTGTATGTCTGCAGCATACCCACGATGCGGTACTTCGCCTTAAGTGACCTAAGTACAAATTGCTTGAAATTCCTTCCTTGATGACTCATATCCTTGCGATTCGATTTCCTTATTCTTATCGAATCTTATCTCTATTTATAGCCTTGCCACTGATGACTATGGAGACTCAGAGTGATGCAGCGAGGGCCGAGGTCAGAGTTGGCTCAGGTAAGACGAGCACTGACCAGGATGGCCCTCTAGTTGCACAGGTGCAGACGGATCAGCCTTTGACATATAGTATCGATAGGCTTGTGGCTGAGATGCAAGACTTCCTCCAGACGATGAGTTCATTGGTTGATGTCGTTCGGGAGCTACGACAGGAGGTTGTCACCACTGTTACTCAGTTGTCACTTACGATCAGCATGCAGCAGTCCGTCACCTACATAGCACCAGTGGTTGCAGCTCCAGTTGAGGAGGCACATATTCCAGAGACGCTGAGAGTTCCAGGACAGTGGAGGACTCGTACCAGTGTACCAGCCCAGAGATAGAGGTTTGGTCGTCGAGACAGATTTTGTGGCCGTCGTGGGAGTAGCAGAGGCCTAGGATGGGGACAGTCGTTCAGCTCTCATCCCCAGGATGGTCAGCAGTCAGCGCGTGGATGTTTTCGATGCGGAAGCCTTCAGCACTTCGTCAGGGATTGTTCCTTAGCACGGCGTCAGGATCGTATACAGAGGGGCCGTGGACGTGGAAGGTTCGCTCAGAGGGCTCAGTCTACCAGAGGAGTCCAGCCAGTTGCGGGTAGAGGGCAGACACAGGAGTTTGCTTCTACTCATCGGGACGCGCAGACGTCCAAATGCAATGTTTTCAGGTATCCTTAACTCTCATGTTCTTTTGATGTACTCGTTTGCTTTTCACACTTGTACCGTGGTTGGGTAGATTAGTCATAGTTGTGTTAACTTCTGTCAGCGATTCTTTTGTTGCGCGACACGTATTCAGTTGTGTGTCAATCGGATAGGAGATAGAGATTCATCCGTCGTTTTGATCCTTCTAGAGATGTTGGATTTGACATTCTCCTGGGCACAGACTGGTTAGCTATGTGCTAGGCGTCTGTGGACTACCGTGAGGAAACAGTCAGGAATTGTTTCCCCAGCGAGTCAGTTCCTGTTGTGCAGGTGGATAGTTGTGCCGCATCTCACAGCTTGAATTCAGCCTGTTTTGCTAGTCGGCTTTTGAGGAGATGTCGTGGATTCTTGGCGTTCATTCGTGATAACGTAGCCACAGTTGGGATTGTTGGATCGGTGTTTCTTTCGTGCGAGAATTTTTCCGACGTTATTCCGGATGAGCCGGCGAAGCTTAGGGAGCTTAAGGATCAGCTGCAGAGTTGTGGTTTGGGGAGTTTTGTGCGTCTGAGTGTTTCGCTTTTGGAAGCTCCTATTTCTGTTCGTCAAGGAGAAAGACGACGGCTTAAGGTTCTATATCGACGGATCGTTAATTGAACTGGCTTACGATGCGGATGGGTATCCTTTACCTCTCATTGACGATTTCTTCGACCAGCTCCATAGTGCGAGACATTTTCTAAGTTTGCTTGGGATCAGGTCATCATTATTGCGGGTTCGGAGTGATGGCATTCCGAAGACTGCCTTATGCATGCTACGGGCTTTGTGTGTATTAGTGATTCATTTAATTCACTGATGCCCTGGCAGCATTCGTAGATATGATGAACCGGATTTCTTCAGGCCGTTCCTCAACCAGTTATTGTTGTGTTATTTACGACATTCTGGTCTATTTAATGTGTCTCGAGGGACAAGAGTAACACTTGAGGATTTGTTATGCAGATACTGGGAGAGCACCAGTAGTCTGTTAGATTCTCGGAGTGATCCTTCAGCCTTGCTTGAGTTGACTCCTAGGTCTTGTGGTCACGGGGAACGGTTTTGTATGGTTCCAAGGAAGATCGTGGTCGTACAGCTTAGGCCCAGACTTGTGAGCAGGACGGAGTTCCGCAGATTTTTGGGCTTAGCAGGTTTTTACCGCCGTTTCGTGCAGGATTGCTAGTATAGTACTGCACCCGTCGAATGAATTGACCGGAAGGGAGGTTTCTTTTCTTTGGACTGAGTCATGTGTGTGGAGTTTTCTGCAGTTGAAGATTCTGTTGTCAACTGCATAAGTCCTTTCTTTGCTTTTGGTTCGGGTGACCTTGTTGTTTAACTGTAATGTTTCTTGAGTGCGGCTCGAGTGTGTACTGAGGTGATACTAAAGAGTTATCACTTTTGCTTCCCTACATTTGGAGGAAGTACGAGAAGGATATTCCACTCATGATCTGAAGATGGCCGCGGTGGTTTTGCGTTGGAGATTTGGAGACACTACTGGTTCGAGAGTCGTGTCAGATTTTCATGGACCACCAGAGCTTAATGTACATCTTCCTGCAGCGGATTTTGATTGTTGTGATAGTCTTCTGCAGATTTACAGTTCTTGTGCGATCGTTGAGTACAGCTTAAGTTCGTCTCTACTGAGGGGACAGCTTGCTCATGTCCGCGCCCGACCACTTTTCTTTAATCGCTTCGCGAGATACTGCCCGCCGATGCTCGTTCGTCAGAGATACTTGAGCATACTCGGCTGGGTAATGATTCGTAGTCCTTGATTTGTGACAATGGTGTGCTAAGATAGGGACGCGTTTGTGTACCTGATGTTATCGGGTAGAGACGTGAAATCCTAGAACATGCCTTTCAGTCAACTCTCTGTATTCATTCAGGTTCCACCAACATGGACGTGACTTGTGAGATAGTTACGGGTGGGCAGGAATGTAAAGAGAAATTACAGGTTTCATTTCAAGGTGTCTGTCTTGTTGTGTGTTTGGGTTGAGCATCTGAGGCCGGTTGGAGAGTTGCAACCTTTAACCGTTCCGAAGTAGGAGTGGGAGCAGATCTCCATGAATTTCGTTATGGTGTTTACCCAGGTTAGTCAGGGTGTGACTCCATTCGGATTCTTGTCGTCCGGTTATATTCATTTTGCTAAGTTGTTCTTTGTTAAGTTGTGCGTTTGTGTTAATTGTTGTCAGCAGTTAGGATTGTCACTTGCCATCATTAGGATACTTCTTTGATAGCAGTTATCAGGGAGTGTTCCAATTAGCAACCTTTAGGTTTAGCGGTTAGGTCGTGTCGATCACCAGTCTGTTGTTTTCTGACTCTGCGTAAGCAGGATTTTGGACCCCAGCTAGTCTAGAGACTTCGGAGATGGTCCAGTTGTGTTAGATCAGGATGGAAATTTTCCATTGCGAACAGAGGTCTTATGCCGACTGTGTTGGTCATAGACTCGATTTCGCAGGGACATATCATGTATTCCTATGGACTTTTCCGATGAATGACGTGTTGGATTTTGGGAAGCTTGTCCCAGATTTTTAGGTCCTTTCGAGATCCTCTAAGCGAGTTAGCTTCGTTGCCTTTAATTTGGCACTTCCGCCCAGGTTACTGAGTTTTCACCCTGTATTCCTTATGATGATACTTTACAATTACCTTCATGACCTTTCTCACATGACATGGCACCAGACCATTTGGCTTGGACGCGATCGTTTCGCTCACCGGCAGCCATTGTGTTAATGGCCCGGCAGGTGGAGAAACTTCGGTCAAGGGTCTTGCCATCTGTGAAGGGTTTACTTGGATGTAGCCGTATAGTGAGGTAATCACTGGGAGGCTGCGAGCGAGATTTGAGAGTTGTAATCATCTTTTTGAAGGTACGTGTAGCAGTATATTTTTAAATTCGGGGACGAATTTCTATTAAGGGGGGGATTGCAATACCTTAAAATATGTTTTGTGGTTAATTAAATTTTAATATATATATTTTTTTATAAAAAGTTTACCAATTTGGTTTTTAATTATTTTATCCTATTTAATGAATATTTTATTAGATTTTTCCTAGGCTTGCACACACTTGTGCATGATAACTACGGTGTTAATTTGGGGTTTAACCATTTGCTTAAGCTAGTGTTAATATTGTTTAAGTGTTATGGGTTTTTAAGTGTGTTATAATTAAAAGGGTCTTTAAAAGAAAAATGAATTTAAAAGGGATTTGAGATTGGGTTTGAATTGTTGACCGAGAGAGAGAGAGAGAGAGAAGCATGGTGCTACATGGTTTAGACCATGCCTCATTTAATGAGGAAAAAGAAAGAGAAGATAGGAGTTTTGCCTTGCTCTCATTTCTTCTCCTCATTATCTTTCTGTCATACTCTCACACACACACACAAGCAAGGCAGCAGCAGCTCCAGCATCAGCTCCACCAGCTTCCATCAGCAGCAGCAGCAGACAACATCATCATCAGCAACAGCAGCATCAACAGCAGGCAGCAGGAGCTCCAGCTACTTGCAGCAGCTCTTCCTCCTCCATTCACTTCTTCTCCTGATTCTTAGGATCCTATAGGGTATATTTCCTTAACCCAATTTCATGGTTTGCTTAAGTTGTGTGTAGTTTAGCATCGGTTTGTGTTAATTAGTTAGTTTTGAGCTAAAATGGTGAATTATGTGGAATGTTGGTTAAGTGATGATTGTGTTAGTTAACCTAGCCTATTTTAGTGTTATTAGGGTCACCTCAACTGAGAAATTCCCCAGATTTCACTAAAATACCATAGGGTTTGTGTTTTGTGCAAAATTGGTGTTTTTAGGCGACATTGTGACATTCTGTGTGTAAGCCCGCGGGGGCGCCCCGGCCGTCGATCCGACGCCGGAAACGCGGAAAACAAAAGCTTTGCGAACTTTGCAAAACGGCACCACCGCGGACTTTTTACCCGGATCGGGCCATTAACCTAGCTAACTAGCAAAAAGAAAAGAGTAGAGATGCTATACCAAGCGATCCGTGTCCTTCGGTCTTCGTCTCCACTCCGATCTCCCGCGGAATCTCCGTCACCTCCTCGCTCGTCGGAAAGGGCACCACGTAGCCGGAATCTTTTACGGGCTCCCGCCTCTTGACCGAGGCAACTCGGGCGCGAAGTTGGCTAGCCGACGCGTCCAAGGCTTGCTATAGAAATAGTGTAGAAGGCATGTCTCTTGGGGTTCTTGAAGTTGCCTAGATGGAAGGATGTGAGGAGGAGAAGAAAGCAACTAAAGAAAATTGTGCTTATGAATTTTGGTAGCATGAAAATGATATGAATCTTTTTCCTCACACAAAATGAAATCCTCTCTTCTCTCCTCTCTAGTGGCCGGCCCTCTCTCTCCACAAAGAAGATTGGAGAGAGAAAAAAGAAAGCTTCTCTCCTTTTTCATAATGAGAAAAAGAAAATGATATATCAAAATGGTCAAACCAATTTCCATATCAATCCACTCACTAACCATCATGAAAAAGCAAATGAATGGACAAGAAAAGAATATCATCATGATGCAAGTCTCATCAAAAGCAACATATGCAAGAAAGCCCCTCACAACAAAGTTAATTGCAAACTTGCAATTAACCCCCTTCCAACGAAAAGTCCGGCCGAGAAGGAAAAAAGGAAAACCGGCCGGAACGGAATGCAAACTGGCAACTTCAGAAAACCGATCCCGTAATAAATTACAGGAAAACCCCACAACTGCAAATACATGCCCGCATTTGTATTCGCACTGAACACAAATGCAAAGAGACAAAACTACACTATCAAATACTAGTATCCGGCTTAAGCCAAAGCCGGCTAGTAAAAACTGTCCGATCACGATCCGTGCAATACCGCACGTATCTGATCGAACCCTGCCATATCTCCATACGGCCTCTACAGCGTTTCGCCCGAAACTTGAGTAACTGTCTGTGTGGTGGACTCTAAAGACTCGTCAATACTGTGGCTGTGGATTTAACCACTAGCACGTCAGAGGTATAAGCCAATACGTGACGGGCCACCAGGTATTGACCAAAAGGGACGTCGATGAGCGAACTCATCCTGACACCCTACTGAGCCTGTCAGTGACAATATCCGTACAGTCCGGTCCGTTCGTCTATGAGCATCGCATGGCGGGCCTAGGGGGTTGGTAAAAGTCAGACCCCCAAAAGCGGTACAAGTCGTGTCGGAGTGTAGCCCAGAACACCCTGAGATACTACTGGAATACCTACCAGCAAATCTCCTGCCTTGGCCAAGGACTTTTCATGTTCTGGCTCTCCTAGACACAGCACGACCTCACCCCCAATACCGGGAGAGACGAACCCCTGCAGATCCGCTCACTGCCTCCATGTGGCTCGGGACTGTGCCCAACTAAAACCTGTTTGCACGACTCCTTTGAGCCGTGGTAGGGTAGTAATCAAAGCACAGTGGGAACTCACACGAGACAAATGACGATCCCAGGTCGATGAACTAACCTGTACACATGTCACCTGGGAACTGCTATCTGACGTCTGGTATATTCCCAACTAGCAGGTTCCCGGCGAGTCCTGTCCAGTGTACTCATAACCCAATGAGCACCTGTATACATCTTAGGTGAACCAACTGACACCAGTGGCTTGTGAGACCGGCCACCGCCCCTCGTCGGGGTCTCGACTGTATACACTAGTCTACTGTGGAGAATCGATGCCCTGTCTCGAATCTCCCACGACTAGGGACCTTTTAAGGATGTGCTTGTAGACCCCCAGCTCCCACTTATATGATCGCCCTCATACTGCTGGAAGTCAAGCAAGAATCCTAGGGGCTTTATCAATGTGTAATAGCGACTCGTCAGGTCACCTAAAGCAGTACACGATGATAAAGATAAACCAGATAGCATACTATCATCTCGAGTAAGACTGTCCTACCGGGATAGGTCCTCCCCTCAATCATTGCAATCACGTGCCTGTGACCCAATAATTGACTCTGAGGGCACTATCTCCAACAATCTCCCACTTGCACTCAAGGCTAATTATTGCGATGTCGCATACTCACAGCCCGTGTGATACCGAACACCCAACTCCTCTACTAGTCAGTCTCACAAAGCTCGTTTGCGAAACTATTGCGTTCGAGGAATAGCCTCAGTGAGTGGATCCGCTTTGATGTTTCTTTCTATGTCTCTCTATATCCCATGTTCGCGGAGAAAGCTATCTCCCGAAATGAGCAATACCTGTCTCAGAATGTCTGGATGTCTGATGGGACCTAGCTCATAAGTGAACTCCAAATCCAAACTTCTTAGACTGTATCGACAACTGAACTTAATCAGTGTCCTGCGCCATGCCTTCCCTCAGTATCCACCTGGACCAACTGTCCAAAATACTGCCCCTCGTCAGAGGGAAAACTATAACTCTGACAGCCACTCTGCCATCCAGGTCACCTTGGAAGCCTGGAATGATAACTGTCTACCGAAGAAGACTACCGTTATCATATCCCTAGAACATCCACTTATGTTCTAAAACTGCTTCCGACTGTTTCTCCAGGATTGGATTAATATCAGCTTATTGCACCTACTGCAAGAACAACATCTGGTGTGGTACTTGACATCTCATGATTGACTCAGTTGCCTAAGAAAATGATCTGTCAATCATGCGTGTCCCTCTCCCCTTTAGTCTGTAAGACACCTTTAGAGAGGGTGACTCCATTACCTGCAGGTACACTACCGTGCCAGGAGTCGTCCATTCTAAATACTCATAGAATGCTGTCAAAGTACCCAGATTGGGAAACCACCCAAATCTAGATCTAAATCTATAGATCTAGTAACCAGAATGTCTGATATAATATCCAAATCCTATGTGGAGAAACTATTGTGTGACGACCAAAGTATAACCGATCGTAGTATAGGAATATCACTTCCTACTCTGTGTATGTCATCAAATACCAGGACATCACACTCTACTACCTTCTCAACAGATCCATCCCCTATTCTGATGAAGTCAAACCTATGACTGCCACATCAGAAATAGATGATCTATCTCCGCTATATCTGCTTTAGTCTATAAATAGACATAAGCCTGATATCCACCAATGCTTCCGCTGCTCCCACTGACTACGACAATCCTCTGGCAGAGTCATATAGACGTGCACTTCTAAAGCCAGTTTAGAACGACGCTATACTCATCCTCCCGCCGGGTCTCGCAGCCTGGAACAACAGCAATGGCAAGTCTGGGTAAACAAGAACCTCCCTGCCACCGTCCTTGAGCATACCGAAGTACCTCTCGAGTGCCTGAGGTTACCCACCATATCTGCGGAGTGGCCAATGGAATGTCAAACCAGATTGAATCTTTAGGTTCTTATCAAATCTTCAGTAATCGTTTGCGGTTCTGGAATCACTTCCAGTTCTACCATACTCCCACTGCTGTTTTCTGAAAAAGTCCATTTTTATTAAAACTGTGGCGAGTCAAGAACAATATTTCTATTGATCTTCCAGATGGTAGAAAGTCAACCCTCGTCATAGCCCGGGTCAACCCACAAACAACCATTACTGAAACGTGCCTTGAGTTGCCCAGAGTCTGGTTTTAAGCATAAGCCGGACAACTCCCCGTATCTTAACAATGTCAAGATATGAACTGTTCTATATCCAAGAAACAGAGGCACTGATTTAATTGAACCAGATTCAAATCATGCAGCTGTCTCCAGTGCATGTCAACTAAATGGAAGGAGGGCGATCAGCGTTACTCAACTTAGGAACACTTCCAATTATGAGTAACCTGAAAGAGAAACAAGATCTCTTTATCATTACTATCAATTCAATACCATACACAAGTATCTACATCTTCGATCTCTTTGATGAATCCCGATACTTGCTATACCTGGTTCTCTACTCTATTCAAATACCTATAACTCCTCAAAACTTAGACCCTGTGTTTCAACGAAACACATGTCTAAGAACTAGAGAAGTTAAAAGTAAACAGAATATAGTATGAGGACCAGCCCCTCTGTCCTAATGGACACTGGACAATATACAATACTCTGTATAAGTCCGCTGAGTCTAACAACTCATTCACTGTGTGTCGTAGGTTGAAAACTGTACTTTTGGTTAAGAAGAGTTACACCGCTGTTCAATGCTCCTTACCTAACCATCCACTGGTATAGGTAAATGTCATAGACATAATTTCAAAAAGATATGTCTCACTCTATAAAAATAGACGTACAGATATATCAATTTGAAATTGGTGCACAACAACGGATATTCAAAACCAAATATTTGCCGACCGGCAAACAACCCAGGTGGCTTCCTCAAATATCATGAATCCCGATATAACGAGAAAGGTCACCTAATTCCCAATAACTTACTCCCACTCATCATCTGTAAAACCATACAGACGTGAGACTCATACCTGGTAAATACATACCCTGGAGCAAGTGTCTAATTGGGAAATCAGTTTTCCTTTAACAGTACACAGTGAAACTGAAACATTGCAATGTTTCGATGGGGTATCCTGGTATTCCTAGTAATGCCTCTTCCATTATCCAGATTCACAACTATAACCGTATAATTCTTTGCCACCTCTCCAAATCCCTTTATATGTCTTTAGTCATTACCTTCTGTACACCCCTTTAGGCCAAATGGTTTTCTTCCTTCCCTACCGTTCGGCACCAGCCTATGGTTTGGAAGAAGACTATCCAATAAGCATAATGGGTGTACTGTCCTAATCCTAGGAGCACTCGCAATGCGAGAGAAGGTGAGGATAAAAGACAACCGAATGAACTTAATTCATAGGTGATTTAGGATTGACAAAGAAGTACATGGTTAGGTCGTGAATAATAGTCGCAATTTACTTTGCCCTCTTACTAATCCCTTGCTTTGTCTGAACTTAATACCTTCTGTACACCGTTTAGGCTAATTGGCTTTCTTCATTCCCCACCGTTCGGCACCAGCCTAAGGTTTGGAAGAAGACTATCCAATTTGCGTAATAGGTGTACTATCTCCTAAACCAAGGAGTACTCGCAACCTGAGAGAAGGTAAAAGGAAAAGACAACTGAATAGTCCTATTCGTTTTCTCCAGAACCGGAAACCATCCTCGAAGTCCTTCGAGTTCGTATATAACCATACGATGGTTTTGTCCAATGGAAGTGGACGTTCGTAGTAATACGGGGTGTCCCGGAGAAAAGAGTAAAAGTAGGAGTGGCAAAAAGGTCTGCAACTCTGACAATCCAAAAGCCAGTGTTAAGAAGGTTCGGTCAACTTGGTCACTGAGTCATAGTCTAGGGTCGGGTCAATGGTCGCTGCCAGAGAGAGAGAGAAAAGAAACACTCAGCGTGCACTCTAACCTAGATCAGAATGGTCACCAATTTATCTAATCTGGAAACCTCCCACTGTAACGTCAAATTCTTCCCCAAACCTGAAAGAAGAATTAGCCGGGATAACCCGAGGAGTAAACCAACTCATCAGTGGGAATCGGGATCCAACTCTCATCGCATGATAACGTGACGGAATCCGCTCACGTTATCACACTCCAGAAGGTATGCGCATATCTGGCAAGTTTCAGTACTTTTGAAACTCCCGATGTGGATTTTTACCCCATGCTCTTATGACCTTGGCGTGAGGTCAAAATATCATAAGTCACATGTCAAGTTCTACCCGTCATTATCCTGGTTAATTTGAACCCACCCGTACATACCCTTGACGTAGGCCAAAATAGTAGTACGACTGTCCCAAACCAACGCATCTATCTATGCAACAGATAAATACCCGGCAGCTACCAAACACTATGCCTTGGCGTGAGGTCAAAATACATAGCTTGAATACTACCGAATATTTAACTGAAATGACGGAGGGCTACGAATGGTTTCTGGCGAAAACCTTTAACGTAACGAACTTGATATCGTTGAAGGAACTGATAGCTTTATAAAAATATAGTGACGACAACCTTTGCTAAAGAGGTCACTCCCGGTGAAGGGATCTCGGCTCTTTCCCCGTAGAATGAGGTGCAGGATATTCCAAATGAATACCACGATGCAAAGCAAAAGTAATCGGCTATAGTGAAGTTACTGCCCTGACGTAAACTTTTGTCCAAGGGGTCACTCCCGGTGAAGGGATCTCGGCCCTTGCCTCGTCGACTGAGGAGCAGGATATTCCAACTGAATACCACGGTGCAAAACAAAAGTGAACGCCCTTGCAATAACAGCTTTTTGAAAAAGTGTTCCAACAACATCAGAATAGGTTTGTTTAACTTGCATTGATCCGAATCAATGCAGTCCCATCAATTGATCACACCAAAAAGAACGAAAATATACTGATGTACGTATATGCCATCCGCATTCGCCACTGGGTCCCGTCATCACTCGTTAGGTTAGCTAACTAACGACAGAGCGGGGACTGGACTAGCGCGGATGAAAAACATATACAACATCTACTAATATATATATAATATATAATTTTCGCTCAAGGCGTGATAAAAGAAACACAGAAATGTATAGCAACACAGATCAATACAGATATCTGGGATCCCCAGGTTTCACAGAGCCGCTGAAACCCGACGTTCCCCTGGTCGTGTGGATAGCCTGTGCAATGAAATCCTAGACCCCTACGGGCGCGGCAAGTTACCCGCCAAAACCTGAAGCGAGGCAGCCCCCTTCAGCACCGTGAATGGACCACCCAGCACTTCACGGAATCCGGTAACTTGGGCACCCCTCCTGGGTCAATCCTATACCCCCTACGAGTGCGGCGAACAGCCCGCCAATTCTAGAGTAAAGCCCCCTCCGTCTCAATGCCATGAGATGCGGGCTTGTTGCCCTCTAGAACCCGGCTATCCGTGCACCCCTCCACGGGGTAATCCTAGTACAGAAAGTAAAATATACATACAACGGGTACATCGACCGCAACCAGGTCGTGCCCCAAAATAATAATACAAACAGGCAGTGACGGCAGTCCACATGTCGGACGCTCGCCCCGCAATATCAAATATACATAATACAACAGAACTGTACTATATTGCAACCAGGCTATCCCCCACGACCGATCCGCAACAACACAGTACAATCACAGAACATCAACGTGAAAGTCACGTTCGCAAATCCGTCTAACCGGGCTATAGCAGTTAGACGGGATTTACCGATCAAGTGACATTCACGGTCGCAGATATAATGTAAAAACTGTGAACTAGCATGTTTAAAATATCCGATCGAATAAATTTATCAAGGTGGGCCCCACACACTACTGTAGCACTTACAGAAAACCTGGGCCCAAATAAAATATCCCAAAAGCCCTATTTCTATACCACAAGCTTACTGGGAAAATTTGGTGCCACAATTCCTCTTATCCGCCGCGCAAGCGCGGCCAAACCAGGGTTTTGGCCGCGCTTCCGCGGTGGAACTGAGGAATTAGTGGATCGTATTTTCCCAGATTTCTTATAATTGCTTGTACATGCCTCTGCAACAACCTGAAAAATTTTAGGAGCTCAAAAAATTTCAACAGAGAACACATGTGCACAAAAATACGGTTTTTGGGGATTTTGTTCGATCGGGTTCTAAACGCGCTAGAGCAAGCTAGGCAAGGTTAATGGCGTGGCTCTGATACCATTGTAAGCCCGCGGGGGCGCCCCGGCCGTCGATCCGACGCCGGAAACGCGGAAAACAAAAGCTTTGCGAACTTTGCAAAACGGCACCACCGCGGACTTTTTACCCGGATCGGGCCATTAACCTAGCTAACTAGCAAAAAGAAAAGAGTAGAGATGCTATACCAAGCGATCCGTGTCCTTCGGTCTTCGTCTCCACTCCGATCTCCCGCGGAATCTCCGTCACCTCCTCGCTCGTCGGAAAGGGCACCACGTAGCCGGAATCTTTTACGGGCTCCCGCCTCTTGACCGAGGCAACTCGGGCGCGAAGTTGGCTAGCCGACGCGTCCAAGGCTTGCTATAGAAATAGTGTAGAAGGCATGTCTCTTGGGGTTCTTGAAGTTGCCTAGATGGAAGGATGTGAGGAGGAGAAGAAAGCAACTAAAGAAAATTGTGCTTATGAATTTTGGTAGCATGAAAATGATATGAATCTTTTTCCTCACACAAAATGAAATCCTCTCTTCTCTCCTCTCTAGTGGCCGGCCCTCTCTCTCCACAAAGAAGATTGGAGAGAGAAAAAAGAAAGCTTCTCTCCTTTTTCATAATGAGAAAAAGAAAATGATATATCAAAATGGTCAAACCAATTTCCATATCAATCCACTCACTAACCATCATGAAAAAGCAAATGAATGGACAAGAAAAGAATATCATCATGATGCAAGTCTCATCAAAAGCAACATATGCAAGAAAGCCCCTCACAACAAAGTTAATTGCAAACTTGCAATTAACCCCCTTTCAACGAAAAGTCCGGCCGAGAAGGAAAAAAGGAAAACCGGCCGGAACGGAATGCAAACTGGCAACTTCAGAAAACCGATCCCGTAATAAATTACAGGAAAACCCCACAACTGCAAATACATGCCCGCATTTGTATTCGCACTGAACACAAATGCAAAGAGACAAAACTACACTATCAAATACTAGTATCCGGCTTAAGCCAAAGCCGGCTAGTAAAAACTGTCCGATCACGATCCGTGCAATACCGCACGTATCTGATCGAACCCTGCCATATCTCCATACGGCCTCTACAGCGTTTCGCCCGAAACTTGAGTAACTGTCTATGTGGTGGACTCTAAAGACTCGTCAATACTGTGGCTGTGGATTTAACCACTAGCACGTCAGAGGTATAAGCCAATACGTGACGGGCCACCAGGTATTGACCAAAAGGGACGTCGATGAGCGAACTCATCCTGACACCCTACTGAGCCTGTCAGTGACAATATCCGTACAGTCCGGTCCGTTCGTCTATGAGCATCGCATGGCGGGCCTAGGGGGTTGGTAAAAGTCAGACCCCCAAAAGCGGTACAAGTCGTGTCGGAGTGTAGCCCAGAACACCCTGAGATACTACTGGAATACCTACCAGCAAATCTCCTGCCTTGGCCAAGGACTTTTCATGTTCTGGCTCTCCTAGACACAGCACGACCTCACCCCCAATACCGGGAGAGACGAACCCCTGCAGATCCGCTCACTGCCTCCATGTGGCTCGGGACTGTGCCCAACTAAAACCTGTTTGCACGACTCCTTTGAGCCGTGGTAGGGTAGTAATCAAAGCACAGTGGGAACTCACACGAGACAAATGACGATCCCAGGTCGATGAACTAACCTGTACACATGTCACCTGGGAACTGCTATCTGACGTCTGGTATATTCCCAACTAGCAGGTTCCCGGCGAGTCCTGTCCAGTGTACTCATAACCCAATGAGCACCTGTATACATCTTAGGTGAACCAACTGACACCAGTGGCTTGTGAGACCGGCCACCGCCCCTCGTCGGGGTCTCGACTGTATACACTAGTCTACTGTGGAGAATCGATGCCCTGTCTCGAATCTCCCACGACTAGGGACCTTTTAAGGATGTGCTTGTAGACCCCCAGCTCCCACTTATATGATCGCCCTCATACTGCTGGAAGTCAAGCAAGAATCCTAGGGGCTTTATCAATGTGTAATAGCGACTCGTCAGGTCACCTAAAGCAGTACACGATGATAAAGATAAACCAGATAGCATACTATCATCTCGAGTAAGACTGTCCTACCGGGATAGGTCCTCCCCTCAATCATTGCAATCACGTGCCTGTGACCCAATAATTGACTCTGAGGGCACTATCTCCAACACTGTGATCTGCTATTGACCCAGACCCTTCAGGAAAAAATTGAGCAAACTGGAGCATGTACACTAGGTATAGACACCACCGCCTGAGCACGAGCCACCCATTCAAATCCCAGGCCACAAATTTAATCAATCTGGCCGCAAATTGCGGCCAGGAAAGGGAATTGGGTGCTGGGGTTTTGTGTAGGGTAGTCTGCAGTAATTTGTAGTGTTTTGGCATGTATAGTTCTGTAAGATTTGACCTGTAGGAAAATCTGGGACAATATATTGTTTTTCGTGTTCGTTTTGTTTGCGTGATACGCGCGATACGTGAGTGGGTTCTGCGATCCAGCATGTCGCGGTAGTTTTAGACGCGTATTCACACGTTTCAGCGTAACGTGCACTCGCGCGTTTAGTTCGCGACGCGAGTTTCTCGTTTAGTGTCGATATCGTGTTTTGCGAGATATTTGGCTTATATATTGGTTTCTTGTCTAATTTTCAGGTTTGCAGGCAGGGACTACCGACACGGCTACAGAGGGGGACAGGTGGTAGGATTCACCTAGCGTGGAGCGTAGGTGAGCAGATTTAATATCTACAGGGGAATCGCCGGCATGGCGTTATGCGTCTGGGCTAGGATTCTAATACTTGTCGCATATTCTACGTCATTGCTAGAATTGCGTCTTAACCCTATTTCTTAGATGTAGTTGTACTGTGACTAGCAGCCGTAGGACACTGCATATATTATTGACGGTTCATGTTGCACGAGCACGGATTGTATGCTACACACACACCGTCAATAATTTCCATGTCACACACCAACCCCTTATAGATACTATATTGCTTGGTTAGGGACCTTGTCACATTGATTTGTATTGCTTATCACACATGACATCTAGCTTGTCGGTATACCTATAGTGTATCATACCATTAGTGATATATACATATACACCTTACGATACAGCTACAGGTATACCTTGCTCATATTTTACTTTTACCCAAGGGAGGTATCTTATATATTCTACTTATACCCAGGGGGTATACGACATCACTTACTTATAGGTAGACACCTATACTTAGCTGTACCTTATTGATTTCGCAAACGTCTGGTTTAAGTTACATAATTTTATTTATATACTCGCATTTCAGATATATCGCACATATTTATTCCTGGATTTACGCATAGTTATTTGGATTTTACATGATGCTTTCTGGATTTGGGAACCGTGGGAGTTCATGAAATTATGCATACATTGAAAAACCCGGTTTCCTTGATATGATATTTGCGCAGCCACCATGAGATTTATCGGTTCTGATTATGTACTCCATACGAGGTGTGGTTGCCGTATGAGGGTACATGGTGGGGCCCGATATGGTTCCCCTCGGCAAGAAGATCGATAGATTTTGCCGATTGAGCCTGGAGGCGGGCTAGTACCTACCGGTGACAGTACCAATGACTCGGCGGGGATCATGGAGATACCGTTGGGAGTCATGCACGTATGCATACGTCGAAAGGCTAGGGTCAGAGCTAGGCACTCGTGCTTTCGGGATAGCGTATGATACGTACCGATCAGGATTTCTGTGTCGATGCTTGGCACATTATTTTCATGATATTTCCTTTAAACACCTTTGTATATATAACAGGGGATTTAGCTGTTGTTATATATACCCTTACATCAATATTAGTGGAATGGGACACAAATATACGTGTATTGACCCCATCATATTTATTTATGCAAATATATACCTTTAGGATGTTAGAATTCTACTTGAGATTTGATTTAGGATATTAGGTGATTCATTGAGATTGGATATTGGACATACATATGGGATTACTGATTTGTACATTCGTGATATAGGAGATTACTCGATATTGTACATTAAGGAGATGTGAGGCTTATATGATGTGAGAGCCCAACTTAGGGGCTGATTTGATGAATTGCGATTTGAGTGTCTTGATGGATTGTGATCCTACCACGATGACAGGATTTCGTGGGATGACATGTTTCACCCCATACCTCACACTTATCTATTTATGCACAGTTTCATATATTGATAGTACCTGTTAGTGTACCTTTATGATTGCTGCATATCTATATTCTCGTATCCCTATTGCATGGTTATTGCATACTATTGTCATGTTATTATTGCTTCACATATTGATTGTACCCGCTAGTGTACTTTCTTTTATTCTGCATTTCACATGGCCTGTTATTACTGCAATTGTATATCTTAGGTTCATGCTGTATGTACATTCCTTCGATTACCTGCATATGTTATCTACTATTCACGAGTTGGCAACTCACCCCCGTTGTGCCACAGGTGTTGCAGGCTGTTCCCCAGAGTAGTCAAGGCAGGCTATTCATCTATCATCTTTTGCTACAGATACCGCATCGGCTCACAGTATACTATTTTGCTTAGGTGGGTTGGATGATTATCTGTATTTCATATTGTACATTCGTTGTATCTTGTACTCTCCATCTACTATTATGTTGTTGACTTAGAGACTTGGTGAGGACGATATTGTGTATTATTTGTGGATTTGTTGTCTTTTATAAACAGTTTCTTTCCTAATGTCTCTTATTTCTTCGCTACGGTGTCGTATATTTGTGATGTGATTGTTTTCCATCTTTGGGCCAGTTTTTACAAACGGGGTGTTGCCAAAATTTTAAAGAAAGAAAATAGGACTTTTAAGGAATTTGGGTTGTGATTTCAAATGTTTCAAAAACTTTTATTATCTTTTCCGTATTTTCATGGTTTAGATTTCTGGGTTTTTGCTTTCTTTTACTGCGTCACGTCGTTAGGCGGTGCGTAGTATTTGGGCCGTCACGTGCCAATTTCGGGTCGTGACAATCTCGTTTGCCCTGCCCAGGGACTTTGCGTAATGGCTCTCCAAACACAGCGCGATATCAACTCCCAATACTGGGAGAGACGAATCCTATCTAACCGCCACTGCTTCCAAGTGCTTCGGGACTGCACCTAACTGCTACCTGTTTGCACGACTCCTTTGAGCCGGCAATTTAAGAACAGTGTGAACACACTCGAGACGAAGCAGCAGTGTCATGTTTGCGGACTATGCTGTACTCATGTCACCTGGGAACTGTTAACTGACGACGGGTATAATACCAACCAACAGTTCCCTGCGAGTCCTGTCCGGTGTACCCGTAACCCAACGAGCACCTGTATACTATCTCCAGTACAACATACTAATGGTTGTAGGACAGACCATTTCCCCTGCTGGGATGAGAAGCGTACACACTAGTCTACTCTGGAGTATCGATGCCCTGTCTCGATAATCCTACGACTAGGGACCTGAAAAAGGATGTGCTTGTAGACTACCCAGCCCCCACTAGTTTGACTACCATCACAACGCCGGTAGTCAAGCAAGATCCTAAGGGCTCTAGCAATATGTATTCGTGATATGCTAACATATCCACATATTAAGATAGATATAAACCAAGTGGCATACTACTATGTTGAACGAGACTGTTAATATAACTGTGAATATCCCAAGCTTCCATTAAGTAATATACAAACTAGTATGATACAATAATGGCCCCTAGGGTATATACACTAACAATCTCCCACTTGCACTAGGGCCATGTACTGGCATATCGAAGACCTATCATCTCGGATAGTCTCTCGAACTGTGTCAGAGGTAAGGCCTTTGTGAATGGATCTGCAGTGTTCTCCTCTGTAGCAACTCTCCGGACTTTGATCTCCCGGCGATCTATGATTTCCCTGATCAGGTGATACCGCCTTAAGATGTGTCTGGACATCTGATGGGACCTGGGTTCCTTCGCTAAAGCTATAGCCCCGTTGTTGTCACAATGCAGAGGTACTGGATCAATAATGGATGGAACCACCTGAAGGTCTGTGAGGAACTTCTTCATCCAGACTGCTTCTTTTGCGGCATCGCAAGCAGCTATATACTCCTCTTCCATCGCAGAGTCAGCAACGATGTCCTGCTTGGAACTCTTCCAGCATACCGCCCCTCCATTGAAGGTAAAGACATTACCTAACATGGACTTGGAGTCATCCTTATCACTCTGGAAGCTGAAGTCAGCAAAAGCCTCGATCTTGAGGTCTTTTCCGCCGTAAACTAAGAACATCTCCTTAGTCCTTCTCAGGTACTTGAGATTGTTCTTTACTGCTATCCAGTGCTTCTCCCCTGGGTCTGACTGATACCGGCTTACTACGCTCAGTGCGTAAGCTATATCTGGTCAGTGCACAACATCGCATACATTATAGAGCCTACCGCCGAAGCGTAGGATATAACTGACAGGAGATCCATTTCCAAATCAGTCTTGAGAGACGTCTCTTTGGAGAGGGTGATTCCGTGACAAGACGGTAAATTACCGCGCTTAGAATCATCCATACTGAATCTTTTCAGTATATTGTTGATGTACCTGGACAGCGAAAGTCCCAACATCCTCTTAGATCTATCACGATAGATCTGCATCCCCAGTATGTAAGAGGCATCACCCAGGTCTTTCATGGAGGACCTGTGTGACAAGAATCCTTTGACAGATTGTTGCATAGGAATATCATTTCGAATTAAGAGAATGTCATCGACGTACAAGACGAGGAATACGACAGTTCGTGCCACAATTTTACTATATATACATAGTTCATCTGGATTTTTGTTAAAGTCATATTCTTTGACCGTTTCATCAAAATAGATGTTCCAACTCCGCGATGCCTGCTTTAGTCCATAAATGTACTTAAGCAACTTGCATACTTTCCCGCTGCTCCCACTCTGATTGAAACCATCTGGCTGATCCATATAGACGCATTCTTCTAAATTACCATTTAGAAAAGCCGTCTTTACGTCCATCTGCCAGATCTCATAATCATGGAAGGTGGAAATGGCAAGAAGGATCCGAATGGATTTGAGCATAGCCACTGGAGAAAAAGTTTCGTCATAGTCCAAACTAGGTCTTTGACGAAAACCCTTTGCAACAAGTCTAGCCTTATAGGTTTCCACCTGTCCATCTACACCAATCTTCTTCTTGAAGATCCACTTGCATCCTATGGGTTTTACCACATCTGGAGCAAAGTCCAAAGTCCATACGTTGATGGTGTACATGGACTCCATCTCGGTCCGCATTGCATCCAGCCATCTTACTGAGTCGCTGCTCTGGATGGCCTGCAGGAAGCTAGTAGGTTCATCATTATCAATGACGCATTCCTCTCTATCCCCGTCGATGAGAAAACCGTAGTATCTCTCAGACGGATGAGATGGCCTACTACTCCTGCGGAGGGGTGCGGGAATGTCCTGTTCTTCTTGAACTTTTGGTTCTACCAAACTTTCAGTAGTAGTTTGTGGTACTGGAATTTCTTCCAGTTCTATTGCGCTCCCAATTGTTTCTTTTTCTAAAAACTGCTATTCTAGAAAATGGGCATTACGAGAAACAAAAACCTTTTGTTCCTCTGCGTAATAGAAAAAATACCCCTTGGAGTTCTTTGGATATCCCACAAACTGACACTGCACTGATCGTGCCTCGAGTTTGTCCACATGCTGCTTTTTAACAAAAGATAGACATCCCCATATCTTCAGATACTGAAGATAGGGTTTCTTCCCACTCCACATCTGATATGGTGTGGTAGGCACAGTCTTGGTAAGAGCGCTGTTCAAAAGATATGCAGCTGATTCTAGTACATAATCCCAGAAAGATCACGGTAACTCAGCATTACTCATCATGGAACGTACCATATCCAATAGGGTTCGGTTCCATCTTTCTGATAAACCGTTATGCTGTGGAGTGTATGGAGGAGTAAGCTGAGAGAGAATTCCTTTCTCTTTTAGGTAACCCAGGAACTCGGCACTTAAGTATTCACCACGTCGATCAGATCTCAGTGTCTTGATAGTTTTGCCGGTTTGGTTTTTTATTTCATTCTTATATTCTTGGAATTTCTCAAAGGCCTCGGATTTATGTTTCATTAATAAAATGAATCCATACCTAGAGTAATTATCCGTAAAAGCAATGAAATATGAAAAACCATCTCTTGCATGTGTAGACATTGGACCACATGCATCGTTGTGTATGAGTCCTAAGAGCTCGCTCGCTTTTTCTCCATGTCCAGTGAATGGAGTCTTTGTCATCTTTCCTTTGAGACATGATTGACAAGTGGCATAAGATTGATATTCGAACGGATCCAAATATCCTTCTCTATGTAACTTTGTTAACCTTGTCTCGTTGATGTGACCTAGTCTACAATGCCATAAAAAGCCTGATTTATATCTAGAGACATTCTTTATATCTAGAGACATTCTTTTTAGTGTGTTCTGGACATTGAAAATTTATAATTGGTTTAACACGTATATACCGTTATCTAGTGTACCGGACCCAATCAAACCATGATTAATGTGGATGTTAACAACATCGCTTACAAACGTGAAATCATAACCTTCTTTTGATAACAACAATACTGATATGATATTACACGTTAAACTGGGTACACAAAAACAGTTGCGCAAAACAAAAATATGTCCACTCATCAATCCAAGGTGATAATCCCCTACGGACACAGCACCCATGCTAGCTCCGTTAGCAACCCGGAGGGTCATATCACCAACCTTCAGCACTCTACGGTTTCTCTGTGCCTGCAATGAATTGCATATATGAGATCCTGATCCGGTATTCAATACCCAGGAAGAAGAGTTGATTGACAGACAAATTTCAATTACAAACACACCGGAAGTCGAAACCACAGCTTGCTTCGGATCCTGGTTCTTGGCAATCCAAGCTTTGCAATCATTCTTCCAATGGCCTTTCCTACGACAGTGGAAGCACTCGTCCTTTGCCACAACTGGCACCGCAACCTTTGCCTTTCCCTTAACTCCCACCTTACCAACACCACCTCTTGGTTTGGTAGCGGCCTTCTTCTTCGTTCCTTTGGCCCTTGCCTTGGACCTGGAAGAGGAAGCACCACGAACAAACATAGTGGGTGTTTCCCTTACCTTCTTCAAGGTGCCCTCTGCACTCCTCAACATGTTAAGGAGTTCTGCAAGTTCAACTTCTTTTCCTTGAATGTTGAAATTCAGAATGAACTGGGTGTAGGTGGAAGGAAGGGACAGAAGAACTAAGTCTGTATATAGCTCGTTCTCTAATGTCGTCCCGAGGTCCGCGAGCTCTTCTAAATAGCCAATCATCTCAAGGACATGTTCTCCTGCAGATGATCCGACAGCCAGCCTCAACTGAAACAAGTTCTTTGAGGTCTCGTATCTAGCTATACGAGATTGCTCTCCATACAAATCCTTGGTGTGGAGAAATGTGGATTCTAGATCTATATTCTCATGCCTCCTCTGATGTTCATTATTCATAGAGGCAAGTACGATGCATTTGGCTTCGCGCAGTCAATCTCCCAGGTCTTGCGGATTTCCTTATCCGCAAAACTCGATTCTGGACCAGGGACAACAGGTGCCTTAGTGGTAAGGACATACCCCAATTTTTCATAAGTAATTGCCATCTTGACATTCCGGAACCAGTCTTTATAGTTTGGCCCTGTCAAAATATTTTTATCTAATTGTAACTTAAGGCCTGTCATGTTCTGGGTCGCTGCAATTAGGAGAGAGAGGGAACACTTTAGCATGATGCCCTTGCAAGTTTAGAGTGGTTTTTAGTTTATCTAAACAGGATGGCTCCCACTGTTTCTCGAGTCCCTCTTCAAACCAAAAAAGAAGAACTAGTCAGGACTATTCTCACCGTACAATACATGCTTAACCGTTCAGCCAGGCCAGTGTCGGTACTTCGAGGGAGTTTTTACGACGCTTTCGCGAAGTTCCTTAATTAAATAACCTCTTTTTTCTCTGGGGGCGTAGCCCCGCTGATACCTTTCTCGACACCTACTTGGTTTATAGCATTGATCATTAAGTGATGAATCTCCTGATGAGTAGCGGATACTCACAGTAGGATCGGGATCCAAATATCATCGTGTGATAAAACTGAAGGGATCCTACCAAAATTATCATACTCCAAATGGTATGCAACTCTTAGCAAATTTCGGTTTCTTTAGAAATTCCCGATATAAATTTCTGCCCCATGCTCTTATGACCTTGGCGTTGGTCAAAATATCAAAAGTCGCATGTCAAGTTCTATCCATCATTATCTTGTTAATTTGAACTCATCCATACATACCCCTGACGTTTGCCAAATTATAGTACGACTATCCCAAACTAACTCATCTATCTATGCAACAAATGAATACCCAGCTGCTACCAAACACTATGCCTTGGCGTTGGTCAAAATACATAGCTTGAATACAACTGAATACCCTAATGAAATGACGGAGGGCTATGAATGATTTTGGAGAAACCGTGAACGTAGTGAACGTGATATGATCGAAGGAACCTGATAGCTTTTAAAAGGAGTGGTTTAAGCTCCGCAATTAAAAATCTGCTGTTTTAAAAATAACCGAGTCGTTTCTTTTAAACTGTTCCAACGATTCAACTTTGGTTTATTTTCTTTGCATTAATATAATGCATCTTATCAATTAACCTATCATTGCAGAAAACAACGAAGATACAACGTCCTCTTATTCCATCCGCGTTCACCACTGGGCCCCGTCATTCACCCGTTAGGTTACTTAACTAACGACAGAGCGGGGGTTGGGCTAGCGTGGGTGCAAAATATAAGTAACGCCTACTAGATATCATATATAGATATTGTACATTCGGCAGACGCAATAATAAGCATTCCAGATCACAGATGAACATATTGGATTTTCTACGAATCCGCATTCCTTTTGAGCCTGAAAAGAAAGAAGGATTATACAGTCGCGAGGAATAGCCAAAACCCCACCCTAGACCCCTACGGGTACGGCAAACTACCCGCTTAGTACCCGAAGTGAAGCGGTCTCCCTCAACAACGTGAGTAGGACACTAAATACTTCAAAGTACCCCGTAGTTTGTGTAACCCACCTTGGGTCTATCCTAGGAGCAGAAAACAGTAAATGAAATAATACAACTGTGGCTACAACTTCAACCCGGATGTGCCCCGCAAAAGAATATTACAACAAATTACAATTTACATTTGAATGAAAGAAACACTCATCTCACATCCCCGGCTATCCATTCACGGCAATCCAACAAGTCCACATTCACAAACCAGTAAAAACCATTACAGAAATGTGCAACCGCCGGCTAACCGACATACTAGCAGTTAGGGGAGGTTTACGAACACATTAAACACAACACAGATATAATCCAGTTAGCCAAATATCTTAGAATTTCGATCAAGAAACACATATGATTCTACTCCAAACAATTCTCTGTGCATATAAAACCTGAGCAGAAACAAATCATCCCAGCAAACACAACATCAACCCAGAAGAATAACTGAACAAATTTAGGTTGACTCGGAGTCAACTCGGCCGCGAATCGATTGGATCGGCAGCGGTTCTGCGGTGGTCTGGCCGATTCACAGTCCTAAATTTCTTCACAATTCTTAAAATTCCCTGCTTGTATTTTTACGGGTCCCTGAAAAATTTTTAGACCCCGTTTTACAATCGGCAGAAACATGGTGAAAATAATGTTTTTTCGGGATCGTTTTGCGATCGAATTTCTAACGACTTTGCTAACATGTTAGTTATGGTTTAGCTAGGCTCTGATAGCACTGTATGTCGACGTTAGACACCCCACATGATGCGGGGAGGCGGAATAGGTAAAACAATCATTTTGTTTAAGTTAACATCGACTAACATTACTGATCTTTGCTAAACTCTAACTAACAACTATATAGAAGTGATTAGCTACTATGATAGATGATTATACCTAAAGATTCAAGTCCTTCTTGTTCTTGTAGTTCACCTCCGCGTTGGCCTCCTCGATGTGATAGAAGATCCACCCGAGAGTTCCTTCTCCAAGCTTTAACCTCTCACTTGAGGTAACTAGGTGGCTATGAGTGCTAATCAAAGTAACCTAGAGGATATACAAGAGGATTAGGGATCTATTAGTCTTGCTAACCCTAGGATCTCAACACATGAGAGGATTAGGGTTAGGTCTTTGAAGAGAGAGAGCTTGAGGAGAGAGAATGTGAAAGTAAGAATGATATGAATTATAACTCATTTGTTAATATATGAAGCATGATAATTATCTAAATGAATAACATAATAATAATAATTTCAACCATGCTTCATTAACTCACTTTGGATGAATCATCTCATGAGTCATTAAGCAATAAATGCATCATTAACTCATTTGGATGAATCACTCCATGAGTCACTAATCCATTTAATGCAAATTCCACCTAAGCTCTCCACCTCATCTTTCTTCTAGAAGCTTCTCGACTAATTACGAGAATGCCCCTCCCATCCATGAAAACACGGAAATACTGAGACTGTATAAATCCAATAATCCAATACTAGAATCTGGCTTAAACTAAAGCCTGCTAGTAAAATCTGTCCGAACATCATACATGTATAAATACACGTATGTGTCCGAACCCTGTCGTAAAACCATACGATCTTTATATCGTTTCACCTGAAGCAGGGAAACTCTCTGTGTGGGGCTCTAAAGACTCGACACTATGCTGGCAGTGGTTTTAACCACAGGCCACAAGCGGTACTAGCTGTACGTAACGGTCCCCAGGTAGATGTCGATAAAAAGGCCGATGAGGAAACACATCCGAACTCCTACCGAGCCTAATGTGACAATCTCCATACAGTCCGGTCTGTTCGTCTAGGACTATCGCATATCGGGCCAAGGGGGGCGGCATGTGTCAGTCCCCTAAAAGCGGTATAAGTCGTGTCGGAGTGAAGCCCATTACACCTTGAGAAGCTACTGGAAATCCAACCAGTAAATCTCGTTTGCCCTGGCCAGGGACTTTGCGTAATGGCTCTCCAATCACAGCGCGATATCAACTCCCAATACCGGGAGAGACGAATCCTATCTAACCGCCACTGCCTCCAAGTGCTTCGGGAATGCACCCAACTGCTACCTATTTGCGCGATTCCTTTGAGCCGTGGTAGGGTAGCAATCTAAGAACAGTGAGAACACACTCGAGACGAAGCACCAGTGTCAAGTGTGCGGACTATGCTGTACTCATGTCACCTGGGAACTGTTAATTGACGACGGGTATAATATCAACTAACAGTCCCCTGCGAGTCCTGTCCGATGTACCCGTAACCCAACAAGCACCTGCATACTATCTCCAGTACAACGTACTAATGGCTGTGGGACAGGCCATTTCCCCTGCTGGGATGAGAAGCGTACACACTAGTCTACTCTGGAATATCCATGCCTTGTCTTGATAATCCTACGACTAGGGACCTGAAAAAGGATGTGCTTGTAGACTACCCAGCCCCCACTAGTGTGACTGCCATCACAACACTGGTAGTCAAGCAAGATCCTAAGGGCTCTATCAATATGTATTTGTGATATGCTAACAAATACATATATTAAGATAGATATAAACCAACTAGCATACTACTTTATTGAGCGAGACTGTTAATATAACTGTGAATATCCCAAGCTTCCATTAAGTAATATACAAACTAGTATGATACAATAATGGCCCCTAGGGCATATACACTAACAAGGCCATTACTGTACATACGATGTATATTGTAGTGAATGCTTGGACATATAGAGGGATGACTTTCTTGCTCGACATGATAGTATGCTATCTGGTTGCTCTTTATCTTGACATGTACACTGATTGTCTCTATAATACATGTTGATAAAGCCCTTAGGATGAGTACTTGACTACCAGGACTATGATGCAGATCATACTAGTGGGGACAGAGTAGTCGTTAAGTACATCCTTCAAATGTTCCTAGTGGTAGGTGTATCGAGACAGGGCATCGATATACCAGAGTAGACTAGCGTATACGCTTCTCGACCCATATGATGGACGATGGATGATCCTATATCCATTGGTGTTTGACATCAGAGAAGATATGCGGGTGCCCAGTGGAGACTGGGTACACTGAACGGACTCGCCGAGAACTCCCAGATGGTATTGTACCTCACGTTAGATGGCAGTTCTTTGGTGACACTGGTACAGGTTAGTCTGTAGACCCAGGATCGTCATAGAGTCTTGTGTGACTCCTTCTGTGCTTTGATTTCCACCTTACCACGTTCAAGAGAACATGCAAAACGGTGGCTTTTGGGTACAGTCCCGAGTGATATGGAGGCAATGAGCGATAGGAGGGTTTCGTCTCTCCCGGTATAGGGAGTTGATGTTGCGCTATGCTCGATTGGCCATAATAGGAAATCCCTGCCCAGGGTTGCTAAGATCTACTGGTAAGTGTTATCAGTAATTTCTCGAACCGTTATGGGCCTTGCATCGGCATGACTTACCAGGCTAATGGGGTCTGACGTTACGCCACCCCAGGCTGTGATATGCGATATATCAGACGAAGAGACCGGACTGTACGGTAGTGTTACAGATTGGATTCGCAGGAGTACGAGCAGGCTTTCTTGTTGATCTTCTGATCGCTCAATACCCGGGTGGCCGTTACGTTTAGCAGACCACTTGCGACTTGTGGTTGTTTGATATGATCATCACCTACTGCCAGCGTATTGACGAGTCATTAGAGTCCTACATAGAGGTTTCCTTGCTCAAGCAAAACGGTGTTGGAGCGCATATGTGATATGTGCGGGACCGAGATTAATACGATATGTGATACCGTATTCTATTCTCGCGATATGTGATATCGGTCGGTTATATATGATATAGCCGGGTTATCGGATCAAGTGTTGATTCGATAAGTTGATTCATATAGTATTGGTCGGTTGTATATGATATAGCCGGATTATTAAATAAAGAGTTGATTTGATAATTTAATGTATAATTATATATGTGATATATTACATTACATTAACTAGTATTAGCTCACTTATGATTTCTTATCTCAATTATTGTGCACATTGTATATATGTGATATGTATATTTGTGTGCATGTATTGTGTCATGTTTGATGATACATACAAGATGGGTGTATGAGATTAATACTATGCTAGGGTTATGTTAGGGTTTCTTTTAATGTTAAGCTAATTCAAAAGAGATTGCGTTTGTTATGCTAAAGCTTGGACAAAAGCTTTTGGATAAGCTTTGACAAAGTCAACTCTTTTGTCTAGTTAAAGATATATATCAAACCCAACCCTTAACCATAGTTTGTGGTTTATTCTCTACATGAGTTAAGCATGGTGGCTTTAACTCACCCAAGGTTGCAATAATTCATTTGGATGAATTATTCATGTGAGATATTATTATTCATCTTCTTCTTCTTCAACAAAAGCTTTCTAGCTTCAATAGAGTTTGAGAAAAGTGTGAGAAAATGAAATCTAAAGTGATCCCACTTCCTACTTCATCATCCTCTACTACTTTCCATTTAGTAGAGTGTATTTTCTTCACTAATTCCATAGTTAGTGAAGAGATAGCTTGGGTTAGTGTCTCCTCGACGTAGATCATCTTCGGCCTTGAAGTCTTCGAAGCAAGCACGTTCGTTTCTTCAACGGAGCCTCTCTAGAGTCCAGAGTTTACGATCGCAGCGAAGAGGACTACTACATGGAGCTATTTGAAGTGAAGGACCGGTCTACAAAGGTTGTATTCCTAGCTCACTGTTAGTTGCAAAGTGTTTGCATATGTTTTCCATATTATTTCTAGTAATCGATTCATGGTTAGGGTTAGCTAGAACGGTAAATTTTTGAATTTGGCATGGACGATACTTTTCGAAACCTTGCTGACGTACTAGGCAACCCTACAGTGGTATCAGAGCCATGATAGAAATTTATACGTATTTTGTTAAGATTACATAACCGAAATACTCCGAAATCTGCATCGTCAAAACCTGCTTGTTGTTGATTTTAAAAAGTTGTCAAAAAAATTTTCAAACAAGTACAGAGTGTTGTATGGGATATATCATGAACACACACAAAATTTCAGGGCATTTGATGAAAATTGGGCCGGCCACGATAGGTGCCATCTCGGCCAAATCCGAGCCCCCCCTCCCCCGAATTTTTTTCTGTGTTCCAATGGCTTAGTTTTGATGTTTCAAGTGTTGTTTGTTTTTGCTAATTTTGCATGTGAAGTAATCTTACACTATAAACAATTCGGAGTGTTTTGTATTCGTATTTTAAACATTGTTTCGGGTTATTCGCATGTTATCTAGACGAAGTTAAAAAGTTTGATCGAATGTCAAAAATCCATTTTTCCAAGTTTAACTTATTCGGAAAAATATGCAAGTGATTCTGTGGACCCTCTGGAAGAACGTAAACCTTAACTCGATTATGTGGCCATCAAAACAGCCACTTGAACCCTATGGTTTGTGGTAGTGCAGCGTTGTCACATGTGAGGCGTTGGTTTGGCCCTTCTACAGCTGGTTCATAGGTACTGTGGCATCTTCTGAGTTTTATTAATACTCTGCTCAAGTGTTGAGCTGTCGGGAAATTGTGGGACTTTGATGAATCGATCGAAGAGTTTAACGTCGTCTGGATATTATGTGATGGGATACAATATTTGGAATCCACAAGTAGTTATGAGATAACTAATTTGAATGTTGTAAATCTAGCAATTTAGTCTCATTTAATCGGTTTCCACGGGATTTTGATGTGATCAAAAGTCCTCCGCAATCACGTAGCGTACGCGGATACTCACCGGGTAAACTTAATAGATAGCCATGCCCCATAGCCCTTACCAAGTGACTGTATGAGAACCCCGTCGCCAAAAGCATCCGTTCTGCTGCTCGCGGCAGCGGTGTTCCGCCTTAGTTCACTTCGTCGACGGTATCGGGGGGTGCGGCCGTCTACTAAAGTTTTCGACGAGCATTCGATCAGGATGTCGGGAATCTTGTTGAATTGCCCGACTTGTTATTGAAAAGTTTTTCGGTATCGAGACTAAAATGCGGGGTTTATAATTGTTAGGCATGCGATGTCTAAGGAATTCATTTGGTTAGGCATGTGATGTCTAAGATGGTTGCGGATTCCAACTGTTGTAGTTTTTCACATTCTTTTCTGCGACCGTAAGTGTAATATGTGGTGTATCGCCGGTTTCGGTGCTATATGTCAACGACAATTGGGATACACATATTTACTTACGTTGATGACATGTAATGTTATGTGTTGCTGTGATATATTATATTGGATCGTCGTGTTTTGAATAGCCCGGGTTTTTATGTGAGATGAGAATTTTTCATTTTCATTCATGTAAAATTCATTGTATGTAATATTCATTTATTGGGGCACTTCCGGGTTGAGGATGATGTCACCATTTTATATTATTTACTTTTCCGCATTAGGATAAACCCAAGGCGGGGAGCACAAGTAACCGGGTTCTAGGGTCCATTGGGAGACCATCTCGACGAGTCGTGACCGGGTCTCCTAACTCGAGAATTGGTAGGGTTGCTTGCCATTCTCGTAGGGGTCTAGGGATGTGGGTTTGGCTATTCATCGCGACCGTTGAATCCATGTTTTATACTGGCTTAATATAAAACACGGAAATCCTTGTATATCCAATATTTCATATATGTTCTTCTGCTGCATTGTTCTGTGATGAGATCATATTACTGCCTAAGACGAATGTTTATATTATATATATTAGATATATATTATATATTGTTGATTTTATTTCAAATGTGATGCCTGTGAAGAATAATAAATGGGAATTCATTAATGAGATTAATGAAATAAAAGAAACCTAAAAATGTTGTAGAAACTTGTTTTAAAAAAACTGGTAGCTCTAGTTCTTGCTTTGCATAGTGGTATTCCTTGTAGAATATCCAGCACCTTATTCGATAAGGAAAGAGCCGAGATCCCTTCACCGGGAGTGACCTCTTTAGCGAAACTAGCAGATGCTGCACACTCGGCTTGTCTTTTGATTGCTTCTATAGTTTTTGCTTTGCATAGTGGTATTTATGAAATATCCTGCACCTTATTCGATGAGGAAAGAGCCGACGATCCCTTCACCGGGAGTGACCTCTTTAGCAAAACTAGTAAAAGCCTCAAAAACACTCCATTTAAAATCACTCAATTCTACGACGATATCATGTTCATTGCACAAAAGGTTTTCTTAAAAACCAGCATAGCCCTCCGTCATTTTAGGAAGTAGAGTACTTAGTATTCGTGCTGTGTATGTCGACCATAGTTGAGGCGTAGTGTAGGGTAGCTAAGTGATATCTTCCTACACAGCATATGATGCGATTAATTTGGATAGTCATGTGATTATGTCGACCATAGTTGAGGGTCATGTGGGTGGGTCTAATTAATCATGAAATAGCGGGTAGAACTTGACTAGTGCTTAGGATATGTTGACCATACTTAAGGTCATAAGTACTAGGCGTAAAAACAATTATCGGGAGTTTCAAGTGTTGAAACTTGCAATGAGATTGCATACCTTCTATGAGATAGTTGGATCCCGATACCCACTGTGAGTAAGAGTTACTCCTGGGAGAGTTTTAGACATTACAATTAGCCGATCATGTAGGTGTCTAGAATGGTGTCAACGGGGTTACGCCCCTGGTAAAACGAGGTTTATTCTAATTAGGTCCGTGCAAAAGAACGGGGAACCTCCCTCAAAGTACCGGTACTGGCCTGGCTGAAAGATTGGCGAACTTTTAGGGTGTAATTAATCCCGGCTAGTCTTTCCTTTTAGGGTTTGAAGGAAGATTTGATAAATACAGTGGGAGCCATCCTGATTAGATATATTAATAACCAATTTAATCTTTCAAGAGCATACGCTGAGTGTTTTCTTCTCTCTCTCTCTCTCCAGGTAGCGATCTTGTCACGCCTTAATCAAGATAATAATATGGATGTATTGACCGAACCCGCTTGTTATACTGAGCTGGGAACGTTGGTCTCGCTCCAACTTATAATTGTTATAATACCGAGCAGGAAATAGGGGATTACTAGGATTCCCGTGCCGCCCAAACGAAGAAAGTGTATGTTGATGCATCTTCTTTGGGTGTGTTCATTACAGTGAATTGTTTCTCAGTATCCTTTACATCCTGGGTATAAGATACCGGATCAGGATCCCAAATATGTAATCTGTTACATGGGCTACAGATAGGTAGAGAACTGAGAACAGGTGATAATTTTCAAGAGTTGGAAACGGTGCAATTGTTGCAAGCCAAGCAGTTGGCAATTATCATCCTGTATTACCAAATACATTGATTCTGAACGAATGTCATTAGATACCGAACCTGATATGCAATATCATATCAGTCTCTTTATTTGGTAAAGAAGGATATAATTTTGTATTGTTGGATAATGTTTTGTACATTTCCTATATCAAGAGTTGATCGGTTCAGGCACGTTATCTAAAAGCATATACGTTCTAAATCAAACCACGGTTCTTAACGTACAGAACACAAACAAGAGGAAGAGTTAAGAAATGAACGAATCCTTCTTGAGGCATTGTAGACTAGGTCATATCAATGCGACCCGACTAGCTAAGTTATATTTAGATGCATATTTAAAACAGTTTGAATTTACATCATGTGAACTTTCCAGTCATGTCACAAATATAAGATGACCATAGCTACGTTTATTGGAAACAGAGAAAGAGTTAGTGAACTCTTGGGATTGATACATGATGATGTATGTAGATCCCCTGTCTACACATGTCAGGACTGGTTCTTTGTACTTCATTACATTCACTGATAATCTCTCAAGATTTGGACATATGTTCTTGTTGAAACACAAGTCTGAACCTTTTAAGATATTCAAAGAATATAAGTCATAAGTAGAGAACCAAAACGGGTATAAGTATTATGTCCTTTGATGTGATCAGGGAGGAGAATACTTGAGCACGGAATTCCTGGACTACTCTAAAGGAGAATGAGATTCTCTCTCAGCATTACTTCTCCGTATTCACCACAGCACGTCGGTGTTTTGAGGCGGAGCAATCACACCCTATTAGATATGGTACGCTCTATGATGAGTACTACTTAGTTTCCTATTTCCTTTTGGGAGTTATGCACTTGAGAAGCTGCATACCTATTGAATTGAGTTCCAACCAAATCAGGTGCCTACCATTCCATATGAGATATGGTATGGGAAGAGCCTATCTCTTAAGTAAGTTAAGATTTGGGGTTTTCCGGCCTATATCAAAAACAATATCCGGACAAGAGGCAAAGTCAGTTTTGTGAAAGTTTGTTGCATATCCCAAGCATTCGCAAGGGAATATCTTCTACCACACTGAGGAGCAAAAGGTGTTTTGTTTCTCAGCATACCACCTTTTGGAAAGGGAATTTCTTATGAAGAAATAACTGGTCATGAGGTAGAACTGGAAGGAGTTCCAGCTATACAAACTACAGCTGATGATTTGGTAGACCCAGAGGATTCAATAGTTCCCAACGAACCTCAGCCTCTCCGCCGATCTGGTAGGGTTCCTTACCCACCTGAGAGATACTTCGGTTTTCTCTATGAGAGTAGGAGCGAGGATTGCATCATGAGATGATGACCCAACTAGTTTCGAGCAAGCCATCAGGAGTGGAGACTCTGTAAGAATGGCTGGGTGCTAAGCGATCTGAGATGGAATCCATATACACCAACAAAGTATGGACTTTGGTTGCTTTATCAGAAGGGTTAAATCCCCATCAAGAGCAAGTAAATCATGAGAAGATTACTTAGTGTACATGGAAAAGTTAAGACTTTCATAGCTATGCTTATGTCCATCCGGATCCTACTTGCTATTGCTACATACCATGACTACGATATCTGGCGGTTGGGTGTCATGACTGCTATTCTAAATAGTGATTTAGAAGAGAGCGTCTATAAGTATATAGCCAGATGGGTTCATAGACAGTGGGAGCAGCGGAAACGTGTGCAAGTTGCTTTATGTGTTAAAGCAGGTATCGCGGAGTTGGAACATCTGTTTTGATGTGGTAGTCAAAGAGTTTGACTGCATCAAAATGATAGATGAACCTTTTATATACAAAGAGGGTAGTAGGGAGTATGGCGGTGATCCTCGTATTGTACGTGGATGACATACTCTTGATAGGAAAGGAGTTCCCTATGCTATGCTCGGTTAATCTCCTCTTATCACTAGGATTCTCCAAATAGGATCAAGGCGATACCTCCTAAATCCTGGGTTTTGTATCTTTGAGATAGATCTAATTGGATGTTAGGATTCTCACTAGCTGTAGTAAGATGGTATCAATCGATCAAGGGGAGAATCACTGGAAAGGATCCAGGGTGATAAGGACGACTGAATGTCAGTCACAGGCATTGTCTTTACCCTCAGTAGAGGGACGGTATGTTGGTAGAGTTCCAAGCTAGATACCGTGACATACTAGACGATAAAGGCTGGATTTATTGCTACCAAGGATGCTACCCAAAGAGGTAGTCTGGATGTACACTAGTTCATGAGATGAACTTCGTTCCTACCAATGTGTGACAATGGAGTTATGGCTTTGGCCAAGGAACCCCCATCCCATCAATGATCTAGACATATTCTGAGGCAGTATCACCTGATCATGGAGATGGTTGATCTCTAGGGAGATCGAGGTTTTGGAGAGTAGACACAGATGACAACACGGCGGATCCACGCACAAAGGCCTATCCCCAGGAGAGACTTTTATGGGATGGTTGAGTATGAGATACTTCAGCCACTGCTGATGGTTGGGTATGAGATACTACAACAGATGGCCCTAGTGCAAGTGGGAGATTGTTAGTTATATGTATGCCCTACAGGCTATTACTGTACATACGATGTATATTGTAGTAGATGCTTGGACATATAGAGGGATGACTTTATTGCTCGACATGATAGTATGCTATCTGGTTGCTCTTTATCTTAACATGTACACGGATTGTCTCTATAATACATGTTGATAAAGCCCTTAGGATGAGTACTTGACTACAAGGACTATGATGCAAATCATACTAGTCGTTAAGTACATCCTTCAAATGTTCCTAGTCGTAGGTGTATCGCGACAGGTCATCAATATACCAGAGTAGACTAGCGTAAACGCTTCTCGACCCATATGATGGGCGATAGATGATCCCATATCCATTGCTGTTTGACATCAGAGAAGGTCTGCGGGTGCTCAGTGGAGATTGGGTACATTGAACGGACTCGCCGAGAACTCCCAGATGGTATTGTACCTCACGTCAGATGGCAGTTCTCTGGTGACACTGGTACAGGTTTGTCTGTAGACCCGAGATCGTCATAGAGTCTTGTGTGGTTCCCACTGTGCTGTGATTTCCACCTTACCACGTTCAAGAGAACGTGCAAAATGGTGGCTTTTGGGTACAGTCCCGAGACACATGGAGGCAATGAGCGATAGGAGGGGTTTTGTCTCTCCCGGTATAGGGAGTTGATGTTGCGCTATGCTCGATTGCCCATAACAGGAAATCCCTAGTCAGGGTTGCTGAGATTTACGGGTAAGTGTTATAAGTAGTTTATCGAACCGTTATGGACCTTGCATCGGCATGACTTTTCAGGCTATTGGGGTCTGACGTTACACCACCCCCAGGCTGTGATATGCGATATATCAGACGAAGAGACCGGACTGTACGGTAGTGTTACTGATTGGATTCACAGGAGTTCGAGCAGGCTTGCTTGTTGATCTTCTGATCGCTCAATACCTGGGTAGCCGTTATGTTTAGCAAACCGCTTGCGGCTTATGGGTGTTTGATATGATCATCACCTACTGCCGGCGTATTGACGAGTCTTTAGAGTCCTAAATAGGGATTTCCTGACTCAAGCGAAACGGAGTAGGAGCGCATATGTGATATGCGTGGGACCGAGATTAATACGATATGTGATACCGTATTCTATTCTCGCGATATGTGATATCGATCGGTTATATATGATATAGCCGGGTTATCGGATCAAGTGTTGATTCGATAAGATGATTCATATAGTATTAGTCGGTTGTATATGATATAGCTGGATAATTAAATCAAGAGTTGATTTGATAATTTAATGTATAATTATATATGTGATATATTACATTACATTAACTAGTATTAGCTCACTTATGATTTCTTTTCTCAATTGTTGTGCACATTGTATATATGTGATATGTATACTTGTGTACATGTATTGTGGCATGTTTAATCATACATACAAGATGGGTGTTTGAGATAAATACCATGCTAGGGTTAAGTTAGGGTTTTTATTTATGTTTAGCTAATTCAAAAGAGATTGAGTTTGTTATGCTAAAGCTTGGACAAAAGCTTTTGGATAATCTTTGACAAAGTCAACTCTTTTGTCTAGTTAAAGATATTTATCAAACCCAACCCTTAACCATAGTGTGTGGTTTATTCTCTACATGAGTTAAGCATGATGGCTTTAACTCACCCATGGTTGCAATAATTCATTTTGATGAATTATTCATGTGAGATATTCGTCTTCTTCTTCTTCTTCAACAAAAGCTTTCTAGCTTCAATGGAGTTTGAGAAAAAGTGTGAGAAAATGAAATCTAAAGTGAGCCCACTTCCTAATTCATCAATCTCTACTACTTTCCATTTAGTAGATTGTGTTTTCTTCACTAATTCCATAGTTAGTGAAAAGATAGCTTGGGTTAGTGTCTCCTCGACGCAGATCATCTTCGGCGTAGAAGTATTCGAAGCAAGCACGTTCGTTTCTTCAATGGAGCCTCTCTAGTGTCCGGAGTATATGATCGCAGCGAAGGGGACTGCTACATGAAGCTATTTGAAATGAAGGATCGGTCTACAAAAGTGTTTTTCTTAGCTCACTATTAGTTGCAAAGTGTTTGCATAAGTTTTCCGTATTATTTCTAGTAATCGATTCATGGTTAGGGTTAGCTAGAACGGAAAATTTTTGAATTTGGCATGGACGATGCCTCCTGAAACCTTGCTGCCGTGCTAGGCAACCCTACACAGTCATGATGAATAACCAAACCCACATCCCTAGACCCCTACGAGAGCGGTAATTAACCCTACCAATTCTAGAGTTAGGAGACACGGTCTCGACTCCTCGAGATGGTCTCCCACTGGACTCTAGAACCCGGTTACTTGTGCTCTCCGCCTTGGGTCCATCCTAATGCTGAAAAGTAAATAATATACATCTGTGGTGACATCATCCTTAACCCGAAAGTGTCCTAATAAAAGAATATTACATACAAATTTTACATGAAATAAAATATAAAATCTCTCATCTCACATAAACCCCCGGCTATTAAATCACAACGATCCAATAAAACATATCACAACAACACATGATATCACATATCATCAACGTAAGTAAATACGCGTATCCCGAATGCCATTGACATATCGCAACGAAATCGGGATGCACCACATATCACACTTACGTTCGCAGAAAATAAATGATAAACTACAATAATTAGAATCTGCATATCCTTAGACATCATAAACACGGATTATCTCATATTCCGGATTTCATGCCTAACCAGATAAATCTTGTATTTTAGTCTCAAATTGAAAACACTTTTGAATGATTTATTCTGGAAATTCAACAAGATTCCCGATTACCATATCGAATGCTCGTCGAAAACTTTAGTAGATGGTCGCACCTCCGAGGCCGTCTACAAAGTGCACTACGGCGGAACACCGTGGCCGCAAAAACTCGAGTGGATGCTTCTCGCACCAGGGTTCTCCTACAGCCACTTGGTCGGGGCAATGGGGTATGGCTACCTAGCAAAGTTATTCGGCGAGTATTCGCGTACAATACGCGATTGCGATGGAGTTTTGATCCGAATCAAAACTTCGTGGCGACCGATTATTCAAGACTAAAACACTAGATTTACAATTAGCAACTAGTTTCCACAAACCTAATTGAATGCGGATTCCAACTACTACATCACATATCAATACTGAACCCGAAACGACGTTAAATTATGAATACGAAACACTCCGTATTAGCCCCTTAACTAAATTAACATCACATGAAATTTTTGGGCTAATTAAACAATACCTGAAACCTTAAAACCATCAGATCAGACCGCAAAACAAATTCAAGCCCAATCCCAAGCAAAAGATCAGGTGAGGCCGGCCATATGGGCTCTGTCGCCGGCCATATTAAAGTGTTTGGGTCACGATTTTGTTCCATATTCTATTTGCATCACATGCAATATTCTGTATATGTTTAAAAAAATTTTGATGTCATTTGAAAATCGACAGAAACTATGGCATTCGGGTTTCGGTTTCGGGGTTGTTTCGTTTTCGTAACTTATCTAACATCGTCTAATCTTCTAGTTTTGGCTCTGATACCATGAAAGTGTGCGTTACCACCACCATTGTGTTCAACAAGCATCAAGCATGCCAATTTTTAAATTTTGGGGTGCTAACCAACACTATCCAAGATCGTTAACTAGATGATTTGGGTTTAGATTTTGATATAAAGAACTTTTATATTAAGAGAAAGGGAGCAACAACCTTTAATGACCATGTCCTTCTCTTCACAAGGTCCATGTAGTAGTCAACGCGACTCCACTAGGCTCTTCTTAAAGTTGGAATGAGCCTCCTCCATGATCTTCGTGCCGAAGACGATCCACCCGAAGTCCACTTGTTCAAGCTATCTCTTCGCTAAACTCTGTAGTGGAGGAAAAACACTGCACTTGATTGCTAATCAACTGTAGGATGGTGAAGTAGAGGTGCAAAGCTCACTAAGATTTATCACAAAACCATATGTTTCACATCACATGTGAGGGTTTATGGTTTGTAGAAGAGGAAGAAGAAGATGTGGAGAGCAAGAGGAAAAATGGCTAAGGCAAAAATAATGAACTCATGTCAAGAATGGCTCACCTCTTGCCCTCACTTATTCAAGCATGGAATAAACTGAAATAATAAATTGCAACCATGCTTGAATAGTGAGTCAAAACTAATAAACAATAATAAAGGCCCATGCCTTGCCATTCCATAAATATTTCCACACTTTACACCTCATTTTCTATTTTCTAAAAAATTAGAAAATTCAAGCCATGCTTCATTATATATATATATATATATATCAAATATATATATTATATGTATTATGAAGAATAATTAGAGAGCTAATAATATTAGTTAGTATATAATTGTATCTAATATAAATATATATCAAATTATTAAATCAACATTTGATTTAATAATCTTGTTATATCACATATAACCGACTAATATCATTTATATGTTTATCACATTATCAAATCAACACTTAACTTGATAATCTGGTTACATCACATATAACCTAACTGATAACAAATAACCGCTAGATTAGAATACGGTATCACGTACACGTATCTAATCAGGTCCCCCGCACATATCAACATATGTGCCCTACTTCGTTTCGCTTGAACCAGGAAACATCTGTGTGGGAATTTAAAGACTCGTCAATATGCCAGCAGTTGGTGATGATCACATCAGTCACCCACAAGCCGTCAGCGGTACTAGCCGGACGTAACAGCTATCCAGGTATTGAGCAATTAGAAGATCAACAAATAAGTTTGTCCAAAATCTAATGAAGCCTATAAGTAACACTTACCGTACAGTCCGGTCTCTTCGTCTGATATGTCGCATATCATGTCTAGGGGTGGAACCATCAGACCCCAGTAACATGATAAGTCATGCCGATGTCTATCCTATAACGGTTTGAAAAACTACTAATAACTCTTAGCAGTAAATCTCAGCAGCAGCCCTGGCCTGGGACTTCCAGTTATAGCCAATCGAGTAATACGGAACATCAACTCCGAATACCGGGAGAAACGAAACTCCTCCTATCGCTCACTGCCTCCATGTGACTCGGGACTGTACCCAAAATCCATTTGTTTGCACGACTCCTTTTAGCCGTGGTAAGGAGGAAATCAAAGCACAGTGGGAGACACACAAGACTCTATGACTATCTCGGGTCTACAGAATAACCTGTACCGGTGTCACCATAGAACTGCTATCTGACGATAGGTATACTACCAACTATGAGTTCTTGGCGAGTCCTGTTCGGTGTACCCATTCTATAATGAGAACCTGTGTACAATCTTTGGTTTCACACACTAATGGTTGTGGGATCAACCATCGCCCTATACAGGGTCATGAAACGTACACACTAGTCTACTCTAGAACATCAATGCCCTGTCTTGATATCCCCTCGACGGGGAACTGTTAAAGGATGTACTTGTGGATCACCCTGGCCCCACTGGTATGATCTGCATCATAGTCCTAGTAGTCAAGTACATATCCTAAGGGCTTTATCAACATGTAAAAGAAAGACAGTATAAGAATACCAGTCCACATGTTATGATAAAGATTAACCAGATAGCATACTATCATGTCGAGCAAGAAAGTCCTATATATATATGTCCAAACATCCACTATAATATACATCAATGTATAATAATGGCCATTAGGGCATATATATTCCTAACATCAATAAGGTTACATGACTGTCCTAACCAATCTTATCATATGCTACAAAAAAGCAGCGCTTAGCTACCGTACACTACGTCTTGACGGAGTCAACAAACGCAGCACGAATACTAAGCACTACTCGTAGAAAACGACGGAGGGCTGTGATTGGTATCTGGCGAAAAACCATTAAAGTAATGAACTTGATATCGTTGAAGGAACTCGAGTGGTTTTGAAAAGAAGTGGTTTAGCCTTCGCTTTTAAGATAAGTGGTTTTGAAGAAAACCGAGTTGTTTATAGTAACATAAACTTTCGCTTAAGAGCGAACTCCCCGTGAAGGGATCAAGGCTCTTTCCTCATCGAATGAGATGCAGGATATTCCTAACCGAATACCTCTCTGCAAAGCAAAAGAATACGAATATAAACACCATTGAAAATTTTGTTCCCACAACAACATATTGGGTTTGTTTCTTTGCATTAAACATATAATGTAGTCCATTCTTTTAAGTTTCTAGCCACACCAGAAACAACCAAAATAGCATGCTTTTATATGCCATCCGCATTCGCCACGGGCCTCAGATCCTCACCGTAAGGTTATTTAACTTAAGGCAGAGCGGAGGCAGGGCTAGCGCAGATGCAAAACATATAGAAGCATCTAATATGTGTGTGTGTGTGTGTTTGTGTGTATTCATCATAGGAATGTATCAAACAATATAGAATAGCAGATAAACTAGGAGCCCCGCGTTTCATTTGAGCCACAGATGAAACACAACATTCTTCGATCGTGTAGATAGTTCGTACAACATTGTATTAAGACCCCTACGAGCACGGCAAGCTACCCGCCAATTCTATAAACGGGGCAACCCGCCCTAAATAGCATGAGTAGGCCACCCGACACTTTCTAGAATCAAGTAACATGAGCACCCCCCCCCGTGAGTCTATCCTAGAACCTCTACAAGTGCAGCGAGCAACCTGCCAATTCTAGAGCGAGGAGGCCCGGTCTCAACTCTATAAGATGGTCACTTTCTGCACTCTAGAATGTGGTTGCCCGAGCACTTCTCTGCGGGTTCATCCTAATACATGTAATAAAATATATATAATGGAAACAACGCCTGCATCCTGGACGTGTCCCAATAAAAGAATATACATCAAGTGGCAATGACGGCCACAATCCATCTGCTCGTCCCAAACAAATGGATACATATAACAAAACTGTTCAATCAAATCATACGAGGGGCTATCCGTCACGACAATTCGGCTAAACCATAACAAGGATATATATCCACAAACAACATATGTACAACCCCGTCTAATCGAACATATAGCAATTAGATGACATTTAACAACACATAAATAGAAAAACGGATAGTAAACGATGCTAAAGTATCGACCGAAAGTTTTCCCATGATGCCCGAAACCAAAGATAACACAAATTAAAATCTGGGACAAATTGACATATGTCAAAAATCTTATTTCCTCGGTATCAAGTCCCTATACAAATATAGACGCAAACTAACTGGATTGGCCTCTTTCTTTGTACAAATCACTTTTAAAGCATATCGAGCACAAAATATGTGTCAAAAAAATTTCACAGGTCGTTTTGAATAACGAACAGAGACTTCATCCTAGGAAAAAAAATACGGTTAAATTTTTGGTTTCGAAACTATTGCATCGTCTAAAACTAGTTGTAGTGTTTAGTTAGCTCTAATACAATAAAAGGTTTAGTCAGCGCAGTGAAAACTGGCCGTGGCGTCCATAGATCCCTCAGGATCTATTTTTACGTAGTCCCCTTACGATGGACTACAACCAGCCGGACCATATAACCGCACGGGACATGCAGTGGGGTAAGAGCATGCGCTTTACTACTACTGTCACACAGTGAGAACCCCTAATGGGTCTGCATCCCTTTCTAGTAGCTCTAATACCATTGTTGGGTCAATCAGCGCAGTGGAAGCTCGCCGTGTCACCCAAAGGTCTCTCAGCAGATACTTTTTATGTTGTCCCCACGTGACGGATTACAACCCGTCGGATCAATCCGCACAGTGCACCCTGGGTGTAAGAGCCCGCGTTTCGCCACTACTGTCACACAGTGAGACCCCCCATGGGTCGGCATCCCTTCCTAGTAACTCGGATACCATGTTAGAGTCCCCAGTGCTCGCACCGCTAAACTCACGGCCAAGACGGAAGTAGAAAAAAAATATTAATGGAAGCACTAGCGACTACTGTTGCAGATAGTGCCCTCAGAGTCAATTATTGGATCACAGGCACGTGATTGCAATGATTGAGGGAAGACCTATGCCGGTAGGACAGTCTTACTCAAGATGATTGTATGATATATGGTTTATCTTTATCATCGTGTACTGCTTTAGGTGATGGTACAGATCACTATTGCACATTGACAGAGCCCTTAGGATTCATCCTTGACGACCAGCAGTATGATGGCGATCATATACGTGGGAGCTGGGGTCTATAAGCATATCCTTAAAGTGGTCCCTAGTCGTAGGAGTTTTCGAGACAGGGCATCGATACTCCGGAGTAGACTAGTGTATACAGTCGAGACCCCGACGAGGGGCGGTGGCCGGTCTCACAAGCCATTGGTGTCAGTTGGATCACCTAAGATGTATATAGGTGCTCATTGGGCTATGAGTACACCGGACATGACTCGCCGGGAACATGCTAGTTGGTTTTATACCTGACGTCGGATAGAAGTTCCCTGGTGACATGTGTACAGGTTAGTTCATCGACCTGAGATCGTCATTTGTCTCGTATGAGTTCCCACTGTACTTTGATTACTACCCTACCACGGCTCAAAGGAGTCGTGCAAAGAGGTTTTAGTTGGGTACAGTCCCGAGCCACATGAAGGCAGTGAACGGATTTGCAAGGGTTCGTCTCTCGCGGTATTGGGGGTGAGGTCGCGCTGTGTCTCGGAGAGCCATTACACGAAGTCCTTGGCCAAGGAAGGAGATTTAATGGTAGGTATTCCTGTAGTATCTCAGGGTGTTCTTGGCTACACTCCGACATGACTTGTACCGCTTTTGGGGGTCTTACTTTTACCAACCCCCTAGGCCCGCCATGCGATGCTCATAGATGAACGGACCAGACTGTACGGATATTGTCACTGATAGGCTCAGTAGGGTGTCAGGATGAGTTCGCTCATCGACCTCCTTTTTGGTCAACACCTGGTATCTCGTTACGTACGGTTAATACCTCTGACGTGCTAGTGGTTAAATCTACAGCCAAAGTATTGACGAGTCTTTAGAGTCACCCACAGACAGTTTCTCAAGTTTCGGGCAAAACGCTGTAGAGGACGTATGGATATATGGCAGGGTTCGATCATATACATGCGGTATTGCATGGATCATGATCGGACGATAATACTAGCGGGCTTTAGTTTAAGCCGGATCCTAGTATTGTACAGTGTAGATTTTGTCTCATTGCATTTGTATTCGGTTGGAATAAAAATGCGGGTATGTATATACAGTCGCGGGGTTATCCAGTAATTTGTTACCAGATCGCTTTTTGAAGTTGCCAGTTTGCATTACGTTTCGACCATTTTTCCTTTGTTCCTTCTTGGCTGAAATTCCATTGATGGGAGGGGCTTATTTGCAAATGTGCAAATTACCAAAGTTGCGGGTGTTTTTTGTAAGTGGTTGCTTCATGATGGTTCTTGATTGACTTTGACTTCCTTTGTTCATCATGACTTGCTTTTTGGTGATGGGATTAGGATGAGTCTTTGTGGTGATCATGATTGCTCATCATCACACACTCTTTTATCTTATGCTCATCCACCTTGTTTGTGCTCACCTCCCTCTCTTCTCTTAAGCATGGCCGGCCACTATGGATGGGTGGCTGTCCAAATTTTTGGGTGAGGTAAATTGTTCTCATTACACAAAATCCTTTTGTTCATCTCCCAAGCTTATTATTCCACCTCCACATCCAAATGGCAACTTCAAGCAACCCCTCGACACATAGCGTTCTACACTCAGTCTACAGCAACCTTGGACACGTCGGTTTGCCAACTTCATGTCCGAGTTGCCTCAGTTTATAGCTGGGAGCCCATAAAAAGACTCGGTGATGTGGTGCCCTTTTCGACGAGGAGATCGAAGATCGGAGATGCCGCGGGGAGATCGGGATGGTGGCCGAAGACCGAAGGACACGGATCGCTCGGTATAGCGCTCTACCCTTTCTCTAGTTAGCTAGTAGTAGGTTAATGGTCCGATCCGGGTTTACTGTCCGCGGTAGCGCCGGTTTTTAGTTAAAGAAAAGATTTTGTTTCCGCATTTTGGCCTCGGACTGATGGCCAGGGCACTGCCGTGGTCTTACATGGTATCAGAGCCACGCCATTAACCTTTACTAGCTTGCTCTAACGTGTTTAAAATATCGATCGGACGAATTTTCTAAAAACCGTATTTCCAAGCATCAGTTTCTGTCGAATTTTTCCAGTCGTCAAAAAATTATTTGGTGTATTGCAGAAAATCAGGCAGGGTTTTTTAAGAGTTCTGCAAAATTTTGGTTCAATGATGTTACTGTAGCGTGGCAGAACCGCGGCCGTAACCCCCTTTTGGCCACGGATCCGCCGCCGTTCTGTACAACACAACACCAAAATTTCTGCAGTGCTCTCTGCCTTGGAAATGGGGTTTTTGGTATATTCTGTTTGGGCCCAGATTTATTTTGAGTACTACAGTTGTGCATGGGGCCCACTTCGGGAATTTTTATCGATCGAAAATTTTAAACATGTTAGTTCACAGTATTTACATTATATCTGCGACCGTGAATGTCATTTGATCGATAAATCCTGTCTAATTGCTATAGCCCTTTTAGACGGATTTGCGAACGTGACATTCACGTTGATGTTCTGTGTTGTGCTGTGATGTTGCGGATTTGTCGTGGTGGATAGCCTGGTTGCAATGGTAGTACAGTTTGGTTGTATATGTACATTTGATATTGCAGGGCGAGCGTCCGACATATGGACTGCCGTCACTGCCTGTTTGTATATTATTCTTTTGGGGCACGACCGGGCTGAGGTCGATGTACCCGTTGTATATTATTTTACTTTCTGTACTAGGTTTACCCCGCGGAGGGGTGCACAGGTAGCCGGGTTCTAGAAGGCAACTGGCCCGCATCTAATGGCATTAAGACGGAGGTGGCTTCACTCTAAAATTGGTGAGCTATTCGCCGCACTCGTAGGGGGTACAGGTTGACCCAAGGAGGGGTGCTCAAGTTACCGGATTCCGTGAAGTGCTGGGTGGTCCATTCACGTTGTTGAAGGGGGTTGCCTCTCTTCAGGTTTTGGTGGGTAACTTGCCGCGCCCGTAGGGGTCTAGGATTTCATTGCACAGGCTATCCACACGACCAGGGGAACGTCGGGTTTCAGTAGAGGCTCTATGAAACCCGGGGATCCAGATATCTGTTATGTTCTGTGATGCTTATTACATTTCTGTGATATTGCATTTTATTACGCCTTGAGTGATTATTATATATTGATATATATACTAGTAGATGTTGTATATGTTTTGCATCCGTGCTAGTCCAGTCTCCGCTCTGTCGTTAGTTAAATAACCTAACGGGTGATGACGGGACCCAGTGGCGAATGCGGATGGCGTATATGTACATCGTATTTTCGTTCTTTTGTGGTGTGATCAATTTATGGGACTGCGTTGATTCAGATCAATGCAAGCTAAACAAACCTATTCTGATGTTGTTGGATTATTTTTCAAAAGGTTGTTATTGCAAGAACGTTCTCTTTTGTTTTGCACAGTGGTATTCGGTTCTGAATATCCAGCACCTCAGTCGACGAGGCAAGGGCCGAGATCCCTTCACCGGGAGTGATCACTTGGACAGAAGTGTGCATCAGGGCAATAACTTCACTATAGCCGATTACTTTTGCTTTGCATCATGGTATTCAGTTGGAATATCCTGTACCTCATTCTACGGGGAAAGAGCCGAGATCCCTTCATCGGGAGTGACCTCTTTAGCAAAGGTTTTCGCCACTATATTTTTATAAAAAGCTATCCGGTTCCTTCAACGATATCAAGTTCATTACGTTAAAGGTTTTTCGCCAAAAACCATTCGTAGCCCTCCATCATTTCAGACGGGTAGCACGTAGTATTCATGCTATGTTTGTTCACCTTCGTCAAGGCATAGTGAATGGTAGCTGCTTGTTACCTTTCTGCTGCATAGATAGATGCGTTGGTTTGGGACAGTCGTATAGCCTTGTTGATCTTCGTCAAGGGCTTGTATGGGTGGGTTCAAATTAACCAGGACAATGATGGGTAGAACTTGGCATGTGACTTATGATTTGTTGACCTTCTTCAAGGTCATAAGAGCATGGGGTAAAAATCACATCGGAAGTTTCTAAATAAACTGAAACTTGCCAGGCATGCGCATACCTTCTGGAGTGTGATAACGTAAGTGGATTCCGTCACATTATCATGCGATGATAGTTAGATCCCAATTCCCACTGATGAGTTGGTTTACTCCTCGGGTGATCCCGACGAATTCTTCTTTCACGTTTGGAGGAGAATTTGAGGTCAAAGTGGGAGGTTTCCTGATTAGATAAAGTGATAACCATTCTGATATAGGTTAGAGTGCACGCTAAGTGTTTCTTTTCTCTCTCTCTTTGGTAGCGACCATGACCTGACCCTAGACTATGTCTCAGTGACCAAGATTGACCGAACCTTCTTATAACACTGGCTTTTGGATTGTCAGAGTTGCATACCTCATTGCCACTTCAACTTTTACCCTTTTCTCCAGAACACCCCGTATTACTACGAACGTCAACTTCCATTGGATAAAACAATCGTATGGTTATATACGAACTCGAAGGAACTTGTTCCAGATTCGAGGATGGTTTCCGGTTCTGGAGAAAACGAATAGGACTATTCAGCTGTCTTTTCCTTTTACCTTCTCTCAGGTTGCGAGTGCTCATTTGATTAGGACAGTACACCTATTAGGCTTATTGGATAGTCTTCTTCCAAACCATAGGCAGGTGTCGAACGGTAGGGAATGAAGAAAACCAATTAGCCTAAATGGTGTACAGAAGGTATTAAGTAAAGATAAATAAATGGATTAGTAAAAGGGCAAAGTAAACTGCGACTGCTATTCACAACCAAACCATGTATTTCTTCGCGAATCCTACATCACCTTTGTATTTCTCCAGAACACTCCATATCACTACGAAGATCCACAGTTTTTTGGATACTCCATCGTATGGTTATATACGAACTTGAAAGGAACTTGTTCCAGTTCGGTGATCGATTCTGCTTCAGGAGAAATAAAAATAAGGTTTATTCAGTTGTCTTTTATCTTTACCTTCTCTCGCATTGCGAGTGCTCCTAGGATTAGGACAGTACACCTATTACGCTTATTGGATAGTCTTCTTCCAAACCATAGGCTGATGCCGAATGGTAGGGAAGGAAGAAAACCAGTTAGCCTAACGAAGGTGTACAGAAGGTAACGACTAAAGACATATAAAGGGATTTGGAGAGATGGCAAAGAAATATACGGTTACAGTTATGAATCTGATAATGGAAGAGGCATTACTAGGAATACCCGGATACCTCTATGAAACATTTACATGTTTCAGCTTCACTGTGTATTGTTAAAAGAAAACTGATTTCCCAATTAGTCCTTACTCTATGGTATGTATTTACCAGGTATGATTCTTACATCTGTATGGTTTTACAGATGATGAGTGGGAGTAAGTTATTGGGAATTGGGTGATCATCCTCATTATATCCAGATTCGTTGTAATTGGTGATTTTGAGGAAATCGCCTGGGTTGTTTGCCGGACGGCAAATATTTGGTTTTGAATATCCGATGTTATGCACCAATTTCAAACTGATATATCTGTACTGGAAGGTATTTTTCGTCACCCCATTGAGATGGGAATACGCGCGCGCTTGTCGGGCGCATTACAGATTCCCCCTGCCTATGGTAGGCTGGGGTTTATTGATTGTGGGGATCCAAATCTCCGGCAGCCGCGGACTAAGCTGCCGTTAATTACCCCTCGCATTTGGAGCGAAAGAACCTCCGATTGATGGGTTAAACTGGTCATGCGAACTCAATATGCAATGCGTTGGTGTGTGTGTGTGTGTATTTTTTTGTTCCACTTGTAAAAAAATTGATATATATATATATATATTTTCTATATATAAAAACAAAAATAAATAAGTAAATAAATATTTAGGGAAATTTTATTTTAAAATTTATTATTATTTTTTAATTTTAAAATACTATTTATAATTTATTTTTATTTATTTTATATTTATTTTATATATTTTTTAAAATAAAAAAAGGATTACATAAAGAAAAGAAGGAAGAAAAGAAGAAAAGAAAAGAATTATTATATATATTTTTATTTTTATATATTATTTATAATTTATTTTATTTTATTTTTTAATAAAAAAGCTTAAAATAACGCAAAGAAGAAAGAGAGAGAGAAAAAAATGGGGGCCATCACATGCTCAGCATATGAGTGGGCCGTCACATGCTCAGCATGTGACCCGTCGCATGCTCAGCATTCATATACTAAACATGTGACCCGTCACATGCTTAGCATGTGACCCACTTCACATGCTAAACATGTGAGGGGGCCATCACATGCTAAACATGTGCTTAGCATGTGACCCGTCACATGCTTAGCATGAGAGGGGGCCGTCACTGTTAGTTATATGTATGCCCTAGAGGCCATTACTATAGATTGTATGTATATTGTAGTGGATGCTTGGACATATATAGGGATGACTTTCTTGCTCCATATGATAGTATGCTATCTGGTTACACTTTACCTTAAAGTGTACACTGATTGTCTCTCTGTTACATGTTGGTAAAGCCCTTAGGATGTGTACTTGACTACATGGACTATGATGCGGATCATACTAATAGGGACATGGTAGTCCATAAGTACATCCTTCAAGGTCCCTAGTCATGGGTGTATCGAGACAGGGCATCGATATTCCAGAGTAGACTAGCGTGTACCTTCTCGACCCATATAGATGGGCGATGGATGATCCATATCCATTAGTGTTTGAGATCAGAGATGATATACGAGTGGTCAGTGTAGACTGGGTACACTGGACGGACTCACCGAGAACTCCCAGATGGTATTATACCTTACGTCAGATGGCAGTTCTCTGGTGACGCTGGTACAGGTTAGTCTGTAGACCCGAGATCGTCATAAAGACTTGTGTGATTCCCACTGTGCTTTGATTTCCACCTTACCACGTCCAAGAGGGCATGCAAAACGGTGGTTTTTGGGTACAGTCCCAAGTCACATGGAGGCAATGAGCGATAGGAGGGGTTTCGTCTCTCCCGGTATAGGGAGTTGATGTTGCGTAGTTTTCGATTGGCTATAACAGGAAGTCCTTGGCCAAGGCTGCTTTAGGGATTTACTGGTAAGTGTTACCAGTAGTTTCTCCACCCGTCATGAGCCTCATATCGACACGACTTATCGATTTATTGGGGTTTGAAGTTTACCACCCCTAGGCGAGATATGCGACATATCATACGAACAGACCGGACTGTACGGTCAGTGTTACTGGTTGGATTCACAGGAGTGTGAGCGGGCTTGCTCGTTGATCTTCTGATCGCTCAATACCCGGGTGGCAGTTACGTTTAGCAGACCGCTTGCGGCCTGTGGGTGTTTGATATGATCATCACCTGCTGCCGGCGTATTGACGAGTCTTTAGAGTCCTATACAGGGGTGTCCTGGCTCAAGCAAAACGAAATAGGAGCGCATATGAGATATGTGCGGGACCGAGAATAATACCAGTATGTGATACTGTATTCTATTCTCGCGATTTGTGACATTGATTGGTTGTATAAGATATAGCCGGGTTATCGGATCAAGTGTTGATTCGATAAGTTGTTACTATTGATATTAGTCGGTTATATGCAATATGACCGGATCGTTAAATCAAGTGTTGATTTAATGATTTAATGTATAATTATATATTTGATATATTACTTTACATTAACTAGTATTGGTTCACTTAAGATTGATTTTCTCACTTGATTGTGCACATTGTTTATATGTGATATATGCAAGTGTATATGTTTGTATCATGCTTGATGATACAAACAAGTTGTGTGTATGAGACTTATACCAAATCAAGGTTAAATTAGGGTTTACTATTTTCCTAACAAATAACAAAAGAGTGAGACTTTGGTCAAAGTTATCAAGCTTCATGAAGCTTCAAACTTTGACAAAGTCAAATCTTTTGTCATTTCCTTAGGATATTAGTTAACCCAACCCTTAACCTAATGCTTTGGTTAATTCTCTACATGAGTTAAGCATGAGAGCTTAACTCAACCATGGTGCCATAATTAAAAGGATAAGTTTCATTTTATTCTATTATTCTCTTCTTCTTCTTCTTCATCATCAAGCTCCACAAAAGCTTGCTAGCTCCAATGGTGCCATGAGAAAAAAGTGAGAAATCCAATTTTAAAGTGAACCCACTTCTTATTTCTTCATCCTCTACTACTTGCCATGTAGTATAGGGTGTTCTCTTCACAAAGTTTATGACCAAGTGAAGGAATAGCTTGAGTTTGAGTCTCCCCGACGTAGATCATCTTCGGCCTCGAAGTCAACGACCTAGCCCGCTCATTTCTCCGATGAATCCAACGCTAGGGTCCGGGATCCCGATGATCGTAGTGAAGGGACGTCAACATGGAGCTATTGTAGTGAAGGACCGGATCTACAAAAGTTGTAATCCTTTTCACTTGTAGCAAAGTAGTTTGCTTGCTTTTCTTTTTCGCCTTACCTCTAGTAATCGATCTAGTTTAGGGTTTCTCAGCACGGGAAAATTTGAATTTGGCATGGTAGATGCCTTGTGGAACCTCTTGAGTGTGCCTAGTAACCCTACAGTGGTATCAGAGCCTAGCTAGAGCTTTAAGCGATGTGTAGACGAAGATAAAAGTCCGATCGAACCCGATATCCCCCGATTTCACCCCTCTCTGTACAATTTTTGAAAATATGGATTTTTGCTAATTAAAAATGCTCAGAAAATAGTGCAGGGAAATATAAGGTTAACTATAGAAAACGAAACACTAACTCACTTAAACGGCCGCGGAACCGCGGCAATGACATGCCATTGGCGGCGGTTCCGCGGCACAATTGAAGAATTAGGGTTTCAGTTTTGTACAGTTTCCCCCGTATGTGATTCCTGATGTTTCTGGGTGCTTTTAAATATACTCAACAGTTGATTTTTCTGGGGTGTATTGGGGACTCGTTGATTCGATCGGATATTCTAACCTCGTTTATGGTATTCCGGGTAATTTTAGAACATGTTAAAAAGTTCGACCGGATATAAATACCCAATATTTTCCCTGACGGAAAATTTCCAAGTGTTGGATTTTTTCCGTACTTTAAGAACGTTCTAAGTAGTGCAAGTAACGCGATGGACCCTCTAGAAGACAACAAACCTTAACTCGATTATGTGACCATCTTGAACTGCCCTTTGAACCTTAGGGTTTGAGGCAGTACGGCGTGCCACATGTGAGGCGTTGGCTTGACCCTTCTACGGCTGGACCATTGGTACTGTGGCATGAAGTGAATGTTTTTAAACTTATTTCATGTGTTAGCTATTTCGGGAAAACTTGGGTGTTTGATTGTTCGATCGGAAAGTTTAACATTTTCCATTAATCTGGAATGTGATACAATATTTGGAATCCACAAGTAGTTATGAGATAACTGAATGAATGTTATAAATCTAGCAGTTTAGTCTCACTTGATCGGTTGCCACGGAATTTTGATGTGATCAAAAGTCCGTCGCAATCATGTTGCGTACGCGGATACTCGCCGGGTAAACTTAATAGACAGCACGCCCCATAGCCCCGACCAAGTGACTGTAGGAGAACCCCGTCGCCGAAAGCTTCCGTTCGGGTGCTCGCGGCAGCGGTGTTCCTCCTTGGTGCACTTCGTCGACGGCAACCGGGGGTGCGGCCGTCTACTAAATTTTGCGACGAGCATTCGATCAAGATGTCGGGAATCTTGCTGAATTGCCCGACTTGATATTGAAAAGAGTTTTTGATAATGAGACTAAAATGCGGGGTTTATAATTGTTAGGAATGCGATGTCAATGGAATTCATTTGGTTAGGCATGCGATATCTAAAGGGGTTGCGGATTCCAACTGTTGTAGTTTTTCACTTTCTTTTCTGTGACCGTAAGTGTAATATGTGATATCGCTGGTTTCGTTGCTATATGTCAACGACAATTGGGATGCGCACATTTACTTATGTTGATGACATGTGATGTTATGTGTTGCTGGATATGTTATATTGGATCGTCGCGTTTTAAATAGCCGGGGGTTTTATGTGAGATGAGAGTTTTTTATTTTCATTCATGTAAAATTTATTGTATGTAATATTCTTTTATTAGGGCACTTCCGGGTTGAGGTTGATGTCACCATTTGTATATTATTTACTTTTCCGCACTAGGATAGACCCAAGGAGGAGAGCACAAGTAACCGGGTTCTAGAGTCCAGTGGGAGACCAACTCGAGGAGTCGAGTCCGGGTCTCCTAACTCTATAATTGGAAGGGTTGCTTGCCGCTCTCGTAGGGGTCTAGGGGTGTGGGTTTCGCTATTCATCGCGACCGTGGAATCCGTGCTTTATACAGGCTCGTATTGAAAACACGGACGTCCTAGTATATCCAATGTTTCATATGTTTGTTCTGCTGCGATATCTGTGATGTGATCATTTGATATGTTATGATAATTACTGTTTATGATATATATGATATATTATATAGACGTTACTTATGTTTTACACCCACGCTAGCCCTGCCCCGCTCTGCCGTTAGTTACCTAACCTAACGGTGCACGAGGGGACATCGAGGCGAATGCGGATGGCATAAGTGTACGTCGTATTTATCTGTGATGTTTCGGTGATTTAAATGATGGGACTTCATTAATATGATTAATGAAATAAAAGAAACCTAAAGATGTTGTGGAATCGAATTTTCAAAAACAGGTAGCTACAGTTCTTGCTTTGCATCGCGGTGTTCCTTGTAGAACATCCTGCACCTTATTCGATAAGGAAAGGTCCGAGATCCCTTCACCGGGAGTGACCCCTTTAGCAATGACTGGCAGATGCTACACTCCTCGGTTTGTCTTTTGATTGCTCCTATAGTTCTTGATTTGCACAGCGGTATATATGATATATCCTGCACCTTATTCGATGAGGAAAGGGCCGACGATTCCTTCACCGGGAGTGACCCCTTTAGCAAAACTAGAAAAGCCTAAAAAACACTCAATTTTAAATTTATTTGATTCCACAACGATATCAAGTTCATTACGCAATAGGTTTTCAGAAAAACCTGTCGTAGCCCTCCGTCATTTCAGATAAGTAGTAGTTAGTATTCGTGCTACGTTTGTTGACCTCCGTCAAGGCGTAGTGTGCGGTAGCTAACTAGTATTTATCTGCTTATGCATATGATGCAGATTGGATTAGGGTAGTCGTACGACCTTGTTGACCTCCGTCAAGGGTCGTGCGGGTGGGTTTGATTCAATCAAGAAATGACGGGTTGAACTTGACTAGTAGCCTATGGTTTGTTGACCTCCGTCAAGGTCATAGGATGCTAGGGGCAAAATTATCGGGAATTTCAAGTGTTGAAATTTGCAATGAGATTGCATACCTTCTATGATATAGTTGGATCCCGATACCCACTGCGAGTAATTGTTACTCCTGGGAGAGTTTTACACATTACAATTAGCCGATCAAGTAGGTGTCTAGAAAGGTGTCAACGGGGTTACGCCTCTGGAAAAACGAAGTTTGCTTTAATTAGGTCCGTGCGAAAGCACGGGGAACCTACCTCAAAGTACCGACACTGGCCGGGCTGAAAGATTGGCGAACTTGTAGTGTGTAATTAATCCCGGCTAGTCTTTCCTTTTAGGGTTTGAAGGAAGATTTGATAAAAAACAGTGGGAGCCATCCTGATTAGATAAAATAATAACCAATCTGATCTTGCAAGAGTGCACGCAGAGTGTTTTCTTCTCTCTCTCTCTCCAGTTAGCGACCATGTCACGCCTTAATCAAGATAATAAAACGGATATATTGACCGAACCCGCTTGTTATACTGAGCTGGGGAACGTTGGTCCCGCTCCAACTTATAATTGTTATAAGACAGAGCAGGAAATTGGGGATTACCAGAATTCCCGTGCCACCCAAACGAAGAAAGTGCATGTTGATGCATCATCTTCGGGTGTGTTCATTACAGAGAACTGTTTCTCAAATGTCCTTTACGTCCTGGGTATATGATACCGGATTAGGATCCCACATATATTACATGGGCTACAGATAGGTAATGAACTGAGAACGGGTGATAAGTTTCATGAGACAGAAAATGGTGCAAGTGTTGCAGCCAAGTCTGTTGGTCACTGTCACCCTGTATTACCTGAATACATTGATTCTGAACAAATGTCATTAGATACCGAACCTGATAGACAACATCATATCAGTCTCTTTATTAGTAAAGAAAGGATATAATTTGTATTGTTGGATAATGTTTTGAACATTTCCTATATCAATAGTTGATCGGTTCAGGCACGTTATCTAAAAGTATTGACATTCTAAATCAAACTACAGTTCTTAGTATCCAGAACACACTCAAGAGGAAGAGTTCAGAAATGAACGAATCCTTCTTGAGGCATTGTAGACTAGGTCATATCACTGCGACCCAACTAGCTGAAGTTACATTAAGATGCATATTTAAATAATTTAGAATTTACATCTTGTGAAACTTTCCAGTCATGTCACAAAGATAAGATGACCATAGCTCTGTTTATTGGAAACACAGAAAGAGTTAGTAAACTCTTGGGATGATACATATTGATGTATGAAGGTCCCTTGTCTACACATGCCACGACCGGTTCTTTGTACTTCATTACATTCTCTGATGATCTCTCAAGATTCAGACATATGTTCCTGTTGAAACACAAGTCCGAAGCTTTTGAGATATTCACAGAATATAATTTAGAAGTAGAGAACCAAAAATGGGTATAAGTATTATGTCCTTTGATGTGATCAAGGAGGAGAATACTTGAGCACGGAATTCCTGGATTATTCTAAAGGAGAATGTGATTCTCTCTCAGCATTATTCCTCCGGATACACCACAACACCTCGGTGTATCGGGGCGGAGCAATCACACCCTATTAGATATGGTGTGCCCTATGATGAGTACTACTGAGTTTCCTATTTCCTTTTAGGGAGTTATGCACTTATGAAGTTGCATACCTATTGAATAGGGTTCCGATCAAATCAACTGCCTACTACTTCATATGAGATATGGAAAGGGAAGAGCCCATATCTTAAGTTTGTTAAGATTTGGGGTTGTCCGGCCTATGTCTAAAAAGCATAATCCGGACAAGCTCGAGGCAAAGTCAGTTCTGTGGAAGTTTGTTGGATATCCCAAGCATTCGCAAGGGAATATCATCTACCTAACCGAGGAACAAAAATATTTTGTTTCTCAGCATGCCACCTTTATGAAAGGGAATTTCTTGTGAAGAAATAAGTGGACTTGAGGTAGAACTGGAAAGAGTTCCAGCTATACAAACTGCAGCTGCTGATTTGGTAGAACCAAAGGATTCAATAGCAACCAACGAACCTCAGCCTCTCCGATGATCTAGTAGGGTTCCTCACCCACCTGAGAGATACTTCGGTTTCTCTATGACAGTGGGAGCGAGGATTGCATCATGAGATGATGACCCAACTAGTTTCGAGCTGGCCATCAGGAGTGGGACTTTGTAAGAATTGCTGGATGCTTATCGATCTGAGATGGAATCCTTATACACCAACAAAGTATGGACTTTGGTTGCTTTATTTGAAGGGTTAAATCCACATCAGGAGCAAGTATATCTTGAGAAGATTACTTGGTGTACATGGAAAAGTTGAGACTTTCAAAGCTAGACTTGTTAAAAGTTTGCATCATTGACCAGGTATGGATTATGATGAAACCTTTTCCGGTGGCTATGCTTAAGTCCATCCAGATCCAACTTGCCACAGCTACATACCATGACTACGATATCTGGCGGTTGGGTGTCATGACTGCTTTTCTAAATACTCATTTAGAAGAGAACGTCTATAAGTACACAGCCAGAGGGCTTCGTAAACAGTGGGAGCAGCGGAAATGTGTGCAAGTTGCTTTACAGATTAAAGCAGGCATCGCGGAGTTGGAACGTCTGTTTTAATGTGTTAGTCAAAGAGTTTGACATCATTAAAATAGTAGATGAACCTTGTATATACAAAAAGGTGGTAGGGAGTATGGTGGTGATCCTCGTAGAGTACGTGGATGACATACTCTTGATAGGGAAGTAGTTTCCTATGCTACGCTCGGTCAATCTCCGCTTATCACAAGGATTCTCCACATAGGATAATAATGATACCTCCTGAATCCTGGATTTTGGATCTATGAGATAGATCTAATTGGATATTAGCATACTCACTAGTTGTAGTGAGATGGTATCAATTGATCCTGGAGAGAATCACTGGAAAGGTTCCACGGTGATAAGGACGACTGAATGTCAGTCACAGGCATTGTCTTTACCCTCAGTAAAGGGACGGTATGTTGGAAGAGTTCCAAGCTAGATACCGTGGCATACTAGACGATAAAGGCTGGATACATCGCTACTAAAGATGCTACCAAAGAGGCAGTCTGGGTGTATAATAGTTCATGAGATGAACTTCGTTCCTTCCATTGTGTGACAATGGAGTTATGGCTTATGCTAAGGAACGCCCGTCCCATCAGTGATCCAGAGATATTCTAAGGCAGTATCACCTGATCATGGAGATGGTTGATCTCCAGGGGATCAAGGTTAGGAGAGTAGACTAAGAGGACGATACGGCGGATCCACTCACAAAGGCCTTTTCCCAGAGAGAGACTTTTATGGGATGGTTGAGTATGAGATACTACAACCACTGCTATCAGATGGCCCTAGTGCAAGTGGGAGATTGTTAGTTATATCTATGCCCTAGAGGCCATTACTATACATAGGATGTATATTGTAGTGGATGCTTGGACATATATAGGGATGACTTTCTTGCTCGATATGATAGTATGCTATCTGGTTACTCTTTACCTTAACGTGTACACTGATTGTCTCTCTGTTACATATTGGTAAAGCCTGTAGGATGTGTACTTGACTACATGGACTATGATGCGGATCATACTAGTGGGGACATGGTAGTCCATAAGTACATCCTTCAAGGTCCCTAGTCGTGGGTGTATCGAGACGGGGCATCGATAAACCAGAGTAGACTAGCGTATACCTTCTCGACCCATACAGATGGGCGATGGATGATCCCATATCCATTGGTGTTTGACATCAGAGATAATATACGGGTGCTCAGTGTAGACTGGGTATACTGGACGGACTCGCCGAGAACTCCCAGATGGTATTATACCTTACGTCAGATGGCAGTTCTCTGGTGACACTGGTACAGGTTAGTCTGTAAACCCGAGATCGTCATAGAGTCTTGTGTGATTCCCACTGTGCTTTGATATCCACCTTACCACGTACAAGAGGGCATGCAAAACGGTGGTTTTTGGGTACAGTCCTGAGTCACATGGAGGCAATGAGCGATAGGAGGGGTTTCGTCTCTCCCGGTATAAGGATTTGATGTTGCGCAGTGTTCGATTGGCTATAACAGGAAGTCCTTGGCCAAGGCTGCTTTAGGGATTTACTGGTAAGTGTTACCAGTAGTTTCTCGATCCGTTATGAGCCTCATATCGACACGACTTATCAAGTTATTGGGGTCTGACGTTTACCACCCCTAGGCGAGATATGCGATATATCAGACGAACAGACCGGACTGTACGGTAAGTGTTACTGGTTGGATTCACAGGAGTGTGAGCGGGCTTGCTCGTTGATCTTCTGATCGCTTAATACCCGGGTGGCCGTTACGTTTAGCAGACCGCTTGCGGCTTGTGGGTGTTTGATATGATCATCACCTGCTGCCAGCGTATTGACGAGTCTTTAGAGACCTACACAGGGGTGTCCTGGCTCAAGCGAAACGAAATAGGAGCGCATATGAAATATGTGCGGGACCGAGAATAATACCAGTATGTGATACTGTATTCTATTCTCGCGATTTGTGACATTGATCGGTTGTATAAGATATAGCCGGGTTATCGGATCAAGTGTTGATTCGATTAGTTGTTACTATTGATATTAGTCGGTTATATGCAATAAGACCGGATCGTTAAATCAAGTTTTGATTTAATGATTTAATGTATAATTATATATTTTATATATTACTTTACATTAACTAGTATTGGTTCACTTAAGATTGATTTTCTCACTTGATTGTGCACATTGTTTATATGTGATATATGCAAGTGTACATGTTTGTATCATGCTTGATGATACAAACAAGTTGTGTGTATGAGACTTATACCAAATCAAGGTTAAATTAGGGTTTACTATTTTCCTAACAAATAACAAAAGATTGAGACTTTGGTCAAAGTTATCAAGCTTCATGAAGCTTGAACAAACTTTGACAAAGTCAAATCTTTTGTCATTTCCTTAGGGTATTAGTTAACCCAACCCTTAACCTAATGCTTTGGTTAATTCTCTACATGAGTTAAGTATGAGAGCTTAACTCAACCATGGTACCATAATTAAAAGGATAAGTTTCATTTTATTCTATTATTCTCTTCTTCTTCTTCATCATCAAGCTCCACAAAAGCTTGCTAGCTCCAATGGTGCCATGAGAAAAAGAGTGAGAAATCCAATTCTAAAGTGAACCCACTTCCTATTTCTTCATCCTCTACTACTTGCCATGTAGTATATAGGGTGTTCTCATCATAAAGTTTATGACCAAGTGAAGGAATAGCTTGAGTTTGAGTCTCCCCGACGTAGATCATTTACGGCCTCGAAGTCAACGACCTTGCCCGCTCATCTCTCCGATGAAACCAACGCTAGGGTCCGGGATCCCGATGATCGCAGCGAAGGGACGTCAACACGGAGCTATTGAAGTGAAGGACCGGATCTACAAAGGTTGTAATCCCTTTCACTTGTAGCAAAGTAGTTTGCTTGCTTTTCTTTTTCGCCTTACCTCTAGTAATCGATCTAGTTTAGGGTTTCTCGGCACCGGAAAATTTGAATTTGGCATGGTAGATGCCTTGTGGAACCTCTTGAGTGTGTCTAGTAACCCTACAGTCATATGCTTACCACGTGACCCACTTCACATGCTAAACATGTGAGAGGGCCATCACATGCTTAGCATGTGACAGGTCACATGCTTAGCATGTGACCCAACCCTTTTTTTTTAACGTGGAGTTCAACTCTAAAATAATTTTATATGGCTAAAAAAAATATATTGTGGAGTTAGACTCCCCCGAAAAAAGTATTTTCTTATAGAGTTAAACTCCAAAAGAATTTCTGTAGTGGGGTTAAACTCCAAAAGAATTTTATTTGTGGAGTTGAACTCCAAAGGAATTTTATTTGTGGAGTTGAACTCCAAAAGATTTTTAAATGCGGAGTTGAACTCTGAAAGAATTTTATATGGAGTTAAACTCCTAAAAAGATTTAATATGGAGTTAAACTCCAAAAGAAAGATTTTTACTGTGAAGTTAAACTCCAAAAGTATTTTTGTAGTGGAGTTAAACTCCAAAATAATTTTTCTGGTGGTGGAGCTAAACTCCAAAATAATTTTATTTGTGGAGTTGAACTCTAAAAGATTTTCTCCTTTCTCTTTTGAGGAGAAACCTAAAATGGGTTCTCTTGAAACTCCAAGAGCTAGATCTTGGATGATAAAAAAAGTGACCCTTTTTCTTCTCTTGATGAAGTCTTAGGAGGTGGATTTATGGTAAAACTTTGTTTTAGTTTATAAAAAGAGAGAGCTAAGCTCTTGATTTATTTGAAGATGAAAAGGAAGATGAAAAACTTGAAAAAGAGAGAGTGGAGGCACAAAGCCTAGTTTTTGGGGGAATGAAAAAGTGTTACTTTATTCATCATCATGTTGCCTTTTATAGGCTTACATATTTACATATAGCCCCTTGGGCTTCACAAAAATGGCATTTTAGCTATCCCATGGCTCATGTGGCATTTCATTTTTGCACATAAGCCATGGGCTTACAGAATATTGGCTTTATGCCCATTTTGTTTACATTCATGCATAAACAATTACATAAAAATTATTTATTACATGATTTTATTGTTGGCATGGGGAGGCTGGCCGCGGGCTTGACTTAGGCATGGGCCTGCTTGACCTGGGCTTGGGCCCACCTGGCTTGGGGTTGACTTTGATTTTGACTTGGTTAACCGAGGTGTAAATTTTTCCCCAACAAATTGCCCTCCATCAATAAATGCACACAGCATATGTGGGTCGTGTGCATGAAATTGATGGATCTTCTTTTGCGTGGAGGCGACTTGCTTTGGTTCCTACTTTTTGGTATGCACTGCCCTTTTTACGACATGGACGGCCGACGCTTGATGCGTATCCGAGACAGAGTGTCCGTGGTAGACGTTTCCCTAGCCCGGAGTGATTTCGTTGGCGTTCCCCCGGCGCGGAGTGTCGCTGGTCGACGTTTCCCCGAGGCAGAGTATCGGCTGGTTAACGTGTCCCCGAGACGGAGTGCCTGCTTGACGTTTCCCCGAGACGGAGTGTCGCTGGTCGACGTGTCCCCGGCGCGGAGTGTCTGCTGGTTGACGTATCCCCGAGACGAAGTGTCGCTGTTGGACGTTTCCCTGATGCGGAGTGTCTGTGTTGGATGTTTCTCCGATGCAGAGTGTCGCTGGTTGACGTTTCCCTGATGCGGAGTGTCTGTGTTGGACGTTTCCCCGATGCAGATGTCGCTGATCGACTTTTCCCCGGCGCGGAGTGTCGCTGGTCGACTTTTCCCCGGCACGGAGTATCGCTGATCGACTTTTCCCCGGCGCGGAGTGTCGCTGGTCGACTTTTTCCCGGGACGGAGTGTCGCTGATCGACTTTTGCGCGGAGTGTCGCTGGTCGGCTTTTCCCAGGCGTGGAGTGTCACTGGTCGACTTTTCCCCGGCGCGGAGTGTCGGGTTGACTTTTCCCCGGCACGGAGTGTCGCTGATCGACTTTTCCCCGGTGCGGAGTGTTGCAGGTTGACTTTTCCCCGGCACGGAGTGTCGCTGATCGACTTTTCCCGGCGCGGAGTGTCGCTGATCGACTTTTCCCCAGCGCGGAGTGTCGCTGATCGACTTTTCCCCGGCGCGGAGTGTCGGGTTGACATTTCCATGGCACGGAGTGTCCCTGATCGACTTTTCCCCGACGCGGAGTGTCGCGGGTTGACTTTTCCCCTGCACAGAGTGTCGCGGGTCGACTTTTCCCAGGCGCGGAGTGTCGCGGGTTGACTTTTTCCCGGCGCGGAGTGTCGCTGGTCGACTTTTCCCCGGCGCGGAGTGTCGGGTTGACTTTTCCCTGGCACTGAGTGTCGCTGATCGACTTTTCCCCTGCGCGGAGTGTCGCGGGTTGACTTTTCCCCGGCACGGAGTGGCCCTGATCGACTTTTCCCCGGGGCAGAGTGTCGCTGGTCGACTTTTCCCCGGCATGGAGTGTCGCTGATCGACTTTTCCCCGGCGCGGAGTGTCGGGTTGAATTTTCCCCGGCGCGGAGTGTCGCTGGTTTACTTTTCCCCGGCACGGAGTGTCGCTGATCGACTTTTCCCCGGCGCGGAGTGTCGCTGGTCGACTTTTCCCCGGCACGGAGTGTCGCTGATCGACTTTTCCCCGGCGTGGAGTGTCGCTGGTTGACTTTTCCCCGGCACGGAGTGTCGCTGATCGACTTTTCCTCGGTGCGGAGTGTCGGTGTCACGACCCGAAGGTACGGAACGTGACTGGCACTTAGATTACGAGACGTCTAAAGGCGTACTGTAACCTAAGTCAGCCAAAGCCCGGAAAAATCTAAACCAAAAGCAAAAGAGAGTGAAGGGAAACCTTACATGAAAGCAATTTTTTTTAAATCAATCAAGTTGCATAGAATCCCTTTTTAAAAACATCAAAAATTTCCGAAAATTTAGGCATAGTCTCCCCTGTATTTTCTATCCCCCAAAATGGGTACAACAAGATAATAAACCTGTAATAAACAAATGGCATCCCCAAGCGGGAGCTAGCTCTTCGCCCAAGGCGGATCACAACCACATGAAATATAATATTAGTATCAAGAAAAGAATATAAAAGAAACGCAAAATATCAGAAAACACAACGCCGGCTCAAGTGAGCTCGACCCAAAAGAAACCACAAATATACAAATCTCTTAGTCTCACCACTAGGTCACATATACAATATAAAGTGGTAGATGGAGAATACTAGATACAATGATGGAGCAAAAAGAAATAAAGTGTGCTCGCAACCCACCTACGGGCGATGTCGCGAGTCTGAGCAAAAGGAGCTGATGATAAGATAGCCCGCCGCTACAAGGGTGACGGGTCCGACCTGCAAGACACTGTGGCACAACGGGGGTGAGTTGCCAGCTCGTGAGTAAATATAACATCTAATAAGGCAATCGTAAGAATGCACGCAATGCACCACAACATGCGTGTCCATATGTGATATAATAGCTCTAGTATGCATGCACATGTATGCAATGTCATTTCTAACTCTTTAAGTGTTTTAAATGCTAAGGGTACTGCGTTCTTAACTTTTAGAAAATGAATATCTGCATAATAGCTAAGTACCATCAAGAAATCATCTGAAAACCCGTGTCAAGCATCGACACTAAATAGGAATCATATCTATCTCAATATCGGGCTCCGTCAGTCCGGATCGGCCCATATCATAAATCTCACGACAACGGTCGGTATCCTCCGGATATCCGCCGCGCCAGACATCACCGGTAGGTAGTCTTCCCCTGCCAGGCTCATCGTCTACAACTCGATCTTCTTGCCCCGGGGTACCATACCGGGCCCACCATGTACCCGAAACGGTTCATCCACTCCTCGAATCGGGTCTCGAAATCCAACAGAAAACATGAAAACTCATGGTGGACGACACATACATCACGAGAAAACCGCAACTTTTTTTGAAAATGATAAATATAAGGTTTTGTTAAATTCTTGCGGTTTTCCCCAAAATCCAGAAATCGCAGCAATACTGAAATCCTCAAGAAAATCATAATGTCCACATGTTATATATGATAAATGTCTATGATATCAATGCATACGATGTGAATTTTGGCTAGAAATCTATATAAATATGATGATGATGCGAGGTATACGTATGCTATGCAATTTCATATATCAAGTATGAATGCAAGTGGCGATATTATGATAAACAGGTTCGATAGTGCACGTGGCATGGCAATTACCAAAGGCGTGTGTGTCACATGAATAGTGCGCGTGCAGCAGATGCCAATGGTAATGGTGTTCGTGTTCTACGAAGTGATATCGCATAAGTATAGATGAATGTCCATGCAATTTAATATACTGTTCGCTATAAGGGTATACAGTGTACATGAATGGATAAGCTAGCTAACAAAATAAATCTTGCAAAAAGTAGGGTAATCCTAACTAGAGGGGGGGCGCCTCACGCCATTCAGACGATTCCCCCATAGATGAATACATCTACTCACCTGAAATCCCCGCTAATCCGATCCGACCACCGCCTTGCCTTTACGTGCCGTGTCCGATGTTTCCCCGACCGATCCTATATTTGCACAATACCAAGCATAAGATTACAAAACCTAAAACGATGCAAGTTACAATATACAATTATCGACGCTCTCGAATTAAACATAACACGCACTCGGTGCGCGGGAAAACGCACGAAAATCGCTAACCTTTAACAAGAATCGTCATTTCGGGGAAACCGACAAAACTACAACCCGACTAGACGAAACCCCGCGTTCGCACACTCTAATAGTCTTATACGAAGCTAATTATATCGCTAACATAACGCAATTTGATCGCATTCTAATTTTTGTAAAAATCTAGTAAGCAAATTCAATACCGATTCGATGCAAACATCAAAATCTATCGATTTAGCGAGCGTATCATTACACAATTAACCATTCTAATCAATTAGATAACCAAAACCCTAACTTAATTCTAACAACCATGTTTCAAACCCTAACTCAACATCAAAACCCATTCTTGATTTTTCATGAACAAGGATTTACAACTAAATTAATACTTCAAAATTAGATTTTAGCACAAATAAACTACAAGTTAGCAAACTAGTTTAGAATTTTTACCTCACCAATTGAATCCTAGCATGATCAAGTCACCAAGAAAGCCTCCTTTCATCAAGTTTTGAACTAAATTTGGTTGAGGAGAGAGTGGATTAGGGTTTGGCTTTGAATTGAGATGGAAATTTGTGAATTTTCTATGAATTTTGGCATGAAAATTGAAGAAAAAAGAAGTGAGAACCAAGGGGAGTTGCTGCAGTTTGGGGCCGGCCAGCAGCTAGGGAAAGGAGGTGGGGAAATTTTGAAGAAGTTTCTAGGTCAACAAAACACCATATGTTCTCATTTAATGCTTTCACATCAACATTTTCACAAAAAGCCTCATTTTAATTCATTTTTTCATAAAATTTCCAACCCTAAAACCAAAAATTTGCAAGTCATCATACAATTTTACTAACACCTTATTTTAGCTTATAAAGATTCCTAATTATGAAATTTACATAATTAAATTTGTATTTATCACTAATTTAATGTATTTTAAAATGCCTAAAATAATAAAAAAAATAATTAATTACGAATTTTTTTTTATTTAACTAGAAAATTATAAGTGACATTTTAGTGACAAAATTATAGTAATATCTTATCTAAATTTTGTATAATTAAGTCTATAATGAAAAATATCTATTTGACTTTTTACGGAAAAAGCCGAAAAATTAGCCGATTACCGAAAAACTGCCTAAACGATTTTCGAAGGGTTACAATCTTCCCCCCTTAAAGAAATTCGGTCCCCGAATTTAGAATTTAACTACGCGTACCTTCAAAAAGATGGGGATATCTCTTCCTCATCTCGACCTCGGTCTCCCAGGTGACCTCCTCGCTGTTCGGGCCACGCCAAAGGACTTTGACGGACGGTATAACCTCCGATCTCAATTTCTTCACCTGCCGATCCAAAATGACAACCGGCTGCTCGGTGAAAGAAAGATCACGCTCTAGCTGGATTGTCTGGTGCAGAATCGCATGGGAAGGATCATGAAGGTACTTGCAGAGCATCGAGACATGGAATACGGGGTGAACATAAGGGAAGCTGGGCGGAAGAGCTAACCGATAAGCGACTGGACCAACACGCTCTAGGATCTCGAAAGGACCAACATATCTAGGACTCAGTTTCCCTTTCCGCCCAAATCTCATCACACCTTTCATCGGAGAGACCTTCAGGAAAACATGATCGCCAACAGCGAACTCGAGTCGGCGACGACGCTTGTCAGCATATGATTTCTGCCTGCTCTGTGCCGCTCTCATCCTGTCTCGAATCAGCTGTATCTTCTCGGTTGTCTCCTGTACAATCTGCGGCCCCAAAATACTGCTCTCCCTAAGCTCTGTCCAACATACAGGCGATCGACATCTCCTCCTATATAATGCCTCGAAAGGTGCCATCTGAATCGTCTCCTGGAAGCTATTATTGTAGGAAAACTCGATCAAAGGCAAATGACGATCCCAGCTACCACCGAAATCTAAAACACAAGCTCTGAGCATGTCCTCAAGAGTCTGAATAGTACGCTCCGACTGACCGTCTGTCTGCGAATGAAAGGCTGTGCTAAAACTCAATCGGGTGCCCAAAGCTTCCTGGAGTTTCTGCCACAATCGGCTGGTAAACTGGGTGCCACGGTCGGACACGATGCAAGTCGGAACACCATGCAGTCGCACTATCTTATCAATATAGACCTGGGCGTACTGAGAAAATCCAAAATTGGTCTTCACTGGCAGGAAGTGAGCCGCTTTCGTCAGTCGTTCAACAATCACCCATATAGAGTCATACCCTCGACTGGTCCTGGGTAGACCCATAACGAAGTCCATGGAGACCTGCTCCCACTTCCACTCAGGATGGGCAAAGGCTGTAACTCGCCGGCTGGCCTCTGGTGCTCGGCCTTGACTTGCTGACAAGTCAGGCATCTCGACACAAAGTCTATAATATCCTTCTTCATCCCGTCCCACCAGTAAACCTCTCTCAAATCATGGTACATCTTGGTGGAACCTGGATGCACACTGTATACGGATCTATGTGCCTCCTCGAGAATATCACGCCTCAGTCCTTCTGAATCTGGCACACACAGTCGAGTCCCAAATTGAAGTATCCCCTGATCATCGATCACGAACTCAGAAACTCTGCCCTGCCGAATCTGCTCAATAATCTCTAATGTACGGGCATCGCCGGACTGTACCTCGCGGATACGGTCAAGTAACTGTGGGCGTGCTCTGAAATGGGCCAGCTGTCCCCCTGTAGGAGTAAACTCGAACTGCACTCTGCTGTCACATAACACCTGCCAATCCGTCGACGACTGCATCTGCACTGCGCTCAAACAAGATAAGCTACCTCCGGGTCTTCTACTCAAAGCATCTGCCACCACATTCGCCTTGCCCGGATGGTATAAAATCTCGCAGTCATAATCTTTCACCAACTCCATCCAACGGCGCTGTCTCAGGTTCAAATCTCGCTGCTGGAAGATATACTTCAAACTCTTGTGGTCAGTGAATATCTGGCACGACTCACCGTATAGGTAATGTCACCAGATCTTAAGTGCAAATACCACTGCAGCCATCTCTAAATCATGGGTGGGGTAGTTCTTTTCGTGTTTCCTCAGCTGCCGAGAAGCATACGCCATAACTCTGTCATGCTGCATCAATACACATCCCAGCCCCACTCTAGAAGCATCACAATATACCACGAACCCGCCTGATCCTGAAGGTAATGCTAACACTGGTGCAGTAGTCAGATGAGTCTTCAACTACTGGAAACTATCCTCCCATGCCTGGGTCCAATCAAAAGGAGCCCCCCTTCCGGGTCAACCCGGTCAACGGTGCAGCAATGCGGGAGAAATCCTGGACAAAACGTCGATAATAGCCGGCCAGACCTAGAAAGCTGCGAACCTCTGTAACTGATACTGGTCTAGGCCAACGCTGAACTGCCTCGATCTTCCTTGGGTCCACACAAATACCATCTCTCGTCACCACATGACCCAAGAAATCGACACTGTCTAACCAGAATGCGCACTTGGAAAATTTGGCGAACAGCTGATGCTCCCTCAAAGTCTGCAAGGTGATACGTAAGTACTGCTCATGCTCCTCCCGGCTCCGAGAATAAACCAAGATGTCGTCAATGAACACAATGATGAACTGATCGAGATACGGCCTGAATACGTGGTTCATCAAATCCATAAATGCTGCCGGGGCATTGGTGAGCCCGAACGACATCACCAGGAACTCGTAATGACCATATCGAGTACGGAAGGCGGTCTTCGGAATATCCTCCTTCCGAACCCGCAACTGGTGATAACCTGACCGTAAATCAACCTTCGAGAAGAACCCTGCACCCTGGAGCTGATCAAATAAGTCATCAATGCGGGGTAGGGGATATCTGTTCCGCACAGTAACCCGGTTCAGCTAACGATAATCAATGCATAAACGCATACTTCCGTCCTTCTTCTTAACAAACAGGACGGGAGCACCCCAAGGTGACATACTCGGTCGGATAAGCCCTTTGTCCAGCAAGTCCTGTAACTAATCCTTTAGCTCTCTCAGCACTGCCGGGGCCATCCGATAAGGCGGTATAGAGATAGGCCCCGTGCCAGGATCAAGTCAATACAGAACTCAATCTCACGCTCTGGTGGCAGACCAGGCAGCTCGTCAGGGAATACATCAGGAAACTCTCTCGCAACAGGGACCTGGTCCAACAGAACCTCTGTGGAGCTAGTATCACAAACATAGGCTAAGAATCCCCGACACCTTTTCCTTAAGAGCTGACCAGCGCGAAGAGATGAAATCAAGCTGGGAAGGGTAGCGCTACGATCTCCCTGAATAACAAGAACCGGCTCACCAGGAAAATTGAATCTGACTGCTTTTTCACGGCAGTCCACGGATGCATAACAGGTGGCTAGCCAGTCCATACCAAGAAGAACGTCGAATTCTAGCATATCGAGGAGAATAAAATCAACTGAAGAATCTCTCTCCCCGATACGAACGGAACACGATCGGTACACAAAACGGGCAACAAAAGACTCGCCTACCGGGGTAATAACAACAAGCGGCTGATCTAACGGAGAAGACTATCGGCCCAACCTCGGTGCAAAATACGTGGATACATAGGAATGTGTGGAGCCTGGATCAAATAATACCCGTGCATCAAAAGAACATACTGGCAGAGTACCTGTCACGACGGCATTGGATGCCTGTGCATCCTGAGGAGTCAACGCGAACAGTCGGGCCTGTCCACCACTAATAGCTGGCTGTCCTCTGCCTCTACCTCGGCCTCTGCCTCTACCTCTGTCGCCTCGTCCTCTCTGAACCGGACCGCCACGCCCACGGCCTCTAGAAGCATCTGGCTGGCGTGAAGCATCATCAGGAGTAGGAAGTAAAGCTCTCTGAGAAGGTGGTGAGGGTGGTAAAGTCACATGCGGGACTGTCGCCACGCCCAGACGTCCCATGGTACAGTCTCTGACACGGTGGTACTGACTCCCGCACCGAAAACATCTTGGAGACGACTGCTGGGCCTGTGGATATGAACCAAATAACTGACCTCGTCTCAATCCTCTGCCTACACCATCTCCCGGAAATAATCTATCGCTGTGTCTACCCATCTGCCGCTGAACTGGCATATCAGTACGGATCCTCTTCGGCCCCGAAACGACCGGAGTCTCAGAAATACGCTCCTCCAAAAGTAAGGCTGCATCCATCGCGGCTGCGTATGTATCAAAGTGCTGGGTGCCGATGGCAAGGAATAGCTATGTATCAAGCCCTCGCACGAACCTCTTTATTCTCTTCTCTTTTGTGTCTACTAGGTACGGAGCATATCGAGACAACTGGGTAAACTGTATATCATACTCCGACACTGTCATCCCAGGAGTCTTGCGCAAAGACTCAAAACTACGGGCTCGAGCATCTCGGACACTCTCCGGAAGAAAACGGGCAAGAAATGCAGCTGTAAACTCATCCCAGGTCATAGAAGGCAGACCTGCAGCTCGGCCTCTCTCTACTGAGTCGTACCATGTCTGGACAAGACCCTCCAGACGAAAACTCGCAAACTCCACAATCTATCATCAGAACACCTTAACGAACGCAAATCCGAGCCATCCTATCAAGAAATGCCTGTGGGTCCTCTGTCGCATCTGTACTGGTAAAAGCTGGAGGTCTCAATCTCATGAACCCCTGTAGTGAAACATTGATAGTCTCCGTAGTAGCAGCAGGAGTGACCATCTGTGCAGCAGGTACGATCGTGGTCTATGCGGTGGAAGGAACGTCCTCGGATCTCTGTGCCCGGCTGGACTCAACTAAAGATCCCATCATCTGCCGCAACTCTTGCATGCCGGCCTCTAGTCTGGCAATATCGGTCAGGATAAGGCGGATCAGTATGACCCTGAGGGGTAGGCGTATCCTCCCGCTCGATCCTCGCCTCAGACGAGCCCGCTCGAATCTCATCCCTAGCGGCAGCCCGCTGAGCTCTTGTAGTCTTTGGCGGCATCGAAGCTGGAATAAGAAACAGGACTGATAAGATCATTGCAATTGAATCAAGAAATCAAGAAAGGAATTACAAGCAATTATGTCCTAAGGTCACTTAGGCGGAGTACCGTATCGTAAGTATGCCGCGGATCATACCCACGCTACGCCACTCTGCTTAAGTCACCTACTCCATCTACAAGGTCGTCCTACACTCAGAAAGGTAAAACCTACGCTCTGATACTAACTTTGTCACGACCCGAAGGTACGGAACGTGACTGGCACTTAGATTACGAGACGTCTAAAGGCGTACCGTAACCAAAGTCAGCCAAAGCCCAGAAAATCTAAACCAAAAGCAAAAGAGAGTGAAGGGAAACCTTACATGAAAGCAATTTTTTTAAATCAATCAAGTTGCATAGAATCCCTTTTTAAAAACATCAAAAATTTCCGAAAATTTAGGCAGAGTCTCCCCTGTATTTTCTATCCCCCAAAATGGGTACAACAAGATAATAAACCTGTAATAAACAAATGGCATCCCCAAACGGGAGCTAGCTCTTCGTCCAAGGCGGATCACAACCACATGCAATATAATAGTAGTATCAAGAAAAGAGCATAAAAGAAACGCAAAATATCAGAAAACACAACCACGGCTCAAGTGAGCTCGACCCAAAAGAAACCACAAATATACAAATCTCTCAGTCTCACCATTAGGTCACATATACAATATAAAGTGGTAGATGGAGAATACTAGATACAATGATGGAGCAAAAAGAAACAAAGTGTGCTCGCAACCCACCTACGGGCGATGTCGCGAGTCTGAGCAAAAGGAGCTGATGATAAGATAGCCCGCCGCTACAAGGGTGACGGGTCCGACCTGCAAGACACTGTGGCACAACGGGGGTGAGTTGCCAGCTCGTGAGTAAATATAACATCTAATAAGGCAATCCTAAGAATGCACGCAATGCACCACAACATGCGTGTCCATATGTGATATAATAGCTCTAGTATGCATGCACATGTATGCAATGTCATTTCTAACTCTTTAAGTGTTTTAAATGCTAAGGGTACTGCGTTCTTAACTTTTAGAAAATGAATATCTGCATAATAGCTAAGTACCATCAAGAAATCATCTGAAAACCCGTGTCAAGTATCGACACCAAATAGGAATCATATCTGTCTCAATATCGGGCTCCGTCAGCCCGGATCGGCCCATATCATAAATCTCACGACAACGGTCGGTATCCTCTGGATATCCGCCGCGCCAGACATCACCGGTAGGTATTCTTCCCCTGCCAGGCTCATCGTCTACAACTCGATCTTCTTGCCCCGGGGTACCATACCGGGCCCACCATGTACCCGAAACGGTTCATCCACTCCTCGAATCGGGTCTCGAAATCCAACAGAAAACATGAAAACTCATGGTGGACGACACATACATCATGAGAAAACCGCAACTTTGTTTTGAAAATGATAAATATAAGGTTTTGTTAAATTCTTGCGGTTTTCCCCAAAATCCAGAAATCGCAGCAATACTGAAATCTTCAAGAAAATCATAATGTCCACTTGTTATATATGATAAATGTCTATGATATCAATGCATACGATGTGAATTTTGGCTAGAAATCTATATAAATATGATGATGATGCGAGGTATACGTATGCTATGCAATTTCATATATCAAGTATGAATGCAAGTGGCGATATTATGATAAACAGGTTCTATAGTGCACATGGCATGGCAATTACCAAAGGCGTGTGTGTCACATGAATAGTGCGCGTGCAGCAGATGCCAATGATAATGGTGTTCGTGTTCTACGAAGTGATATCGCATAAGTATAGATGAATGTCCATGCAATTTAATATACTGTTCGCTATAAGGGTATGCAGTGTACATGAATGGATAAGCTAGCTAACAAAATAAATCTTGCAAAAAGTAGGGTAATCCTAACTAGAGAGGGGGCGCCTCACGCCATTCAGACGATTCCCCCATAGATGAATACATCTACTCACCTGAAATCCCCGCTAATCCGATCCGACCACCGCCTTGCCTTTACGTGCCGTGTCCGATGTTTCCCCGACCGATCCTATATTTGCACAATACCAAGCATAAGATTACAAAACCTAAAACGATGCAAGTCACAATATACAATTATCGACGCTCTCGAATTAAACATAACACGCACTCGGTGCGCGGGAAAACGCACGAAAATCGCTAACCTTTAACAAGAATCGTCATTTCGGGGAAATCGACAAAACTACAACCCGACTAGACGAAACCCCGCGTTCGCACACTCTAATAGTCTTATACGAAGCTAATTATATCGCTAACATAACGCAATTTGATCGCATTCTAATTTTTGTAAAAATCTAGTAAGCAAATTCAATACCGATTCGATGCAAACATCAAAATCTATCGATTTAGCGAGCGTATCATTACACAATTAACCATTCTAATCAATTAGATAACCAAAACCCTAACTTAATTCTAACAACCATGTTTCAAACCCTAACTCAACATCAAAACCCATTCTTGATTTTTCATGAACAAGGATTTAAAACTAAATTAATACTTCAAAATTAGATTTTAGCACAAATAAATTACAAGTTAGCAAACTAGTTTAGAATTTTTACCTCACCAATTGAATCCTAGCATGATCAAGTCACCAAGAAAGCCTCCTTTCATCAAGTTTTGAACTAAATTTGGTTGAGGAGAGAGTGGATTAGGGTTTGGCTTTGAATTGAGATGGAAATTTGTGAATTTTCTATGAATTTTGGCATGAAAATTGAAGAAAAAAGAAGTGAGAACCAAGGGGAGTTGCTGCAGTTTTGGGCCGGCCAGCAGCTAGGGAAAGGAGGTGGGGAAATTTTGAAGAAGTTTCTAGGTCAACAAAACACCATATGTTCTCATTTAATGCTTTCACATCAACATTTTCACAAAAAGCCTCATTTTAATTCATTTTTTCATAAAATTTCCAACCCCAAAACCAAAAATTTGCAAGTCATCATACAATTTTACTAACACCATATTTTAGCTTATAAATATTCCTAATTATGAAATTTACCTAATTAAATTTGTATTTATCAATAATTTAATGTATTTTAAAAAGCCTAAAATAATAAAAAAATTAATTAATTACGAATTTTTTTTATTTAACTAGAAAATTATAAGTGACATTTTAGTGACAAAATTATAGTAATATCTTATCTAAATTTTGTATAATTAAGTCTATAATGAAAAATATCTATTTGACTTTTTACGGAAAAAACCGAAAAATTAGCCGATTACCGAAAAACTGCCTAAACGATTTTCGAAGGGTTACAGTCGGGTTTTGTAACACTTTGATTTTTCCGTTAGAATGTTTTTGTGATAATTAGTATTTGTGCATGTTGTTATATTAGTGTTCATAGGATTATTAGTTATTTAGTCGTGTTTAGTAATTGGAAAATTTTCCTTTGTAGTGGACACTTGCACACTTAGCCGTTTTTGAGACATAGGTTTAAGTGTTAGCCATATTCTTTTGGCATGGTTGCTAACTTATTCCCCACCATTTTAATCTTTTCAAAACCCCATTTTATAATTCAAATCCAATAAACAAATGAGCATGGTGTTAGGTATGAAACTTTGACTTTTGACCCCTTTTCTTCTCTCTTCTCTCTCTTTCCCCCATTCTGAAATCCAGCAGCAATTCCAGCAGCAAAAACCCCCATTTTTCTCCATATTCTCTTCTCTTTTCATTTCCCTTTGATCCCCAAACAAAACCCTACACAATCAACACATTTTCATCACAAAACCATAGGAAAAGTGAGCTTTTTGAGGTGTTTGAAGCAAAATCTGCATAATTGAGGGAAAAGCTGAGACTTTTGGTGTTTTGCAAGGTTCTTAGAAGGTATAAACTCATGTCTTAACCTCTTTTTCCATAGCTTGTAGTATTCTTTAGCAAAGATCTCATTTTTGTGCATTTTTAGTGATATTAAAGGATATTTGTGAAGTATATGTTAGATTGGTGTTCTCATAGTTTAGTTAGCTCCTTTAAGTGTTATTAGAGCTATTTTAACCAGGTTGTACTTCAGGTTTGCCCAAAAATACCCTAAAGTTCCATTTTAGTGCAAAAGTGTGGATTTTAACTAGATATAAGGCCCTGTAGGATCTGCTGCTACCCGAGATATTTCAAAGTGAAACTAGAGGTTACTGTTGCATGTATGGGGGGTATAGAGTGCACACACCAAACCTGGGAGCCCAATTCCCTGCCCAGGCCGCCGAAATAATCATTCTGGCCGCAAATTGCGGCCAGATGGGGGAGTTTTGGGTTGGGGTTTGGGGTGTTGGTATCTGCTGCTATGTGGGTTATTTTGGTATATATAGTTTTGCAATATATTTCCTGTATCAAAATCTTGAGCATAATACCTATTTTCCCGTATTTTTAGTCTTCGCGACACGCGTGATACGTGTTTGTGGGTTTTGGGTTTCTGCGTATCGCGACGCGTCGGAGTGGCTTCAGGCGCGTAATCACACGTTTTAGCGTATCGCGCACACGCGCGCTTGGTTCACGACACGAGTTACTAGTTCGGCCTTAATGTCGTGTTTGTGTGACTTCAAGCTTATGTATGATGTATTGTGTAATTCTAGGTTCGCAGGCGAGTACGACGGACGCCGCGCAGAAAGGGAAACAAGTTGTTGGCTATACCTAGCGAGAGACTACTGTAAGTAGATTTAACATCTACGGGGATATCGCCCGCATGGCGTTCTACGTCAGCGCTGATAGGACCTTATAGCTACATTTACATACATTGACTGTGCATGGTTACTATTTAGTGCATACTGCATTCCCTGCTATATGGTTATAAACTAGAATTGATAGAACACCGCACCATTACTAACGGTCCATGTTGCACGAGCACTATCCTGCATGTTACACACACACTGTTAGTAATTGCCCTGACACTCACACTGTAGAATTTTCATCGGATCATTATATTGTAGCTCATCTATATGTGACATGACTTGATATTCATACTTGATGCATATATCACATCGGATCATTATATTGTAGCACATCTATATATGACTTGACATGATATTTATATTTGATGCACATATCATATCGGATCATTGACTTGCATATTGATTTGGATTACATGTGATTTCTGGATTTGGGAACCGTGGCTATTTCAAATATGTAATCATTTAAAAACCCGGTTCCCTTGATATGATATTTCGGTGCGTCCACCATGTGTTTCCTCGGTGGTAGAGTGATATATGTGAACCCGAATCGAGGAGCTGGTTGAGGCCGATTACGGGTACATGGTGGACCCGGTATGGTACCCCGGGTGAGAACGGTTTCGCTGTGTAGTAGACGGTGAGCCTGGCAGAGGGACTACTACCTACCGGTGATTGGTTGGACCTGACAGTTATCCGGAGGGTACTGATCAGAGTCTATAGATGGATGCGGGGTGATCCGTACTGCCGGGGCCGAGGGCCGATACCGCAGACGGAGCCCGTGGGCTGACCCGGACTGACGGGGCCCGATGGATGAGGATTTGCGAGTCGATGCTGGACACGAGTATTTATGATATTTGGGTGCCGATGTTGGGCACTCGGGATTCTCAGAGATGTACATGATTTGAGGGCCGATGAGAGTGCCGGCGCCTGAGCTTTTTGGGGATCTGGGTGCATTGATGGACACCGATTATATATTCCACGATGACATTCCGTGTAGATGTTATATTGCCCATGCTCAGCATTTATTACTATACCTCATCCTGTAGTTATATTACCTGATAGAGCACTTGCATGATTATTGCACATACTGCTTATCACATATTGATATCATCTGTTGGCATATGATAGAGTAGCGCAGTACGTGCATGCTTGCGATTACCTTTATATGTTATCTCTATTCACGAGTTGGCAACTCACCCCCGTTGTGCCACAGTGTTTGCAGGTTGCCCTTCGGAGTAGTCGCGGCAGGTTGCGTTTTGCATCTTTTGACACAGATACCCCTATAGTTGGTGTACTAGCTCTTTGCTGATAGGTGGGTTTTGTACGGTATCTGTTTATCTTTCAGTTATGTACATTGTTGTATCTAGTATTCTCCATCTACCATGTATGTATTTGACTTAGAGATAGTGTGAGGACGATGATGTATATTACTGGTATTCTGGTGTCGAGCTCGTTGTGAACCGACTGTACTTGGAGTTTGTTCTATCTATCTGTGATGTTCCCACTTATGGATCTTGATCTTCGCTACGGCGTCGTATATTGCTATCTTGGTGATTGTTTACTTAGATTTCTTATCATGTTAGTAAGTGCTTTCATTTTAAACTTATAACACTCTATACTTTCACTGGTTTGATTTCTGGGTTTTCGGTTCACTTAGTCGCGTTACGCCTGTAGACGTTACGTGGTTAAGTGCCGGTCACGGGCCAAACTTTGGGTCGTGACAGGTTTACTTTTCCCCGGCACGGAGTGTCGCTGATCGACTTTCCCCAGCGCGGAGTGTCGGGTGGACTTTTCCCCGACACGGAGTGTCGCTGATCGACTTTTCCCCGGCGCGGAGTGTCGCTGGTTGACTTTTCCCCGGCACGGAGTGTCGCAGATCGAGTTTTCCCCGGCGCGGAGTGTCGGGTTGACTTTTCCCCGGCACGGAGCGTCGCCGATCGACTTTCCCCGGCGCAGAGTGTCGGGTTGACTTTTCCCCGGCACGGAGTATCGCTGATCGACTTTTCCCCGGCGCGGAGTGTCGGGTTGTCAATTCCCCGGCACGGAGTGTCGCTGATCGACTTTTCCCCGGCGCGGAGTGTCGCTGGTTGACTTTTCCCCGGCACAGAGTGTCGCTGATCGATTTTTCCCCGGCGCGGAGTGTCGCTGGTGGACTTTTCCCCGGCATGGAGTGTCGCTGATCGACTATCCCCGGCACGGAGTGTCGGGTTGACTTTTGTAAGTGCACGGCGGCGCCCCGGCCTCCATCCCGAGGCCAAATGCGGAAGCGATGGTTAACTTTAATTTTCAAACCGGCACCACCGCGCACTATAAACCCGGATCGGGCCATTAACTAGTCCTAGCTAACTACAAGATGGGGAAGAGAGATATACCGAGCGATCCGTGTCCTCCGGTCTTCTCGCCGTCGTCCCGATCTTCCGTGGAATGTCCGGTCTCCACCTCCACGCCGGAAGGGCACCACGTCGCCGACTTCTTTTACGGGCTCCCGCCTCTATACCGAGGCAACTCGGGCACGAAGTTGGCGAGTCGACGTGCCCAAGATTTGCTGTAGAATGTGTAGTGGAACTTGTGTCTCCTTTGGGGTAGTGGAGGTTGCCTTTTCAGATGGTGGAGGAATAGACTTTTGAGATGAACTAGAGAGCCTTTTTTCTTAGCACAATTAGAAAGCCAAATACCACACATGAAAAATGAATCCCTCATACACCACAAAATTTGGCCGGACCCTCTTCATTGTGCGAGTGGAGAGATAGAGAGATGTCAAGGGGTGGGTGGAATGCAATGATACAAGAGAGAGAGAAAAGTGATGATGAGAAACAATGATCACACCACAAGTCCTACACTCCATCAACTATCAAAATACAAAGGTCAAGCCATCATCAACAAAAGAAAGTCAAGGGATGGTCCTCCATCATGATCCAACAATATGCATTGACCCCTTTCCAAATTGCTTATTTGCACAATTGCAAATAAGCCCTCCTCCACCAATCTTCGGCCAATGAAGGATACAAAGAAATATGGCTGAAACGGAAAGCAAACTGGCAACTCCAGAAAAACAGATCCTGTAATAAATTACAGGAAAACCCCGATACTGTGTATACACACCCGCATTTGTATTCCGACCGAATACAAATGCAATGAGACAAAATCTACACTGTACTATACTAGGATCCGGCTTATACCAAAGCCGGCTAGTATTATCGTTCCGATCTTGATCCGTGCAATACCGCACGTATCTGATCGAACCCTGCCATATATCCATACGGCCTCTAGTACAAACCGTCCGATCCTGATCCGTGCAATACCGCACGTATCTGATCGAACCCTGCCATATCTCCATACGGCCTCTACAGCGTTTCGCCCGAAAACCTGAGCAACTGAATGTGGGGGACTCTAAAGACTCGTCAACACCTTGGTTGTGGATTTAACCACTAGCACGTCAGAGGTATAAGCCAATACATAACGGGCTACCAGGTATTGACCAAAAGGGACGTCGATGAGCGAACTCATCCTGACACCCTACTGAGCCTGTCAGTGACAATATCCGTACAGTCCGGTCCGTTCGTCTATGAGCATCGCATGGCGGGCCTAGGGGGTTGGTAAAAGTCAGACCCCCAAAAGCGGTACAAGTCGTGTCGGAGTGTAGCCCAGAACACCCTGAGATACTACTGGAATACCTACCAGTAAATCTCCTGCCTCGGCCGAGGGCTTCGTGTAATGGCTCTCCTAGACATAGCGCGACCTCACCCCCAATACCGAGAGAGACGAACCCCTGAAGATCCGCTCACTGCCTCCATGTGGCTCGGGACTGTACCCAACTAAAACCTGTTTGCACGTCTCCTTTGAGCGTGGTAGGGTAGTAATCAAAGTACAGTGGGAACTCACACGAGACAAATGACGATCCCCAGGTCGATGAACTAACCTGTACACATGTCACCAGGGAACTGCTATCTGACGTCAGGTATAAGATCAACTAGCATGTTCTCGGCGAGTCCTGTCCGATGTAGTCATAACCCAATAAGCACCTGTATACATCTTAGGTGAACCAACTGACACCAGTGGCTTGTGAGACCGGCCACCGCCCCTCGTCGGGGTCTCGACTGTATACACTAGTCTACTCTGGAGTATCGATGCGCTGTCTCGAAACTCCCACGACTAGGGACCTTTTAAGGATATGCTTATAGACTGCCAGCTCTCACGTATATGATCGCCCTCATACTGCTGGCAGTCAAGCAAGAATCCTAGGGGCTCTATCAACGTGTAATAGAGACATGTCAGGTCACCTAAAGCAGTACACGATGATAAAGGTAAACCAGATAGCATACTATCATCTTGAGTAAGACTGTCCTACCGAGATAGGTCCTCCCTCAATCATTGCAATCACGTGCCTGTGATCCAATAATTGACTCTGAGGGCACTATCTCCAACAATCTCCCACTTGCACTCAAGGCTAATTATTGCGATGTCGCATACTCACAGCCCGTATGATACCGAACACCCAACTCCTCTACTAGTCAGTCTCACAAACCTCGTTTGCGAAACTATTGCGTTCGAGGAATAGCCTCAGTGAGTGGATATGCCCTGTTGTTTCTTTCTATGTCTCTCTATATCTCAAGTTCGTGGAGAAAGCCATCTCCCGAAATGAGCAATACCTTTCTTAGAATGTGTCTGGATGTCTGATGGGACCTAGCTCATAAATGAACTCCAAATCCATACTTCTTAGACTGTATCGTCAACTGAACTTAATCAGTATCCTGCGCCATGCCTCCCTCAGTATTGCCTTGGACCACCTGTCCAAAATACTGCCCCTCATCAGCGGGAAAAATTATAACTCTGACAACCTCCTTGTCGTCCAGGTGACCTTGGAAGCCTGGAATGATAACTGTCTCCCGAATGAGGCTGTCGTTATCATATCCCTAGAACATCCACTTATGTTCTAAAACTACTTCCGACTGTTTCTCCAGGATTGGATCAATGTCAACTTATTGCATCTAGTGAAAGAAGAACATCCGGTGTGGTACTTGACATCTCATGATTGACTCAAATGCCTGAGCAGGTGATCTGCCAATCATGCACATCCCTCTCCCCTTTAGTCTGTAAGACACCTTTAGAGAGGGTGACTCCATCACCTGCAGGTACACCACCATGTCAGGAGTCGTCCATTCTAAATACTCTTAGAATGCTGTCTAAGTACCCTGATTGGGAAACCACCCAAATCTAGATCTAAAACCATTGATCCAGTAACCAGTATGTCTGATATAATGTCCAAGTCCTATGTGGAGAAACTACTGTGTGACGACCAAAGTATAACCGATCGTAGTATAGGAATATCACTTCCTACTCTGTGTATGTCATCCAAATACCATGACATCACACCCTACTACCTTCTCAACAGATCCATCCCCTATTCTGATGAAGTCAAACCTATGACTGTCACGTCAGAAATAGATGATCTATCTCCGCTACATCTGCTTTAGTCTATAAATAGACATAAGCCACCTGTCCACCAATACTTCCGCCGCTCCCACTGACTACGACAACCCTCTGGCAGATTCATATACACGTACACTTCTAAAGCTAGTTTAGAACGACGCTATACTCATCCTCCCGCAGGGTCTCGCAACCTGGAACAACAGTAATGGCAGGTGTGGGTAAACAAGAACTTCCCTGTCACAGTCCTTGAGGCTACCGTAGTACCTCTCGGGTGCCTGAAGTTACCCACCTTATCTGCGGAGTGGCCAATGGAATGTCAATCCAGATTGAATCTTTAGGTTCCTATCAAATCTTCAGTAATCGTTTGTGGTTTTGGAATCACTTCCAGTTCTACCATACTCCCACTACTGTTTTCTGAAAAAATCCATTTTTATTAAAACGGTGGCGAGTTTAGAACAATATTTCTATTGATCTTCCAGATGGTAGAAAATCAACCTTCGTCATAGCCTGGGTCAACCCACAAACAGCCATTACAGAAATGTGCCTTGAGTTATCCAGAGTCTGGTTTTAATCATAAGCCGGACAACTCCCCGTACCTTAACAATGTTAAGATATGAACTGTTCTATATCCAATATAGAACCAGAGGCACCGATTTAATTGAACCAGATTCAAATCATGCAGCTATCTCCAGTGCATGTCAACTAAATGGAAGGAGGCCGATCAGCGTTACTCAACTTAGGAATGCTTCCAATTATGAGTAACCTGAAAGAGAAGCAAGTTCTCTTAATCACTACTATCAACTGAATACCATATACAAGTATCTACATCTTCGATCACTTTGAAGAATCCCGATACTTGCAATACCTGGTTCTCTACTTTATTCAAATACCTATAACTTCTCAAAATTCGGACCCTGTGTTTCCACGAAACACCTGTCTAAAAACTAGAGAAGTCATAAGTAAACCGAATATAGTACGAGGACCAACCCCTCTGTCCTAATGGACCCTGGACAACATACAATACTCTATATAAGTCCCTTGAGTCTGATAACTCATTCACGGTGTGTCGTAGGTTGAAAACTGTACTGTGGTTATGAAGAATTACACCGCTGTTTAATGCTCCTTACCTAACCATCCACTGATATAGGTAAATGTCACAGACATAATTTCAAAATGGTATATCTCACTCTATGAAAATAGACGTACAGATATGTCACGACCCGCACGGTACGGAACGTGACTGGCACTTAAGTTTACGAAACGTCTCAAGATGTCCGAAAAATAAGTAAGCCAAAGCCCAGAAAACCAAACCAAATAAGCAAAAGAGTGAAGAAAACCCAATCAATTGAAAGCGAGTTTATCAAATAAGTCATATAAAACCCTTTTTAAAAACAATAACAATTTTTCCGAAAATTTCGGCAGAGTCTCCTTTGTAAATACTAGCCCCCAAAATGGGTACAACAAGAATATATATGAATCCAACAAATATGGCATCCCCAAGTGAGAGCTAGCTCTTCGCCACAAGGCGGTCACAAATCCCACGCAATATAAAGCAACAACATGCGAAATAACCATAATGAAGCATAAGAAAACAGCATGTCGACTCAAGTGAGCTCGACCCCAAAATACAGCATAAAAGTCCACAAACCTCACAGTCTCATCTCTAGGTCAATATACAATAATACTGGTAGATACAGTAGATGGAGTGCACTAGATACAAAGAATATACAAGGTGGTACAAAAATAATAATATAACCCACCTAAGAGCAAAACCACGAGTCCAGGCAAAATAGCAAAATAAGCAAGTGCGTCCGCCGCTACTGTACTGACGGAGCGGACCTGCAAAAGGCTGTGGCACAACAGGGGTGAGTTGCCAACTCGTGAGTAATAAATAACATCTACACAGGCTATCGAATGCATGCACACAAGCTTTCTAGCATCTAAATATAAGTAAGGCAGGACATAATGGCAAGTATGTATGCAATATGAATATACTAGCAGGTATGAATGCAATGCGAATCAACTCGTGATCTGAATGTGTAAATATAAGAAATCATGTTTTTCACTTTAAGAATCTCTTTTGAAATACCAGCACAATACCAATAGAATCAACCAGAACCTGTGTCCAGCAACGACACCTCAAAACTATCACAAATCTCATATATCCATGTCATCGTATCTCTGGCCTCAGCCATCCGGCTGACCCAGCTCAATATCAAAATCTCAACATCTCGCGGCCACGGTCGGGATCCTCTGGATATCCGCTGTGCCAAACAGTCACCGGTAGGTAATCCGTCCCCTGCCAGGCTCAACGTCAACACCACATTCATCTTGCCCCGGGGTACCATACCGGGCCCACCATGTACCCGTGACGGTTCCTCCACTCCTCGACACGGATCTCGAAAACCACAGCAAACTCATGGTGGACGACACTTTAGATCAATAGAAAATCGCAATTACATATTTTAAAAACACAATAAGTTTAGAAATTTTGCGGTTTTCCCCTGAAATCCAGAAATATCATAAAATCTCAAGAATCCTCATAAGTGCATATATCAATGGGGATGAATGCATATGGTATCAATAATTAAGCTACGATGTATGATTAATAGACTAGGCATGAACAAGTAATATGATGAGGTACATGCACATGAATAGCAATCCTACGATTTCATTTTAAGGAATTAAAGGCAATAGCACAGGTTTAAGCATCAATTAGTAAAAGGTTTCAAATTATAGGTTATCTAGTGTGGTGGCATGGCAATTACCAGGGCGTGTGTGTAAGCATGAATAGTGCTCGTGCTGCATATAAAAACCCTGGCAATGGTGCAGGTGTCCTATAAAATGGGTTCGTATATGTATGTCAATATAAGGCATGAATGTAGCAAATAATCATACAAGTATTACACCCCTAATTACTAACATTACTAAGAATCTTTTAAGTTACTAAAACTATCGGGCGGCTTGCGCCATCCAACGATAGTCCCCCGTAGATGTTACATCTACTCACAGGAATCCCTAGCTAGTCACGTCCAATGACCGCTTTCCCCTTTCGTGCCGCGTCTGACGTCTCCGCGACCGAACCTGGAATTTACATCAATACCAAACATAAGGTTACAAATGAAGAACGATGCAATTCCCTAACGAAAATACCAATGTTCACAAGCTAGGTACAACGTGCACAAGGTGCGCGGAACACACGTGAAAATCGCAAAAACTGCAAAAATCGCCGATTTGGTCGCCCGGCAAAACCAAAACCCGACTACTCAAAAATCCGCACTCACACATCTTAAAAGTCATAGGATACGCTAAAAATGTCATCAAGACATCGCAATTAATTCATCACAATATTTTAGTAAAAACTAGTAAGCACAAAAGACATCCAAAATCGTGCAAACTTCGCGGATTTACGATAAAGTGCACACAACCTCGCGCAAACACCCAAATTAACCATAGATAGCCACTACATTAGTTTTAAACCATTAGCAATGCTTAAAAAACCTAATTTCTATAAACAAAACCTTTCTTGATTTTCATAATTAGCAATTTGGATCCAAAACTAAACATGACAATACCAAATTAACACTAATTTGAAGCCCACACAAATAAAGTAACCTCATTAACTTAGATTAGCAACAACTAGATAGAAAAATAGATTTAATTAACTAAATAATGATTTATAAAACCCTAGTTTAATTTCAACCATGAACTTTTAAAAATCTAGAATGAAACTAACACTAAATTAACACTAAAACAATCTAATTTAAGAAACTTAATAAAAGAATTTAATTGGGAAGAATTTATACCTCAACTAGAGATCTAGCAAGAACAATTTGCTTCCAAAGATGCCTCCTTTCACCAAGATTTAAACTAAAGTGGGTGTGAGAAGAGATGGATTAAGCTTTTGTGTTGAATTAGTGAAGGATTTGTTGATTTTTCTTGGATTTTGATGGAATTTAGAGGCAAATGAGAAGGAGAATTTTGGGGAACAAAAATAAAATGGGGCTGCTGCTGGATTCGAGCAGGGAGGGAAGGAATGGGGAGAGGTGTGAATGGTTGTGGAATTGTCAAAAGTCAAGGCAACCATTCCCAAGTACTATACACAAATTAATATAATTTAATCCATTCACATATCATAATGTTCACAAGAGTGAAGACCCAAAACAAAAAAAGAAAGAGAGAAGTTCCTGCTATGGTGGGCCGGCCAAGTGGAAATGAGGATTGGTGAGAGAGTGTAAAAAAATTCCTATGCAAAAAGACCCCCCGACAAGCTCAAAATTGCAAGTTTAAGCTTAAATTCAATAAATTTCGTTTCCTATAATAAAAATTAGTTAAAAATCAAAATAAAATACTAAAAATTTATGTTACAACTAGATTTTAATTAACATGATTTTAAAGCTTAATTTTAGCCCATTTAAATTTGTATTTATCGCTAATTTAATGTATTTTCTTACCGGCTTAAAATAATATTAAAAATTGAAAAATAGGGAAAATTTTTTAAATGACCAAAATTTAATAAGTAACTCATTAGCTACTAAAAAAAAGCAATTACCTATCCATTTTAGGTATAACTAGTCCTAAACTGCAAAATAACAAAAAGACGGTTTACGGAAAAATACCGAATTTTCACCGATTTTCAGGAAAACTTCAAAACGACTTTTCAAGACGCTACAATCTCCCCTCCTTAAAGAAATTCGGTCCACGAATTTAAAAATATAACTACGCGTACCTTCAAAGAGATGGGGATATTGTTGGAGATAGTGCCCTCAGAGTCAATTATTAGGTCACAGGTACGTGATTGCAATGATTGATGGAGGACCTATCCCGGTAGGACAGTCATACTCGAGATGATAGTATGCTATCTGGTTTACCTTTATCATCGTGTACTGCTTTAAGTGACCTGACACGTCGCTATTACACGTTGATAGAGCCCCTAGGATTCTTGCTTGACCATCAGCAGTATGAGGGCGATCATATAAGTGGGAGCCTGGGGTCTATAAGCATATCCTTAAAAGGTCCCTAGTCGTGAGAGTTTCGAGACAGGGCATCGATTCTCCATAGTAGACTAGTGTATACAGTCGAGACCCCGACGAGGGGCGGTGGCCGGTCTCACAAGCCACTGGTGTCAGTTGGATCACCTAAGATGTATACAGGTGCTCATTGGGTTATGAGTACACCGGACAGGACTCGCCGGGAACATGCTAGTTGGTCATATACCAGACGTCAGATGGCAGTTCCCTGGTGACATGTGTGCAGGTTAGTTCATCGACCTGGGGATCGTCATTTGTCTCGTGTGAGTTCCCACTGTACTTTGATTACTACCCTACCACGGCTCAAAGGAGTCGTGCAAACAGGTTTTAGTTGGGTACAGTCCCGAGCCACATGGAGGCAGTGAGCGTATCTTCAGGGGTTCGTGTCTCCCGGTATTGGGGGTGAGGTCGTGCAGTGTCTAGGAGAGCCATTACACAAAGCCCTCGGCCGAGGCAAGGAGATTTACTGGTAGGTATTCCAGTAGTATCTCAGGGTGTTCTGGGCTACACTCCGACACGACTTGTACCGCTTTTGGGGGTCTGACTTTTACCAACCCCCTAGGCCCGCCATGCGATACTCATAGACGAACGGACCGGACTGTACGGATATTGTCACTGACAGGCTCAGTAGGGAGTCAGGCTGAGTTCGCTCACAGACGTCCCTTTTGGTCAGTACCTGGTAGCCCGTTACGTATTGGCTTATACCTCTGACGTGCTAGTGGTTAAATCCACAACCAAGGTGTTGACGAGTCTTTAGAGTCCCCCACATTCAGTTACTCAGCTTTCGGGCGAAAGGTTGTAGAGGCCGTATGGAGATATGGCAGGGTCCGATCAGATACGTGCGGTATTGCACGGATCAGGATCGGACAGTTTGTACTATAGGCCGTATGGTTATATGGCAGGGTTCGATCAGATACGTGCGGTATTGCACGGATCAGGATCGAACGGATAATACTAGCTGGCTTTGGTATAAGCCGGATCCTAGTATAGTACAGTGTAGATTTTGTCTCATTGCATTTGTATTTCGGTCGAAATACAGATGCGGGTGTGTATGCACAGTATCGGGGTTTTCCTGTAATTTATTACGGGACCAGTTTTCTGGAGTTGCCAGTTTGCTTTCCGTTTTGGCCAATTTCCATTGTTCCGTTCATTGGCCGAAGATTGGTGGAGGAGGGCTTATTTGCATTGTTGCAAATAAGTATTTGTGGAGGGGGTATTTGCTTATTGTTGTATCATGATAGTCTCTCATTGACCTTGACTTCTAGCTATCATGATTGCTTGACTTTTAGTGGTCATGATGGTTGTTGATGGTTGGAGTTGTATGTGGTTTTGCTTATGATCATATTTTTTCATGATTCCCTTTTGCATTATTGTTCCACCCACCCCCTTGTCTTTGTTTTTTCTCTCTCCAATCACACATGGAAAAGGGGGGGCCGGCCATTCCAATTGAAAGGTGATTTTCATTTTCATGAGTGGCAATTTTTGGTTCTCTTGATGCTCCAAAAATCACACAAGAAGACTCTCCAAAATTCCAAGTTCAATTCCTCCACCAATGGCAACCTCCACTACCCCAAAAAGAGACACAAGTTCTACTACACATTCTACAGCGAATCTTGGGCACGTCGAGTAGCCGACTTCGTGCCCGAGTTGCCTCGGCATTGAGGTGGGAGCCCGTAAAAGAAGTAGGCGATGTGGTGCACTTCCGGCGACGAGGAGGAAACGGGACATTCCGCAGGAGATCGGGTCGATGATAAGAAGACCGGAGGACTTGGATCGTCGGTATATCTCTATTCCCTTTCTTGTTGTTAGCTAGGACTAATTAATGGTTCGATCCGGGTATTAGTGCGCGGCGGTTTGCCAGTTCAAGAAAATTTAAGTTTATCACCGCTTCCACATTTGGCCGTCGGTTTGACGGCCGGGGCTCCGCCGTGCACTTACAGATATTTCTTCCTCATCTCGCCCTCGGTCTCCCAGGTAACCTCCTCGCTGCTCGGGCTACGCCAAAGGACCTTAACGGTTGGTATAATCTTCGATCTCAACTTCTTCACCTGCCGATCCAGGATGGCCACCGGTTGCTCTGCAAAGGAAAGGTCGCGCTCCAGCTGGACTGTAGGGTGCTGAATAGCATGCGAAGGGTCGTGAAGGTACTTGCGGAGCATCGAAACATGGAAGACGGGGTGAACATCGGGAAAGCTGGGTGGAAGGGCCAAACGATATGCAACTGCACCGACACGCTCGAGAATCTCGAAGGGACCTACGAATCTAGGGCTAAGCTTCCCCTTTCGCCCAAAACGCATCACGCCCTTCATCGGAGAGACCCTCAGAAAAACATGGTCGCCAACTGCGAACTCTAATCTGCGACAGCGCCTGTCCGCATAGGATTTCTGCCTGCTCTGAGCCGCTCTCATCCGGTCTCGGATAAACTGTATCTTCGCTGTCGTCTCCTCAACAAGCTGCTGCCCCAAAATACTACTCTCGCTGAGCTCTGTCCAACAGACGGGCGATCTGCATCTTCTCCCATACAATGCCTTAAAAGGTGCCATCTGAATAGTATCCTGGAAGCTGTTGTTGTAGGAGAACTCCACTAGAGGTAAATGACGATCCCAGCTACCGCCGAAGTCTAAAACACACGCTCTGAGCATGTCCTCGAGAGTCTGAATGGTCCACTCTGACTATCCGTCGGTCTGCGGATGAAAAGCTGTGCTGAAGCTCAAACGAGTGCCCAAAGCCTCCTGAAGTCTGGTGAACTGGGTGCCTCGATCTGACACGATACAAGTCGGTACGCCATGCAACCGCACGATCTCGTCGATGTAAAGCTGGGCATACTGAGCGAAGCTGAAAGTCGTCTTCACTGGCAGGAAGTGAGCCGCTTTCGTCAATCGATCTACGATCACCCAGATAGAGTCATACCCTCGACTGGTCCTGGGTAGACCCATAATGAAATCCATCGAAATCTGCTCCCATTTCCACTCCGGAATGGGTAACGGCTGCAGCTCTCCTGCGGGCCTCTGGTGCTCGGCCTTGACTTGCTGACAAGTCAGGCATCTCGATACAAACTCCGCAATGTCCCTCTTCATCCCGTCCCACCAGTAGGTCTCTCTCATATCATGGTACATCTTGGTGGAACCGGGGTGGACACTATACACTGATCGGTGTGCCTCCTCAAGAACGTCGCGCCGCAATCCATCAGCATCTGGTACGCACAGTCTAGATCCATAGCGTAAAATCCCCTGATCGTCAATCACGAACTCGGAAAATCTGCCCTGTCCCATCTGTGCCATGATCTCTGAGCAACGGTCGTCACTGCGCTGTGCCTCATATATACGGTCAAGCAACTGTGGGCGTGCACGAACATGCACGAGCTGTCCCCCTGTCTGAGTGAACTCGAACTCAACTTGGCTGTCGCATAACATCTGCCAATCTGCCGACGACTGCCTCTGCACTGCGCGCAAAAAGGATAGACTACCCCCGGGCCTCCTACTCAACGCATCTGCCACCACATTCGCCTTGCCTGGGTGATATAAGATCTCGTAGTCGTGGTCTTTCACCAACTCCATCCAACGACGCTGTCTGAGGTTCAGGTCTCGCTGCTGAAATATGTACTTTAAGCTCTTGTGATCAGTGAATATCTGACACGACTCGCCGTATAGGTAATGTCGCCAAATCTTCAGTGCAAAGACCACTGCAGCCATCTCCAAATCATGAGTAGGGTAGTTCTGTTCATGCTTCTTCAACTGCCGAGAAGCATAAGCGATCACCCGGCCATGCTGCATCAATACGCATCCTAACCCCACTCGCGAAGCATCACAGTAGACTACAAATCCGCCTGATCCCGAAGGCAAAGATAATACCGGCGCCGTAGTCAAAGAAGTCCGTAGCTGCTGAAAACTGCACTCGCACTCCTCTGTCCAAACGAAAGGAACTCCCTTTCGGGTCAAACCGGTCAAAGGTGCAGCTATATGGGAGAAGTCCTGAACAAAACGCCTGTAGTAGCCCGCCAGGCCTAGAAAACTACGGATCTCAGTAACCGATGTAGGTCGGGGCCACTGCTGAACAGCCTCAATCGTCTTCGGGTCCACACATATGCCGTCTCTCGTAACCACGTGACCCAAGAATCCGACGCTGTCCAGCCAGAAAGCACACTTGGAGAACTTTGCGAACAGCTGGTGCTCCCTCAGAGTCTGTAACGTAATCCGCAAGTGCTGCTCGTGCTCCTCTCTGGTCCGGGAGTACACCAAGATATCGTCGATAAACACGATGATGAACAAGTCAAGATACGGCCTGAATGTACGGTTCATCAAATCCATGAATGCTGCTGGGGCGTTGGTGAGTCCGAACGACATCACCAAAAACTCGTAGTGGCCGTAGCGCGTGCGGAAAGCTGTCCTCGGTATATTCTCCTGTCGAACTCGCAGCTGATGGTATCCTGATCGTAAGTCGATCCTCGAAAAATACCCTGCACCCTGAAGCTGGTCGAACAAATCATCAATGAGTCGCAACGGATATCTGTTCCGAACGGTAACTTTGTTCCGCTGGCGGTAGTCGATACATAAGCGCAAACTTCCATCCTTCTTCTTGACAAACAGGACCGGAGCACCCCACGGAGAAACACTAGGTCGAATAAGCCCCTTCTCTAACAAATCCTGCAACTGATCCTTCAGCTCTCGAAGCTCTGTCGGGGCCATCCGATAAGGCGGTATAGAAATAGGCCCCGAGCCGGGAATCAAATCAATGCAGAACTCAACATCGCGCTCAGGCGGTAGCCCAGGTAGCTCATCAAGGAAAACATCAGGGAACTCACAAACAACCTGGACCCGGTCCAACGGAACCTCTGCAGCTCGAGTATCACAAATAAACGCTAAGAATCCCTGACATCCCTTCCGCAAGAGCTGACCAGCGCGAAGAGACGAAATTAAGCTGGGAAGGGTGACACTGCGGTCTCCCTGAATAATAAGGACTGGCTCTCCCGGAAAGCTAAATCTGACTGCCTTCTCACGGCAGTCCACCGAAGCATAACAAGTGGCTAGCCAATCCATGCCCAGAAGCACGTCAAAGTCTATCATATCGAGGAGAGTCAAATCAACCGATGAATCCCTCTCCCCGATACGAACGGAACACAATCGAAAAACAAAACGAGCGACAAATGACTCGCCTACCGGAGTACTAACAACAAGCGGATGATCTAACGACGACGACTCACGGCCCAACATCGGTGCAAAGTGTGTAGAGACGTACGAATGTATGGAACTTGGGTCAAATAATACCCGTGCGTCGAAAGAACAAACTGGCAAGGTACCTGTCACAACGGCATTGGATGCCTGCGCATCCTGCGGTGTCGAAGCAAATACTCGGGCCTGTCCTCCACCGATAGCGGGCTGACCTCGACCTCGGCCTCTACCTCCTCGTCCTCTCTGAACAGGACTGCCGCGTCCACGGCCTCTGGATGCACCTAACTTGCGTGGAGCATCGCCTGTGGTCAGAAGTAGGGTTCTCTGAGGAGGGGGTGGTGATGGTGGTAGGGTCACATGCGGAACTGTCGCTGCTCCCTGTCGTCTCTCCGGACAGTCTCTGACAAGATGGTGCGGACTCCCGCACCCAAAACACCCTGGCGACGGCTGCTATCCCTGGAGATAAGAACCATATAACTGTCCCCGTCCAAATCCTCTGCCAGGCCTATCTCTCGGAAAGAATCTGGCGCGCTGCCTATGAGACGGTACATCGGTGCGAATCCTCTTCGGCTCAGAAACGGCCAAAGTCTGTGATATGCGTGCCTCCATCCGCAATGCTGTATCCATAGCAGCTGAATAAGTGTCGTAGTGCTGGGCGCCAATGGCAAGATATAGCTGGGCATCTAGTCCCTGTACGAACCTCTTCACCATCTTCTCTTCGGTATCCACCAAACACGGAGCATATCGGGATAACTGTGTAAACTGGATGTCATACTCAGACACCGTTATCCCAGGTGTCTTGACTAAGGCCTCGAAGCTGCGAGCTCTGGCGTCACGAACGCTCTCTGGGAGGAAACGAGCTAGAAAGACCGCTGTAAACTCGGCCCACGTCATAGGCGGTAGACCTGCAGCTCGACCACTCAAGACTGACTCCCACCATGTCTGCGCGAGACCCTCTAGTCGGAAACTCGCAAGCTCTACCTATCGATCATCCGAACATCTCAGCGAACGGCAGATCCTGGCTAAACTGCCAAGGAACGTCTGTGGGTCCTCCGCTGCCTCGGTGCCGGTGAATACTGGAGGTCTCGGCCTCATGAAATCCTGTAGCGAAACCGGAATGGCCACGGTGGTGGTAGTAGGAGCAGGTATCATGGTCGTCTGTGATGTAGTAGGTACGTCATCCGGCCTCGGTGTACGAATGGCTGCAACTAGGGATCCTACCATCTGACGTAGCTCCTGCATACCCCCCATCATCTGTCGCAACTCCTCCATACCAGTCTCGAGCCTATCCATACGGCCTCGGGAAGGTGGATCGGTCTCTCCCTGCGGCGTAGGCATACCACCCTGCTCAGTCCTAGTCTCGGACGAGCCAGCTCGAATCTCGTCTCGGGCGGCAGTCCTCTGTGCCATCGTAGCCTTCGGCGGCATAGTGGCTGTTACAGGAAAACGGATAGTAAGAACAGTGCAATAGGATCATAGGATACACGGAATAGAAGAAGGAATTTTCAAGCAAGTATATCCTAAACTCACTTAGGCGGAGTACCGTATCGCAAGTATGCCGCGGACATACGCACGCTACGTTACCCTGCTTAAGTCACTTACTCCATCTACCAAAGGTCATCCTACACTCAAAAAGGTAAAACCTATCGCTTTGATACCAACTTTGTCACGACCCGCAGGGTACGGAACGTGACTGGCACTTAAGTTTACGAAACGTCTCAAGACGTCCGTAAAATAAGTAAGCAAAAGCCCAGAAAACCAAACCAAATAAGCAAAAGAGTGAAGAAAACCCAATCAATTGAAAGCGAGTTTATCAAATAAGTCATATAAAACCCTTTTCAAAAACAATACCAATTTTTCCGAAAATTTCGGCAGAGTCTCCTTTGTAAATACTGGCCCCCAAAATGGGTACAACAAGAATATATATGAATCCAACAAATATGGCATCCCCAAGCGGGAGCTAGCTCTTCGCCACAAGGCGGTCACAAATCCCACGCAATATAAAGCAACAACATGCGAAATAACCATAATGAAGCATAAGAAAACAGCATGTCGACTCAAGTGAGCTCGACCCCAAAATACAGCATAAAAGTCCACAAACCTCACAGTCTCATCTCTAGGTCAAAATACAATAATACTGGTAGATACAGTAGATGGAGTGCACTAGATACAAAGAATATACAAGGTGGTACAAAAATAATAATATAACCCACCTAAGAGCAAAACCTCGAGTCCAGGCAAAAGAGCAAAATAAGCTAGTGCGTCCGCCGCTACTGTACTGACGGAGCGGACCTGCAAAAGGCTGTGGCACAACGGGGGTGAGTTGCCAACTCGTGAGTAATAAATAACATCTACACAGGCTATTGAATGCATGCACACAAGCATCCTAACATCTAAATACAGGTAAGGCAGGACATAATGGCAAGTATATATGCAATATGAATATACTAGCAGGTATGAATGCAATGCGAATCAACTCGTGATCTGAATGTGTAAGTATAAGAAATCATGTTTTTCCCTTTAAGAATCTCTTTTGAAATACCAGCATAATACCAATAGAATCAACCAGAACCTGTGTCCAGCAACGACACCTCAAAACTATCACAAATCTCATATATCCATGTCATCGTATCTCTGGCCTCAGCCATCCGGCTGACCCAGCTCAATATCAAAATCTCATCATCTCGCGGCCACGGTCGGGATCCTCTGGATATCCGCCGTGCCAAACAGTCACCGGTAGGTAATCCGTCCCCTGCCAAGCTCAACGTCAACACCACATTCATCTTGCCCCGGGGTACAATACCGGACCCACCATGTACCCGTGACGGTTCCTCCACTCCTCGACACGGATCTCGAAAACCACAGCAAACTCATGGTGGACGACACTTTACATCACTAGAAAACCGCAATTACATATTTTAAAAACATAATAAGTTTAGAAATTTTGCGGCTTTCCCCCGAAATCCAGAAATATCATAAAATCTCAAGAATCCTCATAAGTGCATATATCAATGGTGATGAATGCATATGGTATCAATAATTAAGCTACGATGTATGATTAATAGACTAGGCATGAACAAATAATATGATAAGGTACATGCACATGAATAGCAATCCTACGATTTCATTTTAAGGAATTAAAGGCAATAGCACAGGTTTAAGCATCAATTAGTAAAAGGTTTCAAATTATAGGTTATCTAGTGTGGTGGCATGGCAATTACCAGGGCGTGTGTGTAAGCATGAATAGTGCTCGTGCTGCATATAAAAACCCTGGCTATAGTGCAGGTGTCCTATAAAATGGTTTCGTATATGTATGTAAATGTAGGGCATGAATGTAGCAAATAATCATACAAGTATTACACCCCTAATTACTAACATTACTAAGAATCTTTTAAGTTACTAAAACTATCGGGCGGCTTGCGCCATCCAACAATAGTCCCCCGTAGATGTTACATCTACTCACAGGAATCCCTAGCTAGTCACGTCCAATCACCGCTTTTCCCTTTCGTGCCGCGTCTGACGTCTCCGCGACCAAACCTGGAATTTACATCAATACCAAACATAAGGTTACAAATCAAGAACGACGCAATTCCCTAACGAAAATACCAATGTTCACAAGCTAGGTACAACGTGCACAAGGTGCGCGGAACACACGCGAAAATCTCAAAAACTGCAAAAATCGCAGATTTGGTCGCCCGGCAAAACTAAAACCCGACTACTCAAAAATCCGCACTCACACATCCTAAAAGTCATAGGATATGCTAAAAATGCCATCAAGACATCGCAATTAATTCATCACAATATTTTAGTAAAAACTAGTAAGCACAAAAGACATCCAAAATCGTGCAAACTTCGCGGATTTGCGATAAAGTGCACACAACCTCGCGCAAACACCCAAGTTAACCATAGATAGCCACTACATTAGTTTTAAACCATTAGCAATGCTTAAAAAACCTAATTTCCATAAACAAAACCTTTCTTGATTTTCATAATTAGCAATTTCAATCCAAAACTAAACATGACAATACCAAATTAACACTAAGTTGAAGCCCACACAAATAAAGTAACCTCATTAACTTAGATTAGCAACAACTAGATAGCAAAATAGATTTAATTAACTAAATAATGATTTCTAAAACCCTAGTTTAATTTCAACCATGAACTTTTAAAAATCTTGAATGAAACTAACACTAAATTAACACTAAAACAATCTAATTTAAGAAACTTAACAAAAGAATTTAATTGGGAAGAATTTATACCTCAACTAGAGATCTAGCAAGAACAATTTGCTTCCAAAGTTGCCTCCTTTCACCAAGATTTAAACTAAAGTGGATGTGAGAAGAGATGGATTAAGCTTTTGTGTTGAATTAGTGAAGGATTTGTTGATTTTTCTTGGATTTTGATGGAATTTAGAGGCAAATGAGAAGGAGAATTTTGGGGAACAAAAAGAAAATGGGGCTGCTGCTGGATTTGACCAGGGAGGGAAGGAATGGGGAGAGGTGTGAATGGTTGTGGAATTGTCAAAAGTCAAGGCAACCATTCCCAAGTACTATACACAAATTAATATAATTTAATCCATTCACATATCATAATGTTCACAAGAGTGAAGACCCAAAACAAAAAAAGAAAGAGAGAAGTTCCTGCTATGGTGGGCCGGCCAAGTGGGAATGAGGATTGGTGAGAGAGTGTAAAAAAATTCCTATGCAAAAAGACCCCCCGACAAGCACAAAATTGCAAGTTTAAGTTTAAATTCAATAAATTTAGTTTCCTATAATAAAAATTAGTTAAAAATCAAAATAAAATACTAAAAATTTATGTTACAACTAGATTTAAATTAACATGATTTTAAGGCTTAATTTTAGCCCATTTAAATTTGTATTTATCGCTAATTTAATGTATTTTCTTACCGGCTTAAAATAATATTAAAAATTGAAAAATAGGGAAAAAATTTTAAATGACCAAAATTTAATAAGTAACTCATTAGCTACTAAAAACAAGCAATTACCTATCCATTTTAGGTATAACTATTCCTAAACTGCAAAATAACAAAAAGACGGTTTACGGAAAAATACCGAATTTTCACCGATTTTCAGGAAAACTCCAAAACGACTTTTCAAGACGCTACAAGATATATCAATTTGAAATTGGTGCATAACAGCGGATATTCAAAACCAAATATTTGCCGTCCGGCAAACAACCCAGGTGACTTCCTCAAATATCACCGATTACAACGAATCCCGATATAATGTGGATGATCACCTAATTCCCAATAACCTACTCCTACTCATCATCTGTAAAACCATACAGATGTGAGACTCATACCTGGTAAATACATACCCTGGAGTAAGTATCTAATCGGGAAATCAGTTTTCCTTTAACTGTACACAGCGAAACTGAAACATTGAAATGTTTCGATGGGGTATCCCGGTATTCCTAGTAATGCCTCTTCCATAATTCAGATTCACAACTATAACCGTGTAATTCTTTTGCCATCTTTCCAAATCCCTTTCTATGTCTTTAGTCATTACCTTCTGCACACCCTTTTAGGCCAAATGGTTTTCTTCCTTCCCTACCGTTCGGCACCAGCGTATGGTTTGGAAGAAGATTATCCAATAAGCATAATGGGTGTACTGTCCTAATCCTAGGAACACTCGCAATGAGAGAAGGTGAAGATAAAAGACAACCGAATAAACCTTATTCCTATTTCTCCTGGACCAGAATCCATTCCCGAACTGGAACAAGTTCCTTTCGAGTTCGTATATAACCATACGATGGAGTATCCAATAAACTGTGGATCTTCGTAGTGATACGGTGTATCCTGGAGAAATACAAAGCTGATTTAGGATTGGCGAAGAAATACTTGGTTTGGTCGTGAGTAGTAGTCGCAGTTTACTTTGCCCTCTTACTAATCCCTTGCTTTGTCTTAACTTAATACCTTCTGCACACCATCGTTATGCTAATTGGTTTTCTTCATTCCCTACCGTTCGACACCAGCCTAAGGTTTGGAAGAAGACTATCCAGTTTGCGTAATAGGTGTACTACTCCTAAACCAAGGAGTACTCGCAACCTGAGAGAAGGTAAAAGGAAAAGACAACAGAATAGTCCTATCCGTTTCCTCCAGAACCTGAAACCATCCTCGAATAAATCCTTTCGAGTTCGTATCTAACCATACGATGGTTTTGTCCAATGGAAGTGGACGTTCGTAGTAATACTGGGTGACCTGGAGAAAAGGGTAAAAGTAGGAGTGGCAATGAGGTCTGCAACTCTGACAATCCAAAAGCCAGTGTTTAAGAAGGTTCGGTCAACTTGGTCTCTGAGTCATAGTCTTAGGGTCGGGTCAATGGTCGCTGCCAAAGAGAGAGAGAAAAGAAACACTCAGCGTGCACTCTAACCTAGATCAGAATGGTTACCAATTTATCTAATCTGGAAACCTCCCACTGTACCTTAAATTCTCCTCCAAACCTGAAAGAATTAGTCGGGGTTACCCGAGGAGTAAACTAACTCATCAGTGGGAATCAGGATCCAACTATCATCGCATGATAATGTGACGGAATCCGCTCACGGTGTCACACTCCAGAAGGTATGCGCATATCTAGCAAGTTTCAGTTCTTTTGAAACTCCCGATGTGATTTTTGCCCCATGCTCTTATGACCTTGACTTTGGCCAACATATCATAAGTCACATATCAAGTTCTACCCGTCATTCTCCAGGTTAATTTGAACCCACCCGTACCTACCTTTGACTTTGGCCAAAATGGCAGTACGACTGTCCCAAACCAACGCATCTATCTATGCTGCATATGAATACCCCAATAGCTACCAATCACTGTGCCTTGACTTTGGCCAATATACACAGCTTGAATACTATTGACCACCCATATGAAACGACGGAGGGCTACGAATGGTTTCTGGCGAAAACCTTTAACGTAATGAACTTGATATCGCTGATGGAACAGATAGCTTTTAAAAAATATAGTGACGAAAACCTTTGCTAAAGAGGTCACTCCCGGTGAAGGGATCTTGGCTCTTTCCCCGTAGAATGAGGTGCAGGATATTCCAACTGAATACCACGATGCAAAGCAAAAGTAATCGACTATAGTGAAGTTATTGCCCTGACGCAAACTTCTGTCCAAGGGGTCACTCCCGGTGAAGGGATCTCGGCCCTTGCCTCGTCGACTGAGGTGCAGGATATTCCAACTGAATGCCACGATGCAAAACAAAAGTGAACGTCCTCGCAATAACAGCTTTATGAAAAGTGTTCCAACAACATCAGATTAGGTTTGTTTTTAACTTGCATTGATCCGAATCAACGCAGTCCCATCAATTGATCATACCACAAAGAACGAAAATATACTGATGTACGTATATGCCATCCGCATTCGCCACTGGGTCCCGTCATTACCTGTTAGGTTAGCTAACTAACGACAGAGCGGGGACTGGACTAGAGTGGATGCAAAACATATACAACATCTACTAATATATATACCAATATATCATATTCGCTCAAGGCGTGATAAAATGCAACATCACAGAAATGTACAGCATCACAGAAACATTACAGATATCTGGGATCCCCGGGTTTCACAGAGCCGCTACTGAAACCCGACGTTCCCCTGGTCATGTGGATAGCCTGTGCAATGAAATCCTAGACCCCTACGGGCATGGCAAGTTACCCGCCAAAACCTGAAGCGAGGCAGTCCCCTTCAGCGACGTGAATGGACCACCCGGCACTTCACGGAATCCGGCAACTTGGGTATCCCTCCTGGGTTAACCTGTACCCCCTACGAGTGCGGCGAATGGCCCGCCAATCCTAGAGTAAAGCCCCCTCTGTCTTAATGCCATGAGATGCGGGCTTGTTGCCCTCTAGAACCCGGCTATCCGTGCACCCCTCCTTGGGGTAATCCTAGTATAGAAAGTAAAATATACATACAACGGGTACATCGACCGCAACCTGGCCGTGCCCCAAAATAATAATACAATCAGGCAGTGACGGCAGTCCACATGTCGGACGCTCGCCCTGCAATATCAAATGTACATAATACAACAAAAACTGTACTAGCATTACATCCAGGCTATCCGCACGACCGATCCGCAACATCACAGCAATACACTGAACATCAACGTGAAAGTCACGTTCGCAAATCCGTCTAACCGGGCTATAGCAGTTAGAGAGGATTTACCGATCAATTGACATTCACGGTCGCAGATATAATGTAAATACTGTGAAATAATGTGTTTAAAATATCCGATCGATTAAATTTTACCAAGTGGGCCCCCAAGTACTACTGTAGCACATCAAGAAATTCTGGGCCCAAATTTAATAATCCAAAAACTCTATTTTCAACCCAGAAGGCCTCTGTAAAAAATTGGGGCACTGATCTGTCAAAACAGCGGCGGAACCGCGGCCCAAGCATGGGTTTGGCCGCGGTTCCGCGGTCGAATAATGAGATCTCGCGACCAAATTTTTTAAGTAGGCTTATACTTCCCTGCACAGTATTCTGAGACTACCTGAAAAAAATTTCGAGACAAAAAAAATTCGACAGAAAACTGTTGCTATTGAAAATGCGGATTTTGGAATTTTTGCTCGATCGGAAAAGTAAAGCACATTAGACAAAGCTAGACTATGTTAATGGCGAGGCTCTGATACCACTGTAAGTGCACGGCGGCGCCCCGGCCTCCATCCCGAGGCCAAATGCGGAAGCGATGGTTAACTTTAATTTTCAAACCGGCACCACCGTGCACTATAAACCCGGATCGGGCCATTAACTAGTCCTAGCTAACTACAAGATGGGGAAGAGAGATATACCGAGCGATCCGTGTCCTCCGGTCTTCTCTCCGTCGTCCCGATCTCCCGCGGAATGTCCGGTCTCCACCTCCTCGCCGGAAGGGCACCACGTCGCCGGCTTCTTTTACGGGCTCCCGCCTCTATACCGAGGCAACTCGGCCACGAAGTTGGCGAGTCGACGTGCCCAAGATTTGCTGTAGAATGTGTAGTGGAACTTGTGTCTCATTTGGGGTAGTGGAGGTTGCCTTTTGAGATGGTGGAGGAATAGACTTTTGAGATGAACTAGAGAGCCTTTTCTCTTAGCACAATTAGAAAGCCAAATGCCACACATGAAAAATGAATCCCTCATACACCACAAAATTTGGCCGGCCCCTCTTCATTGTGTGAGTGGAGAGAGAGAGAGAAGTCAAGGGGTGGGTGGAATGCAATGATACAAGAGAGAGAGAAAAGTGATGATGAGAAACAATGATCACACCATAAGTCCTACACTCCATCAACTATCATAATACAAAGGTCAAGCCATCATCAACAAAAGAAAGTCAAGGGATGGTCCTCCATCATGATCCAACAATATGCAAAGTGTAGGGTTCCTAGGCACCCTAATGAGGTCTCACAAGGCATCAACCATGCCAATTTCAAATTTGGCGGTGCCGAGAAACTCTAGAGTACGGATCGTTGGCTAGAATTCTAGGCGAAAAGTATACTAGTTAACACTTAACTATAAGAAAACGGAAATACAACCTTTGTAGATCCGGTGCTCCACCTCCATGGCTCCGCAATGAAGTCCTCTCCGCTGTCCAAATCGATCCATGACTCTCACGGTGGTTTCATCGGAGAAAAGACCAGGCTAGGTCGTCGACGACGTGCCGAAGATGATCTACGTCGAAGCATCGCTAGATCAAGCTCTCACTTCACCAAGTCAAGAAACTTGTGAAGAAAACACACTCTACTACTTGGCAAGAGATAGAGGATGAAGAAATAGAAAGTGGGTAGACTTTAGAATTGGATTTCTCACTTGTTTTCATCAATCACCATTGATGAAGTAAGCTTCTTCATGAAGTGAAGAAGAAGAAGAAGATGATAATTGTTATGATAAGAATAATAAAATAGAAAAGAAAATCAATTCTTATCATAAGCAAACCATGGTCAAGTGTAGAGATTAAACCAAGGTTAGTTGGAATGGTTAGGGTTAAGGATGAGATAAGAATGGTTGACTTGATCAAAGTTTCAAGAAGCTTCAACATAAAACAAAATAAGCCACCATCCTTAAATAATTTCCAAAATGAATATATAAATAAATGAATGAATAAATAATCATAACCCTAGCCTTTCATATAACCATGGTTCAATATTCACACAAACACAAGTAAACATGTATCATCAAACATGATACAATCAAGTGTACAAAAGTATATCACATATACAATGTGCACAAACCAAGTGAGAAAATCCGTTTAAAGTGAACCAATACTAGTTAGTGCAAAGTAATATATCAAATATATAATTATGCATTAAATCATTAAATCAACACTTGATTTAACGATCCGGTCATGTCGCACACAACCGACTAATATACAATGTATCGGCTTATCGAATCAATCCTTGATTCGATAACTAGGTTATATCGCATACAACCAATCGATACATTCATCGCGAGAATGAAATACGGTATCACATACATGCATTATTCTCGGTCCGGCACATATCTCATATGCTCTCCTATTTCGTTTCGCTTGAGCCAGGAAACCTCTGTGTAGGACTCTAAAGACTCGTCAATACGCCGGCAGCAGATGATGATCATATCAAGCACCCACAAGCCATAAGCGGTCTGCTAAACGTAACGGCCACCCGGGTATTGAGCGATCAGAAGATCGACGAGCAAGCCCGCTCACACTCCAGTGAATCCAACCAGTAACACTACCGTACAGTCCGGTCTGATCGTCTGATATGTCGCATATCTCGCCTAGGGGTGGTAAACGTCAGACCACAATAGCTCAATAAGTCGTGTCGATATGAGGTCTATAACAATTCGAGAAACTACTGGTAACACTTACCAGTAAATCTCAGCAACCCTGGCCAGGGATTTCCTGTTATAGCCAATCGAACACAGCGCAACATCAACCCCCTATACCGGGAGAGACGAATCCCCTCCTATCGCTCATTGCCTCCATGTGACTCGGGACTGTACCCAAAAACCACCGTTTTGCACGCCCTCTTGGACGTGGTAAGATGGAAATCAAAGCACAGTGGGAACCACACAAGACTCTATGATGATCTCGGGTCAACAGACTACTCTGTACCAGTGTCACCAGAGAACTGCCATCTGACGTGAGGTATAATACCATCTGGGAGTTCTCGGCGAGTCCGTCCAGTATACCCAGTCTCCACTGAGCACCCGTATATCATCTCTGATGTCAAACACCAATGGATATGGGATCATCCATCGCCCATCTGTATGGGTCGAGAAGGTATACGCTAGTCTACTCTGGTATATCGATACCCCATCTCGATACACCCACGACTAGGGACTTTCAAGGATGTACTTATGGACTACCATGTCCCCACTAGTATGATCCGCATCATAGTCCAGGTAGTCAAGTACACATCCTGAGGGCTTTACCAACATGTAACAGAGAGACAAACAGTGTACACGTTAAGGTAAAGAGTAACCAGATAGCGTACTATCATGTCGAGCAAGAAAGTCCTCCCTATATATGTCCCAGCATCCACTACAATATACATCCAATGTACAGTAATGGCCTCTAGGGCATACATATAACTAACAATCTCCCACTTGCACTAGGGCCATCTGTAACAGTGGTTGTAGTATCTCATACTCAACCATCCCATAAAAGTCTCTCTCTGGGAACAGGCCTTTGTGAGTGGATCCGCTGGGTTGTCCTCTGAGTCTACTCTCCTAACCTTGATCTCCCTGGAGATCAACCATCTCCATGATCAAGTGATACTGCCTTAGAATATGTCTGGATCACTGATGGGACCGGCGTTCCTCGGCATGAGCCACAACTCCATTGTCTCACAATGGTAGGAACGTAGTTCATCTCATGAACTAATATACACCCAAACATCCTCTTTGGTAGCATCTTAAGTAGCGATGTATCCTGCCTTTATCTTCTAGTATGTCACGGTATCTTGCTTGGAACTCTTCCAACATACCGTCCCTTTACTAAGGGTAAAGACAATGCCTGCGACTGACATTCAGTCGTCCTTATCACCCTGGAACACTTCCAGTGATTCTCCCCTGGATCAACTGATACCATCTCACTACAGCTAGTGAGTATCCTAACATCCATTTTGATCTATCTCATAGATCCAAAACTCAGGATTTAGCAGGTATCATCATGATCCTATGTGGAGAATCATTGTGATATGCGGAGATTGATCGAGCGTAGCATAGGAAACTGCTTCCCCATCAAGAGTATGTCATCCACGTACTCTACGAGGATCACCACCATACTCCCTACTACCTTTTTGTTTATACAAGGTTCATCTACCATTTTGATGATGTCAAACTCTTTGACTAATCCATCAAAACAGATGTTCCAACTCCGCGATGCCTGCTTTAATCCTATAAATCATCTTGCACACGTTTTTGCTGCTCCCACTGTCTACGAAGCCCTCTGGCTGTGTACTTATAGACGATCTCTTCTAAATCATCATTTAGAAAAGCAGTCAAGACACTCAACCACCAGATATCGCAGTCATGGTATGTAGCCGTGACAAGTAGGATCTGGATGGACTTAAGCATAGCTACTTGAAAAGGTTTCATCATTATCCACACCTGGTCAATGATGCAAACTTTTAACAAGTCTAGCTTTGAAAGTCTCAACTTTTCCATGTACACCAAGTAATCTTCTCAAGATATACCTGCTCCTGATGGGGATTTAACCCTTCAGATATAGCAACCAAAGTCCATACTTTGTTGGTGTATAAGGATTCCATCTCAGATCGATAAACATCCAGCCATTCTTACAGAGTCTCACTCTTGATGGCCAGCTCGAAACTAGTTGGGTCATTATCTCATAATGCAATCCTTGCTCCCACTGTCATAGGGAAACCGAAGTATCTCTCAGGTGGGTGAGGAACCCTACTAGATCGGCGGAGAGGCTGAGGTTCGTTGGTTTCTACTGAATCCTCTGGTTGTACCAAATCATCTGCTGTAGTTTGTATAGCTGGAACATTTCCAGTTCTACATAATAGATCTTGCCTCGAGCTTGTCCGAATTTTGCCTTTAGACATAGGCCAGAAAACCCCAAATCTTAACTAGCTTAAGACATGGGCTCTTCCCTTTCCATATCTTATATGGAGTGGTAGGCAACTGATTTGATTCGAACCCTTATTCAATAGGTATGCAGCTTCTCAAGTGCATAACCCCCAAAAAGGAAATAGGTAACTCAGTAGTACTCATCATAGAGCACACCTTATCATATAGGGTGTGATTGCTCCGTCCCGATATACCATCGTGCTATGGTGTATACAGAGGAGTAATGCTGAGAGAGAATCTCATTCTCCTTTAGAATAGTCCAGGAATTCCGTGCTCAAGTATTCTCCTCCTTGATCTCATCATAGGACATAATACTTATACCCGTATTGGTTCTCTACTTCTCGCTTATATTCTGTGAATATCTCAAAAGGTTCGGACTTGTGTTTCAACAAGAACATAGATCTGAATCTCGAGAGATTATCAGAGAATGTAATGAAGTACAAAGAACCGGTCTTGGCATGTGTAGACTGGGGACCTACATACATCAACATGTATCATCCCAAGAGTTTACTAACTCTTTCTCTGTTTCCAGTAAACGGAGCTATGGTCATCTTATCTTTGTGACATGACTGGCGAGTTTCACAAGATGTAAATTCAAACTGATTTAAATATGCATCTATATGTAACTCTAGCTAGTCGGGTCACATTGATCTGACCTAGTCTACAATGCCTCAAGAAGAATTCGTTCAGTTCTGAACTCTTCCTCTTGTGTGTGTTCTGTATACTAAGAACTGTAGTTTGATTTAGAACAGCAATGCTTTTAGATAACGTGCCTGAACCGATCAACTTTTGATATAGGAAATGTTCAAAACATTATCCAACAATACAAAATTTTATCATTTCTTTACTAATAAAGAGATAGATACGATTTTGTATATCAGGTTCGGTATCTAATAACATTCGTTCAGAATCAATGTATTTGTAATACAGGGTGACAGTGACCAACAGACTTGGCTGCAACATTTGCCCCCGTTTTCTGCCTCATGAAACTTATCACCCGTTCTCAGTTCTCTACCTATCTGTAACCCTATGTAACAGATTACATATCTGGGATCCTGATCCGGTATCACATACCCAGGACGTAAAGAATAGAGAAACAGTTCTGTATAAAGAACACACCCGAAGATGATGCATCAGCATGCACTCTCTTCGTTTGGGCGGCACGGGAATTCTGGTAATCCCCAATTTCCTGCTCTGTCTTATAACATTTATAAGTTGGAGCGGGACGAACGTTCCCCAGCTCAGTATAACAAGCGGGTTCGGTCAATAATCCGTATTATTATCTTGATTAAGGCGTGATATGGTCGCTACCAGGAGAGAGAGAGAAGAAAACACTCAGCGTGCGCTCTTGCAAGAATAGATTGGTTATTATTTTATCTAATCAGGATGGCTCCCACTGCTTTTTATCAAATCTTCCTTCAAACCCTAAAAGGAAAGACTAGCCGGGATTAATTACGCACTATAAGTTCGCCAATCTTTCAGCCAGGCCAGTGTCGGTATTTTGAGGGAGGTCCCCCGTGCTTTCGCACGAACCTAATTAATGTAAACCTCGTTTTCCCAGAGGCGTAACCCCGTTGACACCTTTCTAGACACCTACTTGATCGCTAATTGTAATGTGCAAAACTCTCCCAGGAGTAACTCTTACTCGCAGCGGGTATCGGGATCCAACTATCTCATAGAAGGTATGCAATCTCATTGCAAATTTCAACACTTGAAATTCCCGATAATATTTTGCCCCCAGCACCCTATGACCTTGACGGAGGTCAACAAACCATAGGCTACTAGTCAAGTTCAACCCGTCATTTCTTGATCGAATTAAACCCACCCGCACGACCCTTGACGGAGGTCAACAAGGACGCACGACTACCCTAACTCAATCTGCATCATATGCATAAACAGATAAATACTAGTTAGCTACCGCACACTACGCCTTGACGGAGGTCAACAAATGTAGCACGAATACTAAATAGGACTTATCTGAAATGACGGAGGGCTACGACAGGTTTTTCTGAAAACCTATTGCGTAATGAACTTGATATCGTTGTAGGATCGAATGAATTTTGAAACGGAGTGTTTTTGAGGCTTTTCTAGTTTTGCTAAAGGAGTCACTCCCGGTGAAGGGATCGTCGGTCCTTTCCTCGTCGAATGAGGTGCGGGATATATCATATATATCACTGTGCAAAGCAGAACTCTTAAAAGCAATCAAAAGACAAACCGAGTGTGTAGCATCTGCCAGTTATTGCTAAAGGAGTCACTCCCGGTGAAGGGATCTCGGTCCTTTCCTTATCGAATAAGGTGCAGGATATATCACATATACCTCTGTGCAAAGCAAGAACTGTAGCTACCTGTTTTATTTTGAAATTCGATTCTACAACATCTTAGGTTTCTTTTATTTCATTAATCACATTAATGAAGTCCCATCATTTAATTACCTAAACATCACAGATAAATACGACGTACGCTTATGCCATCCGCATTCGCCTCGATGTCCCCTCGTGCATCGTTAGGTTAGGTAACTAACGACAGAGCGGGGCAGGGCTAGCGCGGGTGTAAAACATAAGTAACGTCTATATAATATATCATATATACTATATAATGTACCTATCACATAACATCACATGATCACATCACAGATATCGCAGCAGAAGAATCATATGAAATATTGGATATACTAGGACGTCCGTGTTTTCAATACGAGCCAGTATAAAACACGGATTCCACGGTCGTGATGAATAGCCAAACCCACACCCCTAGACCCCTACGAGAGCGGCAAGCAACCCTACCAATTCTGGAGTTAAGAGACCCGGACTCGACTCCTCGAGTTGGTCTCCCACTGGACTCCAGAACCCGGTTACTTGTGCCCTCCTCCTTGGGTCTATCCAAGTGCGGAAAAGTAAATAATATACAAAAGGTGACAACTTCCGCAACCTGGAAGTGCCCCAATAAAAGAATATTACATACAAGTTTTTACATGAATGAAAATGAAAAACACTCATCTCACATAAAAACCCCCGGCTATTCAAACACGACGATCCAATATAACATATCCAGCAACACATAACATCACATGTCATCAACGTAAGTAAATATGTCCATCCCAATTGTCGTTGACATATTGCAACGAAACCGGCGATACCACATATTACACTTACGGTCACAGAAAAGAAAGTGTAAAACTACAACAGTTGGAATCCGCAACCTCCTCAGACATCGCATGCCTGACCAAATGAATTCTTTAGACATCGCATGCCTAACAATTATAAACCCCGCATTTTAGTCTCAAAATCGAAAACACTTTTCAATATCGAGTCGGGCAATTCAACAAGATTCCCGACAGTCTGATCGAATACTCGTCGCAAACTTTAGTAGGCGGCCGCACCCCCGATACCGTCGACGAAGTGCACCAAGGCGGAACACCGTTACCGCGAGCACCCGGACGGATGCTTTCGGCGACGGGGTTCTCCTACAGTCACTTGGTCGGGGCTATGGAGCGAGGCTGTCTATTAAGTTTACCCGGCGAGTATCCACGTACGTTACGTGATTGCAACGGACTTTTGATCACATCAAAATTCCGTGGCAACCGATCAAGTGAGACTAAACTGCTATGTTTATAACATTCATTCAGTTATCTCATAACTTTTTGTGAATTCCAATTATTGTATCACATTCCAGATAATTAGAAAATGTTAAACTTTCCGATCGAACAATCGAACACCCAAGTTTTCCCGAAACAGCTCATCACATGAAACAAGTCTAACAACATTCAGTTCGTGCCTCAGTACCAACGGTCCAGCCGTAGAAGGGTCAAGCCAACGCCTCACATGTGGCACGCCGTACTGCCCCAAACCCGAAGGTTCAAAGGGCAGTTCAAGACGGTCACATAATCGAGTTAATGTTTGTTGTCTTCTAGAGGGTCCATCGCGTTACTTGCACTACTTAGAACGTCGTTAAACTACGGAAAAATCCAACACTTGGAAATTTCCCGACAGGGGAAAAATTGGGTATTTAAATCCGGTCGAACTTTTTAACATATTCTAAAATTTATCCGGAAAGCCACATAGACAAAATTTGATACTCCGATCGAAACACCGAATCCCCAAAACAATCCCAGAAAATTCAACTCTTGAATTAATATTAAAAATTCCCAGAAAATCCAGCATAATTTAATAAGAGTTGCTGTGCAAACAGTGAGGGCTGACGTCACCAGATAGCCGCGGAACCGCCGCAGAAGCTAGGCTTCTGCCGCGGTTCCGCCGCAATAAATACTGTTCATCGAAAAATTTTTGCATCGTAATTCTTATTATTACCTGCTGAATTTTTTAGCAATTTTAAATTTGGAAAAATCCACGATTTTGAAAAAAGGACAGAGAGCATGGAAATTTTTGGGGTTTCGGTTAGTTCGGACTTCAAATTCCGTCTAGACTTCGCCTAAGGCTCTAGCTAGGCTCTGATACCACTGTAGGGTTCCTAGGCACCCTAATGAGGTCTCACAAGGCATCAACCATGCCAATTTCAAATTTTGCGGTGCCGAGAAACTCTAGAGTACGGATCGTTGGCTAGAATTCTAGGCGAAAAGTAAACTAGTTAACACTTAACTATAAGAATACGGAAATACAACCTTTGTAGATGCGGTGCTCCACCTCCACGGCTCCGCAATGAAGTCCTCTCCGCTGTCCAAATCGAACCATGACTCTCACAGTGGTTTCATCGGAGAAAAGACCGGGCTAGGTTGTCGACGACGTGCCGAAGATGATCTACGTCGAAGCATCGCTAGATCAAGCTCTCACTTCACCAAGTCAAGAAACTTGTGAAGAAAACACACTCTACTACTTGGCAAGAGGTAGAGGATGAAAAAATAGGAAGTGGGTAGACTTTAGAATTGGATTTCTCACTTGTTTTCATCAATCACCATTGATGAAGTAAGCTTCTTCATGAAGTGAAGAAGAAGAAGAAGATGATAATTGTTATGATAAGAATAATAAAATAGAAAAGAAAATCAATTCTTATCATAAGCAAACCATGGTCAAGTGTAGAGATTAAACCAAGGTTAGTTGGAATGGTTAGGGTTAAGGATGAGATAAGAATGGTTGACTTGATCAAAGTTTCAAGAAGCTTCAACATAAAACAAAATAAGCCACCATCCTTAAATAATTTCCAAAATGAATATATAAATAAATGAATGAATAAATAATCATAACCCTAGCCATTCATATAACCATGGTTCAATATTCACACAAACACAAGTAAACATGTATCATCAAACATGATACAATCAAGTGTACAAAAGTATATCACATATACAATGTGCACAAACCAAGTGAGAAAATCCGTTTAAAGTGAACCAATACTAGTTAGTGCAAAGTAATATATCAAATATATAATTATGCATTAAATCATTAAATCAACACTTGATTTAACGATCCGGTCATGTCGCACACAACCGACTAGTATACAATGTATCGGCTTATCGAATCAATCCTTGATTCGATAACTAGGTTATATCGCATACAACCAATCGATACATTCATCGCGAGAATGAAATACGGTATCACATACACGCATTATTCTCGGTCCCGCACATATCTCATATGCGCTCCTATTTCGTTTCGCATGAGCCAGGAAACCTCTGTGTAGGACTCTAAAGACTCGTCAATACGCCGGCAGCAGATGATGATCAAATCAAGCACCCACAAGCCGCAAGCGGTCTGCTAAACGTAACGGCCACCCGGGTATTGAGCGATCAGAAGATCGACGAGCAAGCCCGCTCACACTCCAGTGAATCCAACCAGTAACACTACCGTACAGTCCGGTCTGATCGTCTGATATGTCGCATATCTCGCCTAGGGGCGGTAAACGTCAGACCCCAATAGCTCGATAAGTCGTGTCGATATGAGGTCTATAACAATTCAAGAAACTACTGGTAACACTTACCAGTAAATCTCAGCAACCCTGGCCAGGGATTTCCTGTTATAGCCAATCGAACACAGCGCAACATCAACCCCCTATACCGGGAGAGACGAATCCCCTCCTATCGCTCATTGCCTCCATGTGACTCGGGACTGTACCCAAAAACCACCGTTTTGCACGCCCTCTTGGACGTGGTAAGATGGAAATCAAAGCACAGTGGGAACCACACAAGACTCTATGACGATCTCGGGTCAACATACTACTCTGTACCAGTGTCACCAGAGAACTGCCATCTGACGTGAGGTATAATATCATCTGGGAGTTCTCGGCGAGTCCGTCCACTATACCCAGTCTCCACTGAGCACCCGTATATCATCTCTGATGTCAAACACCAATGGATATGGGATCATCCATCGCCCATCTGTATGGGTCGAGAAGGTATACGCTAGTCTACTCTGGTATATCGATGCCCCATCTCGATACACCCACGACTAGGGACTTTCAAGGATGTACTTATGGACTACCATGTCCCCACTAGTATGATCCGCATCATAGTCCAGGTAGTCAAGTACACATCCTAAGGGCTTTACCAACATGTAACAGAGAGACAAACAGTGTACACGTTAAGGTAAAGAGTAACCAGATAGCGTACTATCATGTCGAGCAAGAAAGTCCTCCCTATATATGTCCCAGCATCCACTACAATATACATCCAATGTACAGTAATGGCCTCTAGGGCATACATATAACTAACACAAAGACCCCTTTCCAAATTGCTTATTTGCACAAATGCAAATAAGCCCTCCTCCACCAATCTTCAGCCAATGAAGGATACAAAGAAATATGGCCGAAACGGAAAGCAAACTGGCAACTCCAGAAAAACTGATCCTGTAATAAATTACAGGAAAACCCCGATACTGTGTATACATACCCGCATTTGTATTCCGACCGAATACAAATGCAATGAGACAAAATCTACACTGTTCTATACTAGGATCCGGCTTATACCAAAGCCGGCTAGTATTATCTGTCCGATCCTGATCCGTGCAATACCGCACGTATCTGATCGAACCCTGCCATATATCCATACGGCCTCTAGTACAAACCGTCCGATCCTGATCCGTGCAATACCGCACGTATCTGATCGAACCCTGCCATATCTCCATACGGCCTCTACAGCGTTTCGCCCGAAAACTTGAGCAACTGAATATGGGGGACTCTAAAGACTCGTCAACACCTTGGTTGTGGATTTAACCACTAGCACGTCAGAGATATAAGCCAATACGTAACGGGCTACCAGGTATTGACCAAAAGGGACGTCGATGAGCGAACTCATCCTGACACCCTACTGAGCCTATCAGTGACAATATCCGTACAGTCCGGTCCGTTCGTCTATGAGCATCGCATGGCGGGCCTAGGGGGTTAGTAAAAGTCAGACCCCCAAAAGCGGTACAAGTCGTGTCGGAGTGTAGCCTAGAACACCCTGAGATACTACTGGAATACTTACCAGTAAATCTCCTGCCTCGGCCGAGGGCTTCGTGTAATGGCTCTCCTAGACACAGCGCGACTTAACCCCCCATACCAGGAGAGACGAACCCCTGAAGATCCACTCACTGCCTCCATGTGGCTCGGGACTGTACCCAACTAAAACCTGTTTGCACGTCTCCTTTGAGCGTGGTAGGGTAGTAATCAAAGTACAGTGGGAACTCACACGAGACAAATGACGATCCCCAGGTCGATGAACTAACCTGTACACATGTCACCAGGGAACTGCTATCTGACGTCAGGTATAAGACCAACTAGCATGTTCCCGGCGAGTCCTGTCCGATGTACTCATAACCCAATGAGCACCTGTATACATCATAGGTGAACCAACTGACACCACTGGCTTGTGAGACCGGCCACCGCCCCTCGTCGGGGTCTCGACTGTATAAACTAGTCTACTCTGGTGTATCGATGCCCTGTCTCGAAACTCCCACGACTAGGGACCTTTTAAGGATGTGCTTATAGACTGCCAGCTCTCACGTATATGATCGCCCTCATACTACTGGCAGTCAAGCAAGAATCCTAGGGGATCTATCAACGTGTAATAGAGACATGTCAGGTCACCTAAAGCAGTACACGATGATAAAGGTAAACCAGATAGCATACTATCATCTTGAGTAAGACTGTCCTAACGGGATAGGTCCTCCCTCAATCATTGCAATCACGTGCCTGTGATCCAATAATTGACTCTGAGGGCACTATCTCCAACAACTTTCCAAGGCACGGAGTGTCGCTGATCGACTTTTCCCCGGCGCAGAGTGTCGATGGTCGACTTTTCCCCGGCACGGAGTGTCGCTGATCGACTTTTCCCCAGCACGGAGTGTCGGGTTGACTTTTCTCCGGCACGGAGTGTCGCTGATCGACTTTCCCCGGCCCGCAGTGTCGGGTTGACTTTTCCCCGGCACGGAGTGTCGCTGATCGACTTTTCCCCGGCGCGGAGTGTCGCTGGTTGACTTTTCCCCGGCGCGGAGTGTCGGGTTGACTTTTCCCCGGTGTGGAGTGTCACTGGTCGACTTTTGCGCAGAGTGTCGCTGGTCGACTTTTCCCCGGCGTGGAGTGTCCCTGGTCGACTTTTCCCCAGCGCGGAGTGTCGCTGATCGACTTTTCCCCGGCGTGGAGTGTCGCTGGTCGACTTTTCCCCGGCACGGAGTGTCGCTGGTTGAATTTTCCCCGGCATGGAGTGTCGCTGATCGACTTTTCCCCGGCGCGGAGTGTCGGGTTGAATTTTCCCCGGCGCGGAGTGTCGCTGGTTGAATTTTCCCCGCCGCGGAGTGTCGCTGGTCGACTTTTCCCCGGCGCGGAGTGTCGGGTGGACTTTTCCCCTGCGCGGAGTGTCGCTGGTCGACTTTTCCCCGGCACGGAGTGTCGCTGATCGATTTTTCTCCGGCGCGGAGTGTCGCTGGTGGACTTTTCCCCGGCACGGAGTGTCGCTGATTGACTTTTCCTCGACGCGGAGTGTCGGCTTTAATTTTCCCCGGCACGGAGTGTCGCTGATCGACTTTCCCCAGCGCGGAGTGTCGGGTGGACTTTTCCCCGGCACGGAGTGTCGCTGATCGACTTTTCCCCGGCGGGGAGTGTCGCTGGTCGACTATTCCCCGGCACGGAGTGTCGCTGATCGACTTTTCCCCGGCGGGGAGTGTCGCTGGTCGACTATTCCCCGGCACGGAGTGTCGCTGATCGACTTTTCCCCGGCGCGGAGTGTCGCGGGTTGACTTTTCCCCGGCACAGAGTGTCGCGGGTCGACATTTCCTCGGCGCGGAGTGTCGCTGGTTGACTTTTCCCCGGCGCGGAGTGTCGGGTTGAGTTTTCCCCGACACGGAGTGTCGCTGATCGACTTTTCCCCTGCGCGGAATGTCGCGGGTTGACTTTTCCCTGGCACGGAGTGGCGCTGATCGACTTTTCCCCGGCGCGGAGTGTCGCTGGTTGACTTTTCCCCGGCATGGAGTGTCGCTGATCGAATTTTCCCCGGCGCGGAGTGTCGGGTTGAATTTTCCCCGGCGCGGAGTGTCGCTGGTTGACTTTTCCCCGGTACGGAGTGTCGCTGATCGACTTTTCCCCGGCGCGGAGTGTCGGGTTGACTTTTCCCCAGCGCGGAGTGTCGCTGGTCGACTTTTCCCCGGCGCGGAGTGTCGCTGGTCGACTTTTCCCCGGCACGGTGTGTCGCTGATCGATTTTTCCCCGGCGCAGAGTGTCGCTGGTTGACTTTTCCCCGGCACGGAGTGTCGCTGATCGACTTTTCCTCGGCGCGGAGTGTCGGGTTTACTTTTCCCCGGCACGGAGTGTCGCTGATCGACTTTCCCCAGCGCGGAGTGTCGGGTGGACTTTTCCCCGGCACGGAGTGTCGCTGATCGACTTTTCCCCGGCGCGGAGTGTCGCTGGTTGACTTTTCCCCATCACGGAGTGTCGCTGATTGAGTTTTCCCCGGCGCGGAGTGTCGGGTTGACTTTTCCCCGGCACGGAGTGTCGCTGATCGACTTTCCCCGGCGCAGAGTGTCGGGTTGACTTTTCCCCGGCACGGAGTGCCGCTGATCGACTTTCCACGGCGCAGAGTGTCGGGTTGACTTTTCCCCGGCACGGAGTGTCGCTGATCGACTTTTCCCTGGCGCGGAGTGTCGGGTTGTCTATTCCCCGGCACGGTGTGTCGCTGATCGACTTTTCCCCGGCGCGGAGTGTCGGTGGTCGACTTTTCCCCGGCACGGAGTGTCGCTGATCGACTTTTCCTCGGCGGGGAGTGTCGCTGGTCGACTTTTCCCCGGCACGGAGTGTCGCTGATCGATTTTTCCCCTGCGCGGAGTGTCGCTGGTGGAATTTTCCCCAGTATGGGGTATCGCTGATCGACTTTCCCCGGCATGGAGTGTCGGGTTGACTTTCCCAGGCACGGAGTGTCGCTGATCGACTTTTCCCTGGTGCGAAATGTCGCTGGTCGACTTTTCCCCGGCACGGAGTGTCGCTGATCGACTTTTCCCCGGCACCGAGTGTCGGGTTGACTTTTCTCTGGCACGGAGTGTCGCTGATCAACTTTCCCCGGCCCGAAGTGTCGGGTTGACTTTTCCCCGGCACGGAGTGTCGCTGATCGACTTTTCCCCAGCGCGGAATGTCGCTGGTTGACTTTTCCCCGGCACGGAGTGTCGCTGATCGACTTTTCCCCGGCGCGGAGTGTCGGGTTGACTTTTCCCCGGCACGGACTGTCGCTGATCGACTTTTCCCCGGCGCGGAGTGTCGGGTTGACTTTTCCCCGGAACGGAGTGTCGCTGATCGACTTTTCCGTGGAGCGGAGTGTTGGGTTGTTGACGCAGAGGTCGATGTTGGAATTGGTTGGTTTGATTTGTTTGATTTGAGTCGACATCAGCAACGCTACACTGGAATATGGTACCAGGAGCGAATCATCATCCGCCTTTGATAGGATTTAGGAATTGGGGTTTTTGTTTGGCATCTACATTGCGGCACTGGAATAATGCCAGGAGCAACTCATCATTTGCCCCGGGAGGATTTGGGAATTGTTTTTTTTTGTTTGGCATCTGCATTGCTGCACTGGAATAATGCCAGGAGCAACTCATCATTTGCCCCGCGAGGATTTGGGAATTGTTTTTTCTTTGTTTGGCATCTGCATTGGTGCACTGGAATAATGCCAGGAGCAACTCATCATTTGCCCCGGGAGAATTTGGGAATTGGTTTTTTTCTGTTTGGCATCTGCATTGCTGCATTGGAATAATGCCAGGAGCAACTCATCATTTGCCCCGAGAGGATTTGGGAATTGTTTTTTTTGTTTGGCATCTGCATTGCTGCACTGGAATAATGCCAGGAGCAACTCATCATTTGCCCCGGGAGGATTTAGGAATTGGTTTTTTTTGGCATCAGTATCGCTACACTGGAATATGGTACCAGGAGCGGATCATCATTTGTACTTGCTTATCAGGAAGCGATGGCTTAGGAGACAGGTTTTAGGTCAATATCACCTAAGACTTTCAATTTTGTGAGCCGTAAGGGTCTCACAAAGCATTTTCTCCCAACGGGTTGTAAGGATCCCGTAAGTGTATTATCTCCTTAGGTGTCGTGGGGACTCCCAAGTGTATTTCTCCTTTATGAGTCATAAGGATCTCACGCGGGAATTTTCTCCTGACAAATTCGAGAGGACTTTGCGAGTTCATTTCATCTCTTTTTTATGAGTGTGCGCCCTTTCGGGTTTTCACAAACTCGCCGGCAGTCCTGCTGTTTTTACTCACGGAGCCCTTTCGGGTTTTCAGCCGTGCCTATTTTGCTTGTGGACATGCCTTTTTTATTTCTATTCTTTTTTTTATTTTTGGTGGGACTTTGAATGTGGTCTCACCGGTAGGACTTGGGAGGGACTGGGATTGTTTTACGCCCGTAGATTGTATACGGTTTTGCAGGATATATGATCCAGACCGTAGGGCCAAAAACATTTTGGGTCTTTGTTGGAGTCTGCATCGCTGCACTGGAATATGGTACCAGGAGCGACTCATCATTCACCGTTGGGATTTGGAATTTGGCTGGCATCTGCATCGCTGCACTGGAATATGGTACCATGAGCGACTCATCATTCGCCACTTAGGGATTGGGGAGCGATGGATTAGGAGACAAGTTCAGATCCCTATCGCCTAAGGCTTTTCAATTTTATGGGCCGTGAGGGTCCCATAAAAGCATTTTCTCCATGCGAGTCATAAGGATCCCGCAGGTGTATTTTCTCCTTAGGAGTCGTGAGGACTCCTAAGTGTGTTTTTCCTTTGTGCGTCGTAAGGATCCCACAAAGGTTTGTAGTCCTCATGTATCGTGAGGACACATGAGTGGATTTCCCTCGTTCCCAATATAATGACTTAGAGGTCGACTGTTTCCAGTTTAACGACTTAGCGGTCATCTGTTTCTAGTTTAAAGACTTAGGGGTCTGTGGTCCCCAGTTTAACGACTTAGCGGTCATCTGTTTCCAGTTTAATGACGTGGTGGTCATCTGTTTCCAGTTTAACGACTTAGAGGTCATCTGTTTCCAGTTTAACGACTTGGTGGTCATCTGTTTCCAGTTTACCGACTTGGTGGTCATCTATTTCTAGTTTAACGACTTGGTGCTCACTTGTTTCCAGTTTAGAGACTTAGAGGTCTACTGTTTCCAGTTTAACGACTTAGAGGTCATCTGTTTCCAGTTTAAAGCCTTAGAGGTCTTCTGTTTCCTGTTTAGAGACTTAGAGGTCTATTGTTTCCAATTTAACGACATAGAGGTCATCTATTTCCAGTTTAACGACATGGAGGTCATCTGTTTCCAGTTTAACGACTTGGTGGTCATCTGTTTCCAGTTTAACGACTTGGTGGTCATCTGTTTCCAGTTTAGAGACTTAGAGGTCTACTGTTACTAGTTTAACGACTTAGGGGTCATCTGTTTCCAGTTTAAAGACTTAGGGGTCTATTGATGGCGAGCTCGGAATTTTAGGGTAGGGGGCCGGCATCAGCGTTGCTAACACTGAAGCAGAGGTACCAGGAACAATTCATCATTTTCCTACTCTTGTTGGCGGAGCGATGGCTTAGGAGACGGGTTTAGGTCCCTATCGCCTAAGGCTTTTCAATTTTATGGGCCGTGAGGGTCCTATAAAAGCATTTTCTCCCTGCGAGTCGTGAGGATCCCGCCGGTGTATTTTCTCCTTAGGAGTTGTGAGGAATCCTAAGTGTGTTTTTCCTTTGTGAGTCGTAAGGATCCCACAAAGGTTTGTTCTCCTCATGTATCGTGAAGACACATGAGTGGGTCTTCTCAATGGAGAATAACTCCAAAGGCGGAGACCAGCCGCGTAACTGGTGATTACGTTGGGGCATGGGTATGATGAGAATTATTTGAGCTCATGGATTGTATACGGCAGTCAATTTAGGGACTGGCCGTAGGGCCGGAAGAATTTTGAAAAAATGGATTTTTGTTGGCGTCTGCATCGCTGCACTGGAATATGGTAACAGGAGCAACTCATCATTCGCCAGTTGTTTTGGTTGTTTTGGTTGTTTTTTTTTGTTTTTTTTTGTTTTACCTTGATTGCTCTATCATTTCAGCTTTTCTTATCGCGAAGGTCGCGATTGCCCTGTCATTTCGGCTATTTATTCGCGGTTGCCCCATCATTTCGGCTTTATTTTCATGTTTATCTTTACTCGCTAATTTTTTTTTGCGAGTTGCCCCATCATTTCGGATTTTCTTTATTTTTCCTTTATTTACATATTTTTTTATTTACATATATATATATATATATACTTTTTTACATTCCCAGTTTAATGACTTAGAGGTCGACGGTTCCCAGTTTAACGACGTGGGGGTCATCTGTGCTTATCCCAGTCCTTGAACTTTGATCTTGGCGGAGCTGTGTTCATGACATAGCTCCGTAGCTTGCCGATACATCCGAGGATTGTGAGGTTTTTCCAAGCTTATATTGGTCCTCTACCAAATCTTTGAAAATATAGCAGTCTTCGATGGTATGACCCACCACTCTATGATATGGGCAGTATACGGGATTGCCGGTCATGTTCATTTCCTGTGGCCTCTTTGGAACAGGAAGTTGCAGACCGTTGTTCAAGGCGTCCATGAATATTTTGCGGACTTCATCCCCACTAAAGGAGTATACCTTCTTCTTTCTCTCTATTGGAGTTGGTGCCTTTACTGATGCTGGTCCTCGAGGCCGATCGGTGTTTGGTTCACCCTTTTCAGATAATGGCACATGTCAGGGAAGATTAGGTTCCCGAAAGGCTCCGGTCTCCATTTGCATGAAATCGGCGGTCGTAGCTTGACTGTTTGCTAACGCGCCTTTAGACAGTTCTATCTCTCCCATCTTGTATTGCCTTTCGACCCAATAATTGAAGACGAAGCAGTCCTCAATGGCATGACCTATCACCCTGTGATAGGGGCAATATTTTGGGTCGTCGGTCATATTCTCTTCTTGCGGTCTCTTTGATTCTGTCAGTTGTAGACCGTTTCTTAGGGCGTCCCTGAATATCTTGTGGACCTTTTCCCTCTTGAAGGAATAGACCTTTTCCAGCTTCTCTTTCAGAGGCGATTCCCTCCCGGCGTATGTATCGGAGGGACTGGAGGCTGATTGCAGCCGTTTTTCGCGAAGGCGCACCGCTTTTAGGTTGAAAGGGATATCAGTTGGCTGCCCCCGGGTATCAATCCCTGGCTCATGAGCCAAAATTTGATTCTGCTGTAATTGCAATCGGGCGACTTAGGTCGTGAGATCTGCCACGACGTTTGCCATCTCGTCGACTTTGGAATAGACCTCGGCCATCTTCTCATCCCTGTCCTGAAATTGCCTTTGAAGCCATTGGAATAATGCTTGTTCTGTAGTTCCAGCTATGACAACCGGGTAATCTTTATTACCTGAGCTCAATTCCGTTGGAACCACGGGCTCCTCTGGCTTATCGGCCTAAGCGGGCTCTTCATCATTTAGATCGAGCCGATGCTGGGTATCGCCAACCATATCATCACCATGGCTGTGAAGAAGAGGAGGGTTCGTTTCTTCATGTCCGGCCATGTAGACAGTGTGGATAACACATTCAGCCATTCTTTTATCACTGGCAGCTGATTTCGCGGAGCGGTCCGGGCTTTGGAAATTCATAATTTTAACATGGCCAGAGCCCTAGCCCTTTTGTTGGCTCTGTATCTGAGCCGCTTCTGCCTCAACATCTCTGCCTTAAGCGCTTGGCAGGCTTCTGCTCTTCGGGAAGCCGCCATAGGCCGAGTGATTGGGATGATTGAGAAGACGTCTGCCCGCGTGTCCGTCGAAGGTATCGCCTGGGCTTGCCCGCGTGTCCGTCGACGTCTGGCAACTTCTTTGGTTCTGATGGCTTTTCCCCCAGTTGGGGCCATGGAAAGCCGTCCAGACACCGATTTGCATTTGGGCTGGGACGCCTTTGAGACCACCACATTTGGCCTCTTGCCTTTCGAGGCCGGTTTGTCGGTTACCGGAGCTTGAGGAGCCGGGATGGCGTTAGCTGACACGAACAGGATGGAGCCGAATGGTAGCGGCGACTCCTCCCATTGTCCCCCGAGACTGGCCGGGAGGACCGTCCTGGCGTCCATCTTCATCGTGTAGAAGATGGGAGCTGAGTTCATCTTTGGAGACATCTTTGCAGCGTCCGACGATTGCAATTGGAGAACGTTAACCTGCACACAAAAAAAACATGATTTTAGTATAGGCAATTGATATGCATATTAATTGAGTTCGCATGAAAGCTTAACCCGAAATATGGGAGGAGAGATTGGTCCCACCGGGCGTGCCAGAATCTGTAGGGTGTTTTTCGTCACCCCATTGAGATGGGAATACACGCGCGCTTGTCGGGCGCATTACAGATTCTCCCTGCCTAGGGTAGGCTGGGGTTTATTGATTGTGGGGATCCGAATCTCCGGCAGCTGCGGACTAAGCTGCCGTTAATTACCCCTCGCATTTGGAGCGAAGGAACTTCCGATTGACGGGTTAAACTGGTCATGCGAACTCAATATGCAATGCGTTGGTGTGTGTGTGTGTATTTTTATTTGTTTTGTTCCACTTGTAAATAAAGGATATATATATATATACATATATATTTTCTATATATAAAAACAAAAATAAATAAGTAAATAAATATCTAGAGAAATTTTATTTTAAAATCTATTATTATTTTTTAATTTTAAAATATTATTTATAATTTATTTTTATTTATTTAATATTTATTTAATATTTATTTTATATATTTTTTTAAATAAAAAAAGGATTAAATAAAGAAAAGAAGGAAGAGAAGAAGAAAAGAAAAGAATTATTATATATTTTTTTATTTTTAAATATTATTTATAATTTATTTCTATTTATTTAATATTTATTTATTTTATTTTATTTTTTAATAAAAAAGCTTAAAATAACGAAAAGAAGAAAGAGAGAGAAAAAAACGGGGGTCCTCACATGCTCGGCATGTGAGGGGGGGTCACATGCTCGGCATGTGAGGGGGCCGTCACATGCATGTAACCCACTTTATATGCTAAACATGTGACCCGTCACATGCTTAGCGTGTGACCCACTTCATGTGAGGGGGCCATCACATGCTTAGCATGTGACCCGTCACATGGTTAGCATGAGAGGGGGCCGTCACATGCTTATCATGTGACCCACTTCACATGCTAAACATGTGAGGGGGCCATCACATGCTTAGCATGTAACCCGTCACATGCTTTGCATGTGACCCACCTTTTTTTTTTAACGTGGAGTTCAGCTCTAAAAGAATTTTATATGGCTAAAAAAAATATAATGTGGAGTTAGACTCCCCAAAAAAAAGTATTTTTTTGTGGAGTTAAACTCCAAAAGAATTTCTGTAGTGGGGTTAAACTCCAAAAGAATTTTTGTAGTGGGGTTGAACTCCAAAGAAATTTTATTTGTGGAGTTGAACTCCAAAAGATTTTTAAATGCGGAGTTGAACTCCGAAAGAATTTTATATGGAGTTAAACTCCTAAAGAGATTTAATACGGAGTTAAACTCCAAAAGAAAGATTTTTACTGTGAAGTTAAACTCCAAAAGAATTTTTGTAGTGGAGTTAAACTCCAAAATAATTTTTCTGGTGGTGGAGCTAAACTCCAAAATAATTTTATTTGTGGAGTTAAACTCCAAAAGATTTTCTCCTCTCTCTTTTGAGAAGAAACCCAAAATGGGTTCTCTTGAAACTCCAAGATCTAGATCTTGGATGATAAAAAAAGTGACCCTTTTTCTTCTCTTGATGGAGTCTTAGGAGGTGGATTTATGGTAAAACTTTGTTTTAGTGTAAAAAAAGAGAGAGCTAAGCTCTTGATTTATTTGGAAGATGAAAAGGAAGATGAAGAACTTGAAAAAGAGAGAGTGGATGCACAAACCCTAGTTTTTGGGGGAATGAAAAAGTGTTACTTTATTCATCATCATGTTGCCTTTTATAGGCTTACATATTTACATATAGACCCTTGGGCTTCACAAAAATGGCATTTTAGCCATCCCATGGCTCATGTGTCATTTCATTTTTGCACATAAGCCATGGGCTAACAAAATATTGGCTTTATGCCCATTTTGTTTACATTCATGCATAAACAATTACATAAAAATTATTTATTACATGATTTTGTTGTTGGCACGGGGAGGCTGGCCGCGGGCTTGACTTGGGCATGGGCCCGCTTGACCTGGGCTTTAGCTTACCTGGCTTGGGGTTGACTTTGATTTTGACTTGGTCAACCGGGGTGTAAATTTTTACCCCAACATGTACGTTTATTTTTATAGAGTGAGATATACCTTTTTGAAATTATGTCCATGTCATTTACCTATATGAGTGGATGGTTAGGTAAGGAGCATTAAAACAGCGGTGTAATTCTTCTTAACCATAAGTACAATTTTCAACCTACGACACACAGAGAATGAGTTATTAGACTCAAGGGACTTATACAGAGTATTGTATGTTGTCCAGTGTCCATGAGGACAGAGGGGTTGGTACTCCTACTATATTCTGTTTACTTGTGACTTTTCTAGTTCTTAAACATGTGTTTCGTAGAAATGCAAGGTTCAAGTTTTGAGAAGTTATAGGTATATGAATAAAGTAGAGAACCGGGTGTTGCAAGTATCGGTATTCTTCAAGGTGATCGAAGATGTAGAAACTTGTGTATGGTATTCAGTTGATAATAATGGTTTTGAGAAACTAGTTTTTCTTTCAGGTTACTCATATCTGGATGCATTCCTAAGTTGAGTAACGCTGATCGGACTCCTTCCATTTAGTTGACATGCACTGGAGACAGCTGCATGATTTGAATCCGGTTCCAATTAAATCAGTGCCTCTGTTTCTATATTGGATATAGAGCGGTACATATCTTAACGATGTTAAAGTACGGGGAGTTGTCCGACTTATACTTAAAACCAGACTCTGGATAACTCAAGGCACGTTTCCGTAATGGCTGTTTGTGGGTTGACCCGGGGTATGACGAGGGTTGACATTCTACGATCTGGAAGATCAATAGCGATATTGTTCTTGACTCGCCACAATTTTAGTAAAATGGATTTTTTCAGAAAACGGCAGTGGGAGTATGGTAGAACTGGAAGTGATTGCAGAACCGCAAACGATTACTGAAAATTTGTTAAGAACCAAAAGATTCAATATGGTTTGACATTCCATTAGCCACTCCGCAGATATGGTGGGTAACCTCAGGCACCCGAGAGGTACTCCGGTAGCCTCAAGGACGGTGACAGGGAGGTTCTTATTTGCCCAGATTTGACACCGCTGTTGTTCCAGGCTATGAGACCCGGCAGGAGGGTGAGTATAGCGTCGTTCTAAACTAAATTTAGAAGTGCACGCGTGTATTATTCTGCCAGAGGGTTGTCGTAGTCAATGGGAGCAGCGGAAGCATAGTGGACAAGTGGCTTATGTCTATTTATAGACTAAAGCAGATGTAGCAGAGATAGATCATCTATGTCTGATATGACAGTCATAGGTTTGACTTCATCAGAATAGGGATGGATCTGTTAAGAAGGTAGTAGGGTGTGATGTCTTGATTTGTGGATGACATACACATAGTAGGAAGTGATATTGCTGCGCTACGACCAGTTATACTTTGGTTGTCACACAGTGGTTTCTCCACATAGGATATGGATATTATATCAGACATTCTGGTTACTGGATCTAGATTTAGGAAGTGTCCCAATCAGGGTATTTAGACAACATTCTAAAGGTATTTAGAATGGACGACTCCTGGCACGGTGATGTACCTATAGGAGATGGAGTCACCCTCTCTAAAGGTGTCTTACAGACTAAAGGGGAGAGGGATGTGCATGATCCGCAGATCATTTGCTTAGGCAATTGAGTCAATCATGAGATGTCAAGTACCACACCAGATGTTGTTTTTGCAGTAGATGCAATAAGTTGATATTGATCCAATCCTGGAGAAACATTTAGAAGCTGTTTTAGAACATAAGTAGATGTTCTAAGGATTTGGTAACGGCAGCCTCCTTTAGGAGACGGTTATCATTCCACGCTTCCAAGGTGACCTGAATGACAGAGTGGTTGTCAGAGTTATAGTTTTCCTTCTGACGAGGGACGGTATTTTGGACAGATGGTCCAAGGGGATACTGAGGGAGGCATGGCGCAGGATACTGATTGGTTTCAGTTGACAATACAGTTTAAGAAGTTTGGATTTGGAGTTCATTTATGAACTATGTCCCATCAGATATCCAGACATATTCTAAGACAGGTATTGCTCAATTCGGGAGATGGGTTTCTCCGCGAACTTGAGATTAAGAGGGACATAGAAAGAAACATCAGAGCTGATCCACTCACTGAGGCTATTCCTCAAACGCATTAGTTTCGCAAACGGGTTTTGTGAGACTGATTAGTTGAGGAGTTGGTTGTTCGGTATCACACGGGCTGTGAGTATGCGACATCGCAATAATTAGCCTTGAGTGCAAGTGGGAGATTGTTGGAGATAGTGCCCTCAGAGTTAATTATTGGATCACAGGCACGTGATTGCAATGATTGAGGGAGGACCTATGCCGGTAGGACAGTCTTACTCAAGATGATAGTATGCTATCTGGTTTATCTTTATCATCGTGTACTGCTTTAGTTGATGGTACAGATCACTATTGCACGTTAATAGAGCCCTTAGGATTCATGCTTGACGACCAGCAGTATGATGGTGATCATATACGTAGGATCTGGGGTCTATAAGCACATCCTTAAAGTGGTCCCTAGTCATGGGAGTTTTCGAGACAGGGCATCGATACTCCGGAGTAGACTAGTGTATACAATCGAGACCCCGACGAGGGGCAGTGGCCGGTCTCACAAGCCATTGGTGTCAGTTGGATCACCTAAGATGTATACAGGTGCTCATTGGGTTATGAGTACACCGGACAGGACTCGCCGGGAACATGCTAGTTGGTTTTATACCTGACGTCATATAGTAGTTCCCTGGTAACATGTGTACAGGTTAGTTCATCGACCTGAGATCGTCATTGTCTCATTTGAGTTCCCACTGTACTTTGATTACTACCCTACCACGGCATAAAGGAGTCGTGCAAACAGGTTTTAGTTAGGTACAGTCCCGAGCCACATGGAGGCAGTGAGCGGATCTGCAGGGGTTCGTCTCTCCCGGTATTGGGGGTGAGGTCGCGCTGTGTCTAGGAGAGCCATTACACGAAGTCCTTGGCCAAGGCAGGAGATTTACTGGTAGGTATTCCAGTAGTATCTTAGGGTGTTCTGGGATACACTCCGACACAACTTGTACCGCTTTTGGGGGTCTGACTTTTACCAACCCCCAAGGCCCGCCATGCGATGCTCATAGGTGAACGGATCGGACTGTACGGATATTGTCACTAACAGGCTCAGTAGGGTGTCAGGATGAGTTCGCTCATCGACCTCCCTTTTGGTCAATACCTGGTAGCTCGTTACGTACGGCTAATACCTCTGACGTGCTAGTGGTTAAATCTACAGCCAAAGTATTGACGAATCTTTAGAGTCCCCCACAGACAGTTTTTCAAGTTTCGGGCGAAACGCTGTAGAGGCCGTATGGATATTTGGCTGGGTTCGATCATATATGTGTGGTATTGCACGGATCATGATCGGACGGATAATACTAGCGGGCTTTGGTTTAAGCCCGATCCTAGTATTGTACAGTGTAGATTTTGTCTCATTGCATTTGTATTCGGTCGGAATGCAAATGCGGGTATGTATATACAGTCGCGAGGGTATCCAGTAATTTGTTACCGGATCGCTTTTTGAAGTTGCCAGTTTGCATTACGTTTCGGCCATTTTTCCTTTGTTCCTTCTTGGCTGAAATTCTATTGATGGGAGGGGCTTATTTGGAAATGTGCAAATTAGCAAAGTGGAGGGTGTTTTTTGTAAGTGGTTGCTTCATGATGGTTCTAGATTGACTTTGACTTCCTTTGTTCATCATGACTTGCATTTTGGTGATGGGATTAGGATGAGTCTTTGTGGTGATCATGATTGCTCATCATCACCCACTCTTTTCTCTTATGCTCACCCACCTTGTTTGTGCTCACCTCCCTCTCTTCTCTTAAGCATGGCCGGCCACTATGGATGGGGGGATGTCCAAATTTTTAGGTGAGGGAAATTGTTCTCATTTGCTTGCACAAAATCCTTTTGTGGATCTCCCAAGCTTATTATTCCACCTCCACATCCAAACGGCAACTTCAAGCAACCCCTCGACACATAGTGTTCTACACTCAGTATACTGCAACCTTAGACACGTCGGCTTGCCAACTTCGTGCCCGAATTGCCTCGGTTCAGAGGTGGGAGCCCGTAAAAAGACTCGGTGATGTGGTGCCCTTTTCGAGGAGGAGATCGGAGATTTGAGATGCCGCGGGGAGTCCGGGATGGTGGCCGAAGACCGAAGGACACGGATCGCTCGGTATAGCTCTCTAACCTTTCTCTAGTTAGCAAGTAGTAGGTTAATGGTCCGGATCAGGTTTACAGTACGCGGTAGCGTCGGTTTCTAGTTAAAGAAAAGTTTTTGTTTCCGCATTTTGACCTCGGACTGATGACCGGGGAGCTGCCGTTGTCTTACAACTACAATATAGCGATCGGTCTAAACAATAAAACAGAAAACTAAAGTAAGCTAGCTACTCAGATTGCGAAATATAACCTTTGTAGCGTGTCCACCCATTCGTGAAAGACCCCTCCAAGCTCCATAAGCCATCGGGAACAAGCTTGAGAGACGACCGCCCTTACCGAAGATAATCCACCCGTGGAAAACCGATCCAAGTTCCAACTTCACCTAGAAATCCTAGTGAAGCAACCTAAAGATCACAATTCGGTAAGTTGTGATGCTTAGGGATGAAGGGATTTTTTCACTAACACGATCTCTCATTTGAAAACTCAAGAAAGCCCTCAAGAACAAGGAGGAGGTGAAGAGAGTGAGAGTGTGTCATAACCAAATGAACCATCAAAAATGAAATGAGAGAATGAGTGAAAGGGATATATAACTTTCGACCATAAAATTATGCCATGCCTTTTTATCAATATAAAAAAACAAGCCATCCCTCTCACCAAGCTCTCATGGCACCTCACCCATTTTCTAATTTCCCAAAATGGAAATCCCTAAAATGAGATGTCCTCCTTTTAGAAATATTTCATATAATATACGGAATACAACCCCGGTATATGTATCAAATATATACACGCATATCCATATAAAAATACGAATGGTAAAGTGAGATAAAATGAATAGTGAACATAATACTAGAATTATATCAAATTTAATAATACAGATTAATACTAGGCCGATTAGTATTATCAAATGTCCGATCAAAGTCCGTGTAGCCAGCATACGTATTTAATCGGACTGTTGCACGTATCAACTGTAATTCTACGGTAGCGTCCCGGCCATCAATCCGAGGCCAAACGCAGAACAAAAACTTTTCTAAACTGGCGCTAACGCAGACTTTCACCCGGATCATGCCATTAACCTAAACTAGCTAACTACAAAGAAGTTTAGAATGGCTATACCGATCGATCTGTGTCCTTTGGTCTTTACCTATCATCCTAAGCTCCTCTCGGCATCTCCGATCTCTCTCGATCTCCGGTCTCCTCGTCGAAGTGGCACCACATCTAGAAATCTTTTTACGGGCTCCCACTTCAAAACCGAAGCAACTCGGACATGAAGTTTGCTAGCCGACATGTCCATGGTGATGTAGAAAATTTGTGTGATAACTTTGTCTCATACACTCAATGATTCTCAACACATGAGATGGAATGAGTGGAGGTTAAAGAAGAAGCCATTGGAGAGGATCTTGTTAGCTCAAGAGAAGAAAGAAGAAAAAGAGCTTTTGTTTGTCTATTGTATGTAATAAAAAATGTGAGAGCTCATTATCCAATTGAAGAGCCAACCCCAAGACTTAGTGGCTGCCCTCTCTCTCTCTCTTCACATCAATTCAACACAATAATCAATCAAGAAAATTTACATGGCATCAAAAATAAGACCATTAGTCACCAAACATGCACACGCCTCATTTAATGCTCCTCATGATGACTTGAGCTCACAATTTCCACCTAATTAAACATTAATCCAAATGTATATAACAATAAACAGAATGGCATCTCCTAAAGTAAACTCGTGACGGATCACAAGGATACCCCTCATCTGTATATACATACCTGCATCCGTATTTCGTCTGAATACGAATGCAACGAGACTAAAGTAATCCAACAAATCTAATACTAGGATCCGACATAAACCAAAGCCCACTAGTATGATCCGTCCGATCATGATCTGTGCACAAGTACACGTATATGATCAAGCCCGGCCATAAAACCATACGGCCTCTACAACGTTTTGCCCGAACTTGGGAAACTTTTTGTGGGGGACTCTGAAGAATCGTCAATACGCTGGCAGTGGGTTTAACCGAAAGCATGTCAGTGGTACTAGCTGTACGTAACGGCTACCGCAGTAATGAGCAAAGGGAGGCCGACGAGCGAACTCATCCTGAAACCCTCCTGAGCCTGTCAGTGACAATATCCGTACAGTCCGGTCCGTTCGTCTATGAGTATCGCATATCAGGCCTAGAGGGCTGGTAAACGTCAGACCCCCAATAGCGGTATAAGTCATGTAGTAGTGTAGCCCAGAACAACCTGAGATACTAATGGAATACCTACCAGTAAATCTCACTTGCCTTGGCCAAGAACTTCATGTAATGGCTCTCCTAGACACAGTGCGATCTCACCCCCAATACCGAGAGAGAAGAATCCCCTGCTCGGGACTGTACCCAACTAAAACCTGTTTGCACGACTCTTTTGAGCCGTGGTAGGTTAGTAATCAAAGCACAGTAGGAACTCACACGAGACAAATGACGATCTCAGGTCGATAAACTAACCTGTACACATGTCACCAGGGAACTGGTATCTGACGCCAGGTATAATACCAACTAGCATGTTCCCGACGAGTCCTGTCCGGTGTACTCATAACCCAATGAGCACCTGTATACGTCTTAGGTGAACCAGCTGACAGCAATGGCTTGTGAGACCGGCCACCGCCCCTCGTCAGGGTCTCGATCGTATACACTAGTCTACTCATGGAGTATCGATGCCCAGTCTCGAAACTCCCACGACTAGTGACACTTTAAGGATGTGCTTATCAATACCCAACTCTCACGTATATGATCGCCATCAAACTGCTGGTAGTCAAGCAAGAATCCTAAGGGCTCTATCAACGTGTAATAGTGATCTGTAATGTCACCTAAAGTATCTACACGATGATAAAGGAAAACCAGATAGCATACTATCATCTCGAGTAAGACTGTCCTACCGGCATAGGTCCTCCCTCAATCATTGCAATCACGTGCATGCGATCCAATAATTGACTTTGAGGGCACTATATCCAACAATCTCCCACTTGCACTTAAGTCTAATTATTGCGATGTCGCGTACTCACAGCCCGTTTGATACCGAACACCCAACTCCTCTACTAATCAGTTTCACAAAACTCGTTTGCGAAACTATTGTGTTCGAGAAATAGCCTTAGTGAGTGGATCCGCTCTGATGTTTCTTTCTTTGTCTCTCTTAATCTCAAGTTCGCGGAGAAGGCCATCTCCCGAAATGAGCAATACCTGTCTTAGAATATGTCTGGGTATCTGATGGAAACTAGTTCACAAATGAACTCCAAATCCAAACTTCTTAAACTGTATCGTCTACTGAACTTAATCAGTATCCTGCGTCATGCCTCCCTCAGTATCCTCTTGGACCACCTGTCCAAACAACAGCCCCTCGTCAGAGGGAAAGCTATAACTCTGACAGTCGGTCTGTCATCCAGGTCTCCTTCGAAGCCTGGAATGATAACTGTCTCCCGAAGGAGGCTGTCGTTATCATAACATCCACTTATGTTCTAAAACTGCTTCTGAACGTTTCTCCAGGATTGATTAATATCTGAACTTATTGCAGCTAGTGCAAAAACAACATCTAGTGTGGTACTTGATATCTCATGATTGACTCAATTGCTTGAGAAAGTGATTTGCCAATCATGCACATCCCTCTCCCCTTTAGTCTGTAAGACACCATTAGGGAGGGTGACTCCATCACCTGCAGCTACACCACCATGCCAGGATTCGTCCATTCTAAAACACCATTAGAATTCTTTCTAAGTACCCAGATTGGGACACTTCCCAAATCTAAATCTAAAACCATAGATCTAGTGACAAGAATGCTTAATATTATATCCATATCCTATGTGGAGAAATTACTGTATTACAACCACAGTAAAACCGATCGTAGTATAGGAATTTCACTTCCTACTATGTGTATGTCATCCAAATACCAGGACATCACACCCTACTACTTACTTAACAGATCCATCCCCTATTCCGATGAAGTCAAAACCTATGACTGTCACATTAAAAATAGATGATCTATCTCCGCTATATCTGTTTTAGTCTATAAATAGACACAAGCTACTTGTCCACTATGCTTCCGCTGCTCCCACCGACTCCAACAACCCTCTGGAAGAGTCATATACACATACGCTTCTAAATCTAGTTTAGAACGACGCTATACTCATCCTCCTGCCGGGCCTTATAGTCTGGAACAGCAACAATGGAAAGTCTGGGTAAACAAGAACCTCCCTGTCGCTGTCTTTTAGCATACCGAAGTAACTCTCGGGCGCCTGAGATTACCCACCATATCTGCGGAATGGATAATGGAATGTCAAACCTGATTGAATCTTTAGGTCCTATTAAATTTTCTGTAATCGTTTGCGGTTCTGGAATCACTTCCAGTTCTACCATACTCCCACTACCGTTTTCTGAAAAAATCCATTTTACTAAAACTGTGGCGAGTCAAGAACAATATCACTATTGATCTTCCAGATAGTAGAAACTCAACCCTCGTCATAGCCCGGGTTAACCTACAAACTGCCATTACAGAAATGTGCCTCGAGTCATCCCATGTCTGGTTTTAAGCATAAGCCGGACAACTCCATATACTTTAACATCGTTAAGATATGATTCATTCTATATACAATATAGAAACAGAGGTACTGATCTAATTGGAACCAGATTCTAATCATGCAGCTGTCTCCGGTGCATGTCAACTAATTGGAGAGAGACCGATCAGCATTACTCAACTTAGAAGTGCGTCCAATTATGAGTAACCTGAAAGAGAAACAAGTTTCTCAAAAACCATTACTATCAACTGAATACCTTACACAAGTATCTATATCTTCGATCACCTTGAAGAATCGCGATACTTGCAACACGTGGTTCTCTACTTTATTCTTGTACCTAAAACTTCTCAAAACTTGGACCTCGTATTTCTACGAAACGCTTGACTAAAACTTGGGAAGTCACAAGTAAACAAAATATAGTATGAGGACCAACCCCTCTGTCCTAATAGACACTGGACAACATACAATACTCTGTTGAAGTCCCATGAGTTGAATAACTCAAACCCTATGCGTCGTAGGTTGAAAACTGTACTATGGTTATGAAGAATTACACCGCTGTTCAATGCACCTTATGTTAGTTGTATGTATGCCCTAAAGGCCATTATTGTACATATGATGTATATTATAGTGGATGCTTCGACATATATAGAGAGGACTTTCTTGCTCGACATCATAGTATGATATCTAGTTGCTCTTTATCTTAACATGTATACTTGTCTCTTACTGTCTTATGGTTACATGTTGGTAAAGCCTTAGGATGTGTACTTGACTACCAGGATTATGATGCAGATCATACTAGAGGGGTAATGGAAGTCCATAAGTTCATCCTTTAATGTTCCTATTCGTGGTTATATCGAGACAGGGCATCAATATACTAGAGTAGACTAGCGTATACGCTTCTCGACCCATGAGATGGGCTATGGATGATCCCATATCCATTGGTGTTTGAGATCAGAGATGGTATACGGGTGCTCAGTGGAGACTGGGTACACTGGACGGACTCGCCGAGAATTCCTAGATGGTATTATATCTCATGTCAGTTGGCAGTTCTCTGGTGACACTAGTACAGGTTAGTCTGTAGACCCGAGATCGTCATAGAGTCTTGTGTGATTCCCACTGTGCTTTGATTTCCACCTTGCCACGTTCAAGAGGACGTGCAAAACGGTGGTTTTGGGTACTGTCCCAAGTCACATGGAGGCAATGGGTGATAGGAGGGGTTTTGTCTCTCCAGGTATTAGGGGTCCATGTTGTGCTGTGCTCGATTAGCCATAACAGGGAAGTCCCTTGCCATGGCTGTTTTAGAGATTTACCGGTAAGAGTTATCGGTAGTTTCTCGACCCGTTATGAGCCTCATATCGGCATGGCTTATCGGTTATTGTGGTCTGACGTTTACCACCCCTAGACTAGATATGCGACATATCAGACGAAGAGACCGGACTGTACGGTAGTGTTACTGTTAGGCTTTTGCAGGAGTTAGAGCGGGCATGCTTGCTGATCTTCTGATCGTTCAATACCCGGGTAGTCGTTACGTCCAGCTAGTACCGCTGACGGCTTGTGGGTGCTTGATATGATCATCACCTGCTACCGGCGTATTGACGAGTCTTAGAGTCCCACAAAGGAGTTTCCTAGCCCAGGCAAAAAGATATGGTGTGCATATGAGATATGCGCGGGGACCCGATTAAATGCGCGTATGTGATACCGTATATTAATCGGGCGGTTTGCTATTGGTCGGGTCATATGTGATATGACCGGTTTGTTAAATAAGGTGTTGATTTAAAATTGACCATTAGCTTTTTCACTTAGACCCTTTTGACTTTTGTTATATGCATGCATGTATGCATAAGTTTATGTTGATGCACATAATGATGTGCATGCACACATACATGCATACACTTGTGTATCATGATGGATGATACAAAGATGGTGGCAATATAAGACTCACATGTTAGTAAATATATACATATTTATTTTTGATATTAATGGAAATAGAAAAATGATTCATGGTTGATTATTTTATTCCTCCACTAACCCTTGCATTAACCATGAGTTATCATTCTATGGCTATTAGTGCTTCAAAGATAAATATTTAGATATTTGTTAACTAAGGTTAAGAATGAGAGGAAATTATATATAATTTCTATTCTCATTTTTATCTTCATCTTTTTCATTATCTTGAGCTCTCAAGTTGCCATCACCTTCTTCTTCCTCTCTCTTGCTCTCTACGTTTTGATAGTGAGTGAGAAAGTGATCAAGCTAGGGTTTTGATGTGAGAAAAAAAACCACATCATCATTCTACACTAGTCTAGCAAATTAGTGTTAGCTTCATCTTCATCTTTTGATCATGTGAAGCTAGGAGCTTGGACAAAGGGGACTCCGGGTGGATCATCGTGAACTTGGAGGATCACTAGCAAGCCCGTTCCAACTCTAAAGGAGCCATGGAGTCTAGCAAGGAGGTCTACAAAGGTTGTATTTACTTTTCACTTAGTGTTAGACTCTTGGTTTATGTATGAGATAGTTTTTGTTACCCTAAATATCTAGTTTGATCCAAGGTTGTGAATACTTAGCACCTTAAATTTTTTGTTGTAGCAAGTGTGCTGCTTGTAAACCCTAGTAGAGGTGCTGTGGAATCCCTTCATAGTATCAGAGACAAGCTAGATTTTTAGCTACGATGTTAAAACAATTACGAAACCGAAACAACTCCGGATTAACAAAAACTGAAACCCTATAACTTGCTTCTCTGTCGATTTTAAAATGAGCTCAGAAACATTTTCAAACAACTGCAGAAGCTTACTAACACTATTCTGAGAGCACAGACAAAATTGCAGGCCCATCCCTCGAATTTTGGCCGAGCCCCCTTGCTCAAAACCGAGCAGGCCGGCCCCCCTCACCTGTTCTGCCTAGGATTTTTCCTGTGCTCTGGGGTCTGGGTTTTGGGGTTTTAGGTATTGTTTGTTTAGGCCATAAATTTCAAGAGATTTTAATTTGCAGTGGGACTAATTAGGAGCTATTCGTAGTCATAATTTTAGCATTGTATTGGTAACCTAGACGACGTTAAATAGGTCGAACGAATATCAAACACTCGTATTTTCCAGGTTAAATGTACTCAATGTATCATGTAGGTATTCCTTTGGACCCTCTAGAAGAATGAAACCCTAACTCGATCTGTGACCACGGAACAACGGCTAAACTTTAGGGTTTTCCGTAGTTAGTGGCGCCACAAATGAGGCTTGGGTTTGCCCTTCAACAGCTGGTCCATAAAGTACTGTGGCATAACTTTTGGGTATTGTTTAACGGTGCTCAAGTGTTGAGCTTGCTGGGAAATATGGGTGTTCGTTAATTCGATCGATGGGTTTAACATCGCCTAGATTTATATGATATCTTTTCTGCGACAGTAAGTGTAGTATGTGTATCGCCGGTTTCGTTGCTATATGTCAACGGCAATTGGGGTACGCACACTAACTTATGTTGATGACATGTGATGTTATGTGTTGCTGTGCTATGATGTATAGGATCGTCGTGATCGAATGGCCAGGGGGTTTTATGTGAGATGAGAGTTTTTCTTTTCATTCATGTAAAATTCATTTGTATGTAATATTCTTTTATTTGGGGCACATCCGGTTTGAGGATGATGTTACCTTGATGTATATTATTTACTTTTCCGCATTAGGATTGACCCAAGGTGGGGAGCACATATGACCGTGTTCTAGAGTCCAGTGGGAGACCATATCGAGGAGTCGGGATCGGGTCTCCTGACTCTAGAATTGGTAGGGTCGCTTGCCACTCTCATAGGGGTCTAAGGGTGTGGGATTGGCTATTAATCACGACCGTGGAATTCGTATTTTCTATTGTTGGCTAAATACAAAATACGGACGTCCTAGTATATCCTATATTTTCATATATGTGTTTCTGCTGCTTATATTCTGTGATGTGATCACTTGATATATCTGAGACGAATGTAATATTATATATGAGATATATAGTAGGCGTTGCTTATGTTTTGCACCGGCGCTAGTCCCGTCCCGGTATGTCGTTAGTTAAGTAACCTAACGGTGCATAACGCGACACTGTGGCGAATGCGGATGGCATAAGCGTACGTTGTAATTTCGTTTCATCTGTGATGCTTAGGAAGCTTAAATGATGGGACTTTATTAATGAGATTAATGAAAAGAAAGAAATCTAAAAGATATTGTAGAATCAAATTTTTAAATAGGATAGCCACAGTTTTTGCTTTGCATAGTGATATATGTGATATATCCTTCACCTTATTCGATAATGAAAGTGCCGAGATCCCTTCACCGGGAATGACCTCTTTAGCGAAACTAGTAAAAGCCTAAAAAACACTCCTTTTCAAAATTCAATCGATTCTACAACGATATCAAGTTCATTACACAAAAGGTTCTACGAAAAACCTTTCGTAGCCCTCCGTCATTTCAGATAAGTGCTATTTTAGAAATCGTGCTACGGTAGTTTGGCCTGCGTCAAGGCGTAGTGTACGGTAGTTGAATTAATACTTATCTGTAGCATGAGATGAGATTGGATTAGGGTATTCGTACGGCGTTGTTTGGCCCGCGTCAAGGGTCGTGCATGTGGGTTTAATTCAATCAGGAAATGACGGGTTGAACTTGACTAGCGGACTATAGGTTGTTTGGCCTGCGTCAAGGTCACAGCACGCTAGGGGCAAAATATTATCGGGAATTTCAAGTGTTGAAATTTGCAATGAGATTGCATACCTTCTGTGAGATAGTTGGATCCCGATACCCACTGCGAGTAAGTGTTTCTCCTGGGAGGGTCTTCCACTTTTCAATTAGCCGATCAAGTACGTGTCTAGAAAGGTGTCAACGGGGCTATGCCTCTGGGAAAACGAGGTTTATTTTAATTAGGTCCGTGCGAAAGCACGGGGAACCTCCCTCAATGTACCGGCACTGACCTGGCGGAAAGATTGGCGAAATTATGGGGTGTAATTAATCCCGGCTAGTCTTTCCTTTTAGGGTTTTAAAGAAGATTTGATGAAAATAGTGGGAGCCATCCTGATTAGATAAAATAATAACCAATCTGATCTTGCAAGAGCATACGCTAAAGTGTTTTCTTCTCTCTCTCTCCAGGTAGCGACAATGTTACGTCTTAATCAAGATAATAATATGGATGTATTGACCAAACCCGCATGTTATACTGTGCAGGGGAACGTTTGTTCCGTTCTTTCTTATAATTGTTATAAGACTGAACAGGGAATAGGGGAATATCCGTATTCCCAGGCCGCTCAAACAAAGAATAAGCATGTTGATGCATCTTCTTCGGGTGTGTTAGTTATTGAGAACTGTTTCTCAGTTCATTCTACGTCCTGGGTATTAGATACCGGATCAGGATCCCACATATGTAATATGTTACATGGGCTGAGGAAAGGTAGAGAACTGGGAATAGGTGATCAATCTGTAAGAGTAGGGAATGGGAAAAATGTTGCAGCCAAAGCAGTTGGCGAATATCACCTTGTATTACCGAATGGTAATACATTGATTCTGAACGAATGCTATTACATTCCGACCCTGATATGCAACGTTATATTAGTTTCTTTATTAAGTAAAGAGGGGTATAATTTTGTAGTAGAGGATGATGTTATGAAGATCTTCCTGAATCAAAAGTTGATTGGATCAGGCTCGTTAAATAATGGCATATACATTCTAAATCAAACTACAGTTCTTAATATACAAAACACATACAGCAGGAACAGTTCAGAAATGAACGAATCTTTCTTGTGGCATTATAGACTGGGTCATATCAATGCGAAACGACTGGCTAAGTTGCATAAGGATGGATATTTGAATCCGTTCGAATTTTCATTTTATGACACATACCAATCATGTCCCAAATGCAAGATGACCAAAACTCCATTTACAGGACACGAAGAAAGAGCTAGTGAGCTCTTAGTGTTAGTTATATGTATGCCCTAGTGGCCATTACTATACATAGGATGTATATTGTAGTGGATGCTTGGACATATATAGGGAGGACTATCTTGCTCGACATGATAGTATGCTATCTGGTTGATCTTTACCTTAACGTGTATACTGTTTGTCTCTCTGTTACATGTTGGTAAAGCCCTTAGGATGTGTACTTAACTACCTGGACTATGATGCGGATCATACTAGTGGGGACATGGTAGTCCATAAGTACATCCTTCAAAGTCCCTAGTCGTGGGTATATCGAGACGGGGCATCGATATACCAGAGTAGACTAGCGTATACCTTCTCGACCCATACAGATGGGCGATGGATGATCCCATATCCATTGGTGTTTGACATCAGAGATGATATACGGGTGCTCAGTGGAGACTGGGTACACTGGACGGACTCGCCGAGAACTCCCAGATGGTATTATACCTTACGTCAGATGGAAGTTCTCTGGTGACACTGGTACAGAGTAGTCTGTTGACCCAAGATCGTCATAGAGTCTTGTGTGATTCGCACTGTGCTTTGATTTCCATCTTACCACGTCCAAGATGGCGTGCAAAACGGTGGTTTTTGGGTACAGTCCCGAGTCACATGGAGGCAATGAGCGATAGGAGGGGATTCGTCTCTCCCGGTATAGGGAGTTGATGTTGCGCTGTGTTCGATTGGCTATAACCGGAAATCCCTGGCCAGAGTTGCTGAGATTTACTGGTAAGTGTTACCAGTGGTTTCTCGAACTGTTATAGACCTCATATCGACACGACTTATCGAGCTATTGGGGTCTGACGTTTACCACCCCTAGGCGAGATACGCGACATATCAGACGATCAAACCGGACTGTACGGTAAGTGTTACTGGTTGGATTCACAGGAGTATGAGCGGGCTTGCTCGTCGATCTTCTGATCGCTCAATACCTGGGTGGCCGTTACGTTTAGCAGACCGCTTGCGGCTTATGGGGTGTTTGATATGATCATCACCTGCTGCCGGCGTATTGACGAGTCTTTAGAGTCCTACACAGAGGTTTCCTGGCTCAAGCGAAACGAAATAGGAGCACATATGAGATATGTGCGGGACCGAGAATAATGCATGTATGTGATACCGTATTCTATTCTCGCGATGAATGTATCGATTGGTTGTATGCGATATAACCTAGTTATCGAATCATGGGTTGATTCGATAAGCCGATACATAGGATACTAGTCGGTTATATGCGATATGACCGGATCGTTAAATCAAGTGTTGATTTAATGATTTAATGTATAATTATATATTTGATATATTACTTTGCATTAACTAGTATTGGTTCACTTTAAATGGATTTTCTCACTTGGATGTACAAGTTGTATATGTGATATACTTTTTGTGCAAATGATTGTATCATGTTTGATGATGCATGTTTACTTGGTTAAGTGTAAAGAATAAACCATGGTTAAACTAATGATTAGGGTTTTGTTTATCCATTACTTATTTATTCATTTATTTATTTGTTTATTCTTTTTAGAAAATAAATGGCATGAAAAGAAAATGGTGGCTTGATTTGTTTTCTAGTTGAAGCTTCATGAAGCTTTGACCTAAGTGACCATTTTGTCTCATGCTTAACCCTAACCATTCACTTAACCCTAGTTCATTCTCTACACTTGACCATGGTTGGATTATGATAAGTATTCAATTTATTTTCTATTTGAAAATAACTTATCATAACATTTTCATCTTCTTCTTCTTCTTCTTCATAGGAAGAAGCTTGCCTCCATCAATGGCAACTTGATGAAATGAGTGAGAAATCCAATTCTAAAGTGAACCCACTTCCTATTTCTTCATCCTCTACCTCTTGCCAAGTAGTAGAGTGTGTTTTCTTCACAAGTTTCATGACTTGGTGAAGTGGGAGCTTGATCTTGTGATGCCTCGACGTAGATCATCTTCGGCATGAAGCCGACGACCTTGCCCGCCCATTTCTCCGATGAAGCCGACGCTAGAGCCCGGGTTTCCATTTGGACAGCGAGGAGACTTCATTGCGGAGCTATGGAGGTGTAGGACCGGATCTACAAAGGTTGTAATTCCGTTCTCTTAGTATAGTAGTTTACTAGTTGAATCTTTCTCCTAGACATCTAGTTAACGATCCGTAGTCTAGGGTTTCTCGGCACCCCTAAAATTTGAAATTGGCATGGTTGATACCTTGTGAGACCTCTTGAGAGTGCCTAGGAACCCTACAGTGGTATCAGAGCCTAGCTAGAGCCTTAGGCGAAGTGTAGACGATGTTTGAAATCCGAACGAACATCGAAACCCTAATCTAAAATGCTCTCTGGAAATTTTCTGAAAATTTGGTTTTTTGTGAATTAAAAATTGCTAAAAAATTCAGCAGGGAATATTATGAATTACTGTGAAGCACGTGACATTGATTCGACAGAAGAGCCGTGGAACCGCGGCCCCACCCTGCCTTGTGCGGTGGTTCCGCGGCCAAAGTGCTGAATCAATGCACTTGGTTCGCACAGTAATTAGTTTCTGAATGTGCTGTATTTTATGGGAATTTTTAAAATTTATTCAAGAGTTGAATTTTCTGGGGTGTATTGGGGGTTCGTAGATTCGATCAGATTATCAGATTTTGTCTATGTGGATTCCGGATAATTTTTGAATATGTTAAAAAGTTCGACCGGATATAAATACCCAATTTTTCCCCTGTCGGGAAATTTCCAAGTGTTGGATTTTTCCGTGGTTTAAAGACGTTCTAAGTAGTGCAAGTAACTCGATGGACCCTATAGAAGACAACAAACCTTAACTCGATTATGTGACCGTCTTGAACTGCCCTTTGAACCTTCGGGTTTGGGGCAGTACGGCGTGCCACATGTGAGGCGTTGACTTGACCCTTCTACGGCTGGACCGTTGGTACTGAGGCACGAACTGAATGTTTTTAGACTTGTTTCATGTGTTGATCTGTATCGGGAAAACTTGGGTGTTTGACTGTTCGATCGAAAAGTTTAACATTTTCTATTTATCTGGAATGGGATACAATAATTGGAATTCACAAATAGTTATGAGATAGCTGAATGAATGTTATAAACATAGCAGTTTAGTCTCACTTGATCGGTTGCCACGGAATTTTGATGCGATCAAAAGTCCGTCGCAATCACGTAGCGTACGCGGATACTCGCCGGGTAAACTTAATAGACAGCCTCACTCCATAGCCCCGACCAAGTGACTGTAGGAGAACCCCGTCGCCGAAAGCATCCGTTCGGGTGCTCGCGGTAGCGGTGTTCCGCCTTGGTGCACTTCGTCGACGGTATCGGGGGTGCGGCCGCCTACTAAAGTTTGCGACGAGCATTCGATCAAAACGTTGGGAATCTTGTTGAATTGCCCGACTTGATATTGAAAAGTGTTTTCGATAATGAGACTAAAATGCGGGGTTTATAATTGTTAGGCATGCGATGTCTAAGGAATTCATTTAGTCAGGCATGCGATGTCTGAGGATGTTGCGGATTCCAACTGTTGTAGTTTTAAACTTTCTTTTCTGTGACCATAAGTGTAATATGTGATATCGCCGGTTTCGTTGCTATATGTCAACGACAATTGGGATGCGCATATTTACTTACGTTGATGACATGTGATGTTATGTGTTGCTGGATATGTTATATTGGATCGTCGTGTTTGAATAGCCGGGGGTTTTATGTGAGATGAGTGTTTTTCATTTTCATTCATGCAAAAATTTGTATGTAATATTCTTTTATTGGGGCACTTCCAGGTTGCGGAAGTTGTCACCGTTTGTATATTATTTTCTTTTCCGCACTAGGATAGACCCAAGGAGGAGGGCACAAGTAACCGGGTTCTGGAGTCCAGTGGGAGACCAACTCGAGGAGTCGAGTCCGGGTCTCCTAACTCTAGAATTGGTAGGGTTACTTGCCGCTCTCGTAGGGGTCCAGGGGTGTGGGTTTTGGCTATTCATCGCGACCGTGGAATCCGTGTTTTATACTGGCTCGTATTGAAAACACGGACGTCCTAGTATATCCAATATTTCATATGTTTCTTCTGCTGCGATATCTGTGATGTGATCATGTGATGTTCTGTTATAGATACAGTATATAGTATATATGATATATTATATAGGCGTTACTTATGTTTTACACCCGCGCTAGCCCTACCCCGCTCTGCCGTTAGTTACCTAACCTAACGGTGTACGAGGGGACATCGAGGCGAATGCGGATGGCATAAGTGTGCGTCGTATTTATCTGTGATGTTAAGGTACTTAAATGATGGGACTTCATTAATAAGATTAATGAAAGTAAAAGAAACCTAAAGATGTTGTAGAATCGAATTTCAAAATAAAACAAGTAGCTACAGTTCTTGCTTTGCACAGCGGTATATATGATATATCCTGCACCTTATTCGATGAGGAAAGGACCGAGATCCCTTCACAGGGAGTGACTCCTTTAGCAATAACTGGCAGATACTACACACTCGGTTTGTCTTTTGATTGCTTTTAAAAGTTTTTTGCTTTGCACAGTGATATATATGATATATCCCGTACCTCATTCGACGAGGAAAGGACCGATGATCCCTTCACCGGGAGTGACTCCTTTAGCAAAACTAGAAAAGTCTAAAAAACACTCCATTTTTAAAATCATTTGATTCTACAACGATATCAAGTTCATTACGCAATAGGTTTTCAGAAAAACCTGTCGTAGCCCTCCGTCATTTCAGATATGTACTGGTTAGTATTCATGCTGCGTTTGTTGACCTCTGTCAAGGCGTAGTGTGCGGTAGCTGATTAGTGCTTATCTGTATAAGCATATGATGTGATTGATTTAGGGTAGTCGTGCGACCTTGTTGACCTCTGTCAAGGGTCGCGCGGGTGGGTTTACTTCAATCAGGAAATGACGGGTTGAACTTGACTAGCAGCCTATGGTTTGTTGACCTCTGTCAAGGTCATAGGACGCTAGGGGCAAAATATTATCGGGAATTTCAAGTGTTGAAATTTGCAATGAGATTGCATACCTTCTATGAGATAGTTGGATCCCGATACCCGCTGCGAGTAAGAGTTACCCCTGGGAGAGTTTTATACATTACAATTAGCCTATCAAGTAGGTGTCTAGAAAGGTGTTAACGGGGTTACGCCTCTGGGAAAACGAGGTTTACATTAATTAGGTTCGTGCGAAAGCACGGGGGACCTCCCTCAAAGTACCGACACTGGCCTGGCTGAAAAATTGGCGAACTTGTATTGTGTAATTAATCCCGGCTAGTCTTTCCTTTTTAGGTTTGAAGGAAGATTTGATAAAAACAGTGGGAGCCATCTTGATTAGATAAAATAATAACCAATCTATTCTTGCAAGAGCGTACGCTGAGTGTTTTCTTCTCTCACTCTCCTGGTAGCGACCATATCACGCCTTAATCAAGATAATAATACGGATTATTGACCGAACCCGCTTGTTATACTGAGCTGGGGAACGTTGGTCCCGCTCCAACTTATAATTGTTATAAGACAGAGCAGGAAATAGGGAATACCAGAATTCCTATGCCGCCCAAACGAAGAAAGTGCATATGATGCATCTCCTTCGGGTGTGTTCATTACAAAGAACTGTTTCTCAGTATCTTCTGCATCCTGGGTATATGATACCGGATCAGGATCCCAGATATGTAATCTGTTACATAGGGCTACAGATAGGTAGAGAACTGAGAACGGGTGATAAGTTTCATGAGGCAGAAAACGGGGCAAGAGTTGCAGCCAAGTCTGTTGGTCACTGTCACCCTGTATTACCAATACATTGATTCTGAACGAATGTTATTAGATACCGAACCTGATATACAAAATCATATCAGTCTCTTTATTAGTAAAGAAATGATAAAATTTTGTATTGTTGGATAATGTTTTAAACATTTCCTATATCAAAAGTTGATCGGTTCAGGCACGTTATCTAAAAGCGTTGATGTTCTAAATCAAACTACAGTTCTTTAGTATACGGAACACACACAAGAGGAAGAGTTCAGAAATGAACGAATCCTTCTTGAGGCATTGTAGACTAGGTCATATCAATGTGACCCGACTAGCTGAAGTTACATGTAGATGCATATTTAAATCAGTTTGAATCTACATCTTGTGAAACTTGCCAGTCATGTCACAAAGATATAATGACACCCGCTCTGTTTATTGGAAACAGAGAAAGAGTTAGTGAACTCTTGGGATGATACATATTGATGTATGTTAGGTCCCCTGTCTACATATGCCAGGACTGGTTCTTTGTACTTCGTTACATTCTCTGATAATCTCTCAAGATTCAGACATATGTTCCTGTTGAAACATAAGTCCGAACCTTTTGAGATATTCACAGAATATAAGATAGAAGTAGAGAACCAAAATACGGGCATAAGTATTATGTCCTTTGATGTGATCGAGGAGGAGAATACTTGAGCACGAAAATCCTGGATTATTCTAAAGGAGAATGAGATTCTCTCTCAGTATTACTCCTCCGTATACACCATAGCACGATGGTATATCGGGGTAGAGCAATCACATCTTATATGATAAGGTGTGCTCTGTGATGAGTACTACTGAGCTACCTGTTTCTTTTTGGGACTTATGCACTTGAGAAGCTGCATACCTATTGAATAGGGTTCAAATCAAATCAGTTGCCTACCACTTCATATTTGATATGATAAGGGAAGAGCCCATCTCTTAAGTTAGTTAAGATTTGGGTTGACCGGCCTATGTCTAAAAGCAAAATCCGGACAGAGCTCAAGGCAAGGTCTGTAATATAGAACTGGAAAGGTTCCAGCTATGCAAACTACAGCAGATGATTTGGTAGAACCAAAGGATTCAGTAGATGCCAACGAACCTCAGCCTCTCCGCCGATCTAGTAGGGTTCCTCACCCACCTGAGAGATACTTCTGTTTCTCTATGACAGTGGGAGCGAGGATTACGTCATGAGATGATGACCTAACTAGTTTCGAGCTGGCCATCAGGAGTGGGACTCTGTAAGAATGGCTGGATGCTTAGCGATCTGAGATGGAATCCATATACACCAACAAAGTATGGACTTTGGTTGCTATATCTGAAGGGTTAAATCCCCATCAGGAGCAAGTATATCTTGAGAAGATTACTTGGTGTACTTGGAAAAGTTGAGACTTTCAAAGCTAGACTTGTTAAAGGTTTTCGTCATCGACCAGGCGTGAATAATGATGAAACATTTTTCCAATGCCTATGCTTAAGTCCATCCAGATCCTACTTGCCACGGCTACATACCATGACTACGATATCTAGTGGTTGGGTGTCATGACAGCTTTTCTAAATGATGTTTTAGAATAGAGCGTCTATAAGTACACAGCCAGAAGGCTTCGTAAACAGTGGGAGCAGCGGAAACGTGTGCAAGATGTTTTATAGGATAAAGCAGGCATCGCGGAGTTGGAACGTCTGTTTTGATGAATTAGTCAAAGAGTTTGACATCATCAAAATGGTAGATGAACCTTGTATAAACAAAAAGGTAGTAGGGAGTATGGTGGCAATTCTCGTAGAGTACGTGGATGACATACTCTTGATAGGGAAGGAGTTTCCTATGCTACGCTCGATCAATCTCCGATTATCACAATAATTCTCCACATAGGATCAAAGTGATACCTACTAAATCTTGGTTTTTGGATCTATGAGATAGATCTAAATGGATATTAGGACACTCACTAGTTGTAGTGAGACGGTATCAATTGATCCTGGGAAGAATCACTGGAAGTGTTCCAGGGTGATAAAGACGACTGAGTGTCAGTCACAGGCATTGTCTTTACCCTCAGTAAAGGGACGGTATGTTGGAAGAGTTCCAAGCTAGATACCGTGACATACTAGACGATAAAGGCAGGATACATCGCTACTAAAGATGCTGCCAAAGAGGCTGTTTGGGTGTATATTGGTTCATGAGATGAACTAGGTTCCTGCCATTGTGTGACAATGGAGTTATGGCTTGTGTCAAGGAACGCAGGTCCCATCAGTGATCCAGACATATTCTAAGGCAGTATCACCTGATCATGGAGATGGTTGATCTCCAAGGAGATCGAGGTTTGGAGAGTAGACTCAGAGGACAACACAGCGGATCCACTCACAAAGGCCTGTTCCCAAAAAGAGATTTTTATGGGATGGTTGAGTATGAGATACTACAACCACTGCTATCAGATGGCCCTAGTGCAAGTGGGAGATTGTTAGTTATATGTATGCCCTAGAGGCCATTACTATACATAGGATGTATATTGCAGTGGATGCTTGGACATATATAGGGAGGACTTTCTTGCTCGACATGATAGTATGCTATCTGGTTGATCTTTACCTTAACGGGTATACTGTTTGTCTCTCTGTTCCATGTTGGTAAAGCCCTTAGGATGTGTACTTAACTACCTGGACTATGATGCGGATCATACTAGTGGGGACATGGTAGTCCATAAGTACATCCTTCAAAGTCCCTAGTCGTGGGTATATCGAGACGGGGCATCGATATACCAGAGTAGACTAGCGTATACCTTCTCGACCCATACAGATGGGCGATGGATGATCCCATATCCATTGGTGTTTGACATCAAAGATGATATACGGGTGCTCAGTGGAGACTGGGTACACTGGACGGACTCGCCGAGAACTCCCAGATGGTATTATACCTTACGTCAGATGGCAGTTCTCTGGTGACATTGGTACAGAGTAGTCTGTTGACCCGAGATCGTCATAGAGTCTTGTGTGATTCCCGCTGTGCTTTGATTTCCATCTTACCACGTCCAAGAGGGCGTGCAAAACGGTAGTTTTTGGGTACAGTCCCGAGTCACATGGTGGCAGTGAGCGATAGGAGGGGATTCGTCTCTCCCGGTATAGGGAGTTGATGTTGCGCTGTGTTCGATTGGCTATAACCGGAAATCCCTGGCCAGGGTTGCTGAGATTTACTGGTAAGTGTTACCAGTAGTTTCTCGAACTGTTATAGACCTCATATCGACACGACTTATCGAGCTATTGGGGTCTGAAGTTTACCACCCCTAGGCGAGATATGCGACATATCAGACGATCAGACCGGACTGTACGGTAAGTGTTACTGGTTGGATTCACAGGAGTATGAGCGGGCTTGCTCGTCGATCTTCTGATCGCTCAATACCCGGGTGGCCGTTACGTTTAGCAGACCGCTTGCGGCTTGTGGATGTTTGATATGATCATCACCTGCTGCCGGCGTATTGACGAGTCTTTAGAGTCCTACACAGAGGTTTCCTGGCTCAAGCGAAACGAAATAGGAGCGCATATGAGATATGTGCGGGACCGAGAATAATGCTTGTATCTGATACCGTATTCTATTCTCGCGATGAATGTATCGATTGGTTGTATGCGATATAACCTAGTTATCGAATCAAGGGTTGATTCGATAAGCCGATACATAGGATACTAGTCGGTTATATGCGATATGACCGGATCGTTAAATCAAGTGTTGGTTTAATGATTTAATGTATAATTATATATTTGATATATTACTTTGCATTAACTAGTATTGGTTCACTTTAAATGGATTTTCTCACTTGGATGTACAAGTTGTATATGTGATATACTTTTTGTGCAAATGATTGTATCATGTTTGATGATGCATGTTTACTTGGTTAAGTGTAAAGAATAAACCATGGTTAAACTAATGATTAGGGTTTTGTTTATCCATTACTTATTTATTCATTTATTTATTTGTTTATTCTTTTTGGAAAATAAATGGCATGAAAAGAAAATGGTGGCTTGATTTGTTTTCTAGTTGAAGCTTCATGAAGCTTTGACCTAAGTGACCATTTTGTCTCATGCTTAACCCAAACCATTCACTTAACCCTAGTTCATTCTCTACACTTGACCATGGTTGGATTATGATAAGTATTCAATTTATTTTCTATTTGAAAATAACTTATCATAACATTTTCATCTTCTTCTTCTTCTTCTTCACATGAAGAAGCTTGCCTCCATCAATGGCAACTTGATGAAATGAGTGAGAAATCCAATTCTAAAGTGAACCCACTTCCTATTTCTTCATCCTCTACCTCTTGCCAAGTAGTAGAGTGTGTTTTCTTCACAAGTTTCATGACTTGGTGAAGTGGGAGCTTGATCTTGTGATGCCTCGACGTAGATCATCTTCGGCACGAAGCCGACGACCTTGCCCGCCCATTTCTCCGATGAAGCCGACGCTAGAGCCCGGGTTTCCATTTGGACAGCGAGGAGACTTCATTGCGGAGCTATGGAGGTGGAGGACCGGATTTACAAAGGTTGTATTTCCGTTCTCTTAGTATAGTAGTTTACTAGTTGCATCTTTCGCCTAGACATCTAGTTAACGATCCGTAGTCTAGGGTTTCTCGGCACCCCTAAAATTTGAAATTGGCATGGTTGATGCCTTGTGAGACCTCTTGAGAGTGCCTAGGAACCCTACACTTAGGACTGATACATAGTGATGTGTGTGGTCCTATGTCTACACATACCAGGAATGGTTCTTCGTACTTCATTACATTCACTGATGATCTCTCAAGATTCGGACATGTGTTCCTAATGAAACACAAGTCTGAAGCTTTTGAAAAATTCAAAGAATATAAATCCGAAGTCGAGAACCAAACGGGTAAAAGTATTAAAATCCTACGATCAGATCGAGTAGGAGAAAACTTGAGCACTGAATTCCGTGATTTTCTAAAAGAGAATGGGATTTTCTCTCAGCATGCTCCTCCGTATACACCACAGCACAACGGTGTATCGAAGCGGAGGAATCGCACCCTATTAGATATGGTGCGCTCTATGATGAGCACTGCTGATTTACCTTTTTCCTTTTGGGGTTATGCACTGGAAACGGTTGCAGACCTATTGAATATGGTTCCACCAAATCTGTGCAAACCACTCCATATGATATATGGAAAGGAAAGAGGCTATAACTTAATTATGTTAAGATATGGGGTTGTCCGGCATATGTGAAAACACAAAATCCGGACAAACTTGAGGCAATGTCAGTTCTGTGTAAGTTTATAGGATATCCCAAACATTCGTGAGGGTATATCTGTAAGTCCATATTGCGACCCCCGGTTCTTACGGGGAGGCGGAAACGGTATAAAAAACGAAATTTTTATCGCAAGAGGCAACATGGACTAAACTATGGTCGGGATCGTTGTCTAAACTAAAACTAGCAAACTATGCTAAAGAGAGTTAGCTACTCGGATGAAGATGGTTATACCTAAACTTGAACTCCTTCTCTTCAAGCTCCGATGGTGGTTCGATGGCTCCTTCTCGTTGTCTCCGTACGCCGAAGATAGATCCACTTGAAAGCTCCAACCTTTAGCTCCTTCTTCGTTCTTTGAAGAAACTAGTTCACTTGGTTTGCTAAACCTAGTGAACTAGAATGAGTAGAGATGATTTAGAATGGGATTTTATCTATGGTTCTTGATTCTCAACTCATGAGACAAGAGAACCATAGATCAAGAGAGGGAGCAAGAGGTTGAGGGTGAGAGCAAGAGGAGAGCTCAAGAACAAGAGAGAGAATGAGCAAGAAAGAATGAGCAAGTATTTTTTTTCTCTCACCCTCTCATAATCCAAAGCAATGATAACTCATCATATCAACAAAAGTCTTATGTGATGGTTGAAGTAACCATAACCTTATCATGTCATGCACTCATTTTACTCAAATGAACAAGCAAGAAAAAGTCTTTGGCATGAAATGATAACCATGGTTATCATGATGGTCAACTAGTCAAGCCTAGTCAACCGGTCAACAAGTCAACAAAAGTCAACAAGTCACCAAAGTCAACAAGTCAACAAAAGTCAACAAGTCAACAACCATATCACCATAATACTTAATTAATATAATAGTTAATCACATATCATATTCTCATTAGGGTTGAGCATAAAGTCAAAAAGTCAACGGTCAACTGTCAACAACCCTAATGAGAATCCGCTGCCTCTGCCTCCCTGTCAACTGTGCATACACACCCGCATCCGCGTTCCGAGGAACACGAATGCAAACTGGATAAATCCAATCCCATAAGGTACACTAGGATCTGGCTTAAACCAAAGCCCGCTAGTGTAAACTGTCCGGACACTGTACGTGCACAAGTGCACGGATGTGACCGAACCCTGTCGCAAAACCATGCGACCTGTCGCAATACCATGCGACCTCTACTCTTTTGCCTAAAGGCGAAAAGCTTTCTGTGTGGGACTCTAAAGACTCGACACTACGCTGGCAGTGGGTTTAACCACAGACCGCAAGCGGCACTAGCTGTGCGTAACGGTCCCCAGGTAATGCCGACAAGAAGACCGACGAGGCGAAACCCATCTGAACTCCTACTGAGCCTGAGCGTGACATTCTCCGTACAGTCCGGTCTGTTCGTCTGATACATCGCATGGCGGGCCTAGGGGGCGGTAAACGTCAGTCCCCCAATAGCGGTACAAGTCGTGCCGGAGTGAAGCCCAATACACCCTGAGATAACACTGGAAACCTATCAGTATATCTCGTTTGCCCTGGCCAGGGACTACTCGTGTAATGGCTCTCCTAGACACAGCGCGATGTCAACCCCCAATACCGGGAGAGACGAATCCTGTCTAACCGTCACTGCCTCCAAGTGCTTCGGGACTGCACCCAACTACCACCTGTTTGCACGACTCCTTTGAGCCGTGGTAGGGTAGTGATCAAAGTACAGTGGGAACACACCCGAGGCGAAGTGACAGTGTCAAGTCAGCGGACTAAGCTGTACTCATGTCACCTGGGAACTGATAACTGACGATAGGTATAATACCAACTAGTCAGTTCCCGACGAGTCCTGTCCAGTGTACCCGTAACCTAACGAGCACCCGCATACTATCTCAAGTACGACGTACTGACGGCTGTGGGACAGACCGTCTCCCACACTGGGATGAGAAGCGCATGCGCTGGTCTACTCCGGAGTATCGATGCCCTGTCTCGATAGTCCTGCGACCAGGGACCTGAATAAGGATGTGCTTATAGATTACCCAGCCCCCACTAGTGTGACTGCCATCACAACGCTGGTAATCAAGCAAAGATCCTAAGGGCTCCACTAATGCGTATAAGTGATATACTGAAATAAACACAAGTACACATTGAAGTAGAAACAAACCAAGTAGCATACTACTATTTTGAGCAAGATTGTATATACAAGGTGAATATCCCAAGCATCCATTAAGTAATATACAAACTAGTATGATACAGTAATGGCCTCTAGGGCATATACACTAACAATCTCCCACTTGCACTAAGGCCATGTACTGGCGTATCGAAGACCTATCATCTCGATCAGCCGCTCGAACTGAGTCTGGGGCAAGGCCTTGGTGAATGGATCTGCAGTGTTGTCTTCTGAAGCGACTCTCCGAACCTCGATCTCCTGGCGATCTACGATCTCCCTGATCAGGTGATACCGCCTTAAGATGTGCCTGGATTTCTGATGGGACCTGGGTTCCTTCGCTAAAGCTATAGCCCCGTTGTTGTCGCAATACAGAGGTATTGGATCAACAATGGACGGAACCACCTGAAGTTCTTTCAAGAACTTCCTCATCCAGACAGCTTCTTTTGCGGCATCAGATGCAGCGATGTATTCCGCTTCCATCGTCGAGTCTGCAACGGTTTCCTGTTTGGAACTCTTCCAACACACCGCCCCTCCATTGAGGGTAAGACAAAACCCGACATGGACTTGGAATCATCCTTGTCACTCTGGAAGCTGGAGTCAGCAAAGGCCTCGATCTGGAGGTCTTTTCCGCCATACACCAAGAACATCTCCTTAGTCCTTCTCAGGTACTTGAGAATGTTCTTTACCGCTATCCAGTGTTTCTCCCCTGGGTTAGACTGATACCGGCTTACCACACTCAGTGCATAAGCTACATCCGGTCTGGTACACAACATCGCATACATTATAGAGCCTACCGCAGAAGCGTAGGGTATAATAGACATGCGATCCCTCTCCAAATCAGTCTTGGGAGACATCTCTTTAGAGAGGGTGATCCCGTGACAAGCCGGTAGGTTACCGCGCTTGGAATCTTCCATACTGAACCTCTTCAGTATGGTGTCGATGTACCTGGACTGTGAAAGTCCTAATATCCTCTTGGATCTGTCACGGTAGATCCGGATACCCAGAATGTATGAGGCATCACCCAGGTCTTTCATGGAGAACCTGTGTGACAAGAACCCCTTGACAGATTGTAGCATAGGAATGTCATTTCCTATTAAGAGAATGTCATCCACGTATAAAACGAGGAATACTACAGTTCTCGCTACAAATCTACTATAGATGCATGGTTCATCTGGATTTTTGATAAAGCCAAATTCTTTGACCGTCTCATCAAAGCAGATGTTCCAACTCCGCGATGCCTGCTTTAGTCCATAGATGGACTTAAGCAACTTGCACACCTTTCCGCTGCTCCCACTCTGAATGAAACCCTCTGGCTGGTCCATATAGACACACTCCTCTAAATTTCCATTTAGAAAAGCTGTCTTTACGTCCATTTGCCAGATCTCATAATCGTGGAAGGCAGCAATGGCAAGAAGGATCCGAATGGATTTCAGCATGGCTACTGGAGAAAAGGTTTCGTCGTAGTCCAAGCCAGTTCTTTGACGAAAACCCTTTGCTACCAGCCTAGCTTTATAGGTCTCAACCTGTCCATCTATACCAATCTTCCTTTTGAAGATCCACTTGCATCCTACGGGTTTTACCCCGTCTGGAGCAATGTCCAACGTCCATACCTTGTTGGTGTACATGGACTCCATTTCGGTCCGCATTGCATCCAGCCATTTCACTGAGTCAACGCTCTGAACGGCCTGCTGGAAGCTAGTAGGCTCATCATAATCTATGATGCAATCCTCTCTATCCCCGTCTATGAGAAAACCGCAGTATCTCTCGGGCGGATGAGACTGCCTACTACTCCTGCGGAGCGGCGTAGGAATGTCCTGTTCTATTGAACCCTCTGGTTCCACTAACCTTTCAGTAATAGTCTGTGGTTCTGGAATTTCTTCTAGTTCTATTGCGCTCCCACTAATTTCCTTTTCCAAGAACTGGTGTTCTAGAAAGTGGGCATTACGAGAAACAAGGACTTTTTGTTCCTCTGCGTAGTAGAAAAGATACCCCCTGGTGTTCTTTGGGTATCCCACAAACTTGCACAGTACTGAGCGTGCCTCAAGTTTGTCCGCATGCTGCTTTTTGACAAAAGCTGGACATCCCCAGATCTTCAGATATTGAAGATAGGGTTTCTTCCCACTCCACATTTAATATGGGGTGGTAGGCACAGTCTTAGTCGGAACTCGGTTCAAAAGGTATGCAGCTGATTCTAGCGCATACCCCCAGAACGATCGCGGCAACTCAGCGTTACTCATCATGGACCGCACCATATCCAATAGGGTGCGGTTCCGTCTCTCCGATACACCGTTATGTTGCGGGGTGTAAGGAGGAGTAAGCTGAGAGAGAATTCCGTTCTCTTTTAAATAGTCCAGGAACTCGGCACTTAAGTATTCTCCACCTCGATCCGATCTTAGAATCTTAATACTTTTGCCGGTCTGTTTCTCTACTTCATTCTTATACTCCTGGAATTTTCCAAAGGCCTCGGACTTATGTTTCATTAAGAAGACATAACCGTACCTTGAGAAGTCATCCGTAAAAGTAATGAAGTAAGAATGTCCGCTTCGGGCATGTGTAGACATTGGACCGCACACGTCACTGTGTACGAGTCCTAAGAGCTCGCTCGCTCTTACTCCTTGTCCAGTAAACGGAGTCTTTGTCATCTTTCCTTTGAGACAAGATTGACAAGTGGCATACGATTGATATTCGAACGCATTCAAATATCCTTCTGTATGTAACTTAGTCAACCTTCTCTCATTGATGTGACCCAATCTACAATGCCATAAGAAAGTCTGATTCATTTCCGGAGACTTTCTTTTGTGTGTATTCTGGACGTTGAAAATCTGTGGTTGGTTTAACACGTATATACCATTACTCAATGTACCTGACCCAATCAAAACTTGATTAAGGTGAATGTTTACAACATTACTTACAAACGCAAATTCATAACCTTCTTTAGAAACTAAAGATACAGAAATGATATTACAAGTTGCGTTGGGTACAAAAAAGCAATTACGCAAAACCAAAACATGTCCATCTGACATTCCCAGGTGATAGTCCCCCACGGCTTTAGCATCCATGCTAGCTCCGTTCGCAACTTTGAGGGTCATGTCACCTGCCTTCAAAACACTACGGTTTCTCAACGCCTGCAAAGAATTACAGATATGAGATCCTGATCCGGTATCCAATACCTAGGAAGTAGAGTTTATTGAAAGACAGTTTTCAATAACATACACACCTGAAGCTGAAGCTGCAACCTGCTTCAATTCCTGTGTTCTGGCCTTCCAGGCCCTGCAATCATTCTTCCAGTGTCCTTTCTTATGACAATAGAAGCATTCTTCCTTATCCACAAGCTTCCCCGCTATCTTTGTTGCTTTGCCTTTTCCCTTCGTATCCACTTTACCAACACCGCCCCTTGGTTTGGCGGGGGCCTTCTTCTTCTTTCCCTTGGCTTTCGCCTTGGACCTAGAAGAAGATGATCCTCCTACAAACAAAGTGGATGTTTCCCTACCTTTCTGTAGGGTGCCCTCTGCGCTCCTCAGCATGTTGAGGAGCTCTGATAGTTCAACCTCTTTTTCTTGTAGGTTGAAGTTCAGTATAAACTGGGCGTAAGTGGAAGGAAGGGACTGGAGAACTATATCCGTATATAGCTCACTCTCCAATGTGATCCCTAGGTCAGCGAGCTCCTCAATGAAGCCGATCATCTTTAGCACATGCTCGGCTACTGATGATCCGACGGCCATTCTTGTCGAAAATAACTTTTTCGACGCTTCGTATCTTGCGATACGTGATTGCTCTCCATACAGTTCTTTTGTATGGAGCAATATGGACTCCATGTCCATATTCTCATGCCTCCTCTGATGTTCGTTGTCCATCGAGGCAAGCAGGAGGCACTTGGCCTTCGCGCTATCAATCTCCCAAGTCTTGCGGATTTCCTTATCCGCGACACTGGAAGTTGGACCAGGGACAGGGGGAGCTTTGGTGGTAAGAAGATACCTCAGCTTGTCATAAGTGATTGCGATCTTGACATTCCTGAGCCAATCTTTGTAGTTTGGCCCTGTCAGTTTGTTTTTATCTAGGAGTAACTTAAGTCCAGTCATGTTGATTGGTCGCTGCAATTAGGAGAGAGAAGAAGAAACACTCAGCATGATGCTCTTGCAAGTTTAGAGTGGTTTTTAGTTTGTCTAAACAGGATGGCTCCCACTGTTTCTCGAATCCCTCCTCAAACCATAAAGGAAGAATTAGCCGGGATCAATCCCACCGCACAATACTTGCTTAACCGTTCAGCCAGGCCGGTGTCGGTACTTCGAGGGAGGTTTTCCAACGCTTTCGCGAAGTTCCTTAATTAGAGAACCTCTTTTCCCTGGGGGCGTAGCCCCGCTAACACCTTTCTAGGCACCTACTAGGTTTATAGCATTGATCGTTAAGTGAGAAATTTCCCGAGGAGTAGCATATACTCACAGTAGGATCGGGATCCAAATATCATCGCGTGACGAAACTGAAGGAATCCTACCAGAATCATCACACTCCAAATGGTATGCAAATCTAGCAAGTTTCAGTACTTATGAAACTCCCGATGTGGATTTTTGCCCCATGCTCTTATGACCTTGGCGTGAGGTCAAAATGTCATAAGTCACATGTCAAGTTCGTCCCATCATTATCCAGGTTAATTTGAATCCACCCGTACATACCCTTGACGTAGGCCAAAATGGCAGTACGACTGTCTCAAACCAACGCATTCTATCTATGCAACAGATAAATATCCGGCAGCTACCAATCACTATGCCTTGGCGTGAGGTCAAAATACATAGCTTGAATACTACCGAATATTTAACTGAAATGATGGAGGGCTACGGATGGTTTTGGCAAAACCGTGAACGTAGTGAACTTGATTTGGTCGATGGAACGAGATAGCTTTTAAATGGAGTGGCTCAAACTCCGTATTTTAAAAGTTTGTTTTGAAAAGAACCGAGTGGTTTTTCGAAAGTGTTCCAACGACTTTAACTTGGTTTATTATCTTGCATTAGTTCTTTTAATGCGTGATATTCTTGCATTAGTTCTTTTAATGCGTCCCATCATTTAATCCTACCATTGCAGAAAACAACCAAAATATGACGTACGCTTATGCCATTCGCATTCGCCACGGGGCCCCGTCATTACCCGTTAGGTTACTTAACTAACGACAGAGCGGGGGCTGGGCTAGCGCGTCTGTAAAACATAAGCAACGCCTAAATAGTAAGCAATGATAGACATTACAGATCACAGATGAATGCATTGGATATACTAGCAATCCGCAATCCTTTCGAGCCTGAAACGAAAAGCGGATAACACGGTCGCGGTGAATAGCCAAATACCCCACCCAAGACCCCTACGGTTGCGGCAAACTACCCGCCAAGTACTCGGTAGTTTGTGCACCCCTCCATGGGTCTATCCTAGGAGCAAAAACAGTAAAAAGAATTATACAATGACGGCTACAACCCCGACCCGGTTGTGCGGTCAAACAAATAATAATTATTACATCAATTTACATTTACAATGAATGAAAGAAAAACAAAAGCTCATCTCACATCCACCCCGGCTATTCACCCGCGACAGTCCAACACATTCATATACACATTCCAGCACATTACAGATCATGTATAACCCCGACTAATCGACTTATAGCGATTAGCCGACGTTCAATACATGCAAGCATCACAGATATAACCATCATAGTCAAAGTGCAGTGAAGTTCGGAAAAAATACGGAATTATAGGACCCCAAAAGGAAATTTCTTTTCTGGAAAATCTGGGCACATATAATATATTTTAAAAATCCCAAAACCAACACACAAACACACTGCACGAAAAACGATGCAGAGAAGACACCAAGTCGCGGCGGTTCCGCGGCGGCTAAGAAGGATCACGCGGCGGAAGCGCGGCACTTTAGGCGAATCACTGTATCGTTTTTCTTGGGTGTTCACACAAAACCCTGAGCCGAATTTACAAGTGTAAAGTTTTTCATTTTGAGCAGAAAAAATTTCAACAGAAACTCAGTTTTTGTGATTATCCGGTTTTGTGATTTTTTTCGGTTCCGAACTTCGTTACACTTCACTACTAAGCTAGTTTAAGTTTAGTTAGGCTCTGATACCACTGTAAGTCCATATTGCGACCCCCGGTTCTTACGGGGAGGCGGAAACGGTATAAAAAACGAATTTTTTATCGCAAGAGGCAACATGGACTAAACTATGGTCGGGATCGTTGTCTAAACTAAAACTAGCAAACTATGCTAAAGAGAGTTAGCTACTCGGATGAAGATGGTTATACCTAAACTTGAACTCCTTCTCTTCAAGCTCCGATGGTGGTTCGATGGCTCCTTCTCGTTGTCTCCGTACGCCGAAGATAGATCCACTTGAAAGCTCCAACATTTAGCTCCTTCTTCGTTCTTTGAAGAAACTAGTTCACTTGGTTTGCTAAACATAGTGAACTAGAATGAGTAGAGATGATTTAGAATGGGATTTTATCTATGGTTCTTGATTCTCAACTCATGAGACAAGAGAACCATAGATCAAGAGAGGGAGCAAGAGGTTGAGGGTGAGAGCAAGAGGAGAGCTCAAGAACAAGAGAGAGAATGAGCAAGAAAGAATGAGCAAGTATTTTTTTTCTCTCACCCTCTCATAATCCAAAGCAATGATAACTCATCATATCAACAAAAGTCTTATGTGATGGTTGAAGTAACCATAACCTTATCATGTCATGCACTCATTTTACTCAAATGAACAAGCAAGAAAAAGTCTTTGGCATGAAATGATAACCATGGTTATCATGATGGTCAACTAGTCAAGCCTAGTCAACCGGTCAACAAGTCAACAAAAGTCAACAAGTCACCAAAGTCAACAAGTCAACAAAAGTCAACAAGTCAACAACCATATCACCATAATACTTAATTAATATAATAGTTAATCACATATCATATTCTCATTAGGGTTGAGCATAAAGTCAAAAAGTCAACGGTCAACTGTCAACAACCCTAATGAGAATCCGCTGCCTCTGCCTCCCTGTCAACTGTGCATACACACCCGCATCCGCGTTCCGAGGAACACGAATGCAAACTGGATAAATCCAATCCCATAAGGTACACTAGGATCTGGCTTAAACCAAAGCCCGCTAGTGTAAACTGTCCGGACACTGTACGTGCACAAGTGCACGGATGTGACCGAACCCTGTCGCAAAACCATGCGACCTGTCGCAATACCATGCGACCTCTACTCTTTTGCCTAAAGGAGAAAAGCTTTCTGTGTGGGACTCTAAAGACTCGACACTACGCTGGCAGTGGGTTTAACCACAGACCGCAAGCGGCACTAGCTGTGCGTAACGGTCCCCAGGTAATGCCGACAAGAAGACCGACGAGGCGAAACCCATCTGAACTCCTACTGAGCCTGAGCGTGACATTCTCCGTACAGTCCGGTCTGTTCGTCTGATACATCGCATGGCGGGCCTAGGGGGCGGTAAACGTCAGTCCCCCAATAGCGGTACAAGTCGTGCCGGAGTGAAGCCCAATACACCCTGAGATAACACTGGAAACCTATCAGTATATCTCGTTTGCCCTGGCCAGGGACTACTCGTGTAATGGCTCTCCTAGACACAGCGCGATGTCAACCCCCAATACCGGGAGAGACGAATCCTGTCTAACCGTCACTGCCTCCAAGTGCTTCGGGACTGCACCCAACTACCTCCTGTTTGCACGACTCCTTTGAGCCGTGGTAGGGTAGTGATCAAAGTACAGTGGGAACACACCCGAGGCGAAGTGACAGTGTCAAGTCAGCGGACTAAGCTGTACTCATGTCACCTGGGAACTGATAACTGACGATAGGTATAATACCAACTAGTCAGTTCCCGACGAGTCCTGTCCAGTGTACCCGTAACCTAACGAGCACCCGCATACTATCTCAAGTACGACGTACTGACGGCTGTGGGACAGACCGTCTCCCACACTGGGATGAGAAGCGCATGCACTGGTCTACTCCGGAATATCGATGCCCTGTCTCGATAGTCCTGCGACCAGGGACCTGAATAAGGATGTGCTTATAGATTACCCAGCCCCCACTAGTGTGACTGCCATCACAACGCTGGTAATCAAGCAAAGATCCTAAGGGCTCCACTAATGCGTATAAGTGATATACTGAAATAAACACAAGTACACATTGAAGTAGAAACAAACCAAGTAGCATACTACTATTTTGAGCAAGATTGTATATACAAGGTGAATATCCCAAGCATCCATTAAGTAATATACAAACTAGTATGATACAGTAATGGCCTCTAGGGCATATACACTAACAATATCTTCTATAATTCTGAGGAACAAACGTTGTTTGTTTCTCTATATGCCACCTTTTTAGAAAAGGGTTTTCTTTTGAAACAAATTAGTGGCAAGGAGGTAGAACTAGAAGAAGATCCAGCTATACAAACTACGACAGATGATTTGGTAGAACCAGAGTATTCGATAGTTCCCAACGAACCTTAACCTCTCCGCCGATCTAGTAGGGTTTCTCACCCATCTGAGATACTACGGTTTTCTCATTGATGGTGGGAGCGATGATTGCATCATGAAGGATGATGACCTAACTAGCTTCGAGCAGGTCATCACGAGTGGTGACTTTGTGAAATGGCTGGATGCAATGCAGCTGTAATATTTCAGAAAATATAAAATATTATTTTTGGGAATTTAATATTAAAATAATATATTTCCCGAAAACTGCCCGATTTGCGAAATTGGGGTTTTCGAAAAAGGGTATAAATATATACCAAGAATTGTGAAATAAATAGAAATTAAAATGATTTATTCATTTAAAAATATATTTAAAGGATTTGGCATTTTTAAAATTTATTATAGGCAATTTTGATAAAATCCCGATTAGTGCACTACTAATCGCGATTAAGCCAAATCCGCATTTCTACAGTTTTTCGTGGCCAGTGCACCATGTCATGTTATGTGATGATGACATGTTGTGTTATAGTGTTATTTTGGATATTTTGTGACTTGGGTTTAAAATAAAATGAAAAGGGCAAGAAGAGAAAGGGTAAAAGGGTAATATTGAGAGAGAGTAGGTGGAAATAAGAGAGGAGAGAGAGAGGGGCTGCCTCATTCTATACTCCCCCATCATTTTCTTCTTCTTCTTCTTCCCCTCTTCCCTCAACCATCACCCCATGATTTCAACTCAAATCTTTGATCAAAACCCTAATTCCCTTTCACAAAAATTGATCCCCTCAACACCCTCTACACATTGGACCAAGAAAAGTGAGATTTCGACCACTTTGAGGAGCTAGGGTTTTTCTTGGGTTGCCCAAGTGAGGTAATTTCATCACTCTTATCATAGTATTTCATTCACTTTACCTTTCATGCAAGTTTAGAGGTGAATTTGTGATGTTTAGCGAACTTTAGGAAACCCAAGTAAAGGGTTTGAGTATTTGTTAAAATTGGTGATGTTGTGGCTGTTAACTAGACTTGGGTGATATTTAATGACCTGGACCAGAGCTTAGAAACCCCAAAACACGGATTTAGAAACCCCGACATCGGATAAATGTGTGATTTGTGAGGGTATTTTGGAATCTGAAGCAACCCGGGGACACTAGAAATGATTTTGCAATTACTGGGAGTCGTGCAGGCCCCTAGGAAGCTACCACCAAGACCTGAGCCCCATCCCTTGCACCTAGGCCGCAGATTTATTCAATCTGGCCGCAATTTGCGGCCAGGGTAGGTTATAATTGATCCGTATTTGTTCTGGGTCCCTTTAGATGTAAGTTAGGCCCTCCATATATGCAGAATTGACCAATTTGGCTTAGGGTAAAATCTGGGACCATTTCCATGAGTTGGTGCATTTTTTTACGACTTCGTTTTGACTTAATTTTGGTATTTGGTGTTGTGTTTCCGTCGTGTGGCGTTTGGACATCCACGACCAGGGTTTTTGGTCGTGTCTTGCACGCAAAGCTATAGGTTTTGACCTATGAGCGAAACGTGTACCGTTTTGGTTTTCCGCCTTGATTTTAATGCACATTGCTATAGTTTATTATTGTAGGTACCTTCGCATGGATTCTGAGGCGACAGAGCATGGCGTCATCGACTTCGGCGAATAAGAACCAAGGTGAGTGGATCTATATCCACGAGGGAAGTCGGGTGGATGGCGTATAGCACCCCCGCAATGTATTGATGGAAAACTGATTATAGAATTTGTTTAGGAAACCTAGATTAGGAAACTAGGGTTAGAATGAAGATAGCTATGAAACCATATTAGAAACTAGAGGATAGTTAGAAGTGATATGTTACGACTATCATAGGGTGACGTTTAGCGATATTGCCGTTAGGCACTGTAGGACTAGATAGTCGATGTAGATGCGTCATCCGAACCATACCTTTTTCTAAACCGAATAATCGTATGTATCTTTTAAATATATACCTTGAGGAATGTTACGGATTTTCAAATTATATCTTTTCCTTAAATCACCGTGACCCCTATTTTCAAAACTACGATTTGCTTCTTTTAAAATCTGCTTGTATGGTTCGGGTGTGTATGTTAGATTAGATACTTATACTTAGTAGAGATAGAGTGTTTATGTGGATTCGATTCGATGTGTGATATAAATGCGATGGAAGAATATAAGACTGATATGATGATATGATATGATGATATGTTGGTATACGGATGCGAGTCGATGGAGATGATTTATATCCTGCCGGTCCCCTGATATGAGATTATTGCGGATGTGACCTGGGACATAGGTATATATATATATATATATATAATGTTGTGAATCTTGGATGATAGGCCGTATGTGTTATTTGGCCATACCCTCATTTGCCTTATAGGATGATAGGATCCCTATTAGCTTAATGCCGCCGTACGATGATTTTCCGTGCGTGATGAGTTTGACTTGATGATTGATCCTTACCCTTGACTAGAGGTTGCCGTACGTTGGATCATACCGTACGCGATGTTGTTAGGCTGGATGCCGATTGATAGATTCCCAGACTCGATCATATTAGATACGTATACCCGTCAACATTTGCATATGATTTACCTTATGCTGCATTCATATTATTCCATTGCATTGCTTATACCTGTGCTAGTACACTTGCACCATTATCGATGATGCGTATGTTACACGTACACAGATTTGCCGGCTCACACACTTCATCATCGATAATTGCCATGTCACTACACAGTAGGGTTGCTGCATCATGACATATACATTGATACATTTATACTTGCGGATATACACATTCGTATATCCATATTGGTGCACATATACATTGATACATCCATACTTGCGGATATACACATTCGTATATCCATATTTGTGCACACATACATTGGTACATCTACACTTACGCATATTCATATTGTACCTTTATAGATAACTGGTTTTATTTCAAAATTTGGAAACCGCATGTTATATTTTAAAAACTGTAATCATTTTAAAAGAGAGGTTTTCCCTTAATATGTCGTATCACTATTCCATGTTGTATGACACACGGATATGCTTACATTTCCATTATATGTCGCATGAATCATGCTTAATGATTTTACGCATTGAGATATACTGTTTTTATGAGATTTCTGGATTTGAGAACCGTGGACATTTTAAAAGAGATTATGTGTTTTTTTAAAAACCCGGTTTCTCCAAATATGATATTTCAGTGTGTTCACCATGTGTTTTATCGGTTCTGAGAGCGACATTTGAATCCCGATTCGAGGAGGCGGATGAGGCCGATTGCGGGTACATGGTGGACCCGGTATGGTACCTCGGGGCAAGAAAGGGATGCTGTGTATACAGACGGTGAGCCTAACAGAGGGACTGCTACCTATCGGTGATAGTTTTGGGCTCGGCGGATATCCGGAGGATACCGACCGGAGTCGAGAGATGATATGGGCCTATCCGGACTGACGGAGCCTATGGGCCGATCCGGACTGACGGAGCCCGATATATGAGGATTTACGTGCCGATGCAGGGCACGGTTTTCATGATGTTTTCGAGTGTCGATGCTAGGCACTCAGGTTCCATGATTTTGATGTGTCGGGAGGGACACCGTTGATATATATATCCTCATACTTTCATGCACACTCCTTTATGATATTTACATGCATACATACCTTGTTTATGGTTGGAAGAGATCCATATACATGCATTGATTATTACTGTTGGATGTTATCCACATACATATAGGTATTGACTACCTTGTTGGCATATTTTTGACCCGGTCACCCTAGATATCATAGTATTACCTTTATGATATAGTTGACCTAGGAGTCGTTGTTTATTCGATTTCTATCTGTTGATATTTTTTTACTCACGAGTTGGCAACTCACCCCCGTTGTGCCACAGTTCTTGCAGGTTGACCGCTTGGATCAGTAGCGGCTTCGCTGGCATACAGTTGCATTCGGGTGTTTTGCATTGGTAGATGGGACACTTGTATCGTACCCACTCTTGTATCTATATTCTTATTGTATCTAGTTAACTCCATAAATCAAAAATTAGTAAATTGTATAAGAAATGAGACTTAGTGAGATTGTGGTTGCGAGACTTAGAGCGAGGGGTTGTTCGCTACTTGTGGTTTGATATCTTGCTTATTTACTTATCTTTTGTGGTGAACTTCGCCGTTGGGCATCGTATACTTATTTATACTGTATTGCGTGGTTATGATCTGCCATTTAGCGAAGAGCTAGCTCCCGCTTGGGGATGCCATTATTATTATTATGTATTGTGGTTTTGGATCAAAAAATACAAAGGAGGTGTTGCCAAAATTTCTAAAAAGACGAAACAGGTTTTCAAACTAGTCAATTTCACTTGCATCATTCATGTTCCTTTCCTATGCATTAAGAAAACTTGATTTCATATACCTTTATTTCAAAAACCTCACCTCCTTTATTTTTCCAAAATGTTTAGATTTCTGGGTTTCAGCTTACTTGAATTCCGTTACGCCTTTAGACGTTGCGTGATTCAAGTGCTGGTCACGAGCTAATATGTCGGGTTGTGACAATGTTGGTAATAGAGCGCTAGGTTTAACCTTTGTTCGAGTCTATGTTTGACTATGTGGAGTCTAGGGCGGGTATGTATTTCGGAACCTAGGCTTGACCTTACGGAACTTAGACTTGAACGGGGGAGTGGAGGGTTATTAGACCCGAACTTTCGTTTCATAGGCTGACCCTGATTGATGGTGTAGGTAGCTTGAGTAGAGTGGCGTACCGTACGTATGTTCCGCGGCATATTTACGATACGATACTCCACTTAAGAAACCTTAGGATGTACATACTATTTTTGAGACCAGTGATTCTCTTCGTATCCATGATTATACATCCATTGGAGATCCTTGATTTTATTTGTTTCGTGATCATACTTTCATTGATGCTGTTTCTTCTTATGATCATGTATCCATTCTGGATCTGTCGTTTCCTCTCATGCCGTTGATCTGCTTTCTTCAATACTCGATTGAGGTTCCTGTCACCATAGTTTAAGCGCGGTTTGAGCTGCTTCTAGTGTTGCGGTCGGGGCGAGCTCGTCTGTTATGAGGGCCGACCATTGTGTTTTCTGGTGACATGGGAACGTCTCGATGTAGTGTTGTGTTGTGGCCTCTTGTAGAGGCGAGTGCTTGGCTTTATACCGAATGATCGGGCCATTATTAGAGCTGCCAGTTGTGAGAGGACTGTTGATGTACAGCATACCTCAGAGATTTTTATGTCGCCTACCATGCAGACAGGTGACCCAGCTGTTGCTGAGATGATGGGATGTCTCTTCCAGAGCTTACGAGCTAAGATTGCCGGAGATTCCAGGCAGAAATGCGACAGATGATAGCTAGTCTACCCCGATTGAGAGACGAAGGTGATTCGTCAGATTGATGCACCGACGCAGGCCCAGTTGAGTTGAATATTTCCATAGTTGAGAGTATTACTCAGATCTAGAGCAAACCGATATGGAGATGACCGCCGGTGTATCGCCTTTCCTGGAGGATTAAGGCATTGTTTGGCATGCGGGAGAAGGGTATTCACATGTTGTATAGGCGAAGTTAAAATGGTTCGAACGAGTGTTAGGAAACCATTCTTCCCAAGTTTAAAGTGTTCGGAGGAATATGTAGGTAATTCTGTGGACCCTCTAGAAGAATGAAACCCTAACTCGACATGATGACCACGGAACCGCTTTGAATCTTAGGGTTTGTGGCAGTTTAGCGGTGCCATCAGTGAGGCTTGGGTTTGCCCTTCTACGGCTGGTCCAGAGGTGTTGTGGTATGTACCAGATATTTTTAGACTGCGCTCAGGTGTTGAGCCTTCGGGAAATTTTGGGACCTTGATGAATCGATCGAAAAGTTTGACGCCGCCCGGATATCATGTGATAAGTGATCAACAAGCTGACCAGCTTAGGATAAGAGGAACTTACCCTGATGCGTTGTGAGTTGATCGAGAACGGATGAGTATTGAGTATTGCTCCGATGGTTGGGACGAGTTCCCGAGGACGTGTTCGGCCAGATATATTTTACGGAATGATGAAGCTACAGAGTACGCGATTTCGAGTCCATACGAAAGACTCCGAATTGATCGTGGCCGAGAACAGTTGCAGTGCGCAGATAGCATGGCGTGACGTCATATTGGACGACGATAAAGACAAGTGGGACCAGAGGTTCGTGTGAGACGCTGACGAGCTGTTATTACTCCCCGTCGAGATCAGAGACCTGATATGGTTACAGAGGCGTCGGGATACGACCTGTTTCCGAGGCAATGTTTGCTGAGAACGCAGATGTCCAGAAAACGAGAAAGGATTATGTAAGAGTACCATCCTCCGTACAGTTCGGCATATACAACATCGGAAGAGACCCTGAGCAGGATTCCTTCCAGGACACTGCTGCAATGAGATTTGCACCTAGGACCTGATGTGTCACGTGTATTCAGAGAGACAGAGGCCGACGCCAGTGACGTGCTGCCTTACGAGTGGTCATGATGATTGACCGAGAGATGACCAGTGAAGTGCCAGAACAGAATCAATCCCGTTAGCACAACTGACAGGGCCGATGAGCCGATGGATTGCATGATTGGTAATCCACAGAGAAGATAAGGACCCAGAGATAGAGGACGCCAGACCGTGAGTAGGAGGCGAGCGGATGTTCTTGTTCTGCCGGTGTTTAGGCGCACCGATTTATTTTTTCGACATTGTAGGAGGTGTACCTCGATGTCCTTTGTTGCGATTTGCGTTTTGATCTGAGTATCACGCTTATATTACTTGTATTTGAGTTTTGATGATGTATTTCCTGATATTGATTTCGTGCACCATGGCTGCACCTACTGGGTATTTGCATATTTGCGCATAGTTTCGCACCTGATATATATATTTTATACACTGTTGTGTTGATTTGCGATTTGTGCATATCTATTGCATTTGATGTCGATTTTGCACCTTCGTATCATGTGTTTATGTTTTTGTGTATTTCAAACGAATGATTTGATTTTTGCACTCGGTATAGCTTATATGTGCTTGTAGTGCATTGATATGTATTTTGTGCATGCGGCACACGATTTTGATTTATACACCTTGGTATACTCGGTGTTGCTTTTTATGCATTTGAGTTATTGATTGTATTTCGTGCAATTGATGCACCAGATATTGTTTTCGTGCACAATAGGTGCACCAGATATTGTTGTCATGCATACCGTTGCAGTGGACAGATGCTTTCATGCACACCCGTTGCACGTAGTTTTGTCCTTTTGTGCATAATTTGGCCCCTGTATTTGGATTTGACTTCCAAGCGCACCAGACGCATGTGATTATTGGATACGCCTTTTGAGGCTGATTTTGCTTTTGAGCACTTTATTTTCATGTTGGGCGCTATACTGTGTAGTAGACAAACATGACTGATCTGAGGATAGTACTTGAGTACTCTGCATGCATTAAAAGATTACCAAAAAGGGTTTTCAAAAGGTGCTATAGTCTAGCTATTTTCTACGTGTCCGTGAGCGACGCGAACGTTTATAAAGGAGAACCTTTTGGGATATTTTCAAAACGACGGAACGTATATTTAGCAAAATATATATGGACATATATTATTATTTTAAAATGAGCGTCCGTCAGTTATGCCGAGAGTTACGCATTCCCGCGGCGATTTAGAAAAGATTTTGCATGTATTTTATTCAGATTTTGAAAGCATTCCAAAAATACCTACTATATACGTATTATAGTATTTGACTAATGTATATTGGATTTCAGTATTGGATTTCGAAATCCGTATCTTTATTGTAACTCTGAGGATATGCGTGAAAATCAGATGATTTGCGTAACGCTTGACGGAGTTCGTTTTTGAGCTTTGTACTCGTTTTCATGCGCACTTGACGCGCGGTGTTATTTCTGCGTTTTCCGAGGCTTCGGAGCCACGTTTATTTGAGCTGATTATTGAAAAGTTTTATATTTTAGGGGTTTAAATTTAAATTCCGGGACCGAATTTATTTAAGGGGGGAAGATTGTAACATTTCAGAAAATATAAAATATCATTTTTGGGAATTTAATATTAAAATATTATATTTCCCGAAAACTTCCCGATTTGCGAAATTGGGGTTTTCCAAAAAGGGTATAAATATATACCAATAATTGTGAAATAAATAGAAATTAAAATAATTTATTCATTTAAAAATATATTTAAAGGATTTGGCATTTTTAAAATTTATTATATGCAATTTTGATAAAAACCCGATTAGTGCACTGCTAATCGCGATTAAGGCAAATCCGCATTTCTACAGTTTTTTGTGGCCAGTGCACCATGTCAAGTTATGTGGTGATGACATGTTGTGTTCTTGTGTTATTTTGGGTATTTTTTGACTTGGGTTTAAAATAAAAAGAAAAGGGTAAGAAGAGAAAGGGTAAAAGGGAAATATTGAGAGAGAGTAGGTGGAAATAAGAGAGGAGAGAGAGAGAGGGGCTGCCTCATTCTATACCCCCCTAATCATTTTCTTCTTCTTCTTCTTCTTCTTCCACTCTTCCCTCCACCATCACCCCATGATTTCATCTCAAATCTTTGATCAAAACCCTAATTCCCTTTCACAAAAAATGATCCCCTCAACAACCTCTACACATTGGACCAAGAAAAGTGAGATTTCGACCATCTCGAGGAGCTAGGGTTTTTATTGGGTTGCCCAAGTGACGTAATTTCATCACCCTTAGTATAGTATTTCATTCACTTTACCTTTCATGCAAGTTTAGAGGTGAATTTGTGATGTTTAGCGAACCTTGGGAAACCCTAGTAAAGGTTTTGAGTGTTTGTTGAAATTGGTGATGTTGTGGCTGTTAACTAGAATTAGGTGCTGTTTAATGACCTGGACTAGAGCTTAGAACCCCAAAACACGGATTTAGAAACCCCGACATTAGATAGATGTGTGATTTGTGAGGGTATTTTGGAATCTGGAGCAACCCGGTGACACTAGAAATGATTTTGCAATTACTGGGAGTCGTGCAGGCCCCTAGGAAGCTACCACCAAGACCTGAGCCCCATCCCCTGCACCTAGGCCACAGATTTATTCAATCTGTCCCCAATTTGCGGCTAGGGTAGGTTATAATTGATGCGTATTTGTTCTGGGGTCCCTTTAGATGTAAGTTAGGCCCTCCATATATGCAGAATTGACCAATTTGGCTTAGGGTAAAATCTGGGACCATTTCCATGAGTTGGTGCATTGTTTTATGACTTCGTTTTGACTTGATTTTGGTATTTGGTATTGTGTTTCCGTCATGTGCCGTTTGGACGTCCACGACCAGGGTTTTTGGTCGTGTCTTGCACGTAAAGCTATAGGTTTGACCTATGAGCGAAACGTGTACCGTTTTGGTTTTCCGCCTTGATTTTAGTGCGCATTGCTATGGTTTATTATTGTAGGTACCTTCGCGTGGATTCCGAGGCGATGGAGCATGGCGTCATCGACTTCAGCGAACAAGAACGAAGGTGAGTGGATCTATATCCATGGGGGAAGTCGGGTTGATGGCGTATAGCACCCCCGCAATGTATTGATGGAAAACTGATTATAGAATATGGTTAGGAAACCTAGATTAGGAAACTAGGGTTAGAATGAAGATAGCTATGAAACCATATTAGAAACTAGAGGATAGTTAGAAGTGATATGTTACGACAATCATAGGATGACGTTTAGCGATATTGCCGTTAGGGCATTGTAGGACTAGATAGTCGATATAGATGCGACATCCGAACCATATCTTTTTCTAAACCGAAGAATCGTATGTATATTTTAAATATACACCTTGAGGAATGTTACGGATTTTCAAATGATATCTTTTCTTTAAATCAACGTGACCCCTATTTTCAAAACTATGATTCGCTTCTTTTAAAATCTGCTTGTATGGTTCGGGTGTGTATGTTAGATTAGATACATATACTTAGTAGAGATAGAGTGTTTATGTGGATTCGATTTGATGTGTGATATAAATGCGATGGAAGAATATAAGACTGATATGATGATATGATATGATGATATGTTGGTATAACGGATGCGAGTCGATCGAGAAGATTTATACCCTGTCGGTCCCCTGATATGAGATTATTACGGATGTGACGTGGGACATAGGTATATATATATATATATATATATATATAGAATGTTGTGAATCTTGGATGATAGGCCGTATGTGATATTAGGCCGTACCCTCATTTGCCTTATAGGATGATAGGATCCTTATTAGCTTAATGCCGTCGTACGATGATTTTCCGTGCGTGATGAGTTTGACTTGATGATTGATCCTTACCCTTGACTAGAGGTTGTCGTACGATGGATCATACCGTACGCGATGTTGTTAGGCTGGATGCCGATTGATAGATTCCCAGACTCGGTCATATTAGATACGTATACCCGTCAGCATTTGCATATGATTTATCTTATGCTGCATTCATATTATTCCATTGCATTGCTTATATCTGTGCTAGTACACTTGCACCATTATCGATGATGCGTACGTTACACGTACACAGATTTGCCGGCTCACACACTTCATAATCGATAATTGCCATGTCACTACACAGTAGGGTTGCTGCATCATGACATATACATTGATACATCTATACTTGCGGATATACACATTCGTATATCCATATTGGTGCACATATACATTAATACATCCATACTTGCGGATATACACATTCGTATTTCCATATTTGTGCACACATACATTGGTACTTCTATACTTGCGCATATTCGTATTGTACCTTTATAGATAACTGGTTTTATTGTAAAATTTTGAAACCGCATGTTACATTTTAAAAACTGGAATCATTTTAAAAGAGCGGTTTTCCCTTAATATATCATATCACTATTCAATGTTGCATGACACACGGATATGCTTACATTTCCATTATATGTCGTATGCATCATGCTCTATGATTTTACGGATTGAGATATACTGTTTTCATGAGATTTCTGGATTTGAGAACCGTGGACATTTTAAAAGAGATTATGTGTTGTTTTAAAAACCTGATTTCTCCTGATATGATATTTCAGTGCGTTCACCATGTGTTTTCTCGGTTTTGAGAGCGACATGTGAAACCCGATTCGAGGTGGCGGATGAGGCCGGTTGCGGGTACATGGCGGATGAGGCCGGTTGCGGGTACATGGCGGACTTGGTATGGTACCCCGGGGCAAGAAAAGGATGCTGCGTATACAGATGGTGAGCCTGGCAGAGGGACTACTACCTACTGGTGATAGTTTTGGTCTCGGCGATTATCCGGAGGATACCGACCGGAGTCGAGAGATGATATGGGCCGATCCGGACTGACGGAGCCCGTGGGCCGATCCGGACTGACGGAGCCCGATATATGAGGATTTACGTGCCGATGCTGGGTACGGTTTTCATGATGTTTTCGAGTGTCGATGCTAGGCACTCAGGTTCCATGATTTTGATGTGCCGGGAGGGACACCGTTGATATATATATCCTCATACTTTCATGCACACTCCTTTATGATATTTACGTGCATACATACCTTGTTTATGGTTGGACGAGATCCATATACATGCATTGATTATTACTGTTGGATGTTATCCGCATGCATATAGGTATTGAATACCTTTTTGGCACATTTTTGACCCGGTCACCCTAGATATCATAGTAGTACCTTTATGATATAGTTGACCTTGGAGTCATTGTTTATTCGATTTCTATCTGTTGATAATTTTCTACTCACGAGTTGGCAACTCACCCCTGTTGTGCCACAATTCTTGCAGGTTGACCGCTTGGATCAGTAGCGGCTTCGCTGGCACACAGTTGCATTCGGGTGTTTTGCATTGGTAGATGGGACACTTGTATCGTACCCATTCTTTGATCTATATTCTTATTGTATCTAGTTAACTCCATCAATCAGAAATTAGTAAATTGTATAAGTAATGAGACTTAGTGAGATTGTGGTTGCGAGACTTAGAGCGAGGGGTTGTTCGCTTCTTGTGGTTTGATATCTTGCTTATTTACTTATCTTTTGTGGTGAACTTTGCCGTTGGGCGTCGTATACTTATTTATACTGTATTGCGTGGTTGTGATCCGCCGTTTGGCGAAGAGATAGCTCCCGCTTGGGGATGCTATTATTATTATTATGTATTGTGGTTTTGGATCAAAAAATACAAAGGAGGTGCTGCTAAAAATTTTTAAATGACGAAACAGGTTTTCGAACTAGTAAATTTCACTTGCATCATTCATGTTCCTTTCCTATACATTAAGAAAACTTGATTTCATATACCTTTATTTCAAAAACCTCACCTCCTTTATTTTTCCAAAAGATTTAGATTTCTGGGTTTCAGCTTACTTGAATTCTGTTATGCCTTTAGACGTTGCGTGATTCAAGTGCTGGTCACGAGCTAATATTACGGGTCGTGACAGCAGTCCGAGATAGAATCCATGTACACCAATAAAGTATGTACTTTGGAAGTTTCTCCTGAAGGGGTAAAACCCATTGGGAGAAAATGGATCTTCAAGAAAAAACTTGGTGTAGATAGGAAAGTGGAGACTTTCAAAGCTAGACTTGTTGCAAAGGGTTTTCGTCAACGACCAGGTGTGGATTATGATGAAACCTTTTCTCCAGTGGCTATGCTTAAATCAATCCGGATCATGCTTGCCATTGCTGCATACCATGACTACGACATCTGGCAAATGGATATTAAGACCACCTTTCTAAATGGTTATTTGGAAGAGTGCGTGTACATGACTCAGCCAGAGAGCTTTGTGAACAGTGGGAGCAGCGGAAAGGTGTGCAAGCTGCTTAAATCCATTTACGGGTTAAAGCAAGCATCGCGGAGTTGGAACATCTATTTTAATATCGTTATCAAAGAGTTTGATTTCGTTAAAAATGTTGATGAACCTTGTATATACAAGAAGGTGGCAGAGAGTAAGGTTATCTTCCTCGTATTGTACGTGGATGACATACTCTTGATAGGAAATGACATTCCTATGCTGCAATCGGTCAAGCTCTTCTTATCATAAAGATTCTCAATGAAAGATCTAGGGGTTGCCTCCTACATCTTTAGGATTAAGAATTATAGAGATAGATCTAAACGGATATTTGGATTGTCCCAATCCAGGTACATTGACACCATACTAAAGAGGTTTAGAACGGAAGAATCCAAGCTATATTTTTACACACGATCTCAGGACTCACACTCTCCCAAGTGTTGTCTCCCAAGACTGATTTGGAGAGAGCTCGCTTGCAAGGGATACCCTATGCTTCGGCAGTAGGCACTATCATGTATGCGATGCTATGTACCAGACCCGATGTAGCATACTCACTAAGCGTAGTGAGCAGGTATCAAGAACATCCTGGGGAGTGTCATTGGACAGCTGTGAAGAGCATTCTCAAGTACTTGAGAAGGACTAAAGAGATGCTCTTGGTGTATGGTAACGAAGAACTCCAAGTGGAGTCCTTTACCGATTCGAGCATCCAGAGTAATAAGGACTACTCTAAGTCGCACTCGGGATTTGTCTTTACCCTCAATGGAGAGGCGGTATGCTGGAAGAATTCTAAGAAGAAAACCGTGGCAGACTGGACGATGGAGGCTGAATACATCGCTGCCAACGATGCTGCCAAAGAAGCTGTCTGGATAAAGAAGTTCATAACTGAACTTAGAGTAGTTCCATACATTGAGTATCCAATACCTTTGTATTGTGATAACAATGGAGCGGTGGCTTTGGCCAAGGAACCCAGGTCCCATCAGCGATCCAGGCATATTCTGAGGCGGTATCACCTGATCCGGGAGATAGTTGATCGCCGGGAGATCGAGGTCAGGAGAGTTGACACGAAGAATAACACTGCAGATCCACTCATGAAGGCCATTCCCCAGATACAGTTCAAGAGACTCTTCGGGATGCTGGTTATGCGATACTACAGCAGCTGGCCCTAGTGTAAGTGGGAGATTGTTAGTTGTATGTATGCCCTTGTCACGACCCGAAATATTAGTTCATGACCAGCACTTAAATCACGCAACGTCTAAAGGTGTAACGTAATTCAAGTAAGCTGAAACCCTGAAATCTAAACCTTTTTAAGAAAATAAAGGAGAGGATGTTTTGAAATAATGGTATAGTGAAATCAAATTTTCTCAATGCATAAAAAAAAGGAACATAAAAATTGCAAGTGAAATTTACTAGTTTGAAAACGTGTTTCGTCTTTTCAAAAATTTGGGCAGCACCTCCTTTGTATATTTTGATCCAAAACCACAAAGACAAGATAATGTTAAAGGCATCCCCAAGCGGGAGATAGCACTTCGCCAAACGGTAGATCACAACCACGCAATACAGTAAAAATAAGTATACGACGTCCAACGGCAAAGTTCACTACAAAAGATAAAGAAAAGCAAGACATAAAAACCACAAGTAGCGGAAAACCCCTCGCTGTAAGTCTCGCAACCACAATCCCACTAAGTCTCTTTACTTATACAATTTACTAATTTTGATTGATGGAGTTATCTAGATACAATATGAAATATAGATACAAGAGTGGGTACGATACAAATGTCCTACATACCAAAGCAAAACACCCGAATGCAACTGTGTTCCAGCGATGCCGCTACAGATCTATGCGGGCAACCTGCAAGAACTGTGGCACAACGGGAGTGGGTTTCCAACTCGTGAATAGAAATATATCAACAAGTACAAATCGAATAAATAACGACTCCTAGGTCAACTATATCAAAAAGGTAATATTATGATATCTAGGGTGACCGGGTCGGTATGTGTACCAATAAGGTAGTCAATACCTATTAGCATGTGGATAACATCCAACAGTATAAACAAAGCATGTATGCACGTGGATCTCGTCCACCCATATAATCAATGTCTGTATGCACGTAAATATCATAAAAGAGTGTGCATGAAAGTATGAGGATGTAAATCAACGATGTCCCTCGCGACACATCAAAATCATGGAACCTGGGTGTCCAACATCGACACCCGAAAACATCATGAAACCCGTGTCCAGCATCGACACGTAAATCCTCATCTCTCGGGCTCCGTCAGTCCGGATCGGCCTATGGGCTTCGTCAGTGCGGATCGGTCCATATCATCTCTCGACTCCGGTCGGTATCCTCCGGATATCCACCAGGCCTAACCAATCACCGGTAGGTAGTAGTCCCTCCACCATGCTAATCGTCATCCACACGAAATCTCTCTCTCGCCCCGGGGTACCATACCTGGTCCACCATGTACCCGCTAACGGAATCTTCTGCCTCGTCGAATCGGGTTTCACATGTCACTCTCCGAACCGAGAAAACATATGGTGCACGCACTGAAATATAATATCAAGAGAAACCGGGTTTTTAAAACAGTACATACTTTCCTTTGAAAGAGCCACGGTTCTCAAATCCAGAAATCTCATGAAAAACAACATATCTCAATGCGTAAAATCATAAAGCATGATGTATGCGAGATATGATAAAAATGTATGCATATCTGTATATCATGCAGTATGTAACAGAGGTATGACGTATTAAGGGAAAACGCTCATTTAAATGTTTCCAGTTTTTTAAAATATAACATGTGGTTCCTAATTTCCCATTAAAGCCAGTTATTTATGTAGGTACTGTTAGTGTATATGCCCTAGAGGCCATTACTGTATCATACTAGTTTGTATATTACTTAATGGAATCTTGGGATATTCACCTTGTATAGACAATCTTGCTCAAAATAGTAGTATGCTACTTGGTTTGTTTCTACTTTAATGTGTACATGTGTTTCTTTTAGTATATCACCTATACACATTAGTGGAGCCCTTAGGATCTTTGCTTGATTACCAGCGTTGTGATGGCAGTCACACTCGTGGGGGCTGGGTAATCCACAAGCACATCGTTATGCAGGTCCCTAGTCGTAGGACTATTGAGACAGGGAATCGATACTCCGGAGTAGACTAGCGTATGCGCTTCTCATCCCAGCGTGGGAGACGGTCTGTCCCACAGCCGTCAGTACGTCGTACTTGAGATAGTTTGCGGGTGCTCGTTAGGTTACGAGTACACTGGACAGGACTCGTCGGGAACTGTTGGTTGGTACTATACCTATCGTCAGTTATCAGTTCCCAGGTGACATGAGTACAGCTTAGTCCGCTGACTTGACACTGTCACTTTGCCTCGAGTGTGTTCCCGCTGTACTTAGATTACTACCCTACTACGGCTCAAAGGAGTCGTGCAAACTGGAAGTAGTTGGGTGCAGTCCCGAAGCACTTGGAGGCAGTGACAGTTAGACAGGATTCGTTTCTCCCGGTATTGGTGGTTGATATCGCGCTGTGTCTAGGAGAGCCATTACACAAAATCCCTGTCCAGGGCAAGCAAGATATACTGGTAGGTTTCCAGTGTTATCTCAGGGTGTTCTGGGCTACATTCTGACACGACTTGTACCGCTATTAGGGGACTGACGTTTACCGCCCCCTTAGGCCCGCCATGCGATATTCTCAGACTAACAGACCGGATTGTACCCAAATTGTCACATTCAGGCTCTGTAGGAGTTCAGATGGGTTTCACCTCGTCCGTCTTCTTATCGGCATCTACCTGGGGGCCGTTACGCACAGCTAGTGCCGCTTGTGGTCTGTGGTTAAACCCACTGCCAACGTAGTGTCGAGTCTTTAGAGTCCCACACAGAGAGCTATTCGCCTTTAGGCAAAAGAGTAGAGGTCGCATGGTTTTGCGATAGGGTTCGGTCACATCTGTGCACTTGTGCACGTTTAGTGTCCGGGCAGTTATCACTAGCGGGCTTTGGATCAAGCCAGATCCTAGTGTACGTTTTGGGATTGGTTTTATCTCGTTTGTATTCGTGTTTCTCGGAACGCGGATGCGGGTGTGTATGCACGGTTGACAGAGACAGAGGCAGAGGATTCTTATTAGGGTTGTTGACTGTTGACTTTTTCTAAACCATAATGAGAATAAGAAATATGATTAATGATAATATTAATTAAGTATTATTGTGCCATGGTTGGGTTGAAAGGTTGACTTTGTTGACTTGTTGGACTTGTTGACCGGTTGACTATGTTGGACTTGTTGACCATCATCATGACAATGGCTATCATTTCTTGGTATTGACCTTGGCTTGCTTGTTTGTTCACAAATCGCATTTAATGCATGAAATGATATGGCCATTTGATATGATAACAACCATCACATAATACTCAATGATTATTATGAGTTATGATAATTTTGGATTATGAGGGCAAGGGTGAGAAAATTCTTGCTCATTCTATCATTCTCATTCTCTCTCATCCTCAAGCTCTCCCTCTTCCTCTTGCTCTCTCTAGTTCATGGTTCTATTGTCTCATGTGTTGAGAAGCAAGAACCATAGAGATAAAGCCCAACACACTTCTCTACTCATCCTAGTATACAAGGTTTAGCAAACCAAGTGTTCTAGTTTCCTCAAGATTGAGGTTGAAGCCGAAGGTAGAAGCTTTCAGGTGGATCCATCTTCGGCACAAATAGACGACGAGGAGAGAACCATCCGACCACCACAAGGAGTCCAAGAGAAGGAGTTCAAGTTAAGGTATAACCCCTAACCGAGTAGGTAAAACTCCTAGTTAGGTTGTTAGATAGTTGTTTAACAAAGATCCGTATTTTGAGTCCATGTTACCACCAAAAGAAAAATCGTTTTTCATCATTTCCGCAAGCCCGAAAGCACCGGGAGAGGTATCGTGGACTTACAGTGGTATCAGAGCCTAGTTAAACACTATCTAACATGTTAGCAAAGTAACAAGAAGTTCGATCGGAGAAAAAGTCACGAAACATGCCCGTAACATGAACTTTCTGTCGATTTCTAAACTGCTGTAAAAATTATTTGACATGCACCAAAAATTGGCTCAGGGTTTTTAGTGAACAGTGCAGAAAAACGATCGACTGAACCGACCAACTCTCCGCGGAAACGCGGCAAGAAGAGCTTCTTGCCGCGGATCCGCGGTCGAGTTGACTCGGCCGTGGATCGGTTTTGCTGCAGTGTATTTCTGGTGGTGTTTTGGGATATTTGGAATATGATTTTTCTGCCCAGATTTTCCAGAAAGCAAAATTTGTTTTTGGGGTTTAAAAATCCGTATTTTGATCGAACTTCTAAAGACTTAAGATAATGAGTTATATCTGTGATGTGATATATGTATTGAACGTCTGCTAATCGCTATATGTCGATTAGTGGGGGTTATACATATCTGTGATCTGTAATGTTGATGGTATGTGTATATGAATTCATTGGATTGTCACGGATGAATAGCCGGGGGGTTGTGAGATGAGAGTTTTCTTTTTCTTTCAATTCATGTAATTTGTAATTGATGTAATATTATTTATATGGCCGCACAACCGGGATGGGATTGTAGCCGTCATTGTATAATTTCTTTTACTGTTTTTGCTCCTAGGATAGACTCAAGGTGGGGTGCACAAACTACCGGGTATATCGAAGTGCCGAGTGTCCTACTCACGGTGTTGAGGGAGGTTTCTTCGCTTCGGGTACTTGGCGGGTAGTTTGCTGCACTCGTAGGGGTCTAGGGTGGGGTTTTGGCTATTCATTGCGACCGTGTAATCCGCTCTTCGTTACAGGCTCGTACGGAATGCGAATTCCTAGTATATCCTATGTGTTCATCTGTGATTTGGAATCGCTATCATTGCATGTGACGAATGTGTATATCTATATATGATATCTATTTTGGCGTTGCTTATGTTTTGCATCCGCGCTAGTCCAGCCTCCACTCTGTCGTTAGTTAAGTAACCTAACGGATAATGACGGGGCCCCGTGGCGAATGCGGATGGCATAAGCGTGCGTCATATTTTCGTTGTTTTCTGCAATGGTAGGATTAAATGATGGGACGCATTAAATTAATGCAAGAAAATAAACCAAAGTTGAGTCGTTGGAACACTTTCAAAACCACTCGGTTTCCTTTAAAAAACAACTTTTAAACGCGGAGCCTAAGCCACTCCTTTTAAAAGCTATCTCGTTCCATCGATTATATCAAGTTCACTACGTTCACGGTTTCGTCAAAACCATTCGCAGCCCTCCATCATTTCAGTTAAATATTCGGTAGTATTCAAGCTATGTATTTTGACCTCACGCCAAGGCATAGTGATTGGTAGCTGTCGGATATTTATCTGTTGCATAGATAGAATGCGTTGATTTGAGACAGTCGTACTGCCATATTGGCCTACGTCAAGGGTAGGTACGGGTGGGTTCAAATTAACCTGGATATGTTGCGCCACGGCAGCGCCCCGGCCTCGTACTCGAGGCCAAAATGCGGAATAAAAATTTTCCCTTGCTCGGAAACCGGCGCTACCGCGGACAATTACCCGGATCGAAACCATTAACCTATACTAGCTAACTAGAGATGGGGTGAGAAGTATACCGAGCGATCCGTGTCCTTCGGTCTTCGTCTCCACTCCGATCTCCCGCGGAATCTCCGTCACCTCCTCGCTCGTCGGAAAGGGCACCACGTAGCCGGAATCTTTTATGGGCTCCCGCCTCTTGACCGAGGCAACTCGGGCGCGAAGTTGGCTAGCCGACGCGTCCAAGACTTGCTGTAGAATAGTGTAGTGTAGAATACGCTTTGTCTCAATGGGGTTAAGTTGCCTTGATGGAGGAAAAAGGCTAAGGAAAAATGGTGCTTTCATTTTTCCCCAAAACTAGAAGAAGGAGATGAAGAAATTTGTGCTCTCTCAAAAATGGAAATTTCTCTCCTCATTTTCTAAAGTGGCCGGCCGTTTCTTTTCTAAGGAAATGGTGGAGGGCAAGAACAAAACATGAAGGGAGGTGAGTGTAGGATCAAGGTGGAGGTAACCATATCCAAACATTATCATCACAAAACTCACATCAACACTCATCTCATATCAAATCAATCTTTATGCAAGAAAAGATTATAGAAAAGAAAGGAATAAAAAGATGCTCTCATCTTTACAAATAAACCCTCCACAAAACGTAATTTGCAAAACTGCAAATTACCCCCTCCATCGGAAAAGTCCGGCCGGGAAAGAACAAAGGAAAACCGGCCGGAACGGAATGCAAACTGGCAACTCCAGAAAACTGGTCCCGTAATAAATTACAGGAAAACCCCGATACTGTGCATACACACCCGCATCTGTATTCCGACCGGATACAAATGCAATGAGACAAAATCTACACTGTACTAAACTAGGACCGGCTTAAACCAAAGCCGGCTAGTAAAATCCGTTCGATCCTCATCCGCGCAATACCGCACGTATCAGATCAAACCCTGCCATATAACTATACGGCCACTAGTACAAAACTGTCCGATCCTGATCCGTGCAATACCGCACGTATCTGATCGGACCCTGCCATATCTCCATACGGCCTCTACAGCGTTTCGCCCGAAACTTGAGTAACTGTAACTGTGGTGGACTCTAAAGACTCGTCAATACTATGGCTGTGGATTTAACCACTGGCACGTCAGAGGTATAAGCCAATACGTGACGGGCCACCAGCTATTGACCAAATGGGACGTCGATGAGAAAGCTCACCCCGACACCCAACTGAGCCTGTCAGTGACAATAGCCGTACAGTCCGGTCCGTTCGTCTATGAGTATCGCATGGCGGGCCTAGGGGGTTGGTAAAAGTCAGACCCCCAAAAGCGGTACAAGTCGTGTCGGAGCGTAGCCCAGAACGCCCTGAGATACTACTGGAATACCTACCAGTAAATCTCCTGCCTCGGCCGAGGGCTTTGCGTAATGGCTCTCCTAGACACAGCGCGACCTCACCCCCAATACCGGGAGAGACGAACCCCTGCAGATCCGCTCACTGCCTCCATGTGGCTCGGGACTGTACCCAACTAAAACCTGTTTGCACGACTCCTTTGAGCCGTGGTAGGGTAGTAATCAAAGCACAGTGGGAACTCACACGAGACAAATGACGATCTCAGGTCGATGAACTAACCTGTACACATGTCACCAGGGAACTGCTATCTGACATCTGGTATAAGACTAACTAGCAGGTTCCCGGCGAGTCCTGTCCGGTGTACTCATAACCCAATGAGCACCTGTATACATCTTAGGTGAACCAACTGACACCAGTGGCTTGTGAGACCGGCCACCGCCCCTCGTCGGGGTCTCGACTGTATACACTAGTCTACTAACGGAGTATCGATGCCCTGTCTCGAAACTCCTACGACTAGGGACCTTTTAAGGATGTGCTTATAGACCACCAGCTCCCACGTATATGATCGCCATCATACTGCTGGCAGTCAAGCAAGAATCCTAGGGGCTCTATCAACGTGTAATAGCGACATGTCAGGTCACCTAAAGCAGTACACGATGATAAAGATAAACCAGATAGCATACTATCATCTCGAGTAAGACTGTCCTACCGGGATAGGTCCTCCCTCAATCATTGCAATCACGTGCCTGTGATCCAATAATTGACTCTGAGGGCACTATCTCCAACAATCTCCCACTTGCACTCAAGGCTAATTATTGCGATGTCGCATACTCACAGCCCGTGTGATACCGAACACCCAACTCCTCTACTAGTCAGTCTCACAAAACCCGTTTGCGAAACTATTGCGTTCGAGGAATAGCCTCAGTGAGTGGATCCGCTGTGAAGTTTCTTTCTATGTCTCTCTATATCTCAAGTTCGCGGAGAAAGCCATCTCCCGAAATGAGCAATACCTGTCTTAGAATGTCTGGATGTCTGATGGGACCTAGCTCATAAATGAACTCCAAATCCAAACTTCTTAGACTGTATCATCAACCGAACTTAATCAGTATCCAGCGCCATGCCTCCCTCAGTATTGCCTTGGACCACCTGTCCAAAATACTGCCCCTCGTCAGAGGGAGAACTATAACTCTGACAACCTCCTTGTCGTCCATGTCACCTTGGAAGCCTGGAGTGATAACCGTCTCCTAAAAGAGGCAGCCGTTATCATATCCCTAGAACATTCACCTATGTTCTAAAACTGCTTCCGACTGTTCCTCCAGGATTGGATCAATATCAACTTATTGCATCTAGTGCAAGAACAACATCTGGTGTGGTACTTGACATCTCATGATTGACTCAATTGCCTAAGCAAGTGATCTGTCAATCATGCATATCCCTCTCCCCTTTAGTCTGTAAGACACCTTTAGAGAGGGTGACTCCATTACCTGCGGGTACACTACCATGCCAGGAGTCGTCCATTCTAAATACTTATAGAATGCTGTCAAGGTACCCTGATTGGGAAACCACCCAAATCTAGATCTAAAACCATAGGTCTAGTAACCAGTATGTTTGATATAATATCCAAGTCCCATGTGGAGAAAACACTGTGTGACGACCAAAGTATAACCGATCGTAGTATAGGAATATCACTTCCTACTACCTTCTCAACAGATCCATCCCCTATTCTGATGACGTCAAACCCATGACTGTCACATCAGAAACAGATGATCTATCTCTGCTACATCTGCTTTAGTCTATAAATAGACATAAGCCTGATGTCCACCAATGCTTCCGCTGCTCCCATTGACTACGACAACCCTCTGGTGGAGTCATATAGACGCGCACTTCTAAAGCTAGTTTAGAACGACGCTATACTCATCCTCTCACCGGGTCTCGCAGCCTGGAACAACAGAAATGGCAAGTGTGGGTAAACAAGAACTTCCCTGTCACCGTCCTTGAGGCTACCGGAGTACCTCTCGGGTGCCTGAAGTTACCCACCTTATCTGCGGAGTGGCCAATGGAATGTCAAATCAGATTGAATCTTTAGGTTCCTTATCAAATCTTCAGTAATCGTTTGTGGTTCTGGAATCACTTCCAGTTCTACCATACTCCCACTACTGTTTTTGAAAAAATCCATTTTTAATAAAACTGTGGCGAGTCTAGAACAATATTTCTATTGATCTGCCAGATGGTAGAAAGTCAACCCTCATCATAGCCTGGGTCAACCCACAAACAGCCATTACAGAAACGTGCCTTGAGTTATCCGGAGTCTGGTTTTAAGCATAAGCCGGACAACTCCCCGTACCTTAACATCGTTAAGATATGAACTGTTCTATATCCAATATAGAACCAGAGGCACTGATTTAATTGAACCAGATTCAAATCATGCAGCTGTCTCCAGTGCATGTCAACTAAATGGAAGGAGGCCGATCAGCGTTACTCAACTTAGGAATGCATCCAATTATGAGTAACCTGAAAGAGAAGCAAGTTCTCTTTATCATCACTATCAACTGAATACCATACACAAGTATCTACATCTTCGATCACTTTGAAGAATCCCGATACTTGCTATACCTGGTTCTCTACTCTATTCAAATACCTATAACTCCTCAAAAATTTAGACCCTGTGTTTCTACGAAACACATGTCTAAGAACTAGAGAAGTTAAAAGTAAACAGAATATAGTATGAGGACCAACCCCTCTGTCCTAATGGACACTGGACAACATACAATACTCTGTATAAGTCCGCTGAGTCTAACAACTCTTTCACTGTGTGTCGTAGGTTGAAAACTGTACTTATGGTTAAGAAGAATTACACCGATGTTTAATGCTCCTTACCTAACTATCCACTGATATAGGTAAATGTCATCGACATAATATCAAAAGGCATATCTCACTCTATGAAAATAGACGTACAGATATATCAATTTGAAATTGGTGCACAACAGCGGATATTCAAAACCAAATATTTGCCGACCGGCAAACAACCCAGGTGACTTCCTCAAATATCACCGATTACAACGAATCCCGATATAATGAGGATGATCACCCAATTCCCAATAACTTACTCCCACTCATCATCTGTAAAACCATACAGATGTGAGAATCATACTTGGTAAATACATACCCTGGAGTAAGTGTCTAATCGGGAAATCAGTTTTTCTTTTAACAGTACACAGTGAAACTGAAACATTGTAATGTTTCAATGGGGTATCCTGGTATTCCTAGTAATGCCTCTACCATTATCCAGATTCACAACTGTAACCGTATAATTCTTTGCCACCTCACCAAATCCCTTTATTTGTCTTTAGTCATTACCTTCTGCACACCCCTTTAGGCCAATTGGTTTTCTTCCTTCCCTACCGTTCGGCACCAGCCTATGGTTTGGAAGAAGACTATCCAATAAGCATAAAAGGTGTACTGTCCTAATCCTAGGAGCACTCGCAAAGCGAGAGAAGGTGAAGATAAAAGACACCTGAATGTACTTTATTCCTATTTCTCCTGAACCAGGATCCATCCCCGAACTGGAACAAGTTCCTTTCGAGTTCGTATATAACCATACGATGGATTATCCAATAAAATGGGATCTTCGTAGTGATACGGAGTGTCCTGGAGAAATACAAAGGTGATTTAGGATTGGCGAAGAAATACTTGGTTTGGTCGTGAATAGCAGTCGCAACTTACTTTGCCCTCCTACTAATCCCTTGCTTTGTCTTAACCTTAATACCTTCTGCACACCGTTTAGGCTAATTGGTTTTCTTCATTCCCCACCGTTCGGCACCAGCCTAAGGTTTGGAAGAAGACTGTCCAATAAGCGTAATAGGTGTACTACTCCTAAGCCAAGGAGTACTCGCAACCTGAGAGAAGGTGAAAAGAAAAGACAACTGAATAATCCTATTCGTTTTCTCCAGAACCAGAAACCATCCTCGAAGTCCTTCGAGTTCGTATATAACCATACGATGGTTTTGTCCAATGGAAGTGGACGTTCGCAGTAATACGGGGTGTCCTGGAGAAAAGGGTAAAAGTAGGAGTGGCAATGAGGTCTGCAACTCTGACAATCCAAAAGCCAGTGTTAAGAAGGTTCGGTCAACTTGGTCACTGAGTCATAGTCCAGGGTCGGGTCAATGGTCGCTGCCAGAGAGAGAGAAAAGAAACACTCAGCGTGCACTCTAACCTAGATCAGAATGATTACCACTTTATCTAATCAGGAAACCTCCCACTGTACCTCAAATTCTCCTCCAAACCTGAAAGAAGAATTAGTCGGGATCACCCGAGGAGTAAACTAACTCATCAGTGGGAATCGGGATCCAACTATCATCGCATGATAACCTGACGGAATCCACTCAAGTCACCACACTCCAGAAGGTATGCGCATGCCTGGCAAGTTTCAGTTCTTTTGAAACTCCCGATATGATTTTTACCCCAAGCGGTTTATGACCTTGACTAGGTCAACAAACCATAAACCGCCAGTCAAGTTCAACCCGTCATTTTTCTGGATTGCATTAAACCCACCCGTACGTGCCCTTGACTAGGTCAACAAGGCCGCACGACTGTCTTAACCAATCCCACTTATGCAACAAACAAGTACCACTTAGCTACCGAACACTACGTCTTGACTAGGTCAACAAACGCAGCACGAATACCAAATAATACCTGTAGGAAATGACGGAGGGCTACGAATGGTTTTTGGCGAAAAACCTTTAACGTAATGAACTTGATATCGTTGAAGGAACTGCATAGCCTTTTATAAAATATAGTGACGAAAACCTTTACTAAAGAGGTCACTCCCGGTGAAGGGATCTCGGCTCTTTCCCCGTAGAATGAGGTGCAGGATATTCCAACTGAATACCACGATGCAAAGCAAAAGTAATCGGCTATAGTGAAGTTAATGCCCTGACGCAAACTTCTGTCCAAGGGGTCACTCCCGGTGAAGGGATCTCGGCCCTTGCCTCGTCGACTGAGGAGCAGGATATTCCAAATGAATACCACGATGCAAAACAAAAGTGAACGTCCTTGCAATAACAGCTTTTTTTTGAAAAATGTTCCAACAACATCAGAATAGGTTTGTTTATCTTGCATTGATCCGAATCAACGCAGTCCCATCAAATGATCACACCACAAAGAACGAAAATATACTGACGTACGTATATGCCATCCGCATTTGCCACTGGGTCCCGTCATCACCCGTTAGGTTAGCTAACTAACGGCAGAGCGGGGACTGGACTAGCGCGGATGTAAAACATATACAACATCTACTAATATATATACCAATATATTATATTTCGCTCAAGGCGTGAATAAAAAGCAACACAGAAATGTATAGCAACACAGAACAATACAGATATCTGGAAACCCCGGGTTTCACAGAGCCGCTGCTGAAACCCGACGTTCCCCTGGTCGTGTGGATAGCCTGTGCAATGAAAACCTAGACCCCTACGGGCGCGGCAAGTCACCCGCCAAAACCTGAAGCGAGGCAGCCCCCTTCAGCTCCGTGAATGGACCACCCAGCACTCCACGGAATCCGGCAACTTGGGCACCCCTCCTGGGTCAACCTATACCCCCTACGAGTGCGGCGAATAGCCCGCCAATCCTAGAGTGAAGCCCCCTCCGTCTCAATGCCATGAGATGCGGGCCCGTTGCCCCCTAGAACCCGGCTATCCGTGCACCCCTCCGCGGGGTAATCCTAGTACAGAATGTAAAATATACAAACACCGGGTACATCGACCGCAACCAGGTCGTGCCCTAAAAGAATAATACAAACAGGCAGTGACGGCAGTCCACATGTCGGACGCTCGCCCCGCAATATCAAATGTACATAATACAACAAACTGTACTACCACTGCAACCAGGCTATCCCCCACGACCGATCCGCAACATCACAGCATAAATAAAAAAACATCAACGTGAAAGTCACGTTCGCAAATCCGTCTAACCGGGCTATAGCAGTTAGACTGGATTTACCGATCGAGTGACATTCACGGTCGCAGATATAATGTAAATACTGTGAAAAATGTGTTTAAAATTTTCCGATTGACCAAAAATTAACAAGTGGGCCCCAAAACAAAACTGTAGCAGTTACAGAAAACCTGGGCCCAAATTTAATATCCCAAAAGCCACAAAATAAGCCTAAAAGTCCACTGTAAAGTTTTGACAAGTTGACCACAGGAGACCGCGGCGGAAGCGCGGCCCAAAGGTGGGTTTGGCCGCCCTTCCGCGGTCTACTGTACGACTGACACTGTCGAAATTTTACAGTGGTCTTATAATGTCTTGTACAGTAGTTTTCGACAATCTGAAAAATTTTCTGACACCAAAAAATTCCAACAGAAAACTGATGCAAAGGAAAATGTGGTTTTTGGGATTTCGGTCGATTGGAAATGCAAAACACATTAGAACAAGCTAGGTAAGGTTAATGGCGTGGCTCTGATACCATGTTGCGCCACGGCAGCGCCCCGGCCTCGTACTCGAGGCCAAAATGCGGAATAAAAATTTTCCCTTGCTCGGAAACCGGCGCTACCGCGGACAATTACCCGGATCGAAACCATTAACCTATACTAGCTAACTAGAGATGGGGTGAGAAGTATACCGAGCGATCCGTGTCCTTCGGTCTTCGTCTCCACTCCGATCTCCCGCGGAATCTCCGTCACCTCCTCGCTCGTCGGAAAGGGCACCACGTAGCCGGAATCTTTTACGGGCTCCCGCCTCTTGACCGAGGCAACTCGGGCGCGAAGTTGGCTAGCCGACGCGTCCAAGACTTGCTGTAGAATAGTGTAGTGTAGAATACGCTTTGTCTCAATGGGGTTAAGTTGCCTTGATGGAGGAAAAAGGCTAAGGAAAAATGGTGCTTTCATTTTTCCCCAAAACTAGAAGAAGGAGATGAAGAAATTTGTGCTCTCTCAAAAATGGAAATTTCTCTCCTCATTTTCTAAAGTGGCCGGCCCTTTCTTTTCTAAGGAAATGGTGGAGGGCAAGAACAAAACATGAAGGGAGGTGAGTGTAGGATCAAGGTAGAGGTAACCATATCCAAACATTATCATCACAAAACTCACATCAACACTCATCTCATATCAAATCAATCTTTATGCAAGAAAAGATTATAGAAAAGAAAGGAATAAAAAGATGCTCTCATCTTTACAAATAAACCCTCCACAAAACGTAATTTGCAAAACTGCAAATTACCCCCTCCATCGGAAAAGTCCGGCCGGGAAAGAACAAAAGAAAACCGGCCGGAACGGAATGCAAACTGGCAACTCCAGAAAACTGGTCCCGTAATAAATTACAGGAAAACCCCGATACTGTGCATACACACCCGCATCTGTATTCCGACCGGATACAAATGCAATGAGACAAAATCTACACTGTACTAAACTAGGACCGGCTTAAACCAAAGCCGGCTAGTAAAATCCGTTCGATCCTCATCCGCGCAATACCGCACGTATCAGATCAAACCCTGCCATATAACTATACGGCCACTAGTACAAAACTGTCCGATCCTGATCCGTGCAATACCGCACGTATCTGATCGGACCCTGCCATATCTCCATACGGCCTCTACAGCGTTTCGCCCGAAACTTGAGTAACTGTAACTGTGGTGGACTCTAAAGACTCGTCAATACTATGGCTGTGGATTTAACCACTGGCACGTCAGAGGTATAAGCCAATACGTGACGGGCCACCAGCTATTGACCAAATGGGACGTCGATGAGAAAGCTCACCCCGACACCCAACTGAGCCTGTCAGTGACAATAGCCGTACAGTCCGGTCCGTTCGTCTATGAGTATCGCATGGCGGGCCTAGGGGGTTGGTAAAAGTCAGACCCCCAAAAGCGGTACAAGTCGTGTCGGAGCGTAGCCCAGAACGCCCTGAGATACTACTGGAATACCTACCAGTAAATCTCCTGCCTCGGCCGAGGGCTTTGCGTAATGGCTCTCCTAGACACAGCGCGACCTCACCCCCAATACCGGGAGAGACGAACCCCTGCAGATCCGCTCACTGCCTCCATGTGGCTCGGGACTGTACCCAACTAAAACCTGTTTGCACGACTCCTTTGAGCCGTGGTAGGGTAGTAATCAAAGCACAGTGGGAACTCACACGAGACAAATGACGATCTCAGGTCGATGAACTAACCTGTACACATGTCACCAGGGAACTGCTATCTGACATCTGGTATAAGACCAACTAGCAGGTTCCCGGCGAGTCCTGTCCGGTGTACTCATAACCCAATGAGCACCTGTATACATCTTAGGTGAACCAACTGACACCAGTGGCTTGTGAGACCGGCCACCGCCCCTCGTCGGGGTCTCGACTGTATACACTAGTCTACTAACGGAGTATCGATGCCCTGTCTCGAAACTCCTACGACTAGGGACCTTTTAAGGATGTGCTTATAGACCACCAGCTCCCACGTATATGATCGCCATCATACTGCTGGCAGTCAAGCAAGAATCCTAGGGGCTCTATCAACGTGTAATAGCGACATGTCAGGTCACCTAAAGCAGTACACGATGATAAAGATAAACCAGATAGCATACTATCATCTCGAGTAAGACTGTCCTACCGGGATAGGTCCTCCCTCAATCATTGCAATCACGTGCCTGTGATCCAATAATTGACTCTGAGGGCACTATCTCCAACAGGATAATGATGGGAAGAGCTTGACATGTGACTTATGACATTTGACCTCACGGCAAGGTCATAAGAGCATGGGGCAAAAATCCACATCGCGAGTTTCAAAAGAAACTAAAACTTGCTAGCGCTGCATACTATTTGGAGTGTGATGATTCTGGTAGGATTCCTTCAGTTTTGTCACGCGATGATATTTGGATTCCGATCCTACTGTGAGTATATGCTACTCCTCCGGAACTTTCTCACTTAACGATCAATGCTATAAACCAAGTAGGTGTCTAGAAAGATGTTAGCGGGGCTACGCACCCAGGGAAAAAGAGGTTATTTAATTAAGGAACTTCGCGAAAGCGTTGGAAAACCTCCCTCAAAGTACCAACACTGGCCTGGCTGAACGGTTAAGCAAGTATTGTACGGTGAGATTGATCCCGACTAATTCTTCCTTTTTGGTTTGAGGAGGGATTCGAGAGACAGTGGGAGCCATCCTGTTTAGACAAATTAAAAACCACTCTAAACTTGCAAGAGCATCATGCTAAAGTGTTTCTTCTCTCTCTCCTAATTGCAACGACCAAACATCATGACTGGACTTAAGTTACTACTAGATAAAAACATACTGACAGGGCCAAACTACAAAGATTGGCTCAGGAATGTCAAAATGGCAATCACTTATGACAAGTTGGGGTATCTCCTTACCACCAAAGCTCCCCCTGTCCCAGGTCCCAAAACCAGCGTCGCAGATAAGGAAATCCGTAAGACCTGGGAAATCGACTGCGCGAAGGCCAAGTGCCTCATGCTTGCCTCTATGGACAATGAACATCAGAGGATGCACGAGAATATGGACCTCGAATCCATATTTCTCCATACAAAAGAACTGTATGGAGAGCAATCCCGTATCGTTAGATACGAAGTCTCGGAAAAGCTGTTTTCGGCGAGATTGGCCGTCGGATCATCGGTAGCGGAACACGTGCTTAAGATGATTGGCTTCATTGAGGAGCTCGCGGACCTTGGGACCACGTTAGAGAACGAGCTTTACACGGACTTGATTTTCCAGCCCCTTCCTTCCACTTACGCTCAGTTTATCCTAAACTTCAACTTACTAGAAAAAGAAGTTGAACTTTCAGAACTCCTCAACATGCTGAGGAGTGCAGAGGGCACCATACAGAAAGGTAGGGAAACATCCACTTTGTTTGTAGGAGGATCTTCCTCTTCTAGGTCCAAGACGAAAGCCAAGGGAAAGAAGAAGAAAGCCCCCGCCAAACCAAGGGGCGTTGTTAGTAAAGTGGATACGAAGGGAAAAACAAAGGCAACAAAGGTAGTGGGAAAGCTTGTGGGAAAGGAAGAATGCTTTTACTGTCACAAGAGTGGACACTGGAAAATGGATTGCAGGACTTGGAAGGCCAGAAGCCAGGATCTGAAGCAAGTTGCGGCTTCAGCTTCAGGTGTGTATGTTATTGAAAACAGTCTATCAATAAACTCTACATCCTGGGTATTGGATACCGGATCAGGATCTCATATCTGTAATTCTTTACAGGCACTGAGAAGGCATAGGGTTTTGAAGGCAGGTGATATGACCCTCAGAGTTGCAAACGGAGCTGGCATGGATGCTGAGTCCGTGGGGGACTATCACCTTGGGTTGTCAGATGGACACGTTTTGGTTTTGCGTGATTGTTATTTTGTACCCAATGCAACCTGTAATATCATATCTGTATCTTTATTATCTAAAGAAGGTTATGAATTTGCATTTGTAAGTAATGTTGTGAACATTCACCTTAATCAAGTTTTGGTTGGGTCAGGTACATTAAGCAATGGTATATACGTATTAAACCAACCACAGATTTTCAATATCCAGAATATACACAAGAGAAAGTCTCCGGAAACAAATCAGGCTTTCTTATGGCATTGTAGACCGGGTCACATCAATAAGACAAGGTTGACGAAGTTACATATAGAAGGATATTTGGATCCGTTCGAATATCAATCATATGCAACTTGTCAATCCTGTCTCAAAGGAAAGATGACAAAGACTCTGTTCACTGGACACGGAGTAAGAGCGAGCGAGCTCTTGGGACTCGTACACAGCGACGTGTGTGGTCCAATGTCTACATATGCGCGAAGCGGTTATTCTTACTTCATTACTTTTACGGATGACTTTTCAAGGTACGGATATGTCTTATTAATGAAACATAAATCCGAAGCCTTTGGAAAATTCCAGGAATATAAGAATGAAGTAGAAAAACAAACAGGCAAAAGTATCAAGACACTGAGATCAGATCGAGGTGGTGAATACTTAAGTGCCGAGTTCCTGGATTACTTAAAAGAGAATGAAATTCTCTCTCAGCTTACTCCTCCGTACACTCCGCAACATAACGGTGTATCGGAGAGACGGAACCGAACCCTATTGGATATGGTATGGTCCTTGATGAGTAACGCTGAGTTACCGTGATCATTCTGGGGATATGCGCTAGAATCAGCTGCATACCTTTTGAACCGAGTTCTAACTAAGGCTGTGCCTACCACACCATATGAGATATGGAGTGGGAAGAAACCCTATTTTCAATATCTTAAGATCTGGGGATGTCCAGCTTTTGTCAAAAAGCAGCATGCGGACAAACTCGAGGCACGCTCAGTACTGCGTAAGTTTGTGCGATACCCAAAGAACTCCAAGGGGTATCTTTTCTATTACGCAGAGGAACAAAAGATCTTTGTTTCTCGTAATGCCCATTTTCTGGAACACCAGTTCTTAGAAAAGGAAATTAGTGGGAGCGCAATAGAACTGGAAGAAATTCTAGCACCACAGACTATTACTGAAAGCTTAGTAGAACTAGAGGGTTCAAAAGAACAGGACATTCCTACCCCGCTCCGCAGGAGTAGTAGGCAGTATCATTCGCCCGAGAGATACTACGGTTTTCTCATAGACGGGGATAGAGAGGATTGCATCATTGATTATGATAAGCCGACTAGCTTCTAGCAGACCATTCAGAGCGTTGACTCGGTAAAATGGCTGGATGCAATGCGGACCGAAATGGAGTCCATGTACACCAACAAAGTATGGACGTTGGACGTTGCTCCAGATGGGGTAAAACCCATAGGATGCAAGTGGATCTTCAAAAGGAAGATTGGTGTAGATGGACAGGTTGAGACCTATAAGGCTAGACTTGTTGCAAAGGGTTTTCGTCAAAGACCTGGTTTGTACTATGACGAGACCTTTTCTCCTGTCACTATGCTGAAATCCATTTGGATCCTTCTTGCCATTGCTGCCTTCCACGATTATGAGATTTGGCAGATAGACGTAAAGACCGCTTTTCTAAATGGAAATTTAAAGGAGTGTGTCTATATGGACCAGCCAGAGGGTTTCATTCAGAGTGGGAGCAGCGGAAAGGTGTGCAAGTTGCTTAAGTCCATCTATGGACTAAAACATGCATCGCGGAGTTGGAACATTTGTTTTGATGAGACAGTCAAAGAATTTGGCTTTATCAAAAATCCAGATGAACCATGCATCTATAATAGATTTGTAGCAAGAACTGTCGTATTCCTCGTATTGTACATGGATGACATTCTTTTGATAGAAAATGACATTCCTATGCTACAATCTGTCAAGGGGTTCTTGTCACACAGGTTCTCCATGAAAGACCTGGGTGATACCTCTTACATTCTGGGGATCCGGATCTTTCGTGACAGATCCAAGAGGATATTAGGACTTTCATAGTTCAGGTACATCGACACCATAATGAAAAGATTCACTATGGAAGACTCCAAGCACGGTAATTACCGGCTTGTCACGGGATCACCCTCTCCAAAGAGATGTCTCCCAATACTGATTTGGAAGGGGATCGCATGTCTATTATACCCTACGCTTCTGCGGTAGGCTCTATAATGTAAGCGATGTTGTGTACCAGACCAGATGTAGTTTATGCATTGAGTATGGTAAGCCGGTATCAGTCAAACCCTGGGGAGAAGCACTGGATAGCGGTAAAGAACATTCTCAAGTACCTGAGAAGGACTAAGGAGATGTTCTTGGTGTATGGAGGAAAAGACCTCCAGATCGAGGCCTTTGCTGACTCCAGCTTCCAGAGTGACAAGGATGATTCCAAGTCCAAGTCGGGTTATGTCTTTACCCTCAATGGAGGGGCGGTGTGTTGGAAGAGTTCGAAACAGGAAACCGTTGCTGACTCGACGATGGAAGCGGAATATATCGCTGCTACAGATGCCGCAAAAGAAGCCGTCTGGATAAGGAAGTTCTTGACAGAACTTCAGGTGGTTCCGTCCATTGTTGATCTAATACCTCTGTATTGTGACAACAACGGGGCTATAGCTTTAGCGAAGGAACCCAGGTCCCATTAGAAGTCCAGACACATCTTGAGGCGGTATCACCTGATCAAGGAGATCGTGGGTCGCCAGGAGATCGAGGTTCGGAGAGTTGCTACAGAAGATAACACTGCTGATCCATTCATGAATGCCTTACCCCAGACTCAGTTCGAGCGGCTGATCAAGATGATAGGTCTTCGATACGCCAGTACATGGCCTTAGTGCAAGTGGGAGATTGTTAGTGTATATGCCCTAGAGGCCATTACTGTATCATACCAGTTTGTATATTACTTAATGGAAGCTTGGGATATTCACCTTGTACAGACAATCTTGCTCAAAATAGTAGTATGCTACTTGGTTTGTTTCTACTTTAATGTGTACATGTGTTTCTAGTATATCACCTATACACATTAGTGGAGCCTTTAGGATCCTTGCTTGATTACCAGCGTTGTGATGGCAGTCACACTCATGGGGGCTGGGTAATCCAAAAGCACATCCTTATGCAGGTCCCTAATCGTAGGACTATCGAGACAGGGCATCGATACTCCGGAGTAGACTAGCGTATGCGCTTCTCATCCCAGCGTGGGAGACGGTCTGTCCTACAACCGTCAGTACGTCGTACTTGAGATAGTATGCGGGTGCTCGTTAGGTTACGAGTAAACTGGACAGGACCCGTCGGGAACTGTTGGTTGGTACTATACCTATCGTCAGTTATCAGTTCCCAGGTGACATGAGTACAGCTTGCTCCGCTGACTTGACACTGTCATTTCGCCTCGAGTGTGTTCCCACTGTAGTTAGAATACTACCCTACCACGGATCAAAGGAGTCGTGCAAACAGGTAGTGGTTGGGTGCAGTCCCGAAGCACTTGGTGGCAGTGACGGTTAGACAGGATTCGTCTCTCCCGGTATTGGGGGTTGATATCGCGCTGTGTCTAGGAGAGCCATTACACAAAGTCCCTGGCCAGGGCAAGCGAGATATACTGGAAGGTTTCCATTGTTATCTCAGGGTGTTCTGGGCTACACTCCGACACGACTTGTACCGCTATTAGGGGACTGATGTTTACCGCCCCTAGGCCCGCCATGCGATATTCTCAGACGAACAGACCGGACTGTACGCAGATTGTCACATTTAGGCTCAGTATGAGTTCAGATGGGTTTCACCTCGTCCGTCTTCTTATCGGCATCTACCTGGGGGCCGTTACGCACAGCTAGTGCCGCTTGCGGTCTATGGTTAAACCCACTGCCAGGGTAGTGTCGAGTCTTTAGAGTCCCACACAGAGAGCTATTCGCCTTTAGTCAAAAGAGGAGAGGTCGCATGGTTTTGCGACAGGGTTCGGTCACATCCGTGCACTTATGCACGTTTAGTGTCCAGGCAGTTATCACTAGCGGGCTTTGGTTTAAGCCAGATCCTAGTGTACGTTTTGGGATTGGTTTTATCTCGTTTGTATTCATGTTCCTCGGAACGCGGATGCGGTTGTGTATGCACGGTTGACAGAGACAGAGGCAGAGGATTATCATTAGGGTTGTTGACTGTTGACTTTTGCTAAACCCTAATGAGAATAAAAAATATGATTAATGATAATATTAATTAAGTATTATTGTGCCATGGTTGGGTTGAAAGGTTAACTTGGTTGACTTGTTGACTTAGTTGACCGGTTGATTAGGTTGGACTTGTTGACCATCATCATGACAATGGCTATCATTTCTTGGCATTGACCTTGGCTTGCTTGCTTGTTCACAAATTGCATTTAATGCATGAAATGATATGGCTATTTGATATGATAACAACCATCACATAATACTCTCTTGAGAAAACTAGAACACTTGGTTTGCTAAACCTTGTATACTAGGATGAGTAGAGAAGTGTGTTGGGCTTTATCTCTATGGTTCTTGCTTCTCAACACATGAGACAATAAAACCATGAACTAGAGAAAGAGGGAGAGGAAGAGGGAGAGCTTGAGGATGAGAGAGAATGAGAATGATAGAATGAGCAAGAGGTACAATATGTATATGCGCAAGTATAGATGTATCACTATATATGTACACCAATATGGGTTTATAAGTGGTATATACGCAAGCATGAGTGTAAAATATGTATGTGCGCCAAAATGGATGTACAATATGCATATCATGATGCAACATACCCTACTATGTAGTGACATGGCAATTATCAATGATGAAGTGTGTGAGCCGGCAGATCTGTGTAAGTGTAACATATGCATCATCGATAATGGTGCAGGCGTACTAGCACAGATATAAGCAATGCAATAAGAATAATATGAATGCAGCATAAGGTAATCATATGCAAATACTGACGGGTATACGTATCTAACATGATCGAGTCGGTGAATAAATCAATCGGCATCCAGCCACACAATGTCACGTACGGTATAATCTATCGTACGACATCCTCTAGTCAAGGGTATGGATCAATCATAAAATCAAACTCATCACGTACGGAAAAGATCATCGTACGGCGGCATTTAAAACATTAGGGATCCTATCAACCTTTATGACAATGAGGGGGGTACGGACCTAACGTCACGTACGGCATATCACACATGTTCACAACATATATAAATGTAACTATATACCTATGTCCCAGGTCACATCCATAACGATCTCATATCAGGGGACTGACAAGGTATCAATCATCTCAATCGACTCGCATCCGTATACCAAAACATCGTCATATCATCATATATGTCTTATATTCTTTCATCACATTTATATCTCACATCATGTCGAGTTTACATAACATTCTATCTCTACTAAAAGTATAAGTATCTAATCTAACATACACACACGAACCATACAATCAGAATTTTAAAGAGCGAGTCGTAGTTTTTAAAATAGGGGTTACGGTGTTTTTAAGGAAAAGATATTATTTGAAATTCCGTAACGTCCCTCAAGGTATCTGTTTAAAATATGCATACGACTCTTCAGTTTAGAAATTTCTATGGTTAGGATGACACATCTACGTCGAATATCAAGTCCTACAGTATCCTAAATGGCAATATCGTCAAACATCTTCCTCAAATCCCGTCATCACATATTAGCCGTTTTATATCATTTCTAACTATCCTTAGTTTCTAATATGGTTTCACTAACTATCATTTGACTCGTACCCTAGTTTCCAAATCTAGGTTTCCTTAACCATATTCTATAAATCAGTTTCCATCAAAACTTTGCGGGTGTGCTATACGCCATCCACCCGACTTCCCCAGTAGATATTGATCTACTCACCGTAGTCTTCGCTTGCCAAAGTCGTTGAAGCCACGCTCCGTCGCCTCAGAATCCACACGAGCGTACCTACAATAACAAAAAATCACAATAGCTATTAACATCAAGTCCGAAAACCAAAACGGCACACGGATCGCCTATATGTTAGAACCTATAGCTCACGTATGCAAAACCAACAAATTACCCCTAGTCGTTGATCTAAAAACATTCAATAACCAAATACAAAATCAAATATCAAGAATTAACATTTCAAAATATGTAAAACATAGCTAAAATCACACTAAACAGCACCCAGATTTTGACTCAGGTCAAATAAAGCCAAGCAAACAGGTATAGGGTGATGTATATTGTGTATTTGAGCTACTGGACCAACCCCGATACCCCAGAAAACCAAGTGTCCGGCCCCACCCCTAGCAAATCCGGTGAGCTCGACCCCCGATGCTCAGTTGGGCTTCGTTTTCTTATGGTGGTCTCCTCTGGTCTAAAATGGGTCTCTGGTATTGTTTGCTATGCTTAAAATTCCCCGGGGTTGCTCCAGATTTCCCTGCACACCCTTATCTCTCACAAAACCGACATGAACTAAAATCCCAATTCCGTATTTTGGGTTACTACACTAAATCTCAGGTCATGCACAGCCACAAGTGTTCACTAAAACCATCTTTAAGCCCAAACCTTCTTTATGGGTTTCTATCTCCATAACCACCAAACCAATTCAACTTCTAAATTATCACAATCACAAGAAAACTAAAACTAACTAAGTGGAAATGATTATACCTCATGGATGAGCTCAAGAGAACCCTGGTGGTCCCAATGTTGCCAAAATCCCACTTTGTTTGGTTCAAAGTAATGAGCATGAAGAGGGGATCGTTTTTTGTGAAAGGGGTTTAGGGTTTTGGGGATTATTTGGAGATGGATCTAGGGCTTGAAGTTGGAGGGAGATGAGGGTGAGTAAAATGAAGAAGGAGATGAAAATGGTGGAGGAATGAAAATGGAGGCAGCCCCCCCTCTCTCTCTCAATTATTCTCACACTCTCTCTCTCCAAGACATCATTATGTCTCCTTTCTCTCTCCTTACTCATCATGAGACCTTTTCTTTCTCTTTTCTCACCAAAACACATACACCTAAATAAAACAACACCATGAAATAACATGTAACATGTCATGGTGCACTAGCCATGAAAAACTGTAGAAACGCGGATTTGGCTTAATCGCGATTAGAAGTGCACTAATCGGGTTTTTATCAAAACTGCATATAATAAATTTTAAAAATGCCAAATCAGTTAAATATATTATTAAATGAATAAATCATTTTAATTTCCATTTATTTCCTAATTATCGGTATATATTTATACCCTTTTTCGAAAACCACAATTTCGCAAATCGGGCAGTTTTCGGGAAATATATTATTTTAATATTAAATTCCAGAAATAATATTTTATATTTTCTGAAATGTTACAATCCACCCTTCTTAAATAAATTCGGTCCCCGAATTTAAATTTAAACCGCCAAAATCTAAAACATTTCGATAATCAACTCAAATCAACGGGGCTCCGAAATCACGGAAGATATAGAAGTAACAGTGCGCATGAAAACGAGTACAAAACTCAAAATCGAACTCCGTCAAGCGTCACGCAAATCAACTGATTTGCACGCCTATCCTCGGAGTTACAATAGGGATACAAATCTCTAAATCCACTACTAAAATCCAATATACACTAGTCAAATACTGTAATATGTGTATAGTACGCATCCTTGGAAAACCTTCAAGAACTAAAAAAAACTCATGAAAAAATCTTTCTAAATCGCCGCGTGAATGCGTAACTCACGGCATAATTGACGGGCGCTCATTTTAAAATAATAATATATGTCCATATATGGTTTTCCTAAATACACGTTCCGTCGTCTTCAAAATATCCCAAAAGGTTTTCCTTTATAAATGTTCGTGTCGCCCACGGACACGTAAGAAATAGCGAGACTATAACTCTTTTTCAAAAACCTCTTGGTAAACTTTTAATGCATGCAAAGTACTCAGGTACTGTCCTCAGATCAGTCCTGTTTGGCTACTATATAATATATAGTACCTATCATGAAAACAAAATGCTCAAAGCAAAATCGGCCTCAAAAGGCGTATCCAGCAATCACGTGTGTCTGGTGCGCACAGAAATCAAGTCCAAATACAAGTGCTACCAATGTGCACAAAAGCAAAACTAAGTGCAACGGGTGTGCACGAAAGCAACTGTCCAGTGCAACGGGTGTGCACGACAACAATATCAAGTGCATCTAGAGTGCATCCGGTGCAACTAACATGCACGAATGAAAATCCCAATTGAGTGCATTCGGTGTGCACAAAATCACATCTCATATCATGCGCCCAACATGCGCGAAAATACAAATCAAGTACATCTATCCCGCACGAATGAAATCGCATCCAATATGCACGGATAAAATCTAAATCAAGGGCATCCAACAGGCACGAGTAGAATCTCACTGAAGTGCCTACGATACGCACAGAACATAAACCTGGTGAAATAATGCTCAAAAACATAAATCAAGTGCAACCAAGGTACTGAGTATAAATCTAGTGTAACCAATGCACGAAATACCCTCCTGGTGCAAAACGCATGAAATGCAAGTCTAGTGTGTTAGTGTATATGCCCTAGAGGCCATTACTGTATCATACTAGTTTGTATATTACTTAATGGAAGCTTGGGATATTCACCTTGTATAAACAATCTTGCTCAGTATAGTAGTATGCTACTTGGTTTGTTTCTAATTCAATGTGTACATGTGTTTATTTTGCGATATCACCTATACGCATTAGTGGAGCCCTTAGGATCTTTGCTTGATTACCAGCGTTGTGATGGCAGTCCAACTAGTGGGGGCTGGGTAATCTATAAGCACATCCTTATACAGGTCCCTAGTCGCAGGACTATCGAGACAGGGCATCGATACTCCGGAGTAGACTAGCGTATGCGCTTCTCATCCCAGTGTGGGAGATGGTCTGTCCCACAGCCATCAGTACGTCGTACTGGAGATAGTATACGGGTGCTCGTTGGGTTACGAGTACACTGGACATGACTCGTCGGGGACTGAGAGGTTGGTATTATACCTATCGTCAGTTATCAGTTCCCAGGTGACATGAGTACAGCTTAGTCCGCTGACTTGACACTGGCACTTCGCCTCGAGTGTGTTCCCACTGTACTTTGACTACTACCCTACCATGGCTCAAAGGATTCGTGCAAACAGGTGGTAGTTGGGTGCAGTCCCGAAGCACTTGGAGGCAGTGACGGTTAGAAAGGATTCGTCTCTCCCGGTATTGGGGGTTGACATCGCGCTGTGTCTAGGAGAGCCATTACACGAGTAGTCCCTGGCCAGGGCAAGCGAGATATACTGGTAGGCTTCCAGTGTTATCTCAGGGTGTTTTGGGCTTCACTCCGACACGACTTGTACCGCTATTGGGGGACTGCCGTTTTTCCGCCCCCTAGGCCCGACATGCGATGTATCAGACGAACAGACCGGACTGTACGGAGAATGTCACATTCAGACTCAGTAGGAGTTCAGATGGGGTTCACCTCGTCAGCCTTCTTGTCGGCATCTACCTGGGGACCGTTACGCACAGCTAGTGCCGCTTACGGTCTGTGGTTAAACCCACTGCCAGCGTAGTGTCGAGTCTTTAGAGTCCCACACAGAGGGTATTCGCCTCTGGGCAAAACAGAGTAGAGGTCGCATGGTTTTATGACAGGGTTCGTTCTCATCCGCGCACTTGTGCACTTTTGGAGTCCGGACGGATATTGCCAGCGGGCTCTGGTTTGAGCCGGATACTGGTATATGTTTTGGGGTTACTTTTATCTCTCAGTATTCATGTTCCTCGGAACAAGAATGCAGGTGTGTATGCACAGTTGTTTGAGGCGGAAGAAGAGGTTTTTCATTAGGGTTTCGGAATGGGTGCGCATGCACAGTTGACAGTCGTCTTTTTTCCAAACCCTAATGAATTAGTGAGATATCTATTAATAATAGTAATTAAATGAAATTATGTTATGGTTGGTTTTGTTGACTTGTTGACCATGGTTGACTTGTTGACCATGGTTGAATGTTTGACCATCATCATTATTTTGCAAGGATGCTCCTTGATTCTTGCCAACATTCATTTAATGAAGTATGATAGTGGTCATTCCAAAACAACCATCAACTATTCTCATTTGAATTATTATTACTAATTAGATAATTCTTTTTCTTTTGATATGGTTGCAAAAGGAAAAAGAAAGCTCATTCTATCATAATCATTCTCTCTCCTCACTTCATCTTCTTCTTCCTCAAGCTCAAGGAGAATCCTTCTCATGTGTTGAGAATCCCTCTCCTTGAAAAGAAAACAACCCCTAGACACTCTCTACTCACTCTAGGATCAAAGGTTTGGCAAGCTGAAGACTCTAGTTCTCTCAAAGTTCGAGAAAGAGCCCGAAGGTTGAACCCTCAGGTGGATCCATCTTCGACGGAAGAAGGCGACGAGGAAAGAACCATCAACCTTTACAAAGTTTGAAGAAGAAGGAGTTCAAGTTTAGGTATAACCATCTTTCCGAGTAGCTAACTCTCTTTAGCTTATTTGCTAGTTTTAGTTTAGGAAAAGATCCCGACTTTGTTAGTCCATGTTGCCCCATGCGCTAAAAATTTGATTTTTATACCGTTTCCGCCTCCCCATAAGAACCGGGGGTCGCAACGTGGACTTACAGTGGTATCAGAGCCTAACTAAACTTAAACAAGCTTGGTAGCGAAGTGTATGGAAGTTCGAAACCGAACAATCGCAAAACCGGAAAATCCCAAACCCTAAGTTTCTGTTGAATTTTTTTGTGCTCTAAAAGTAAAACTTTGTACTCCTAAAATCGGCTCAGGGTTTTGTAAGAACACCGAAGAAAAACGATCCCCTAATTCCTTCAAACCGCCGCGGATCCGCGGCCTCAGCTATTCTCTTGGCCGCGAATCCGCCGCCGTTTGGAATCTTCATGCGATCGTGTTTTGTGCAGTGTTCTTCTGGTAGGGTTTTGGGATTTTTCAAATATGTTATATGTGCCCAGATTTTCCAGAGAAGAAATTTACTTTTGGGGTCCTATAAATCCGTATTTTTTTCGAACTTCGCTACACTTTGGCTATGTTGGTTATATCTGTGATGTTTGCATGTATTGAACGTCGGCTAATCGCTATAAGTCGATTAGTCGGGGTTATACATCTCTGTGATCTGTGTTTGATATTGGAATGTGTATATGAATGTGTTGGACTGTCGCGGGTGAATAGCCGGGGTGGATGTGAGATGAGCTTTTGTTTTTCTTTCATTCATTTGTAAATGTAAATTGATGTAATAATATTATTTGTATGGCCGCACAACCGGGTCGGGGTTGTAGCCGTCATTGTATAATTCTTTTTACTGTTTTTGCTCCTAGGATAGACCCATAGAGGGGTGCACAAACTACCGGGTACTTGGCGGGTAGTTTGCCGAACCCGTAGGGGTCTTGGGTGGGGTATTTGCTATTCACCGCGACCGTGTAATCCGCTTTTTGTTGCAGGCTCGAACGGATTGCGGATTGCTAGTATATCCAATGTATTCATCTGTGATCTGTAATGTCTATTATTGCTTTATATTTAGGCGTTGCTTATGTTTTACAGCCGCGCTAGCCCAGCCCCCGCTCTGTCGTTAGTTAAGTAACCTAACGGGTGATGACGGGACCCCGTGGCGAATGCGAATGGCATGAGCGTACGTCATATTTTGGTTGTTTTCTGCAATGGTAGGATTAAATGATGGGACGCATTAAAAGACCTAATGCAAGACTATCACGCATTAAAAGAACTAATGGAAGATAATAAACCTAGTTAAAGTCGTTGGAACACTTTCGAAAAACCACTCGGTTCTTTTCAAAACTAACTTTTAAATGCGGAGCTTGAGCCACTCCTTCTAAAAGCTATCTCGTTCCATCGATTATATCAAGTTCACTACGTTCACGGTTTTACCAAAACCATTCGTAGCCCTCCGTCGTTTCACATAAATAGTCAATAGTATTCAAGCTATGTATTTTGGCCAAAGTCAAAGCATAGTGATTGGTAGCTATTGGGTATTCATGTGTAGCATAGATAGATGCGTTGATTTGGGACAGTCGTACTGCCATTTTGGCCAAAGTCAAGGGTAGGTGCGGATGGATCCAAATTAACCTGGATAGTGACGGGTAGAACTTGACATGTGACTTATGATATTTTAGCCAAAGTCAAGGCCATAAGAGCATGGGGCAAAAATCCACATCGGGAGTTTCATAAGTACTGAAACTTGCTAGATTTGCATACCATTTGGAGTGTGATGATTCTGGTAGGATTCCTTCAGTTTCGTCACGCAATGATATTTGGATCCCGATCCTACTGTGAGTATATGCTACTCTTCGGGAAATTTCTCACTAAACGATCAATGCTATAAACCTAGTAGGTGCCTAGAAAGGTGTTAGCGGGGCTACGCCCCCAGGGAAAAGAGGTTCTTAAATTAAGGAACTTCGCGAAAGCGTTGGAAAACCTCCCTCGAAGTACCGACACTGGCCTGGCTGAACGGTTAAGCAAGTATTGTGCGGTGGGATTGATCCCGGCTAATTCTTCCTTTGTGGTTTGAGGAGGGATTCGAGAGACAGTGGGAGCCATCCTGTTTAGACAAATTAAAAACCATTCTAAACTTGCAAGAGCATCATGCTAAAGTGTTTCTTCTCTCCCCCCTGCAGCGACCAAATTCGAAATGACTGGACTTAAGTTACTTCTAGATAAAAACATACTGACAGGGCCAAACTACAAAGATTGGCTCAGGAATGTAAAATTGGCAATCACTTACGACAAGCTGGGGTATCTTCTTACCACCAAAGCTCCCCCCGTCCCAGGTCCCACCTCCAGCGTCGCGGATAAGGAAATCCGTAAGACTTGGGAGATTGATTGCGCGAAGGCCAGGTGCCTCGTGCTTGCCTCTATGGACAACGAACATCAGAGGAGGCATGAGAATATGGACCTCGAGTCCATATTTCTCCATACAAAAGAACTGTATGGAGAGCAGTCTCGTATCGCAAGATACGAAGTGTCGAAGAAGTTATTTTCGACAAAGTTGGCCGTCGGATCATCGGTAGCGGACCACGTGCTTAAGATGATTGTCTACACTGAGGAGCTCGCGGAACTTGGGACCACGTTGGACAGTGAACTCTATACGGATTTAATTCTCCAGTCCCTTCCATCCACTTACGCCCAGTTTATACTGAACTTCAACTTACAAGAAAAGGAAGTTAAACTTTCAGAACTCCTCAACATGCTGAGGAGCGCAGAGGGCACCCTACAGAAGGGTAGGGAAACACCCGCTTTGTTTGTAGGAGGATCTTCTTCCTCTAGGTCCAAGGCGAAAGCCAAGGGAAAGAGGAAGAAAGCCCCCGCCAAACCAAGAGGCGGTGTTAGTAAAGTGGGTACGAAGGGAAAGGAAAAGGCAACAAAGATTGCGGGGAAGCTTGTTGGAAAGGAAGAATGCTTCTATTGTCATAAGAGTGGACATTGGAAGAAAGATTGCAGGGCTTGGAAGGCCAGGACACAGGAACTGAAGCAGGTTGCGGCTTCAGCTTCAGGTGTGTATGTTATTGAAAACTGTCTTTCTATAAACTCTACATCCTGGGTATTGGATACCGGATCAGGATCTTATATCTGTAATTCTTTGCAGGCGTTGAGAAACCGTAGGGTTTTGAAGGCAGGTGACATGACCCTCAGAGTTGCGAACGGAGCTAGCATGGATGCTAAAGCCGTGGGGGACTATCACCTGGGAATGTCAGATGGGCATGTTTTGGTTTTGCGTAATTGCTTTTTTGTACCCAACGCAACTTGTAATATCATTTCTGTATCTTTGGTTTCTAAAGAAGGTTATGAATTTGCGTTTGTAAGTAATGTTGTAAAAATTCACCTTAATCAAGTTCTGATTGGGTCAGGTACACTGAGCAATGGTATATACGTATTAAACCAACCACAGATTTTCAATGTCCAGAATACACACAAAAGAAAGTCTCCAGATATCAATCAGACTTTCTTATGGCATTGTAGACTGGGTCACATCAATGAGAGAAGGTTGACTAAGTTACATACAGAAGGATATTTGGATCCGTTCGAATATCAATCGTATGCCACTTGTCAATCCTGTCTCAAAGGAAAGATGACAAAGACTCCGTTCACTGGACACGGAGTAAGAGCGAGCGAGCTCTTGGGACTCGTACACAGCGACGTGTGCGGTCCAATGTCTACACATGCGCGAAGCGGTTATTCTTACTTCATTACTTTTACGGATGATTTTTCTAGGTACGGTTAGGTCTTCTTAATGAAACATAAGTCCGAAGCCTTTGAAAAGTTCCAGGAATATAAAAATGAAGTAGAAAAACAGACCGGCAAAAGTATCAAGATTCTAAGATCGGATCGAGGTGGAGAATACTTAAGTGCCGAGTTCCTGAATTACTTAAAAGAGAATGGAATTCTCTCTCAGCTTACTCCTCCATACACTCCGCAACACAACGGTGTATCGGAGAGACGGAACCGAACCCTATTGGATATGGTACGGTCCATGATGAGTGACGCTGAGTTACCGCGATCATTCTGGGGGTATGTGCTAGAATCAGCAGCATACCTTTTGAACCGAGTTCCTACTAAGACTGTGCCTACTACACCATATGAGATGTGGTGTGGGAAGAGGCCCCATCTCAGTCACATTAAGACTTGGGGATGTCCAGCTTTTGTTAAAAAGCAGCATGCGGACAAGCTCGAGGCACGCTCAGTACAGTGTAAGTTCGTGGGATATCCAAAGAACTCCAAGGGATATTTCTTCTACTGTGAAGAGGAACAAAAATTTCTTGTTTCTCATCATGCCTACTTCTTGGAAACTGAGTTTTTGGAAAACCAGATAAGTGGGAGCACAGTGGAACTGGAAGAAATTCCAGAACCACGAGCTATTACTGAAAGCTTAGTGGAACCAGAAGGTTCAAATGAACAGGACATTCCTACGCCGCTCCGCAGGAGTAGTAGGCAGTCTCATCCGCCCGAGAGATACTACGGTTTTCTCATAGACGGGGATAGAGAGGATTGCATCATAGATTATGATGAGCCTACTAGCTTCCAGCAGGCCGTTCAGAGCGTTGACTCGGTAAAATGGCTGGATGCAATGAGGACTGAAATGGAGTCCATGTACACCAACAAAGTATGGACGTTGGACATTGCTCCAGACGGGGTAAAACCCGTAGGATGCAAGTGGATCTTCAAAAGGAAGATTGGTGTAGATGGACAGGTTGAGACCTATAAAGCTAGACTTGTAGCAAAGGGTTTCCGTCAAAGACCTGGCTTGGACTATGACGAAACCTTTTCTCCAGTGGCTATGCTGAAATCCATTCGGATCCTTCTTGCCATTGCTGCCTTCCACGATTATGAGATTTGGCAGATGGACGTAAAAACCGCTTTTCTAAATGGAAATTTAGAGGAGTGTGTCTATATGGATCAGCCAGAGGGTTTCATTCAGAGTGGGAGCAGCGGAAAGGTGTGCAAGTTGCTTAAGTCCATCTATGGACTAAAGCAGGCATCGCGGAGTTGGAACATCTGTTTTGATGAAACGGTCAAAGAATTTGGCTTTATCAAAAATCCAGATGAACCATGCATCTATTGTAGATTTGTAGCGAGAACTGTAGTATTCCTCGTTTTATACGTGGATGACATTCTCTTACTAGGAAATGACATTCCTATGCTACAATCTGTCAAGGGATTCTTGTCACACAGGTTCTCCATGAAAGACCTGGGTGATGCCTCTTACATCCTGGGGATCCGGATCCATCGTGATAGATCCAAGAGGATACTAGGACTTTCACAGTCCAGGTGCATCGACACCGTACTGAAAAGATTCAGTATGGAAGATTCCAAGCACGGTAACCTACCGGCTTGTCACGGGATCACCCTCTCTAAAGAGATGTCTCCCAAGACTGATTTAGAGAGGGATCGCATGTCTATTATACCCTACGCTTCTGCGGTAGGCTCTATAATGTATGCGATGTTGTGTACCAGACCGGATGTAGCTTATGCACTGAGTGTAGTAAGCCGGTATCAGTCAAACCCTGGGGAGAATCACTGGATAGCAGTAAAGAACATTCTCAAGTACCTGAGGAGGACTAAGGAGATGTTCTTGGTGTATGGCGGAAAAGACCTCCAGATCGAGGCCTTTGCTGACTCCAGCTTCCAGAGTGACAAGGATGATTCCAAGTCCATGTCGGGTTTTGTCTTTACCCTCAATGGAGGGGCGGTGTGTTGGAAGAGTTCCAAACAGGAAACCGTTGCAGACTCGACTATGGAAGCGGAATACATCGCTGCATCTGATGCCGCAAAAGAAGCTGTCTGGATGAGGAAGTTCTTGAAAGAACTTCAGGTGGTTCCGTCCATTGTTGACCCAATACCTCTGTATTGCGACAACAACGGGGCTATAGCTTTAGCGAAGGAACCCAGGTCCCATCAGAGATCCAGGCACATCTTGAGGCGCTATCACCTGATCAGGGAGATCGTGGATCGCAAGGAGATCGAGGTTCGGAGGGTTGCTTCAGAAGAAAAAACTGCAGATCCATTCACCAAGGCCCTACCCCAGACTCAGTTCGAGCGGCTGATCGAGATGATAGGTCTTCGATACGCCAGTACATGGCCTTAGTGCAAGTGGGAGATTGTTAGTGTATATGCCCTAGAGGCCATTACTGTATCATACTAGTTTGTATATTACTTAATGGAAGCTTGGGATATTCACCTTGTATAAACAATCTTGCTCAATATAGTAGTATGCTACTTGGTTTGTTTCTACTTCAATGTGTACATGTGTTTATTTTGCGATATCACCTATACGCATTAGTGGAGCCCTTAGGATCTTTGCTTGATTACCAGCGTTGTGATGGCAGTCACACTAGTGGGGGCTGGGTAATCTATAAGCACATCCTTATACAGGTCCCTAGTCGCAGGACTATCGAGACAGGGCATCGATACTCCGGAGTAGACTAGCGTATGCGCTTCTCATCCCAGTGTGGGAGATGGTCTGTCCCACAGCCATCAGTACGTCGTACTGGAGATAGTATACGGGTGCTCGTTGGGTTACGAGTACACTGGACAGGACTCGTCGGGGACTGAGAGGTTGGTATTATACCTATCGTCAGTTATCAGTTCCCAGGTGACATGAGTACAGCTTAGTCCGCTGACTTGACACTGGCACTTCGCCTCGAGTGTGTTCCCACTGTACTTTGACTATTACCCTACCACGGCTCAAAGGAGTCGTGCAAACAGGTGGTAGTTGGGTGCAGTCCCGAAGCACTTGGAGGCAGTGACGGTTAGACAGGATTCGTCTCTCCCGGTATTGGGGGTTGACATCGCGCTGTGTCTAGGAGAGCCATTACACGAGTAGTCCCTGGCCAGGGCAAGCGAGATATACTGGTAGGCTTCCAGTGTTATCTCACGGTGTTTTGGGCTTCACTCCGACACGACTTGTACCGCTATTGGGGGACTGACGTTTTTCCGCCTCCTAGGCCCGACATGCGATGTATCAGACGAACAGACCGGACTGTACGGAGAATGTCACATTCAGACTCAGTAGGAGTTCAGATGGGGTTCACCTCGTCAGCCTTCTTGTCGGCATCTACCTGGGGACCGTTACGCACAGCTAGTGCCGCTTGCGGTCTGTGGTTAAACCCACTGCCAGCGTAGTGTCGAGTCTTTAGAGTCCCACACAGAGGGTATTCGCCTCTTGGCAAAACAGAGTAGAGGTCGCATGGTTTTGCGACAGGGTTCGTTCTCATCCGCGCACTTGTGCACTTTTGGAGTCCGGACGGATATTACCAGCGGGCTCTGGTTTGAGCCGGATACTGGTATATGTTTTGGGGTTACTTTTATCTCTCAGTATTCATGTTCCTCGGAACAAGAATGCAGGTGTGTATGCACAGTTGTTTGAGGCGGAAGAAGAGGTTTTTCATTAGGGTTTCGGAACGGGTGCGCATGCACAGTTGACAGTCGTCTTTTTTCCAAACCCTAATGAATTAGTGAGATATCTATTAATAATAGTAATTAAATGAAATTATGTTATGGTTGGTTTTGTTGACTTGTTGACCATGGTTGACTTGTTGACCATGGTTGAATGTTTGACCATTATCATTATTTTGCAAGGATGCTCCTTGATTCTTGCCAACATTCATTTAATGAAGTATGATAGTGGTCATTCCAAAACAACCATCAACTATTCTCATTTGAATTATTATTACTAATTAGATAATTCTTTTTCTTTTGATATGGTTGCAAAAGGAAAAAGAAAGCTCATTCTATCATAATCATTCTCTCTCCTCACTTCATCTTCTTTTTCCTCAAGCTCAAGGAGAATCTTTCTCATGTGTTGAGAATCCCTCTCCTTGAAAAGAAAACAACCCCTAGACACTCTCTACTAACTCTAGGATCAAAGGTTTGGCAAGCCGAAGACTCTAGTTCTCTCAAAGTTCGAGAAAGAGCCCGAAGGTTGAACCCTCAGGTGGATCCATCTTCGACGGAAGAAGGCGACGAGGAAAGAACCATCAACCTCTACAAAGTTTGAAGAAGAAGGAGTTCAAGTTTAGGTATAACCATCTTTCCGAGTAGTTAACTCTCTTTAGCTTGTTTGCTAATTTTAGTTTAGGAAAAGATCCCGACTTTGTTAGTCCATGTTGCCCCATGCGCTAAAAATTTGATTTTTATACCGTTTCCGCCTCCCCGTAAGAACCGGGGGTCGCAACGTGGACTTACATAGTGCAACAATGCACAAAAATACTAATCTGGTGCATCAAAGGCACAAAATATAAATCCGGTGCATCCAGTGTACGAAATATCAAATACAGTGCATCCAGTGCACAAAATACAGATACAAATCGGGTGCAACAAGTGCACGGAATGCATCATATAACTCAAATAGGTATAAAAAGCAACACCGAGTGTGGCAAGGTGTACAAAATCATAAACGTGTGCCACTCCGTGCACAAAACACATATCAATGCACTGCAAGCACATATAAGCTATACCGAGTGCAGAATCAAATCGAGTGCGTACCACACGCACAAAATCGAACCAACTGTATGAAATCCACGAAATCATAAACATTTGCAGCCAAGGCACAAAACCGATATCAAGTGCAATAAATATGTACAAATCAAAAACCAACACAACGGTGTATAAAAACATATCTCAAGTGCAATAACTATGCACAAGTCAATATCAGGAAACTCTTCACCAAAACTCAAATCCAAGCGATATAAGCGTGATACTCAGATCACAACGCAAATCGCAACAAAGGACATTGAGGTATACCTCCTACAATATCGAAGAATAAATCGGTGTGCCTAATACTGGCAAAACAAGAATATCCGCTTTCCTCCTACTCACGGTCTGGCCTCTTCTGTGTCTAGGTCTTCATTTCTCTGTGGATTTACCAATCTCGCTATTTATCGGCTCATCTGCCCAGTCAGGTGTGCTAACGGGGACAATTCTGTTCTGGCACTTCTCTGGTCATCTCTCGGTCAATCATCACGATCACGCGTAAGGCAGCATGTCACTGGCGCCGGGGTCTGGCCCTGTGAATACTCGCGACACAACTGATCCTAGGTGCAAATCTCATTGCAGCAGTGTCCTGGAAGGAATCCTGCTTAAGGTCTCTTCTGATCTCGCCTATGCCGAACTGTACGGAGGCTGGTACTCTTACATATGCTTTTCTTATTCTCTGGACATCTGCGTCTGCACCACAACATTTCCTCGGGAACTGGCTGCATCCCAACGCTTCTGTATGCACATCAAATCTCTAATCTCGACGGGGAGTAACAACAGCTCGTGAGCGTCTCGCACGAACTTCTGGTTCCGCACGTCTGTACCATCGCCCACTATGTCGTTACGCCATGTTATCTGCGCACTGTAACTGTCCTCGGCCACGGTCAATCCGGAGTCTCTCACACGGACTCAAAGTCACGAACTCGGTATCTTCATCACTTTGTAGAAGATATCTGGCCGAACACGTCCTCGGGAACTCGTCCCAACTATCGGAGGAATACTCAATACTCGTCCGTCTTTGATCAACTTACAACGCATCTGGGTGAGGTCTTCTATCCAAAGCTCATCAGCTTACTGGTCTCTTATCACATGATATCCGGACGACGTCAAACTTTTCGATCGAGTCATCAAGGTCCCAAAATTTCCCGAAAGCTCAACACCTAAGCACAGTCTAAAAATATCTGGTACATACCACAGTACCTCTGGACCAGCCATAGAAGGGCAAACCCAAGCCTCACTGATGGCACCGCTAAACTGCTGCAAACCTAAGGTTCAAAAGCGGTTCCATGGTCATCATGTCGAGTTAGGGTTTTATTCTTCTAGAGGTTCCACAGAATTACCTGCATGTTCCTCTGAACACTTTAAACTTGGGAAAAATGGGTTTCTGACACTCGTCCGAACTTTTTAGCTTTGCCTAACCGACATGTGAAAACCCTTCGTATGCTTGCTAAACAATGCCTCAATCCTCCAGGAAAGACGATACATCAACGGTCATCTCTAGATCGGTCTGCTCTAGATCTGAGTAAGACTCTCTACACTGAAAATCTCCAACTCAACTGGGCCTGCGTCGGCGCATCAATCTGATGAATCACCTTCGTCTCTCAAATCGGGGTAGACTAGCTATCACCTGTTGCATTTCTGCCTGGAAGCTCCGGCGATCTCAGCTCGTAAGCTCTGGAGGCGACATCCCATCAATCTCAGCAACAGCTGGGTCATCTGTCTGCACGTTACGCGACATCATAATCTCTGAGGTATACTGTACATCAAAAGTCCCCTCACAACTGGCAGCCTTAATCAATGGCCCGATCATCCGGTGAAAAACCAAGCACTCGCATCCACCAGGGGTCACAACATAAATACAAACTCGAGACGTTCTCATGTCACCAGAAACACAATGGTCAGCCCTCGTACCGGACGAGCTCTCCCTGACCGCAACACTGGCAGCAGCTCAAACTGCGCTCAAACCATGGTGACAAGAACCTCAATCGACTATCGAAGAAAGCAGATCAACGGCAAGAAAGGGAACGACATATCTAGAATGGATACATGATCATAAGAAGGAACGGCATCAATGAGAGTATGATCATGGAAACGAATAGAATCAAGGATCTCAAATGGATGTATAATCATGTGTATGAAGAGAATCATAGATCTCAAAAATGTGTACATCCTAAGGTTTCTTAAGTGGAGTATCGTGTCGTAAATATGCCGTGGAACATACGTACAGTACGTCACTCTACTCAAGCTACCTACTCCATCAATCAGGGTCAGCCTATGAAACGAAAGTTCGGGTCTAATACCCCCCCCCCCGTTCAAGTCTAAGTTCCATAAGGTCAAGCCTAGGTTCCGAAATACATACTCGCCCTAGACTCCGCATGGTCAAACATAGACTTGAACCAAGGTTAAACCTAGCGCTCTGATACCAACTTTGTCACGACCCGAAATATTAGCTCATGACCAGCACTTAAATCACGCAACGTCTAAAGGCATAACGTAATTCAAGTAAGATGAAACCCAGAAATCTAAACCTTTTTAAGAAAATAAAGGAGATGAAGTTTTGAAATAGAGGTATAGTGAAATCAAGTTTTCTAAATGCATAAAAAAAAGGAACATAAAAATTGCAAGTGAAATTTACTAGTATGAAAACGTGTTTCGTCTTTTTAAAAATTTGGGCAGCACCTCCTTTGTATATTTTGATCCAAAACCACAAATACAAGATAATGATAATGGCATCCCCAAGCGGGAGCTAGCACTTCGCCAAACGGCGGATCACAACCACGAAATATAGTATACGACGTCCAACGGCAAAGTTCACCACAAAAGATAAAGAAAAGCAAGACATAAACACTACAAGTAGCGGAAACCCCTCGCTCTAAGTCTCGCAACCACAATCCCACTAAGTCTCATTACTTATACAATTTACTAATTGTGATTGATGGAGTTATCTAGATACAATATGAAATATAGATACATGAGTGGGTACGATACAAATGTCCCACCTACCAAAGAAAAACACCTGAATGCAACCGTGTCCCAGCGATGACGCTACTGATCCATGCAGGCAACCTGCAAGAACTGTGGCACAACGGGGGTGAGTTGCCAACTCGTGAATAGAAATATATCAACAAGTAGAAATTGAATAAATAACGACTCCTAGGTCAACTATATCATAAAGATAATACTATGATATCTAGGGTGACCGGGTCGGTATGTGTGCCAACAAGGTAGTCAATGCCTATAAGCATATGGATAACATCCAACAGTATAAACAATGCATGTATGCACGTGGATCTCGTCCACCCATATAATCAATGTATGTATGCACGTAAATATCATAAAAGAGTGTGCATGAAAGTATGAGGATATAAATCAACGGTGTCCCTCGCGACACATCAAAATAGAACCTGGGTGTCCAACATCGACACCCGAATACATCATGAAATTCGTGTCCAGCATCGACACGTAAATCCTCATCTCTTGGGCTCCGTCAGTCCGGATCGGTCCACGGGCTCCGTCAGTCCGGATCGGCCAATATAATCTCTCGACTCCTGTCGGTATCCTCCGGATATCCACCAGGCCCAACCAATCACCGATAGGTAGTAGTCCCTCTGCCAGGCTCAACGTCATCTACACGAAATCTCTCTCTCGCCCCGGCGTACCATACCGGGTCCACCAAGTACCCGCAAACGGAATCATCCACCTCCTCAAATCGGGTTTCACATGTCACTCTCAGAACCGAGAAAATACATGGTGCACGCACTGAAATATCTTATCAAGAGAAACCGGGTTTTTAAAACCGTATATTCTTTCCTTCAAAATAGCCACGGTTCTCAAATCCAGAAATCTCATGAAAAAGAGCATATCTCAATGCGTAAAATCATAAAGCATGATGTATGCGACATATGATAAAAATGTATGCATATCCGTATATCATGCAGTATGGAACAGTGGTATGACGTATTAAGGGAAACCGCTCTTTTAAATGTTTCCAGTTTTTTAAAATATAACATACGGTTCTCAATTTCCCAATAAAGCCAGTTATTTATGTAGGTACAATATGTATATGCGCAAGTATAAATGTATCACTACATATGTGCACCAATATGGGTGTATAAGCGGTATATACGTAAGCATGAGTGTACAATATGTATGTGCGCCAAAATGGATGTACAATATGCATATCATGATGCAGCAACCCTACTGTGTAGTGACATTGAAATTATCGATGATGAAGTGTGAGAGCCGACAGATCTGTGTAAGTGTAACATACACATCATCGATAATGGTGTTGGTGTACTAGCATAGATATAAGCAATGCAATGAGAATAATATGAATGCAGCATATGGTAATCATATGCAAATACTGACGGGTATACGTATCTAACATGATCGAGTCGGTGAATCAATCAATCGGCATCCAGCCACACAATGTCACGTACGGTATAATCCATCGTACGGCATCCTCTAGTCAAGGGTATGGATCAATCATAAAATCAAACTCATCACGTACGGAAAAGATCATCGTACGGCGGCATTTAAAACATTAAGGATCCTATCAACCTTTACGACAATAAGGGGGTACGGACCTAACGTCACGTACGGCATATCACACATGTTCACAACATATATAAATGTAACTATATACCTATGTCCCAGGTCACATCCATAACGATCTCATATCAGGAGACTGAAAAGGTATCAACCATCTCAATCGACTCACATCCGTATACCAAAACATCATCATATCATCATATCCGTCTTATATTCTTTCATCGCATTTATATCTCACATCAAGTCGAGTTTACAGAACATTCTATCTCTACTAAAAGTATAAGTATCTAATCTAACATACACACCGAACCATACAATCAGATTTTTAAAGAGGGAGTCGTAGTTTTAAAAATAGGAGTTACGGTGTTTTTAAGGAAAAGATATCATTTGAAATTCCGTAACGTTCCTCAAGGTATCTTTTTACCATTAGGATAACGGTTTCACGCGGTTGTATGCATATGACTCTTCAGTTTAGAAATATGTATGGTTCGGATGACACATCTACGTCGAAAATCTAGTCCTATAGTATCCTAAACGGCAATATCGTCAAACATCATCCTCAAATCCCGTCATCACATATTAGCCATATTATATCATTTCTAACTATTCTTAGTTTCTAATATTGTTTCACTAACTATCATTTAACTCTAAACCTAGTTTCCAAATCTAGGTTTCCTTAACCATATTCTATAAATCAGTTTCCACCAAAACATTGCGGGGGTGCTCTACGCCATCCACCCGACTTCCTCAGTAGATATAGATCTACTCACCGTAGTCTTCGCTTGTCGAAGTTGTTGATGCCACGCTCCATCACCTCGGAATCCATGCGAGGGTACCTACAAAAATAAACAATCGCAATCGCTGTTAACATCAAGTCCGGAAACCAAAACGGCACACGGATCGCCTATAGGTTTGAACCTATAGCCCACGTATGCAAAACCAACAAATTACCCCTAGTCGTTCATGTACAAACATTCAACAATCAAATACGAAACCAAATATCAAGAATTAGCATTTCAAAATACGGAAAACATAGCTAAAATCACACTAAACTGCTCACAGATTTTGACTCGGCTCAAATAAAGCCCAGCAAATAAGTCTAGGGTAATGTATATTGTGTATTTGAGCTACTGGACCAACCCCGACACCCCAGACAACCAAGTGGCCGGCCCTACCCTTAGAAAATCCGGAGAGCTCGGCCCTTCAAGCTCAGTTGGGCTTCGTTTTCTCATGATGGTCTCCTCTGGTCTAAAAGGGGTCTCTGGTATTGTTTGCTATACTCAAAATTCCCCCAGGTTGCTCCAGATTTCCCTGCACACCCATATCTCTCACAAAACCGACATGAACTCAAATCCCAATTCCGTATTTTGGGTTACTACACTAAATCTCAGGTCTTGCACAACGACAAGATTTCACTAAAACCATCTTTAAGCCTAAACCTTCTCTAGGGGTTTCTATCTCCACAACCACTAAACCAATTCAACTTCTAAATTATCACAAACACAAGAAAACTAAAACTAACTAAGTTGAAATGATTATACCTCATGGATGAGCTCAAGAGAAACCTAGTAGTCCCAATGTTGCCAAAATCCTACTTTGCTTGATTCAAAGTGATGAGCATGAAGAGGGGATCGTTTTTTGTGAAAGGGGTTTAGGATTTTGGGGATTATCTGGAGATGGATCTAGGGCTTGAAGGTGGAGGGAGATGAGGGTGAGTAAAATGAAGATAGAGATGAAAATGGTGGAGGAATGAAAATGGAGGCAGCCCCCCCTCTCTCTTAATTATTCTCACTCTCTCTCTCTCCAAGTTATCATTATGTCTCATTTCTCTCTCCTCACTCATCATGGCACCTTTTCTTTCTCTTTTCTCACCAAAACACATACACCCAAATAAAACAACACCATGAAATAACATGTAACATGTCATGGTGCACTAGCCATGAAAAACTGTAGAAACGCGGATTTGGCTTAATCGCGATTAGCAGTGCACTAATCGGGAATTTATCAAAACTGCTTATAATAAATTTTAAAAATACCAAATCCGTTAATTATATTATTAAATGAATAAATCATTTTAATTTCCATTTATTTCCCAATTATCGGTATATATATTTATACCCTTTTTCGAAAACCCCAATTTCGCAAATCGGGCAGTTTTCGGGAAATATATTATTTTAATATTAAATTCCAGAAATAATATTTTATATTTTCTGAAATGTTACAGCCCTAGAGGCCCTTATTTTACATATGATGTATATTATAATGGATGCTTCGACATATATATAGAGGACTTTCTTGCTCGACATGATAGTATGCTATCTGGTTGCTCTTTATCTTAACATGTATACTTGTCTCTTACTGTCTTATGGTTACATGTTGGTGAAGCCCTTAGGATGTGTACTTGACTACCAGGATTATGATGCAGATCATACTAGTGGAGCCATGGTAGTCCATACGTTCATCCTTTAATGCTCCTAGTCGTGGGTGTATCGAGACAGGGCATCGATATACCAGAGTAGACTAGCGGATACGCTTCTCGACCCATGAGATGGGCGATGGATGATCCTATATCCATTGGTGTTTGACATCAGAGATGGTATACGGGTGCTCAGTGTAGACTGGGTACACTAGACGGACTCGCCGAGAACTCCCAAATGGTATTATATCTCACGTCAGTTGGCAGTTCTCTGGTGACACTGGTACAGGTTAGTCTATAGACCTGAGATCGTCATAGAGTCTTGTGTGATTCCCACTATGCTTTGATTTCCACCTTACCAAGTTCAAGAGGACGTGCAAAACGGTGGTTTTGGGTACAGTCCCGAGTCACAAGGAGGAAATGAGCGATAGGAGGGGTTTCATCTCTCCCGGTATTGGGGGTTGATGTTGTAAGTCCACGTTGCGACCCCCGGTTCTTACGGGGAGGCGGAAACGGTATAAAAATCAAATTTTTGGCGCATGGGGCAACATGGACTAAACAAAGTCGGGATCTTTTCCTAAACTAAAACTAGCAAACAAGCTAAAGAGAGTTAGCTACTCGGAAAGATGGTTATACCTAAACTTGAACTCCTTCTTCTTCAAACTTTGTAGAGGTTGATGGTTCTTTCCTCGTCGCCTTCTTCCGTCGAAGATGGATCCACCTGAGGGTTCAACCTTCGGGCTCTTTCTCGAACTTTGAGAGAACTAGAAACTTCGGCTTGCTAAACCTTTGATCCTAGAGTGAGTAGAGAGTGTCTAGGGGTTGTTTTCTTTTCAAGGAGAGGGATTCTCAACACATGAGAAGGATTCTCCTTGAGCTTGAGGAAGAAGAAGATGAAGTGAGGAGAGAGAATGATTATGATAGAATGAGCTATCTTTTTCCTTTTTGCAACCATATCAAAAGAAAAAGAATTATCTAATTAGTAATAATAATTCAAATGAGAATAGTTGATGGTTGTTTTGGAATGACCACTATCATACTTCATTAAATGAATGTTGGCAAGAATCAAGGAGCATCCTTGCAAAATAATGATGATGGTCAAACATTCAACCATGGTCAACAAGTCAACCATGGTCAACAAGTCAACAAAACCAACCATAACATAATTTCATTTAATTACTATTATTAATAGATATCTCACTAATTCATTAGGGTTTGGAAAAAAGACGACTGTCAACTGTGCATGCGCACCCGTTCCGAAACCCTAATGAAAAACCTCTTCTTCCGCCTCAAACAACTGTGCATACACACCTGCATTCTTGTTCCGAGGAACATGAATACTGAGAGATAAAAGTAACCCCAAAACATATACCAGTATCCGGCTCAAACCAGAGCCCGCTGGCAATATCCGTCCGGACTCCAAACGTGCACAAGTGCGCGGATGAGAACGAACCCTGTCGCAAAACCATGCGACCTCTACTCTGTTTTGCCCAGAGGCGAATACCCTCTGTGTGGGACTCTAAAGACTCGACACTACGCTGGCAGTGGGTTTAACCACAGACCGCAAGCGGCACTAGCTGTGCGTAACGGTCCCCAGGTAGATGCCGACAAGAAGGCTGACGAGGTGAACCCCATCTGAACTCCTACTGAGTCTGAATGTGACATTCTCCGTACAGTCCGGTCTGTTCGTCTGATACATCGCATGTCGGGCCTAGGGGGCGGTAAACGTCAGTCCCCCAATAGCGGTACAAGTCATGTCGGAGTGAAGCCCAAAACACCCTGAGATAACACTGGAAGCCTACCAGTATATCTCGCTTGCCCTGGCCAGGGACTACTCGTGTAATGGCTCTCCTAGACACAGCGCGATGTCAACCCCCAATACCGGGAGAGACGAATCCTGTCTAACCGGCACTGCCTCCAAGTGCTTCGGGACTGCACCCAACTACCACCTGTTTGCACGACTCCTTTGAGCCGTGGTAGGATAGTAGTCAAAGTACAGTGGGAACACACTCGAGGCGAAGTGCCAGTGTCAAGTCAGCGGACTAAGCTGTACTCATGTCACCTGGGAACTGATAACTGACGATAGGTATAATACCAACCTGTCAGTTCCCGACGAGTCCTGTCCAGTGTACTCGTAACCTAACGAGCACCCGTATACTATCTCCAGTACGACGTACTGATGGCTGTGGGACAGACCATCTCCCATACTGGGATGAGAAGCGCATACGCTAGTCTACTCCGGAGTATCGATGCCCTGTCTCGATAATCCTGCGACTAGGGACCTGTATAAGGATGTGCTTATAGATTACCCAGCCCCCACTAGTGTGACTGCCATCACAACGCTGGTAATCAAGCAAAGATCCTAAGGGCTCCACTAATGCGTATAGGTGATATCGCAAAATAAACACATGTACACATTGAAGTAGAAACAAACCAAGTAGCATACTACTATATTGAGCAAGATTGTTTATACAAGGTGAATATCCCAAGATTCCATTAAGTAATATACAAACTAGTATGATACAGTAATGGCCTCTAGGGCATATACACTAACAATCTCCCACTTGCACCAAGGCCATGAACTGGCGTATCGAAGACCTATCATCTCGATCAGCCGCTCGAACTGAGTCTGGGGTAGGGCCTTGGTGAATGGATCTGCAGTGTTTTCTTCTGAAGCAACCCTCCGAACCTCGATCTCCTTGCGATCCACGATCTCCCTGATCAGGTAATACCGCCTCAAGATGTGCCTGGATCTCTGATGGGACCTGGGTTCCTTCGCTAAAGCTATAGCCCCGTTGTTGTCGCAATACAAAGGTATTGGGTCAACAATGGACGGAACCACCTGAAGTTCTTTCAAGAACTTCCTCATCCAGACAGCTTCTTTTGCGGCATCAGATACAGCGATGTATTCCGCTTCCATCGTCGAGTCTGCAACGGTTTCCTGTTTGGAACTCTTCCAACACACCGCCCCTCCATTGAGGGTAAAGACAAAACCCGACATGGACTTGGAATCATCTTTGTCACTCTGGAAGCTGGAGTCAGCAAAGGCCTCGATCTGGAGGTCTTTTCCGCCATACACCAAGAACATCTCCTTAGTCCTCCTCAGGTACTTGAGAATGTTCTTTACTGCTATCCAGTGTTTCTCTCCACGGTTTGACTGATACCGGCTTACTACACTCAGTGCATAAGCTACATCCGGTCTGGTACACAACATCGCATATATTATAGAGCCTACCGCAGAAGCGTAGGGTATAATAGACATGCGATCCCTCTCCAAATCAGTCTTGGGAGACATCTCTTTAAAGAGGGTGATCCCGTGACAAGCCGGTAGGTTACCGCGCTTGGAATCTTCCATACTGAATTTTTTCAGTACGGTGTCGATGTACCTGGACTGTGAAAGTCCTAATATCCTCTTGGATCTATCACGATGGATCCGGATCCCCAGGATGTAAGAGGCATCACCCAGGTCTTTCATGGAGAACCTGTGTGACAAGAATCCCTTGACAGATTGTAGCATAGGAATGTCATTTCCTATTAAGAGAATGTCATCCACGTATAAAACGAGGAATACTACAGTTCTCGCTACAAATCTACAATAGATGCATGGTTCATCTGGATTTTTGATAAAGCCAAATTCCTTGACCGTTTCATCAAAACAGATGTTCCAACTCCGCGATGCCTGCTTTAGTCCATAGATGGACTTAAGCAACTTGCACACCTTTCCGCTGCTCCCACTCTGAATGAAACCCTCTGGCTGATCCATATAGACATACTGCTCTAAATTTCCATTTAGAAAAGCGGTTTTTACGTCCATCTGCCAAATCTCATAATCGTGGAAGGTAGCAATGGCAAGAAGGATCCGAATGGATTTCAGCATAGCCACTGGAGAAAAGGTTTCGTCATAGTCCAAGCCAGGTCTTTGACGGAAACCCTTTACTACAAGTCTAGCTTTATAGGTCTCAACCTGTCCATCTACACCAATCTTCCTTTTGAAGATCCACTTGCATCCTACGGGTTTTACCCCGTCTGGAGCAATGTCCAACGTCCATACTTTGTTGGTGTACATGGACTCCATTTCGGTCCTCATTGCATCCAGCCATTTTACCGAGTCAACGCTCTGAACGGCCTGCTGGAAGCTAGTAGGCTCAACATAATCTATGATGCAATCCTCTCTATCCCCGTCTATGAGAAAACCGTAGTATCTCTCGGGCGGATGAGACTGCCTACTACTTCTGCGGAGCGGCATAGGAATGTCCTGTTCTTTTGAACCTACTGGCTCTTCCAAGCTTTCAGTAATAGCTTGTGGTTCTGGAATTTCTTCCAGTTCTATTGCGTTCCCACTTATCTGGGTTTCCAAAAACTCCGTTTCCAAGAAGCGGGCATGTTGAGAAACAAAAACCTTTTGTTCCTCAGCGGAATAGAACAGATACCCCCTGGAGTTCTTTGGGTATCACACAAACTTACACTGTACTGAACGTGCCTCGAGCTTGTCCGCATGCTGCTTTTTTACAAAAGCTGGACATCCCCATATCTTAAGGTACTTAAGACAGGGTTTCTTCCCACTCCACATCTGATATGGAGTGGTAGGCACAGTCTTGGTGGGAGCCTTGTTCAAGAGATATGCAGCTACTTCTAGTGCATAGCCCCAGAAAGATCGCGGTAACTCAGCCTTACTCATCATGGAACGAACTATATCCAATAGGGTTCAATTCCTCCTTTCCGATACACCGTTATGTTGCGGAGTGTATGGAGGAGTACGCTGAGAGAGAATTCCATTCTCTTTTAAATAGTCCAGGAACTCGGCACTCAAGTATTCACCACCTCGATCCGATCTTAGAATCTTAATACTTTTGCCTGTTTTTTTTTCAACTTCATTCTTGTAATCCCGAAATTTCTCAAAGGCCTCGGATTTGTGCTTCATTAAGAAGACATGTCCATACCTAGAGAAATCGTCTGTGAAAGTAATGAAGTATGAATAACCGCTTCGCGCATGTGTAGACATTGGACCACACACATCACTGTGTATGAGTCCCAAGAGCTCGCTCGCTCTTTCTCCGTGTCCAGTGAACAGAGTCTTTGTCATCTTTCCCATGAGACAAGATTCATAAGTGGCATAAGACTGATACTCGAACGGATCTAAGTATCCTTCTTTATGTAACTTAGTCAACCGTGTCTCATTGATGTGACCCAGTCTACAATGCCATAAGAAAGCCTGATTGATATCTGGAGACTTTCTTTTGTGTGTATTCTGGACATTGAAAATCTGTGGTTGGTTTAATACGTATATACCATTGCTCAATGTACCTGACCCAATCAGAACTTGATTAAGGTGAATGTTTACAACATTTCTTACAAACGCAAATTCATAACCTTCTTTAGAAACCAAAGATACAGAAATGATATTACAAGTTGCGTTGGGTACAAAAAAGCAATTACGCAAAACCAAAACATGCCCATCTGTCATTCCCAGGTGATAGTCCCCCACGGCTTTAGCATCCATGCTAGCTCCGTTCGCAACTCTGAGGGTCATGTCACCTGCCTTCAAAAACCTACGGTTTCTCAACGCCTGCAAAGAATTACAGATATGAGATCCTGATCCGGTATCCAATACCCAGGAAGTAGAGTTTATAGAAAGACAGTTTTCAATAACATACACACCTGAAGCTGAAGCCGCAACCTGCTTCAGTTCCTGTGTCCTGGCTTTCCAAGCCCTGCAATCTTTCTTCCAGTGTCCACTCTTGTGACAATGAAGCATTCCTCTTTACCCACAAGCTTCCCCGCTATCTTTGTTGCCTTTTCCTTTCCCTTCATTCCCACTTTACTAACACCGTCTCTTGGTTTGGCTGGGGCTTTCTTCCTCTTTCCCTTGGCTTTCGCCTTGGACCTAGAGGAAGAAGATCCTCCTACAAACAAAGCGGGTGTTTCCCTACCTTTCTGTAGGGTGCCCTCTGCGCTCCTCAGCATGTTGAGGAGTTCTGAAAGTTCAACTTCCTTTTCTTGCAAGTTGAAATTCAGTATGAACTGGGCGTAAGTGGAAGGAAGGGACTGGAGAATTAAATCCGTATAGAGTTCACTGTCCAACGTGGTCCCAAGTTCCGCGAGCTCCTCAGTGTAGCCAATCATCTTAAGCACGTGGTCCGCTACCGATGATCCGACGGCCAACTTTGTCGAAAATAACTTCTTCGACACTTCGTATCTTGCAATACGAGATTGCTCTCCATACAGTTCTTTTGTATGAAGAAATATGGCTTCCAAGTCCATATTCTCGTGCCTCCTCTGGTGATCGTTGTCCATAGAGGCAAGCACGAGGCACTTGGCCTTCGCGCAATCAATCTCCCAAGTCTTACGGATTTCCTTATCCGCGACGCTGGAGGTGGGACCTGGGACGGAGGGAGCTTTGGTGGTAAGAAGATACCCCAGCTTGTCGTAAGTGATTGCCATTTTGACATTCCTTAGCCAATCTTTGTAGTTTGGCCCTGTCAGTATGTTTTTATCTAGAAGTAACTTAAGTCCAGTCATTTCGATTTGGTCGCTGCAGGGGGAGAGAAGAAACACTTAGCACGATGCTCTTGCAAGTTTAGAATGGTTTTTAATTTGTCTAAACAGGATGGCTCCCACTGTCTCTCGAATCCCTCCTCAAACCACAAAGGAAGAATTAGTCGGGATCAATCCCACCGCACAATACTTGCTTAACCGTTCAGCCAGGCCAGTGTCGGTACTTCGAGGGAGGTTTTCCAACGCTTTCGCGAAGTTCCTTAATTCAAAAACCTCTTTTCCCTGGGGGCGTAGCCCCGCTAACACCTTTCTAGGCACCTACTAGGTTTATAGCATTGATCGTTTAGTGAGAAATTTCCCGAGGAGTAGCATATACTCACAGTAGGATCGGGATCCAAATATCATCGCGTGACGAAACTGAAGGAATCCTACCAGAACCATCACACTCCAAATGGTATGCAAATCTAGCAAGTTTCAGTACTTATGAAACTCACGATGTGGATTTTTGCCCCATGCTCTTATGACCTTGACGAAGGTCAACAAATCATAAGTCACATGTCAAGTTCTGCCCGTCATTATCCAGGTTAATTTGAACCCACCCGTATATACCCTTGACGAAGGTCAACAAGGCAATACGACTGTCCCAAACCAACGCATCTATCTATGCTACATATGAACACCCAACAGCTACCAATCTCTATGCCTTGACGAAGGTCAACAAACATAGCTTGAATACTTATTGAATATTCATACGAAACGACGGAGGGCTACGAATGGTTTTGGCGAAACCGTGAACGTAGTGAACTTGATATAATCGATGGAACGAGATAGCTTTTAGAAGGAGTGGCTCAAGCTCCGCATTTAAAAGTTAGTTTTGAAAAGAACCGAGTGGTTTTTCGAAAGTGTTCCAACGACTTTAACTTGGTTTATTATCTTGCATTAGTTCTTTTAATGCGTGATATTCTTGCATTAGTTCTTTTAATGCGTCCCATCATTTAAACCTACCATTGCAGAAAACAACCAAAATATGACGTACGCTTATGCCATTCGCATTCGCCACGGGGTCCCGTCATCACCCGTTAGGTTACTTAACTAACGACAGAGCGGGGGCTGGGCTAGCGCGGCTGTAAAACATAAGCAGCGCCTAAATATAAAAGCAATGATAGACATTACAGATCACAGATGAATACATTGGATATACTAGGAATCCGCAATCCGTTCGAGCCTGCAACGAAAAGCGGATTACACGGTCGCGGTGAATAGCCAAAACCCCACCCAAGACACCTACGGGTGCGGCAAACTACCCGCCAAGTACCCGGTAGTTTGTGCACCCCTCCATGGGTCTATCCTAGGAGCAAAAACAGTAAAAAGAATTATACAATGACGGCTACAACCCCGACCCGGTTGTGCGCCCATACAAATAATATTATTACATCAATTTACATTTACAAATGAATGAAAGAAAAACAAAAGCTCATCTCACATCCACCCCGGCTATTCACCCGCGACAGTCCAACACATTCATATACACATTCCAATGTCAAACACAGATCACAGAGATGTATAACCCCGACTAATCGACTTATAGCGATTAGCCGACGTTCAATACATACAAACATCACAGATATAACCAATATAGCCAAAGTGTAGCAAAGTTCGAAAAAAATACGGATTTATAGGACCCCAAAAGTAAATTTCTTTTCTGGAAAATCTGGGCACATATAACATATTTGAAAAATCCCAAAACCCTACCAGAAGAACACTGCACAAAACAGGATCGCATGAAGAGGCTAAACGGCGGCGGATCCGCGGCTAATAGAATAGCTGAGGCCGTGGATCCGCGGCGGTTTGAATGAATCATGGGATCGTTTTTCGTGGGTGTTCTCACAAAACCCTGAGACGATTTTAGGAGTAAAAAGTTTTACTTTTAGAGAACAAAAAATTTCAACAGAAACTTAGGGTTTTGGATTTTCCGGTTTTGTGATTTTTCGGTTTCGAACTTCCATACACTTCGCTACCAAGCTAGTTTAAGTTTAGTTAGGCTCTGATACCACTGTAAGTCCACGTTGCGACCCCCGGTTCTTACGGGGAGGCGGAAACGGTATAAAAATCAAATTTTTGGCGCATGGGGCAACATGGACTAAACAAAGTCGGGACCTTTTCCTAAACTAAAACTAGCAAACAAGCTAAAGAGAGTTAGCTACTCGGAAAAATGGTTATACCTAAACTTGAACTCCTTCTTCTTCAAACTTTGTAGAGGTTGATGGTTCTTTTCTCGTCGCCTTCTTCCGTCGAAGATGGATCCACCTGAGGGTTCAACCTTCGGGCTCTTTCTCGAACTTTGAGAGAACTAGAAACTTCGGCTTGCTAAACCTTTGATCCTAGAGTGAGTAGAGAGTGTCTAGGGGTTGTTTTCTTTTCAAGGAGAGGGATTCTCAACACATGAGAAGGATTCTCCTTGAGCTTGAGGAAGAAGAAGATGAAGTGAGGAGAGAGAATGATTATGATAGAATGAGCTATCTTTTTCCTTTTTGCAACCATATCAAAAGAAAAAGAATTATCTAATTAGTAATAATAATTCAAATGAGAATAGTTGATGGTTGTTTTGGAATGACCACTATCATACTTCATTAAATGAATGTTGGCAAGAATCAAGGAGCATCCTTCCAAAATAATGATGATGGTCGAACATTCAACCATGGTCAACAAGTCAACCATGGTCTACAAGTCAACAAAACCAACCATAACATAATTTCATTTAATTACTATTATTAATAGATATCTCACTAATTCATTAAGGTTTGGAAAAAAGACGACTGTCAACTGTGCATGCGCACCCGTTCCGAAACCCTAATGAAAAACCTCTTCTTCCGCCTCAAACAACTGTGCATACACACCTGCATTCTTGTTCCGAGGAACATGAATACTGAGAGATAAAAGTAACCCCAAAACATATACCAGTATCCGGCTCAAACCAGAGCCCGCTGGCAATATCCGTCCGGACTCCAAACGTGCACAAGTGCGCGGATGAGAACGAACCCTGTCGCAAAACCATGCGACCTCTACTCTGTTTTGCCCAGAGGCGAATACCCTCTGTGTGGGACTCTAAAGACTCGACACTGTTGCGCCACGGCAGCGCCCCGGCCTCGTACTCGAGGCCAAAATGCGGAATCAAAATTTTTTCCTTACTCGGAAACCGGCGCTACCGCGGACAATGAAAACCCGGATCGTTTACCATTAACCTAATGCTAGCAATCAAGAGATAGGGTGAGAAGTATACCGAGTGATCCGAGTCCTCCGGTCTTCTCGTCATCGTCCCGATCTCCCGCGGAAAGTCTTGTCTCCACATCGTTGCCTTCTCGCCGGAAAGGGCACCACAACGCCTGCGTCTTTTACGGGCTCCCGCCTCAATACCGAGGCAACTCGAGCATGAAGCCGGCAACTCGACATGCCCAAGATGTGCTGTAGAATGTAGTGTAGAAGATGCTTGTCTCTCTTTAGGGTTTGTAGTTGCCATGATGGAGGAATGGGATTAGGAAAAATGGTGCTTTCATTTTTCCAAAACAAGAAGAAGAAGGAGATGAAGAATTACTCCCAAAACTAAGATGAACTCTCTCATTCTTTTTCTTTCTCTCTTTTCTTTTTCTTCTTCTCTCTTTTCTTTTTCTCTCATGAAGAACTTATCATCCATTTCATCAAGTGAGAATGAGAATGGTGGAGCAATGAAAACATAATGCAAAGGGAGGTGAGTGTAGGAGCAAAAGAAAGGTGACCATATCCAAACCTCATCATCACAATTCTAATCAAAGATCAAATCCTATCTCATCACTTCTAATCTCCATAAAGCATGAAAAGAAGAATGAAAGGAATGGTATCTAAAAAGGTTATCATAATAAATCATCTTACAAATAAAACCTCCACCAAATGTAATTTGCAAAACTGCAAATTACCCCCTCCATCAGAAAAGTCCGGCCGGGAAAGAACAAAGAAAAACCGGCCGGAACGGAATGCAAACTGGCAACTCCAGAAGACTGGTCCCGTAATAAATTACAGGAAAACCCCTATACTGTGCATACACACCCGCATCTGTATTCCGACCGGATACAAATGCAATGAGACAAAATCTACACTGTACTAAACTAGTACCGGCTTAAACCAAAGCCGACTAGTAAAATCCGTTCGATCCTGATCCGTGCAATACCGCACGTATCAGATCGAACCTTGCCATATTACTATACGGCCACTAGTACAAAACTGTCCGATCCTGATCCGTGCAATACCGCACGTATCTGATCGGACCCTGCAATATCTCCATACGGCCTCTACAGCGTTTCGCCCGAAAGCTGAGTAACTGAAAGTGTGGTGGACTCTAAAGACTCGTCAATACAATGGCTGTGGATTTAACCACTAGCACGTCAGAGGTATAAGCCAATACGTAACGGGCCACCAGCTATTGACCAAAAGGGACGTCGATGAGCGAACTCATCCTGACACCCTACTGAGCCTGTCAGTGACAATATCCGTACAGTCCGGTCCGTTCGTCTATGAGTATCGCATGGCGGGCCTAGGGGGTTGGTGAAAGTCAGACCCCCAAAAGCGGTACAAGTCGTGTCGGAGTGTAGCCCAGAACGCCCTGAGATACTACTGGAATACCTACCAGTAAATCTCCTGCCTCGGCCGAGGGCTTTGCGTAATGGCTCTCCTAGACACAGCGCGACCTCACCCCCAATACCGGGAGAGACGAACCCCTGAAGATCCGCTCACTGCCTCCATGTGGCTCGGGACTGTACCCAACTAAAACCTGTTTGCACGACTCCTTTGAGCCGTGGTAGGGTAGTAATCAAAGCACAGTGGGAACTCACACGAGACAAATGACGATCCTCAGGTCGATGAACCAACCTGTACACATGTCACCAGGGAACTGCTATCTGACGTCTGGTATAAGACCAACTAGCAGGTTCCCGGCGAGTCCTGTCCGGTGTACTCATAACCCAATGAGCACCTGTATACATCTTAGGTGAACCAACTGACACCAGTGGCTTGTGAGACCGGCCACCGCCCCTCGTCGGGGTCTCGACTGTATACACTAGTCTACTAATGGAGTATCGATGCCCAGTCTCGAAACTCCCACGACTAGGGACCTTTTAAGGATGTGCTTATAGACCCCAGCTCCCACGTATATGATCGCCATCATACTGCCGGTCGTCAAGCAAGAATCCTAGGGGCTCTATCAACGTGTAATAGCGACGTGTCAGGTCACCTAAAGCAGTACACGATGATAAAGATAAACCAGATAGCATACTATCATCTCGAGTAAGACTGTCCCACCGGGATAGGTCCTCCCTCAATCATTGCAATCACGTGCCTGTGATCCAATAATTGACTCTGAGGGCACTATCTCCAACAGACACTACGCTGGCAGTGGGTTTAACCACAGACCGCAAGCGGCACTAGCTGTGCGTAACGGTCCCCAGGTAGATGCCGACAAGAAGGCTGACGAGGTGAACCCCATCTGAACTCCTACTGAGTCTGAATGTGACATTCTCCGTACAGTCCGGTCTGTTCGTCTGATACATCGCATGTCGGGCCTAGGGGGCGGTAAACGTCAGTCCCCCAATAGCGGTACAAGTCATGTCGGAGTGAAGCCCAAAACACCCTGAGATAACACTGGAAGCCTACCAGTATATCTCGCTTGCCATGGCCAGAGACTACTCGTGTAATGGCTCTCCTAGACACAGCGCGATGTCAACCCCCAATACCGGGAGAGACGAATCCTGTCTAACCGGCACTGCCTCCAAGTGCTTCGGGACTGCACCCAACTACCACCTGTTTGCACGACTCCTTTGAGCCGTGGTAGGGTAGTAGTCAAAGTACAGTGGGAACACACTCGAGGCGATGTGCCAGTGTCAAGTCAGCGGACTAAGCTGTACTCATGTCACCTGGGAACTGATAACTGACGATAGGTATAATACCAACCTGTCAGTTCCCGACGAGTCCTGTCCAGTGTACTCGTAACCTAACGAGCACCCGTATACTATCTCCAGTACGACGTACTGATGGCTGTGGGACAGACCATCTCCCACACTGGGATGAGAAGCGCATACGCTAGTCTACTCCGGAGTATCGATGCCCTGTCTCGATAATCCTGCGACTAGGGACCTGTATAAGGATGTGCTTATAGATTACCCAGCCCCCACTAGTGTGACTGCCATCATAACGCTGGTAATCAAGCAAAGATCCTAAGGGCTCCACTAATGCGTATAGGTGATATCGCAAAATAAACACATGTACACATTGAAGTAGAAACAAACCAAGTAGCATACTACTATATTGAGCAAGATTGTTTATACAAGGTGAATATCCCAAGCTTCCATTAAGTAATATACAAACTAGTATGATACAGTAATGGCCTCTAGGGCATATACACTAACAGATGTTGCGCTGTGCTCGATTGGCCATAACAGGGAAGTCCTTGGCCAGGGCTGTTTTAGATATTTACCGGTAAGAGTTATCAGTAGTTTCTCGACCCGTTATGAGCCTCATATCGGCATGACTTATCGGTTATTTGGGTCTGACGTTTACCATCCCTAGACTAGATATGCGACATATCAGACGAAGAGACCGCTCTGTACGGTAGTGTTACTGATAGACTTTTGCAGGAGTTAGAGCGGGCATGCTTGCTGATCTTCTGATCGTTCAATACCCAGGTAGCCGTTACGTCCAGCTAGTACCACTTACGGCTTGTGGGTGCTTGATATGATCATCACCTGCTACCGGCGTATTGACGAGTCTTAAAGTCCCACAAAGGAGTTTCCTAGCCCAGGCGAAAAGATGTGGTGTGCATATGAGATATGCGCGGGGACCCAATTAAATGCGCGTATATGATACCGTATATTAATCGGGCAGTTTTCTATTGGTCGGGTCATATGTGATATGACTGGTTTGTTAAATCGGGTGTTGATTTAACATTGACCATTCGCTTTTTCTCTTAGACCCTTTTCTCTTTGTTATATGCATGCATGTATGCATTAGTTTATGTTGATGCACATAATGATGTGCATGCACACATACATGCATACATTTGTGTATCATGATAGATGATACAAAGATGGTGGCAATATAAGACTCACATATTATTAAATATATACATATTTATTTTTGAGATTAATGGAAATAGAAAACGATTCATGGTTGATTATTTTATTCCTCCACTAACCCTTGCATTAACCATGAGTTATCATTCTATGGCTATTAGTGCTCCAAATACAAATATCTAGATATTTATTAACTAAGGTTAAGAATGAGAGTGGAAATTATATATAATTTCTATTCTCATTTTTGTCTTCATCTTTTTTCATTATCTTGAGCTCTCAAGTTGCCATCACCTTCTTCTTCCTCTCTCTTGCTCTCTAAGGTTTGAGAGTGAGTGAGAAAATGATCAAGTTAGGGATTTGAAGTGAGAAAACAAACCACATCATCATTCTACACTAGTCTAGCCAATTAGTCTAGATCATTAGCTTCGTCTTCATCTTTTGATCAAGTGGAGCTAGGAGCTTAGACAAAGGGGACTCCGGGTGGATCATCGTGGACTTGGAAGATCACTAGCAAACCCGTTCCAACTCTCAAGGAGCCAAGGAGTCTAGCAAGGAGGTCTACAAAGGTTGTATTTACTTTTCACTTAGTGTTAGACTCTTGGTTTATGTATGAGATAGTTTTTGTTAACCTAAACATCTAGTTTGATCCAAGGTCGTGATTACTTAGCACCTTAAATTTTTTGTTGTAGCAAGTGTGTTGCTTGTAAACCCTAGTAGAGGTGCTGTGGAATCCCTTCACCTTAACTAACCATTAACTGATATAGGTAAATGTCATGGACATAATTTCAAAAAGTTATATCTCATTTTATAAAATAAACGTACAGATATATCAGTTTAAAATTGGTGCATAACAACGGATATTCAAAACCAAATATTTGTCGTCCGGCTAAAACCCAGGCGATTTCCTCAAATATCACCAATTAAAATGAATTCCGATATAATGAGGATGATCGCCTAATTACCAATAACTTACTCCCACTCATCATCTGTAAAATCGTACTGATGTGAGAATCATACCCGATAAATACATACCCTGGAGTAGGTGTCTAATTGGGAAATCAGTTTTCCTTTAACAACACATAATGAAACTGAAACATGAAAATGTTTCGTATGGGTTTCCGGGTATTCCTAGTAATGCCTCTTCCATTATCAGATTCACGACTGTAACCGTGTATTTCTTTGCCATCTCTCTAAAACCCTTTATATGTCTTTAGTCATTACCTTCTGTATGTAAGTGCACGGAGGCGGCCCGGCCGTCCGAATAAAGCCAAAATGCGGAAATGATACTTTTACGAAACTTGTATACCGGCACCACCGCGCACTAAAAACCCGGATCGGGCCATTAACCAACTCCTAGCTAACAAGATAAGGGGTAGAGAGATATACCGAGCGATCCGTGTCCTTCAGTCTTCTCGTCGTCGTCCCGATCTCCCCGCAGAATCTCCGGCCTTCATCTCCTCGTCGAAAGGGCACCACATCGCCGGGTTCTTTTACGGGCTCCCACCTCTAGACCTAGGCAACTCGGGCACGAAGTTGGCGAGTCGACGTGTCCAAGAATTGCTGTAGAATAAGTGTAGTGCTCTTTGTCTCTATTGGGGTTGAAGTTGCCCTTTTTAGTGGAGGAATGAGATGAACTTTTGGAGATGGAGCTATGGGATTTTTACAAAGCCAAAGAGATCAAAAATCCCATACAACAATTTTGGAAAACCCCCTTTTTCCATTTGGCCGGCCATGGCTTGAGGAATTAGAGAGTAAAGAAAGAATGAGTGTGCCAAATAATGCAAGAGAGAGAAAGGGTTATCATGAGAAAGAAAACATTAATACAAAGCCACCACTCTATCACCTAATCATAACCAAAAAGTCAAGCAATGATGATGCCCAATTATGAAGCAAGAAGTCAATGTATGGTGGAACTATCATGACACTACAACTTGAAAATAACACCCTCCACTAATCAAATTTGCATGCTTGCAAATAAACCCCTTCTCCACCAATTTCCAGCCAAAGAAAGGAAACAAAGGAAAATGGCCGAAACGGAAAGCAAACTGGCAACATCAAAAAACTAATCCCGTAATAAATTACAGGAAAACCCCGCGACTGTATATATATACCAGCATTTGTATTCCGACCGAACACAAATGCAACGAGACAAAATCTACACTGTACAATACTAGGATCCGGCTTAAACCAAAGCCCGTTAGTATTAACCGTCCGATCATGATCCGTGCAATACCAGACGTACATGATCGAACCCTGCCATATCTCCATACGGCCTCTACAGCGTTTCACCCGAAACTTGAGAAACGGTCTGTGGGAAACTCTAAAGACTCGTCAATACTTTGGTGGTGGATTTAACCACTAGCACGTCAGAGGTATTAGCCATACGTAACGGGAAACCAGGTATTGACCAAAAGGGACGTCGATGAGCGAACTCATCCTGACACCCTACTGAGCCTGTTAGTGACAATATCCGTACAGTCCGGTCCGTTCGTCTATGAGCATCACATGGCGGGCCTAGGGGTTGGTAAAAGTCAGACCCCCTAAAGCGGTACAAGTCGTGTCGGAGAGTAGCCCAGAACACCCTGCGATACTACTGGAATACCTACCAGTAAATCTCCTGCCTTGGCCAAGGACTTCGTGTAATGGCTCTCCTAGACACAGCGCGACCTTACCCCCAATACCGGGAGAGACGAACCCCTGCAGATCCTCTCACTGCCTCTATGTGGCTCGGGACTGTATCCAACCAAAACCTGTTTGCACGTCTCCTTTGAGCGTGGTATGGTAGTAATCAAAGTACAGTGGGAACTCACACGAGACAAATGACGATCTCAGGTCGATGAACTAACCTGTAAACATGTCTCCAGGGAACTGCTATCTGACGCCAGGTATAAGACCAACTAGCATATTCCCGGCGAGTCCTGTCCGGTGCACTCATAACCCAATGAGCACCTGTATACATCTTAGGTGAACCAACTGACACCAGTGGCTTGTGAGACCGGCCACCGCCCCTCGTCGGGGTCTCGACTGTATATACTAGTCTACTCTGGCGTATCGATGCCCTGTCACGAAACTCCCTCGACTAGGGACCTTTTAAGGATGTGCTTATAGACCCCAGCTCCCACATATATGATCGCCCTCATTGTCACGACCCGCAGGGTACGGACGTGACTAGCACTTAAGTTTACGAAACGTCTCAAGACGTCCATAAAATAAGTAAGCCAAAGCCCAGAAACCAAAACCAAAAAGCAAAAGAGTGAAGGAAAAACCAATCAATTGAATGCGAGTTTATCAAATAAGTCAAATCAACCCTTTTTAAAAACAATATCAATTTTTCCGAAAATTTCGGCAGAGTATCCTTTGTAAATACTGGCCACCAAAATAGGTACAACAAGAATATATATAAATCCAACAAATAAGGCATCCCCAAGCGGGAGCTAGCTCTTCGCCACAAGGTGGTCACAAATCCCACGCAATATAAAACAACAACATGCAAAATAATTATAAAGAAGCATGAGAAAAACAGCATGTCGACTCAAGTGAGCTCGACCCCAAAATACAGCATAAAAAGTCCACAAATCTCACAGTCTCATCTCTAGGTCAATATACAACAATACTGGTAGATACAGTTGATGGAGTACTCTAGATACAAAAATATACAAGATGGTACAAAAATAATAATACAACCCACCTACGAGCAAAAACCTCGAGTCCTGTAAAGAGAGGCAAAAGAAGCGGTGCGCCCGCCGCTACTGTGCTGACGGAGCGGACCTGCAAAAGACTGTGGCACAATGGGGGTGAGTTGCCAACTCGTGAGTAATAAATAACATCTATAGAGGCTATCGCAAGTATGCACACAAGCATCCTAGCATCTATAATACAGGTATGGCAGGACATAATAGCAGGTATGTATGCAATATGAATATACTAGGAGGTATGAATGCAATGTGAATCAACTCATGATCTGAATGTGTAAGTATAAGAATCATGTTTTTCCTTTAGGAATCTCTTTTGAAATACCAGCACAATACCACTAGAATCAACAAGAACCTGTGTCCAGCAACGACACCTCAAAACTATCACAAATCTCATATATCCATGTCATAGTATCTCTGGCCTCAGCCATCCAGCTGACCCATCTCAATATCAATATCTCATCATCTCGCGGCCACGGTCGGTATCCTCTGGATATCCGCCGTGGCAAACAGTCACCGGTAGGTAATCCGTCCCCTGCCAGGCTCATCGTCAGCATCACGAGCTTCTTGCCCCGGGGTATCTTACCGGGCCCACCATGTACCCGAGACGGTTCATCCAACTCCTCGAAACGGGTCTCGAAAACCACAGCAAACTCATGGTGGACGACATTTACATCACTAGAAAACAGCAATTTACATATTTAAAAAAAAATAATAAGTTTAGAAATTTTGCGGCTTTCCCCCGAAATCCAGAAATATCACAAAATCTCAAGAAATCATCATAAATGCATATGCCAATGATAATGAATGCATATGGTATCAATAATCAAGTTGCGATGTATGATTGATAGACTAGGCATGAACAAATAACATGATGAGGTACATGCACATGATTAGCAATCTTACGATTTCATTTTAAGGAATTAAAGGTAATAGCACAGGTTTAAGCATCAATTATAGTAAAAGGTTTCAAATTATAGGTTATCTAGTGTGGTGGCATGGCAATTACCAGGGCGTGTGTGTAAGTATGAATAGTGCTCGTGCTGCATATAAAAACCTTGGCAATTGTGCAGGTGTCCTATAGAATGGGTTCGCATATTTAGGTCAAATAAGGTATGGATGTAGTTACTAATATCTTAACGACTTAAACTATCGGGAGACTTGCGCCATCCAAATGATAGTCCCCCGTAGATGTTAAATCTACTCACCGGAATCCCTAGCTAGTCACGTCCAATCACCGCTTTCCCCTTTCGTGCCGCGTCTGACGTCTCCGCGACCGAACCTGGAATTTACATCAATACCAAACATAGGTTACATATCAAGAACAATGCAAATCCCAAACAAAAATACTAACGTTCACAAGCTAGGTACAATGTGCACAAGGTGCACGGAACACACGCGAAAATCGCAAAAACTAACTAAAATCGTCGATTTGGTCGCCCAGCAAAGCTAAAACAACGATCACTCAAAAATCCGCACTCACACATCCTAAATGTCATAGGATATGCTAAAAATATAATCAAGTTATCACAAATAATTCATCACATAATTTTATATAAAAACTAGTAAGCATTACATTCAAAAAAATCAGTGCAAAAATCGCCGATTTGCGACAAAAAGACTACAACCTAGCATAAACATCCAACCGCATAACTAGTTAACCACAATCACTTTAATTATAACACATTACAATGCTTCAAATAATATTTTTCCATAAACAACCCTTTCTTGATTTTTATAACCATCAATTACATCCAATTTCACACTTGAAAAACATAAATTAACACATATCGAAGCCCACTTAAGCAAAGAAATCTCTTAAATTAGGTTTGTATAATAACTAGATAACAAAATAACTTAATTAATCTCATAATGGTGTTCTAAACCCTAATTACAACTCAATCCATGAAATAAAAAAAACTAGATTAGAAATTAACACTAATTTAACATTTCAAAGTTCAAATTTAGCATAATACAACTAACAATTAACCATAGATTAGAAATTATACCTCCCAAGCCTAAATCCTTGATTGCTCTAACCACTCAAGACACCTCTTTTCTCCAAGATTTGAACAAATTTAGGTTTGAGAGGAGGTGGAAAAAGGGTTTGCTTTGAATTTGTGAAAGAAATTTTGGATTTTGATGGATTTTTGTGATAAAAATGAAGCAAAAAGGGAATGAGAATTGGGGAATTTTCTTGGGCTGTTGCTGCAGGATTTCTCAGCTGTTGAGGAGTGGGGAGAGATGTGGGGGAGTTGTGGAAAGATGTAGATAAAGTTTCAAAGTCAAAAGACCAAGTCAAACAACAAAACCCATACCCAATTTAATATATTAAAACCCTTATCATATCATTTTGTTCAAATGAGATGGGGAAAAATTTTGTGGGCTTGCTGCTGAGGTAGGGCCGGCCAAGGGGTGAGGGAAGAGTGAATGGGGTTTTACAAAAAAAAAATTATGCAAAAAGACCCCCTACAAGTCCAAAATTGCAAGTTTTAGCTTAAATTCAATAAATTTCATTTTCCATAATAAAAATTAGTTAAAACTTAAAATAAAATACTAAAAATTTATGTTACAACTAGATTTTAATTAACATGATTTTAAAGCTTAAATTTAGCCCATTTAAATTTGTATTTATCGCTAATTTAATGTATTTTCTTACCGGTTTAAAATAATATTAAAAAATTGAAAAATAGGGAAAAATTTTTAAATGACCAAAAATTAATAAGTAACTCATTAGCTACTAAAAACTAGCAATTACCTATCCAAATTATGTATAATTAGTCCTAAACTGCAAAATAAAAAAAAAGACGGTTTACGGAAAAATACCGAATTTTCACCGATTTTCAGGAAAACACCAAAATGACTTTTCAAGGTGCTACAATCTTCCCCCCTTAAAGAAATTAGGTCCCCGAATTTAAAAATATAGCTACGCGTACCTTCAAAGTGATGGGGATATTTCTTCCTCATCTCGCCCTCGGTCTCCCAGGTGACCTCCTCGCTGCTCGGGCCATGCCAAAGGACCTTGACGGTCGGTATAACTTTCGATCTCAACTTCTTCACCTGCCGATCCAGGATGGCCACCGGCTGCTCTGCAAAAGAAAGGTCGCGCTCTAGCTGGACTGTCGGGTGCTGAATCGCATGCGAAGGGTCGTGAAGGTAGTTGCGGAGCATCGAAACATGGAAGACGGGGTGAACATCGGGAAAGCTAGGTGGAAGAGCCAAACGATATGCAACTGCGCCGACACGCTCGAGAATCTCGAAGGGACCAACAAATCTGGGACTAAGCTTTCCTTTTCGCCCAAATCGCATCACGCCCTTCATCGGAGAGACCCTCAGAAAAACATGATTGCCAACTGTGAATTCTAGCCTCTGACGGTGCCTGTCTGCATACGATTTCTGCCTGCTCTGAGCTGCTCTCATCCGGTCTCGAATCAACTATATCTTCGCTGTCGTCTCCTCAACAAGCTGCGGCCCCAATATACTGCTCTCGCTGAGCTCTGTCCAACAAACGGGCGATCTGCATCTCCTCCCATACAATGCCTCAAAAGGTGCCATCTGAATAGTATCCTGGAAGCTGTTGTTGTAGGAGAACTCCACTAACGGTAAATGACGATCCCAGCTACCGCCGAAGTCTAAAACGCAAGCTCTGAGCATGTCCTCGAGAGTTTGAATGGTCCGCTCTGACTGTCCGTCGGTCTGCGGATGAAACGCTGTGCTGAAGCTCAAACGAGTGCCCAAAGCCTCCTGAAGTCTCTGCCAAAGTCGGCTGGTGAACTGGGTGCCTTGATCTGACACGATACAAGTCGGTACGCCATGCAACTGCACGATCTCGTCGATGTAAAGCTGGGCATACTGAGCGAAGCTGAAAGTGGTCTTCACTGGAAGGAAGTGAGCCGCTTTCGTCAATCGATCTACGATCACCGAGATGGAGTCGTACCCTCGACTGGTCCTGGGTAGACCCACAACGAAATCCATCGAAATCTGCTCCCATTTCCACTCTGGAATGGGTAACGGCTGTAGCTCTCCTGCGGGCCTCTGGTGCTCGGCCTTGACTTGCTGACAAGTCAGGCATCTCGATACAAACTCCGCAATGTCCCTCTTCATCCCGTCCCACCAGTAGGTCTTTCTCATATCATGGTACATCTTGGTGGAACCGGGGTGGACACTATACACTGATCGGTGTGCCTCCTCAAGAATGTCGTGCCGCAATCCATCAGCATCTGGTACGCACAGTCTAGATCCATATCGTAAAATCCCCTGATCATCAATCACAAACTCGGAAAATCTGCCCTGTCCCATCTATGCCATGATCTCTGAGCAACGGTCGTCTCTGCGCTGTGCCTCATATATACTGTCAAGCAACTGTGGGCGTGCACGAACATGCGCGAGCTGTCCCCTTGTCTGAGTGAACTCGAACTCAACTCGGCTATCGCATAAAATCTGCCAATCTGCTGACGACTGCCTCTGCACTTTACGCAAAAAGGATAGACTACCCCCGGGCCTCCTGCTCAAAGCATCTGCCACTACATTCACCTTGCCTGGGTGATATAAGATCTCGCAGTCGTAGTCTTTCACCAACTCCATCCAACGACGTTGTCTGAGGTTCAGGTCTCGCTGTTGAAATATGTATTTTAAGCTTTTGTGGTCTGTGAATATTTGGCACGACTCGCCATATAGGTAATGTCGCCAAATCTTCAGTGCAAAGACCACTGCAGCCATCTCTAAATCGTGAGTGGGGTAGTTCTGTTCATGCTTCTTCAACTGCCGAGAAGCATATGCGATCACCCGGCCATGCTGCATCAATACGCATCCTAACCCTACCCGCGAAGCATCACAGTAGACCACAAATTCGCCTGATCCCGAAGGCAAAGATAATACCGGTGCCGTAGTCAAACAAGTCCGTAGCTGCTGAAAACTGCGCTCGCACTCCTCTGTCCAAACGAAAGGAACTCCCTTCCGGGTCAAACCGGTCAAAGGTGCAGCTATACGGGAGAAGACCTGAACAAAATGCCTGTAGTAGCCCGCCAGGCCTAGAAAACTACGGATCTCAGTAATCGATGTAGGTCGGGGCCACTGCTGAACAACCTCAATCTTCTTCGGGTCCACACATATGCCGTCTCTCGTAATCACGTGACCCAAGAATCCGACGCTGTCCAGCCAGAATGCACACTTGGAGAACTTTGCGAACAGCTGGTGCTCCCTCAGAGTCTGTAACGTAATTCGCAAGTGCTGCTCGTGCTCCTCTCTGCTCCGGGAGTACACCAAGATATCGTCGATAAACACGATGATGAACAAGTCAAGATACGGCCTGAATGTACGGTTCATCAAATCCATGAATGCTGCTGGGGCGTTGGTGAGTCCGAACGACATCACCAAAAACTCAAAGTGGCCGTAGGGCGTGCGGAAAGCTGTCCTCGGTATATCCTCTTGTCGAACTCGCAGCTGATGGTATCCTGATCGCAAGTCGATCCTCGAAAAATACCCTGCACCCTGAAGCTGGTCGAACAAATCATCAATGCGTGGCAACGGATATCTGTTCCACACGGTAACCTTGTTCAGCTGGCGGTAGTCGATACATAAGCGCAAACTTTCGTCCTTCTTCTTGACAAACAGGACCGGAGCACCCCACGGAGAAACACTAGGTCGAATAAGCCCTTTATCTAACAAATCCTGCAACTGATCCTTCAGCTCTCGAAGTTCTGCCGGGGCCATCCGATAAGGCGGTATAGAAATAGGCCCCGAGCCCGGATTCAAATCGATGCAGAACTCAACGTCGCGCTCAGGTGGTAGCCCAGGTAGCTCATCAGGGAAAACATCAAGGAACTCACAAACAACCGGGACCCGGTCCAACGGAACCTTTGCAGCTCGAGTATCACAAATATACGCTAAGAATCCCTGACATCCCTTTCGCAAGAGCTGACCAGCGCGAAGAGACGAAATCAAGCTGGGAAGGGTGACACTGCGGTCTCCCTGAATAACAAGGACTGGCCCTCCCGGAAAACTAAATCTGACTGCCTTCTCATGGTAGTCCACCGAAGCATAACAAGTAGCGAGCCAATCCATGCCCAGAAGCACATGAAAGTCCAGCATATCGAGGAGAATCAAATCAACCGATGAATCCATCTCCCCGATACGAACGGAACACAATCGAAATACAAAACGAGCGACAAACGACTCGCCTACCGGATTAATAACAACAAGCGGATGATCTAACGACGACGACTCACGGCCCAACATCGGTGCAAAGTGTGTAGATACGTACGAATGTGTGGAACCTGGGTCGAATAATACCCGTGCGTCGAAAGAGCAAACTGGCAAGGTACCTGTCACAAAGGCATCGGATGCCTGCGCATCCTGCGGTGTCAAAGCAAATACTCGGGCCTGTCCTCCACCGATAGCGGGCTGACCTCGACCTCGGCCTCTGCCTCCTCGTCCTCTCTGAACAGGACCGCCGCGTCCACGGCCTCTGGGTGCACCTAACTGGTGTGGGGCATCGCCTGTGGTAAGAAGTAGGGATCTCTGGGGAGGGGGTGGTGATGGTGGTAGGGTCACATGCGGAACTGTCGCCGCTCCCTGTCGTCTCGCCGGACAGTCTCTGACAAGATGGTGCGGACTCCCGCACCCAAAACACCCTGGCGACGGCTGCTGTCCCTAGGGATATGAACCAAATAACTGACCCCGTCTAAATCATCTGCCGGGGCCATCCCTCGGAAAGAATCTGGCACGCTGCCTCTGAGACGGCACCTCGGTGCGAATCCGCTTCGGCCCAGAAACGGCGGAAGTCTGTGATATGCGTGCCTCCATCCGTAATGCCATATCCATAGCAGCTGAATAAGTGTCGTTGTGCTGGGTGCCAATGGCAAGATATAGCTGGGCATCAAGTCCCTGTACGAACCTCTTCACCCTCTTCGCTTCAGTATCTACCAGGTACGGGGCATATCAGGACAACTGTGTAAATTGAACGTCATACTCAGACACCGTCATCCCAGTTGTCTTGACCAAGGCCTCGACGCTACGAGCTCTGGCGTCACGAACGCTCTCTGGGAGGAAACGAGCTAGAAAGACCGCTGTAAACTCGACCCAAGTCATAGGCGGTAGACCTGCAGCTCGACCTCTCAAGACTGACTCCCACCATATCTGCGCGAGACCCTCTAGATGGAAACTCGCAAGCTCCACCCATTGATCATCCGAACATCTCAGTGAATGGCAGATCCTGGCTAAACTGTCAAGGAACGTCTGTGGGTCCTCCGCTGCCTCGGTGCCGGTGAATACTGGAGGTCTCGGCCTCATGAAATCCTGTAGTGAAACCGGGATGGTCACGGTGGTAGTAGTAGGAGCAGGTATCATAGTAGTCTGGGATGTAGTAGGTGCGTCATCCGGCCTCGGTGTACGACTGGCTGCAACTAGGGATCCTACCATCTGACGTAGCTCCTGCATACTCCCCATCATCTGTCGCAACTCCTCCATACCAGTCTCAAGCCTATCCATACGGCCTGGGGAAGGTGGATCGGTCTGTCCCTGCGGCGTAGGCATACCACCCTGCTCAGTCCTAGTCTCGGACGAGCCAGCTCGTATCTCGTCTCGGGCGGCAGCCCTCTGTGCTCTCGTAGCCTTCGGCGGCATAGTGGCTGGTACAGGAAAAAGGATAATAAGAACAGTGCAATAGAATCATAGGATACACGGAATTAAAGAAGGAATTAAAGCAAGTATATCCTAAAGTCACATAGGCGGAGTACCGTATCGCAAGTATGCCGCGGACATACACACGCTACGTTACCCTGCTTAAGTCACTTACTCCATCTACCAAGGGTCATCCTACACTCAAAAAGGTAAAACCTATCGCTCTGATACTAACTTTGTCACGACCCGCAAGGTACGGACGTGACTAGCACTTAAGTTTACGAAACGTCTCAAGACGTCCGTAAAATAAGTAAGCCAAAGCCCAGAAACCAAAACCAAAAAGCAAAAGAGTGAAGGAAAAACCAATCAATTGAAAGCGAGTTTATCAAATAAGTCATATCAACTCTTTTTAAAAACAATATCAATTTTTCCGAAAATTTCGGCAGAGCCTCCTTTGTAAATACTGGCCCCCAAAATGGGTACAACAAGAATATATATAAATCCAACAAATAAGGCATCCCCAAGCGAGAGCTAGCTCTTCGCCACAAGGCGGTCACAAATCCCATGCAATATAAAACAACAACATGCAAAATAATCATAAAGAAGCATGAGAAAAACAGCATGTCGACTCAAGTGAGCTCGACCCCAAAATACAGCATAAAAAGTCCACAAATCTCACAGTCTCATCTCTAAGTCAATATACAACAATACTGGTAGATACAGTAGATGGAGTACTCTAGATACAAAAATATAAAAGATGGTACAAAAATAATAATACAACCCACCTACGAGCAAAAACCTCGAGTCCTGGCAAGAGAGGCAAAAGAAGCGGTGAGCCTGCCGCTACTGTGCTGACGGAGCAGACCTGCAAAAGACTGTGGCACAACGGGGGTGAGTTGCCAACTCGTGAGTAATAAATAACATCTATAGAGGCTATCGCAAGTATGCACCCAAGCATCCTAGCATCTATAATACAGGTATGGCAGGAAATAATAGCAGGTATGTATGCAATATGAATATACTAGCAGGTATGAATGCAATGTGAATCAACTCATGATCTGAATGTGTAAGTATAAGAATCATGTTTTTTCTTTAGGAATCTCTTTTGAAATACCAGCACAATACCACTAGAATCAACAAGAACCTGTGTCCAGCAACGACACCTCAAAACTATCACAAATCTCATATATCCATGTCATAGTATCTCTGGCCTCGGCCATCCAGCTGACCCATCTCAATATCAATATCTCATCATCTCGCGGCCACGGTCGGTATCCTCTGGATATCCGCCGTGCCAAACAGTCACCGGTAAGTAATCCGTCCCCTGCCAGGCTCATCGTCAGCACCACGAGCTTCTTGCCCCGGGGTACCTTACCGGGCCCACCATGTACCCGAGACGGTTCATCCAACTCCTCGAAACGTGTCTCGAAAACCACAACAAACTCATGGTGGGCGACACTTACATCACTAGAAAACCGCAATTTACATATTTTAAAAAAATAATAAGTTTAGAAATTTTGCGGCTTTCCCCCGAAATCCAGAAATATCACAAAATCTCAAGAAATCATCATAAATGCATATGCCAATGATAATGAATGCATATGGTATCAATAATCAAGTTGCGATGTATGATTGATAGACTAGGCATGAACAAATAACATGATGAGGTACATGCACATGATTAGCAATCTTACGATTTCATTTTAAGGAATTAAAGGTAATAGCACAGGTTTAAGCATCAATTATAGTAAAAGGTTTCAAACTATAGGTTATCTAGTGTGGTGGCATGGCAATTACCGGGGCGTGTGTGTAAGCATGAATAGTGCTCGTGCTGCATATAAAAACCCTGGCAATGGTGCAGGTGTCCTATAGAATGGGTTCGCATATGTAGGTTAAATAAGGTATGGATGTAGTTACTAATATCACTAAAATCTTAACTACTTAAACTATCGGGAGACTTGCGCCATCCAAACGATAGTCCCCCGTAGATGTTAAATCTACTCACCGGAATCCCTAGCTAGTCACTTCCAATCACCGCTTTCCCCTTTCGTGCCGCGTCTGATGTCTCCGCGACCGAACCTGGAATTTACATCAATACCAAATATAGGTTACATATCAAGAACGATGCAAATCCCAAACGAAAATAGTAACGTTCACAAGCTAGATACAACGTGCACAAGGTGCGCGGAACACACGCGAAAATCGCAAAAACTAACTAAAATCGTCGATTTGGTCGCCCAGCAAAGCTAAAACAACGATCACTCAAAAATCCGCACTCACACATCCTAAATGTCACAGGATATGCTAAAAATATAATCATGTTATCACAAATAATTCATCACATAATTTTATATAAAAACTAGTAAGCATTACATTCAAAAAAATCGGTGCAAAAATCGCCGATTTGCGACAAAAAGACTACAACCTAGCATAAACATCCAACCGCATAACTAGTTAACCACAATCGCTTTAATTATAACACATTACAATGCTTCAAATCATATTTTTCCATAAACAACCCTTTCTTGATTTTTATAACCATCAATTACATCCAATTTCACACTTGAAAAACATAAATTAACACATATCGAAGCCCACTTAAGCAAAGAAATCTCTTAAATTAGGTTTGTATAATAACTAGATAACAAAATAACATAATTAATCTCATAATGGTGTTCTAAACCCTAATTACAAGTCAAGCCATGAACTAAAAAAAACTAGATTAGAAATTAACACTAATTTAACATTTCAACGTTCAAATTTAGCATAATACAACTAACAATTAACCATAGATTAGAAATTATACCTCCCAAGCCTAAACCCTTGGTTGCTCTAACCACTCAAGACATCTCTTTTCTCCAAGATTTGAACAAATTTAGGTTTGAGAGGAGGTGGAAAAAGGGTTTGCTTTGAATTTGTGAAAGAAATTTTGGATTTTGATGGATTTTTGTGATAAAAATGAAGCAAAAAGGGAATGAGAATTGGGGAATTTTCTTGGGCTTTGCTGCAGGATTTCTCAGCTATTGAGGAGTGGGGAGAGATGTGGGGGAGTTGGGGAAAGGTGTAGAGAAAGTTTCAAAGTCAAAAGACCAAGTCAAACAACAAAACCCATACCCGATTTAATATATTAAAACCCTTATCATATCATTTTGTTCAAATGAGATGGGGAAACATTTTGTGGGCTTGCTTCTGAGGTGGGGCCGGCCAAGGGGTGAGGGAAGAGTGAATGGGGTTTTACAAAAAAAAATTTATGCAAAAAGACCCCCTACAAGTCCAAAATTGCAAGTTTTAGCTTAAATTCAATAAATTTTGTTTTCCATAATAAAAATTAGTTAAAACTTAAAATAAAATACTAAAAATTTATGTTACAACTAGATTTTAATTAACATGATTTTAAAGATTAAATTTAGCCCATTTAAATTTGTATTTATCGCTAATTTAATGTATTTTCTTACCGGCTTAAAATAATATTAAAAAATTGAAAAATAGGGAAATTTTTTTAAATGACCAAAAATTAATAAGTAACTCATTAGCTACTAAAAACTAGCAATTACCTATCCAAATTAGGTATAATTAGTCCTAAACTGCAAAATAACAAAAAAGACGGTTTACGGAAAAATACCGAATTTTCACCGATTTTCAGGAAAACACCAAAACGACTTTTCAAGGCGCTACACTCATACTGCTGGCAGTCAAAGAAGAATCCTAGGGGCTCTATCAACGCGCAATAGCGACCTGTAAGGTCACCTGAAGCAGTACACGATGATAATGATAAACCAGATAACATACTATCATCTTGAGTAAGACTGTCCTACCGGTATAGGTCCTCCCTCAATCATTGCAATCACGTGCCTGTGATCCAATAATTGACTCTGAGGGCACTATCTCCAACAATCTCCCATTTGAACTGAAGGCTAATTATTGCGATGTCGCATACTCACAGCCCGTGTGATACCGAACACCCAACTCCTCTACTAGTCAGTCTCACAAAGCTCGTTTGCGAAATTATTGTGTTCGAGGAATAGCCTCAGTGAGTGGATCCGTTCTGTTGTTTCTTTCTATGTCTCTCTTTATATCAAGTTCGCGGAGAAAGCCATCTCCCGAAATGAGTAATACCTATCTCAGAATATGTCTGGATATCTGATGGGACCTAGCTCATAAATGAACTCCAAATCCAAACTTCTTGGACTGTATCGTCAACTGAACTTAATTAGTATCCTGCGCCATGCCTCCCTCAGTATCCTCCTGGACCACCTGTCCAAAATACTGCCACTCGTCAAAGGGAAAACTATAACTCTGACAACCTCTCTGTCATCCAGGTCACCTTGGAAGCCTGGAAAGATAACTGTCTCCCGAAGGAGGATACCGTTATCATATCCCTAGAACATCCACTTATGTTCTAAAACTGCTTCCGATTGGTTTTTCCAGGATTGGATTATTATCAACTTATTGCATCTACTGCAAAAACAACATCTGTTGTGGTACTTGACATCTCATGATTGACTCAATTGCCTAAGCAAGTGATCTGCCAATCATGCACATCCCTCTCCCCTTTAGTCTGTAAGACACCTTTAGAGAGGTTGACTCCATCACCTTTAGGTATACTACCGTGCCAGGAGTCGTCCATTCTAAAACACCTTCAGAATGCTGTCTAAGTACCCTGATTGGGAAACTACCCAAATCTAGATCTAAAACCATAGATCCAGTAACCAGAATGTCTTGATATTATATCCAAGTCCCATGTGGAGAAACCACTGTGTGACAACCAAAGTATAACCGATCGTAGTATAGGAACATCACTTCCTACTCTGTGTATGTCATCCAAATATCAGGACATCACACCCTACTACCTTCTTAACAGATCCATCCCCTATTCTGATGAAGTCAAACTTATGACTGTCATATCGGAAATAGATGATCTATCTCCGCTCCAACTGCTTTAGTCTATAAATAGACATAAGCCACTTGTCCACCAATGCTTCCGCTGCTCCCACTGACTACGACAACTCTCTGGCAGAGTCATATACACGTATACTTCTAAAGCTAGTTTAGAACGATGCTATACTCAACCACCTGCCGGGTCTCGCAGCCTGGAACTGTAACCCTTCGAAAATCGTTTAGGCAGTTTTTCGGTAATCGGCTAATTTTTCGGCTTTTTCCGTAAAAAGTCAAATTAGGTATTTTTCATTGTAGACCTAATTATACAAAATTTAGATAAGATATTACTATAATTTTGTCACTAAAATATTACTTATAATTTTCTAGTTAAATAAAAAAAAAATTCGTAATTAATTATTTTTTTATTATTTTAAGCCTTTTTAAATACATTAAATAAGTGATAAATACAAATTTAATTAGGTAAATTTCATAATTAGGAGTCTTTATAAGCTAAAATATGGTGTTAATAAAATTGTATCATGGCTTGCAAAATTTTGGTTTTAGGGTGGGAAATTTTATGAAAAAATGAATTAAAATGAGGCTTTTTGTGAAAATATTGATGTGAAAGCATTAAATGATAATATATGATGTTTTATTGACCTAGAAACTTCTCCAAAATTCCACAAACCTCCTCCTCAAGCGACTGGCCGACCCCAATCCTGCAGCAAACCCCCTCTTCTCACTTCTTTTTTTCTTCATTTTCATGCTAAAATCCATTAAAAATCAACAAATTTCATTCACTCATTCAAAGCCAAACCCTAATCCATTCTCTCTTCAACACAAATTAGTTCAAAAACATGATGAAAGGAGGCTTTCTTGGTGACTTGATCATGCTAGGTTTCCACTTGTAAGGTAAAATCCTAAACTAGTTGCTAACTTGTAGTTTATATATGCTAGAATTTAATTTTGAAGTATTAATTTAGTTGTAAATTATTGTTCATGAAAATCAAGAATGGGTTTTGATGTTGAGTTAGGGTTTGAAACATGGTTGTTAGAATTAAGTTAGGGATGGTTATCTAGGTGATTGGAGTGGTTAATTGTGTAATGATATGCTTGCTAAATCGACAAATTGCGATATTTGTATCGAATCGGCTAGAAAATTGCTTGCTAGATTTTTACGAAAATTAGAATGCGATCAAATTGCGTTATGTTAGCGATATAATTAGCTTCGTATAGGACTATTAGAGTGCGCGAACGCGGGGTTTCTTCTAGTCGGGTTGTAGTTTTGTCGATTTCCCCGAAATGACGATTCTAGTTAAAGGTTAGCGATTTTCATGCGTTTTCCCGCGCACGGAGTGCATGCTATGAGTAATTCGAGAGCGTTGATAATTGTATATTGTGACTTGCATCGTCTTAGGTTTTTTAATCTTATGCTTGATATTGTGCAAATATAGGATCGATCGGGGAAACATCGGACACGGCGCGAAAAGGCAAGGCGGTGGCCGGATCGGATTAGCGGAGATTTCAGGTGAGTAGATGTATTCATCTATGGGGGAATCGTCTGGATGGCGCGATGCGCCCCCTAGTTAGGATTTCCTTATCTCTTGTAAGATTCATGTTGTTAGTTAGCTTACCCCTTCATTGACATTGCATACCCTTATAGTTAATAGTATGCTAGATTGCATGGATATCTATATGCACATATGCGATAACACTTCGTAGGACACGAACACCATTACCATTGGCATCTGTTGCACGCGCACTATTCATGTGACACACATGCCTTTGGTAATTGCCATGCCACGTGCACTAGAAAACCTGTTTAACTTAATATCGCCATTTGCATTCATACATGATATATGAAATTGCATAGCATACGTATACCTCGCATCATCATCATATTTATATAGATTTCTACCAAAACTCACATCATATACATTGATATCATAGACATTTATCATATATAACATGTGGACACTATGATTTTCTTGATGATTTCAGTTTTCTGCAATTTCTGGATTTTTGGGGAAAACCGCATGAATTTGACAAAAGCTTATATTTATCATTTTTAAAAATTAAGTTGCGGTTTTCTCGTGACGTATGTGTCGTCCACCATGAGTTTTCATGTTTTCTGTTGGATTTCGAGACCCGATTCGAGGAGTGGATGAACCGTCTCGGGTACATGGTGGGCCCGGTATGGTACCCCGGGGCAAGAAGATCGAGTTGTAGACGATGAGCCTGGCAGGGGAAGACTACCTACCTGTGATATCTGGCGCGGCAGATATCCGGAGGATACCGACCGTTGTCGTGAGATTTATGATATGGGCCGATCCGGACTGACGGAGCCCGATATTGAGACAGATATGATTTCTATTTGGTGTCGATGCTTGACACGGGTTTTCAGATGATTTCTTGATGGTACTTAGCTATTATACAGATATTCATTTTTTAAAGTTAAGAATTCAATACCCTTAGCATTTAACACACTTAAAGACTTAATAATGACATTGCGTACCTGTGCATGCATATTAGAGATATTATATCACATATAGACATGCATGTTGTGGTGCATTGCGTGCATTCTTACGATTGCCTTACTAGATGTTATATTCTACTCACGAGCTGGCAACTCACCCCCGTTGTGCCACAGTGTCTTGCAGGTCGGACCCGTCAGTCTTGTAGCGGCGGGCTATCTTATCATCAGCTCCTTTTGCTCAGACTCGCGACATCGCCCGTAGGTGGGTTGCGAGCACACTTTATTTCTTTTTGCTTTACCATTGTATCTAGTATTCTCCATCTACCACTTTATATTGTATATGCGACCTAGTGATGAGACTGAGAGATTTGTATATTTGTGGTTTCTTTTGGGTCGAGCTCACTTGAGCCGACGTGTGTTTTCTAGCATTTTTCATTTCTTTTATGCTCTTTTTCTTGATATTACTATTATATTGCATGTGGTTGTGATCCGCCTTGGGCGAAGAGCTAGCTCCCGCTTGGGGATGCCATTTTTATGATTACAAGTTTATTATCTTGTTGTACCCATTTTGGGGGATAGAAAATACAGGGGAGACTCTGCCGAAATTTTCGGAAATTTTTGATGTTTTAAAAAGGGATTCTATGCAACTTAAATGATTTAAAAACCGTCTTCATTAAAGGTTTTCCTTCATTCGCTTTGATTTCGGTTTAGATTTTTCTGGGCTTGGCTGACTTAGGTTACGTTACGCCTTTAGACGTCTCGTAATCTAAGTGCCAGTCACGTTCCGTACTTTCGGGTCGTGACAAAGTTGGTATCAGAGCGTAGGTTTTACCTTTCTGAGTGTAGGACGACCTTGGTAGATGGAGTAGGTGACTTAAGCAGAGTGGCGTAGCGTGGGATGATCCGCGGCATACTTACGATACGGTACTCCGCCTAAGTGACCTTAGGACATAATTGCTTGTATTTCCTTCTTGATTCCTTGCATTCCTTGATTCAATTGCAATGTCCTTATCAGTCCTGTTTCTTATTCCAGCTTCGATGCCGCCAAAGACTACGAGAGCTCAGCGGGCTGCCGCTAGGGATGAGATTCGGGCGGGCCCGTCTGAGGCGAGGATTGAGCGGGAGGATACGCCTACCCCTCAGGGTCATACTGATCCGCCTTATCCAGACCGCATTGCCAGATTAGAGGCCGGCATGCAAGAGTTGCGGCAGATGATGGGATCTTTAGTTGAGTCCAGCCGGGCACAGAGATCCGAGGACGTTCCTTCCACCGCACAGACCACGATCGTACCTGCTGCACAGATGGTCAATCCTGCTGCTACTACGGAGACTATCCCTGTTTCACTACAGGAGTTCATGAGATTGAGACATCCAGCTTTTACCGGTACAGATGCGACAGAGGACCCACAGGCATTTCTTGATAGGATGGCTCGGATTTGCCATTCGTTGAGGTGTTCTGATGATAGATTGGTGGAGTTTGCGAGTTTTCGTCTGGAGGGTCTTGCCCAGACATGGTACGACTCAGTAGAGAGAGGCCGAGCTGCAGGTCTGCCTTCTATGACCTGGGATGAGTTTACATCTGCATTTCTTGCCCGTTTTCTTCCGGAGAGTGTCCGAGATGCTCGAGCCCGTAGTTTTGAGTCTTTGCGCAAGACTCCTGGGATGACGGTGTCGGAGTATGATATACAGTTTACCCAGTTGTCTCGATATGCTCGGTACCTAGTCGATACAGAAGAGAAGAGAATAAAGAGGTTTGTACGAGGGCTTGATACACAGCTATTCCTTGCCATCAGCACCCAGCACTTTGATACATACGCTGCCGCGATGGATGCAGCCTTACTTTTGGAGGAGCGTATTTCTGAGACTCCGGTCGTTTCTGGGCTGAAGAGGATCCGTACTGATACGCCAGCTCAGCGGCAGATGGGCAGACACCGCGATAGATTATTTCCAGGAGATGGTGGAGGCAGAGGATTGAGACGAGGTCAGTTATTTGGTTCATATCCACAGACCCAGCAGTCGTATCCAGGATGTTTTCGGTGTGGGAGTCAGTACCACCGTGTCAGAGACTGTACCATGGGACACCAGGGCGCGGCGACAGTCCCGCATGTGACCTTACCACCCTCACCACCTTCTCAGAGAGCTTTACTTCCTACTCCTGACGATGCTCCACGCCAGCCAGATGCTTCTAGAGGCCGTGGGCGTGGCGGTCCAGTTCTGAGAGGACGAGGCGACAGAGGCAGAGGCCGAGGCCGAGGTAGAGGCAGAGGACAGCCGGCTATTAGTGGTGGACAGGCCCGAGTGTTCGCATTGACTCCTCAGGATGCACAGGCATCCAATGCCGTCGTGACAGGTACTCTGCCAGTATGTTCTTTTGATGCACGGGTATTATTTGATCCAGGCTCGACACATTCCTATGTATCCACGTATTTTGCACCGAGGTTGGGCCGAGAGTCTTCTCCGTTATATCAGCCGCTTGTCGTTATTACCCCGGTAGGCGAGTCTTTTGTTGCCCGTTTTGTGTATCGATCGTGTTCCGTTCGTATCGGGGAGAGAGATTCTTCAGTTGATTTGATTCTCCTCGATATGCTAGACTTTGACGTTCTTCTTGGTATGGACTGGCTAGCCACCTGTTATGCATCCGTGGACTGCCGTGAAAAAGCAGTCAGATTCAGTTTTCCTGGTGAGCCGGTTCTTGTTATTCAGGGAGATCGTAGCGCTACCCTTCCCAGCTTGATTTCTTCTCTTCGCGCTGGTCAGCTCTTAAGGAAAGGGCGTCAGGGATTCTTAGCCTATATTTGTGATACTAGCTCCACAGAGGTTCCTTTGGACCAGGTCCCTATTGTGAGAGAGTTCCCTGATGTATTCCCTGACGAGCTGCCTGGTCTGCCACCAGAGCGCGAGATTGAGTTCTGTATTGACTTGATCCCTGGCACGGGGCCTATTTCTATACCTCCTTATCGGATGGCCCCGACAGAGCTGAGAGAGCTAAAGGATCAGTTGCAGGACTTGCTGGACAAAGGGCTTATCCGACCGAGTGTGTCACCTTGGGGTGCTCCCGTCTTGTTTGTTAAGAAGAAGGATGGAAGTATGCGTTTATGCATTAATTATCGTCAGCTGAACCGGGTTACTGTGCGGAACAGGTATCCCCTACCCCGCATTGATGACTTATTCGATCAGCTCCAGGGTGCAGGGTTCTTCTCGAAGGTTGATTTACGGTCAGGTTATCACCAGTTGCTGGTTCGGAAGGAGGATATTCCGAAGACCGCTTTCCGTACTCGATATGGTCATTACGAGTTCTTGGTGATGTCGTTCGGGCTCACCAATGCCCCGGCAGCATTTATGGATTTGATGAACCGCGTATTCAGGCCGTATCTCGATCAGTTCATCATTGTGTTCATTGACGACATCTTGGTTTATTCTCGGAGCCGGGAGGAGCATGAGAAGCACTTACGTATCACATTGCAGACTTTGAGGGAGCATCAGCTGTTCGCCAAATTCTCCAAGTGCGCATTCTGGCTAGACAGTGTCGATTTCTTGGGTCATGTGGTGACGAGAGATGGTATTTGTGTGGACCCGAAGAAGATCGAGGCAGTTCAGCGTTGGCCTAGACCAGTATCAGTTACAGAGGTTCGCAGCTTTCTAGGTCTGGCCGGCTAATATCGACATTTTGTCCAGGATTTCTCCCGCATTGCTGCACCTTTGACCGGGTTGACCCGGAAGGGGGCTCCTTTTGATTGGACCCAGGCATGTGAGGATAGCTTCCAGCAGTTGAAGACTCGTCTGACTACTGCACCAGTGTTAGCATTGCCTTCAGGATCAGGCGGGTTCGCGGTATATTGTGATGCTTCTAGAGTGGGGCTGGGATGTGTATTGATGCAGCACAGAGTCATCGCGTATGCTTCTCGGCAGCTGAGGAAACACGAGAAGAACTACCCCACCCATGATTTAGAGATGGCTGCAGTGGTATTTGCACTTAAGATCTGGAGACATTACCTATACGGTGAGTCGTGCCAGATATTCACTGACCACAAGAGTTTGAAGTATATCTTCCAGCAGCGAGACCTGAACCTGAAACAGCGCCGTTGGATGGAGTTGGTGAAGGATTATGACTGCGAGATTTTATACCATCCGGGCAAGGTGAATGTGGTGGCAGATGCTTTGAGTAGGAGGCCCGGAGGTAGCTTATCTTGTTTGAGCGCAGTACAGATGCAGTCGACGGCGGATTGGCAGGTGTTATGTGATAGTAGAGTGCAGTTCGAGTTCACTCCTACAGGGGGACAGCTAGCCCATTTCAGAGCACGCCTACAGTTACTTGACCGTATCCACGAGGCACAGTCCGGCGATGCCCGTACATTAGAGATTATTGAGCAGATTCGGCAGGGCAGAGTTTCTGAGTTCGTGATTGATGATCAGGGGATACTTCGATTTGGGACTCGACTGTGTGTGCCAGATTCAGAGGGACTGAGGCGTGATATTCTCGAGGAGGCACATAGATCCATATACAGTGTGCATCCAGGTTCCACCAAGATGTACCGTGATTTGAGAGAGGTTTACTAGTGGGACGGGATGAAGAAGGATATTACAGACTTTGTGTCGAGATGCCTGACTTGTCAGCAAGTCAAGGCCGAGCACCAGAGGCCAGCCGGCGAGTTACAGCCTTTGCCCATCCCTGAGTGGAAGTGGGAGCAGGTCTCCATGGACTTCGTTGTGGGTCTACCCAGGACCAGTCGAGGGTACGACTCTATTTGGGTGATTGTGGATCGACTGACGAAAGCAGCTCACTTCCTGCCAGTGAAGACCACTTTTGGATTTTCTCAGTACGCCCAAGTTTATATTGATGAGATAGTGCAACTGCATGGTGTTCCGACTTGCATCGTGTCCGACCGTGGCACCCAGTTTACCAGCCGATTGTGGCAGAAACTCCAGGAAGCATTGGGCACCCGATTGAGTTTTAGCACAGCCTTTCATCCACAGACTGACGGTCAGTCGGAGCGTACTATTCAGACTCTTGAGGACATGCTCAGAGCTTGTGTTTTAGATTTCGGTGGTAGCTGGGATCGTCATTTGCCTTTGATCGAGTTTTCCTACAATAATAGCTTCCAGGAGACGATTCAGATGGCACCTTTCGAGGCATTATATGGGAGGAGATGTCGATCGCCTGTATGTTGGACAGAGCTCAGGGAGAGCAGTATTTTGGGGCCGCAGATCGTACAGGAGACGACCGAGAAGATACAGCTGATTCGGGACAGGATGAGAGCGGCACAGAGCAGGCAGAAATCATATGCTGACAAGCGTCGTCGCCGACTCGAGTTCGCTGTTGGCGATCATGTTTTCCTGAAGGTCTCTCCGATGAAAGGTGTGATGAGATTTGGGCGGAAAGGGAAACTGAGTCCTAGATATGTTGGTCCTTTCGAGATCCTAGAGCGTGTTGGTCCAGTCTCTTATCGGTTAGCTCTTCCGCCCAGCTTCCCCGATGTTCACCCCGTATTCTATGTCTCGATGCTCCGCAAGTACCTTCATGATCCTTCCCAGGAGATTCAGCACCAGACGATCCAGTTAGAGCGTGATCTTTCTTTCACCGAGCAGCCGGTGGTCATTTTGGATCGGCAGGTGAAGAAATTGAGGTCGAAGGTCATGCCGTCCGTCAAGGTCCTTTGGCGTGGCCCGAACAGCGAGGAGGTCACCTGGGAGACCGAGGTCAAGATGAGGAAGAGATATCCCCATCTTTTTGAAGGTACGCGTGGTTAAATTTTAAATTCGGGGACCGAATTTCTTTAAGGGGGGAAGATTGTAACCCTTCGAAAATCGTTTAGGCAGTTTTTCGGTAATCGGCTAATTTTTCGGCTTTTTCCGTAAAAAGTCAAATTAGGTATTTTTCATTGTAGGCCTAATTATACAAAATTTAGATAAGATATTACTATAATTTTGTCACTAAAATGTCACTTATAATTTTCTAGTTAAATAAAAAAAAATTCGTAATTAATTATTTTTTTTATTATTTTAAGCCTTTTTAAATACATTAAATAAGTGATAAATACAAATTTAATTAGGTAAATTTCATAATTAGGAGTCTTTATAAGCTAAAATATGGTGTTAATAAAATTGTATCATGGCTTGCAAAATTTTGGTTTTAGGGTGGGAAATTTTATGAAAAAATGAATTAAAATGAGGCTTTTTTTGAAAATATTGATGTGAAAGCATTAAATGATAACATATGATGTTTTATTGACCTAGAAACTTCTCCAAAAATCCACAAACCTCCTCCTCAAGCTGCTGGCTGACCCTAATCCTGCAGGAAACCCCCTCTTCTCACTTCTTTTTTTCTTCATTTTCATGCTAAAATCCATTAAAAATCAACAAATTTCATTCACCCATTCAAAGCCAAACCCTAATCCATTCTCTCTTCAACCCAAATTAGTTCAAAAACATGATGAAAGGAGGCTTTCTTGGTGACTTGATCATGCTAGGTTTCCACTTGTAAGGTAAAATCCTAAACTAGTTGCTAACTTGTAGTTTATATATGCTAGAATTTAATTTTGAAGTATTAATTTAGTTGTAAATTATTGTTCATGAAAATCAAGAATGGGTTTTGATGTTGAGTTAGGGTTTGAAAAATGGTTGTTAGAATTAAGTTAGGGATGGTTATCTAGGTGATTGGAGTGGTTAATTATGTAATGATATGCTTGCTAAATCGACAAATTGCGATGTTTGTATCGAATCGGCTAGAAAATTGCTTGCTAGATTTTTACGAAAATTAGAATGCGATCAAATTGCGTTATGTTAGCGATTTAATTAGCTTCGTATAGGACTATTAGAGTGCGCGAACGCGGGGTTTCGTCTAGTCGGGTTGTAGTTTTGTCGATTTCCCCGAAATGACGATTCTAGTTAAAGGTTAGCGATTTTCGTGCGTTTTCCCGCGCACCGAGTGCATGCTATGAGTAATTCGAGAGCGTTGATAATTGTATATTGTGACTTGCATCGTCTTAGGTTTTGTAATCTTATGCTTGATATTGTGTAAATATAGGATCGATCGGGGAAACATCGGACACGGCGCGAAAAGGCAAGGCGGTGGCCGGATCGGATTAGCGGAGATTTCAGGTGAGTAGATGTATTCATCTATGGGGGAATCGTCTGGATGGCGCGATGCGCCCCCTAGTTAGGATTTCCTTATCTCTTGTAAGATTCATGTTGTTAGTTAGCTTACCCCTTCATTGACATTGCATACCCTTATAGTTAATAGTATGCTAGATTGCATGGATATCTATATGCATATATGCGATAACACTTCGTAGGACACGAACACAATTACCATTGGCATCTGTTGCACGCGCACTATTCATGTGACACACACGCCTTTGGTAATTGCCATGCCACGTGCACTAGAAAACCTGTTTAACTTAATATCGCCATTTGCATTCATACATGATATATGAAATTGCATAGCATACGTATACCTCGCATCATCATCATATTTATATAGATTTCTACCAAAACTCACATCATATACATTGATATCATAGACATTTATCATATATAACATGTGGACACTATGATTTTCTTGATGATTTCAGTTTTCTGCAATTTCTGGATTTTTGGGGAAAACCGCAAGAATTTGACAAAAGCTTATATTTATCATTTTTAAAAACAAAGTTGTGGTTTTCTCGTGACATATGTGTCGTCCACTATGAGTTTTCATGTTTTCTATTGGATTTCGAGACCCGATTCGAGGAGTGGATGAACCGTCTCGGGTACATGGTGGGCCCGGTATGGTATCCCGGGGCAAGAAGATCGAGTTGTAGACGATGAGCCTGGCAGGGGAAGACTACCTACCGGTGATGTCTGGCACGGCGGATATCCGGAGAATACCGACCGTTGTCGTGAGATTTATGATATGGGCCGATCCGGACTGACGGAGCCCGATATTGAGACAGATATGATTTCTATTTGGTGTCGATGCTTGACACGGGTTTTCAGATAATTTCTTGATGGTACTTAGCTATTATACAGATATTCATTTTTTAAAGTTAAGAATTCAATACCCTTAGCATTTAAAACACTTAAAGACTTAATAATGACATTGCGTACCTGTGCATGCATATTAGAGATATTATATCACATATGGACATGCAAGTTGTGGTGCATTGCGTGCATTCTTACGATTGCCTTAATAAATGTTATATTCTACTCACGAGCTGGCAACTCACCCCCATTGTGCCACAGTGTCTTGCAGGTCGGACCCGTCAGTCTTGTAGCGGCGGGCTATCTTATCATCAGCTCCTTTTGCTCAGACTCGCGACATCGCCCGTAGGTGGGTTGCGAGCACACTTTATTTCTTTTTGCTTTACCATTGTATCTAGTATTCTCCATCTACCACTTTATATTGTATATGCGACCTAGTGATGAGACTGAGAGATTTGTATATTTGTGGTTTCTTTTGGGTCGAGCTCACTTGAGCCGACGTGTGTTTTCTGGCATTTTGCATTTCTTTTATGCTCTTTTTCTTGATATTACTATTATATTGCATGTGGTTGTGATTCGCCTTTGGCGAAGAGCTAGCTCCCGCTTGGGGATGCCATTTTTATGATTACAGGTTTATTATCTTGTTGTACCCATTTTGGGGGATAGAAAATACAGGGGAGACTCTGCCGAAATTTTCGGAAATTTTTGATGTTTTAAAAAGGGATTCTATGCAACTTAAATGATTTAAAAACCGTCTTCATTAAAGGTTTTCCTTCATTCGCTTTGATTTTGGTTTAGATTTTTCTGGGCTTGGCTGACTTAGGTTACGTTACGCCTTTAGACGTCTCGTAATCTAAGTGCCAGTCACGTTCCGTACTTTCGGGTCGTGACAGGAACAACAGCAATGGCAAGTCTGGGTAAACAAAAACCTCCCTGTCACCGTCCTTGAGGCTACCGGAATACCTCTCGGGTGCCTGAGGTTACCCACCGTATCTGCGGAGTGGCCAATGGAATGTCAAACCAAATTGAATCTTTAGGTTCTTATCAAATTTTCAGTAATCGTCTGCGGTTCTGGAATCACTTCCAGTTCTACCATACACCCACTACTATTTTCTGAAAAAATCCATTTTTGTTAAAACTGTGGCGAGTCAAGAACAATATCACTATTGATCTTCCAGATGGTAGAAAGTCAACCCTCGTCATAGCTTGGGTCAACCCACAAACAGCCATTACAGAAACGTGCCTTGAATTATCCAGAGTCTGGTTTTAAGCATAAGCCGGACAACTCCCCGTACCTTAATATCGTTAAGATATGAACTATTCTATATCCAATATAGAACCAGAGGCACTGATTTAATTGAACCAGATTCAAATCATGCAGCTGTCTCCAGTGTATGTTAACTAAATGGAAGGAGGCCGATCAGCGTTACTCAACTTAGCAATGCGTCCAGATATGAGTAACCTGAAAGAGAAGCAAGTTCTCTTAATCATTACTATCAACTGAATACCATACACAAGTATCTACATCTTCGATCACCTTGAAGAATCCCGATACTTGCAATTCCTGGTTCTCTACTTTAATCTTATACTTATAACTTCTCAAAACTCAGACATTGTGTTTCAACGAAACACATGTCTAAGAACTAGAGAAGTCACAAGTAAACAGAATACAGTCCGAGCACCAACCCCTCTGTCCTCATGGACACTGGACAACATACAATACTCTGTATAAGTCCCCTGAGTCTAATAACTCATTCCCTGTGTGTCGTAGGTTGAAAACTGTACTTATGGTTAGGAAGAATTACACCGCTGTTTAATACTCCTTACCTAACCATCCACTGATATAGGTAAATGTCATAGACATAATTTCAAAAAGGTATATCTCACTCTATAAAAATAGACGTACAGATATATCATTTTGAAATTGGTGCACAACAACGGATATTCAAAACCAAATATTTGCCGACCGGCAAACAGCCCAGCGATTTCCTCAAATATCACCAATTACAACGAATTCTGATATAATGAGGATGATCACCTAATTCCCAATAAGTTACTCCCACTCATCATCTGTAAAACCATACAGATGTGAGAATCATATCTGGTAAATACATACCCTGGAGCAAGGGTTAATTGGGAAATCAGTTTTCTTTTAACAGTACACAGTGAAACTGAAACATTGAAATGTTTGGTAGGGTATCCGGGTATTCCTAGTAATGCCTTTTCCATTATCCAGATTCACAACTGTAACCGTAAATTTCTTTGCCATCTCTCCAAATCCCTTCATATGTCTTTAGTCGTTTACCTTCTGTACACCCACTTAGGCTAAATGGTTTTCTTCCTTCCCTACCTTTCGGCACCAGCCTATGGTTTGGAAAAAGACTATCCAATAAGCATAATGGGTGTACTGTCCTATTCCTAGGAGCACTCGCAATGCGAGAGAAGTTGAAGATAAAAGGCAACTGAATAAACCTTATTCCTATTTCTCCTGAACCATAATCCATCCCTGAACTGGAACAAGTTCCTTTCGAGTTCGTATATAACCATACGATGGAGTATCCAATAAACTGTGGATCTTCGTAGTGATACGGAGTGTCCTGGAGAAATACAAAGGTGATTTAGGATTGGTGAAGAAATACTTGGTTTGGTCGTGAATAGTAGTCGCAATTTACTTTGCCCTCCGTCCAATCTCTTTATTTGTCTTTACATAATACCTTCTGTACACTATCGTTACGCTAATTGGTTTTCTTCATTCCCTACCGGTCGGCACCTGCCTATGGTTTGGAAGAAGACTATCCAATTTGCGTAATAGGTGTACTATCCCCTAATCTAAGGTGCACTCGCAACCTGAGAGAAGGTAAAATGAAAAGACAGCTGAATAGTCCTATTCGTTTTCTCCAGAACCAGAAACCATCCTCGAATAAATTCCTTCGAGTTCGTATATAACCATACGATGGTTTTATCCAATGGAAGTGGACGTTCGTAGTAATACAGGGTGTCCTGGAGAAAAGGATAAAAGTAAGAGTGGCAAAGAGGTTTGCAACTCTGACAATCCAAAAGTCAGTGTATAAGAAGGTTCGGTTAATTTTGGTCATTGAGTCATAGTCAAGGGTCGGGTCATGGTCGCTGCCAAAGAGAAAGAGAAAAGAAACACTCAGCGTGCACTCTAACCTATATCAGAATGGTTATCAATTTATCTGATCAGGAAACCTCCCACTGTACCGTCAAATTCTCCTCCAAACCTGAAAGAAGAATTAATCGGGATCACCCGAGGAGTAAACCAACTCATCAGTGGGAATCGGGATCCATCTATCTTCGCATGATAACATGACGGAATCCGCTCACGTTATCACACTCTAGAAGGTATGCGCATATCTGGCAAGTTTCAGTTTCTTTACAAACTCCCGATGTGATTTTTGCCCTATGCTCTTATAACCTTGGCGTGAGGTCAAAATGTCATAAGTCACATATCAAGTTCTACCCATCATTATCTAGGTTAATTTGAACCCACCCGTACCTACCCTTTACGTAGGCCAAAATGGAAGTACGACTGTCTCAAACCAATGCATTCTATCTATACAACAGATAAATATCCGGCAGCTACCAATCACTATGCCTTGGCGTGAGGTCAAAATACATAGCTTGAATACTACCGAATATTTAACTGAAATGATGGAGGGCTACGAATGGTTTCTGGCGAAAACCTTTAACGTAATGAACTTGATATCGTTGAAGGAACTGGATAGCTTTATAAAAATATAGTGGCGAAAACCTTTGCTAAAGAGGTCACTCCCGGTGAAGGGATCTCGGCTCTTTCGCCGTAGAATGAGGTGCAGGATATTCCAACTGAATACCACGATGCAAAGCAAAAGCAAATGACTATAGTGAAGTTATTGCCCTGACGCAAACTTTTGTCCAAGGGGCCACTTCCGGTGAAGGGATCTTGGCCCTTGCCTCGTCGACTGAGGTGCTGGATATTCATAACCCAATACCACTGTGCAAAACAAAAGAGAATGTCCTTGCAATAGCAGCTTTTTGAAAAATGTTCCAACAATATCAGAATAGGTTTGTTTAGCTTGCATTGATCTGAATCAATGCAATCCCATCAATTGATCACACCAATAAAGAATGAAAATAATGATCTACGTATATTCCATCCGCATTCGCCACTGGGACCCGTCATTACCCGTTAGGTTACTTAACTAACGACAGAGCGAGGACTGGACTAGAGCGGATGCAAAACATATACAACATCCACTAGTATATATATCAATATATAATATTCGCTCAAGGCGTGATAAAATGTAACATCACAGAAATGTAATAAGCATCACAGAACAATACAGATATCTGGGATCCCCGGGTTTCATAGAGCCGCTACTGAAACCCGACGTTCCCCTGGTCGTGTGGATAGCCTGTGCAATGAAATCCTAGACCCCTACGGGCACGGCAAGTTACCCGCCAAAACCTGAAGCGAGGCAGCCCCCTTCATCAACGTGAATGGACCACCCAGCACTTCACGGAATCCGGTAACTTGAGCACCCCTCCTTGGGTCAACCTGTACCCCCTACGGGTGCGGCGAATAACCCGCCAATTCTAGAGTGAAGCCCCCTCCGTCTCAATGCCATGAGATGCTGGCACGTTGCCCTCTTGAACCCGGCTACCCGTGCACCCCTCCGTGGGGTAATCCTAGAACAGAAAGTAAAAATATATATACAACGGGTACATCGACCTCAGCCCCGGTCGTGCCCCAAAAGAATAATATACAAACAGGCAGTGACGGCAGTCTACATGTCGGACGCTCGCCCCGCAATATCAAATGTACATAAAAATACCAAGACTGTACTAACATTGCATCCAGGATATCCCCCACGACCAATCCGCAACATCACAGCACAGCACAGAACATCAACGTGAATGTCACGTTCGCAAATCCGTCTAACAGGGCTATAGCAGTTAGACAGGATTTACCGATCAAATGACATTCACGGTCACAGATATAATGTAAATACTGTGAACGAACATGTTTAAAATTTTCGATCGACTAAATTTTCCAAAGTGGGCCCCAAGCACAACTGCAGTACTCAAAAATAATCTGGGCCCAAACAGAATATTCCAAAAACCCCATTTCACAGTCTAAGAGCCACTGTAGAAATCTGGTACAGTGAAAAGATAATATGGCCGCGGAACCGCGGCCATAGCATGGGTTTGGCCGCGGTTCCGCGGTGGAACAGTGAAAACATGCGACCAGATTTCTACAGAATTCTTAGAATTCCCTGCAAGTATTTCTGCAATGTACTGAAAAAAATTTCGAGCCAAAAAAAATTCGACAGAAAACTGATGCACTTGAAATCGCGGTTTTGGGATATTTGTTCGATCGAAGCATTAAACTCGCTAGAGCAAACTAGACTAGGTTAATGGCGTGGCTCTGATACCAGTGTAAGTGCACGGCGGCACCCCGGCCGTCCGATCAAGGCCAAAATGCGGAAACGATACTTTTACGAAACTTGTAAACCGGCACCACCGCGAACTAAAAACCCGGATCGGGCCATTAACCTACTACTAGCTAACAAGAGAAGGGGTAGAGAGATATACCGAGCGATCCGTGTCCTTCGGTCTTCTCGTCGTCGTACCGATCTCCCCGCGGAATCTCCGTTCTTCATCTCCTCGTCGGAAGGGCGCCACATCGCCGTGTTCTTTTACGGGCTCCCACCTCTGGACCGAGGCAACTCGGGCACGAAGTTGGCGAGTCGACGTGTCCAAGAATTGCTGTAGAATAAGTATAGTGCTCTTTGTCTCTATTGGGGTTGAAGTTGCCCTTTTTAGTGGAGGAATGAGATGAACTTTTGGAGATGGAGCTATGCGGTTTTTACAAAGCCAAAGAGATCAAAAATCCCATACAACAATTTTGGACAGCCCCCTTTTTTCCATTTCGCCCGCCATGGCTTGAGGAATTAGAGAGTAGAGAAAGAATGAGTGTGCCAAATAATGCAAGAGAGAGAAAGGGTTATCATGAGAAAAAAATCATTAATACAAAGCCTCCACTCCATCACCTAATCATAACCCAAAAGTCAAGCAATGATGATACCCAATCATGAAGCAAGAAGTCAATGTATGGTGGAACCATCATGACACTACAACTTGCAAATAACACCCTCCACTAATCAAATTTGCATGCTTTCAAATAACCCCCTTCTCCATCAATTTCCAGCCAAAGAAAGGAAACAAAGGAAAATGGCCGAAATGGAAAGCAAGCTGGCAACTTCAAAAAACTGATCCCGTAATAAATTACAGGAAAACCCCGCGATTGTATATACATACCTGCATTTGTATTCCGACCGAATACAAATGCAACGAGACAAAATCTACACTGTACAATACTAGGATCTGGCATAAACCAAATCCCGCTAGTATTAACCGTCCGATCATAATCGGTGCAATACCGCACGTACATGATCGAACCCTGCCATATCACCATACGGCCTCTACAGCGTTTCGCCCGAAACTTGAGAAACGGTCTGTGGGGAACTCTAAAGACTCGTCAATACTTTGGCTGTGGATTTAACCACTAGCACGTCAGAGATATTAGCCATACGTAACGGGCAACCAGGTATTGACCAAAAAGGACGTCAATGAGCGCACTCATCCTGACACCCTACTGAGCCTGTCAGTGACAATATCCGTACAGTCCGGTCCGTTCGTCTATGAGCATCGCATGGCGGGCCTAGGGGGTTCGTGTCGGAGAGTAGCCCAGAACACCCTGAGATACTACTGGAATACCTACCAGTAAATCTCCTGCCTTGGCCAAGGACTTCGTGTAATGGCTCTCCTAGAAACAGCGCGACCTCACCCCCAATACCGGGAGAGACGAACCCCTGCATATCCGCTCACTGCCTCCATGTGGCTCGGGACTGTACCCAACTAAAACCTGTTTCCACGTCTCCTTTGAGCGTGGTAGGGTAGTAATCAAAGTACAGTGGGAACTCACACGAGACAAATGACGATCTCAGGTCGATGAACTAACCTGTACACATGTCACCAGAGAACTGCTATCTGACGCCAGGTATAAGACCAACTAGCATGTTCCCGGCGAGTCCTGTCCGGTGTACTCATAACCCAATGAGCACCTGTATACATCTTAGGTGAACCAACTGACACCAGTGGCTTGTGAGACCGGCCACCGCCCCTCGTCGGGGTCTCGACTGTATATACTAGTCTACTCTGGAGTATCGATACCCTGTCTCGAAACTCCCTCGACTAGGGACCTTTTAAGGATGTGCTTATAGACCCTAGCTCCCACGCATATGATCGCCCTCATACTGCTGGCAGTCAAGCAAGAATCCTAGGGCCTCTATCAATGCGCAATAGTGATCTGTAAGGTCACCTGAAGCAGTACACGATGATAAAGATAAACCAGATAGCATACTATCATCTTGAGTAAGACTGTTCTACCGGTATAGCTCCTCCCTCAATCATTGCAATCTCGTGCCTGTGATCCAATAATTGGCTCTGAGGGCACTATCTCCAACACTGTACACCCCCTTAGGCTTAATGGTTTTCTTCCTTCCCTACCGATCGGCACCAGCCTGTTGGAAATAGTGCCCTCAGAGTCAATTATTGGATCATAGGTACGTGATTGCAATGATTGAGGGAGGACTTATCCCGGTAGGACAGTCTTACTCAAGATGATAATATGCTATCTGGTTTACCTTTATCTTCGTATACTGCTTTAGGTGACCTTACAGGTCACTATTGCACGTTGATAGAGCCCCTAGGATTCTTCCTTGACTGCCAGCAGTATGAGGGCGATCATATACGTGGGAGCTGGTAGTCTATAAGCACATCCTTAAAAGTTCCCTAGTCGGGGAGTTTCGAGACAGGGCATCGATACTCCAGAGTAGACTAGTGTATACAGACGAGACCCCGACGAGGGGCGGTGGCCGGTCTCACAAGCCACTGGTGTCAGTTGGATCACCTAAGATGTATACAGGTGCTCATTGGGTTATGAGTACACCGGACAGGACTCGCCGGGAACATGCTAGTTGGTCTTATACCTGACGTCAGATAGCAGTTCCCTGGTGACATGTGTACAGGTTAGTTCATCGACCTGAGATCGTCATTTGTCTCGTGTGAGTTCCCACTGTACTTTGATTACTACCCTACCACGCTCAAACAGGTTTTAGTTGGGTACAGTCCCGAGCCACATGGAGGCAGCGAGCGGATCTTCAGGGGTTCGTCTCTCCCGGTATTGGGGGTGAAGTCGCGCTGTGTTTAGGAGAGCCATTACACGAAGTCCTTGGCCAAGGTTGGAGATTTACAGGTAGGTATACCAGTAGTATCTCAGGGTGTTCTGGGCTACACTCCGACACGACTTATACCGATTTTGGTGGTCTGACTTTTACCAACCCCCTAGGCCCGCCATGCGATGCTCATAGACGAACGGACCGGACTGTACGGATATTGTCACTGACAGGCTCAGTAGGGTGTCAGGATGAGTTCGCTCATCGACGTCCCTTTTGGTCAATAGCTGGTTGTTAGTGTATATGCTCTAGAGGCCATTACTGTATCATACTAGTTTGTATATTACTTAATGGAAGCTTGGGATATTCACCTTGTATAAACAATCTTGCTCAATATAGTAGTATGCTACTTGGTTTGTTTCTACTTCAATGTGTACATGTGTTTATTTTTGTATATCACCTATACACATTAGTGGAGCCCTTAGGATCTTTGCTTGATTACCAGCGTTGTGATGGCAGTCACACTAGTGGGGGCTGGGTAATCTATATGCACATCCTTATACAGGTCCCTAGTCGCAGGACTATCGAGACAGGGCATCGATACTCCGGAGTAGACTAGCGTATGCGCTTCTCATCCCAGTGTGGGAGATGGTCTATCCCACAGCCATCAGTACGTCGTACTGGAGATAGTATACGGGTGCTCGTTAGGTTACGAGTACACTGGACAGGACTCGTCGGGAACTGACTAGTTGGTATTATACCTATCGTCAGTTATCAGTTCCCAGGTGACATGAGTACAGCTTAGTCCGCTGACTTGACACTGGCACTTCGCCTCGAGTGTGTTCCCACAGCACTTTGATCACTACCCTACCACGGCTCAAAGGAGTCGTGCAAACAGGTAGTAGTTGGGTGCAGTCCCGAGGCACTTGGAGGCAGTGACGGTTAGATAGGATTCGTCTCTCCCGGTATTGGGGGTTGACATCGCGCTGTTTCTAGGAGAGCCATTACACGAGTAGTCCCTGGCCAGGGCAAGCGAGATATACTGGTAGGCTTCCAGTGTTATCTCAGGGTGTTTTGGGCTTCACTCCGACACGACTTGTACCGCTATTAGGGGACTGACGTTTACCGCCCCTTAGGCCCGCCATGCGATGTATCAGACGAACAGACCGGACTGTACGGAGAATGTCACACTCAGACTCAGTAAGAGTTCAGATGGGGTTCACCTCGTCAGTCTTCTTATCGGCATCTACCTGGGGACCGTTACGCACAGCTAGTGCCGCTTGCGGTCTGTGGTTAAACCCACTGCCAGCGTAAGTGTCGAGTCTTTAGAGTCCCACACAGAGGGCTATTCGCCATTGGGCAAAATAGAGTAGAGGTCGCATGGTTTTGCGACAGGGTTCGTTCTCATCCGCGCACTTGTGCACGTTTGGAGTCCGGACGGATATTACTGGCTGGCTCTGGTTTGAGTCAGATACTGGTATATGTTTTGGGGTTGCTTTAATCTCTCAGTATTCTTGTTCCTCGGAACGAGAATGCAGGTGTGTATGCACAGTTTGTAAGGTTCCTAGGCACCCTATAGAGGTCTCACAAGGCATCGAACATGCCAATTTAAAAATTATTGATGCCGAGAAACCCTAACACGGATCGTAGACTAGAATTCTAGGCGAAAAACTAAACTAGTTAGCAAATAAACTAAAGGTCGGAAACTACAACCTTTGTAGATCCGGATATCCACTTTCTTAGCTCCATGTGGTCGTCCCCTCGCTGTCCATCACGAACCTCGGACTCTCGCGACGGCTTCATCGGAGAAGTGAGCGGAATAGTTCGACGGCTTCGTGTCAAAGACGATCTACGTCGAGGTTGCACTAGTTCAAGCTCCGACTTCACCAAGTAGTGAAACTTGTGAAGAAAACACCCAAAACCACTTGGCAAGAGGTAGAGGGTGAAGAAATAGGAGGTGGGTTCACTTTTGAATTGGATTTATCTCACTTTAACTCAAGTTGCCATTGATAGACCTTGAGCTTGAAGAAGAAGAAGAAGATGATGGTTATGATAAGTTGTGATAAAAAGAAATAGAAAATCAAATACTTATCATAACTTTAACTAGGGTTAAGTGTAGAGAATAAACCATGGTCACTTGAGAGGGTTAGGGTTAAGCATGAAGATAAGGATGGTTACAAAAGTCAAAGCTTCATGAAGCTTCAACTTAAAACAAAAAGAGCCACCATTCTCATCAAAATCCTTTTCAAACAAACAAATAAATAAATAGATGAAAATGCAAAACCCTAATCAACTTTTAACCATGGTTTAATTCTTTATACTTAACAACAAGATCATGTATCATCAAACATGATACAAAAATGTGCACAAAAGTATATCACATATACAATGTGCATCAAGTGAGAAAAATCCGTTTAAAGTGAACCAATACTAGTTAATGCAATGCAATATATCAAATATATAATTATGCATTAAATCATTAAATCAACATTTGATTCAATGATCCGGTCATGTCGTACATAACCGACTAGAATCCAATGTATCGATTTATCGAATCAATGATTCGATAACTAGGTCATATCGAATATAACCAATCGAAACATATATCGCGAGAATGAAATGCGGTATCACATACACGCATTATTCTCGGTCCTGCACATATCTCATATGTGCTCCTATTTCGTTTCGCTTGAGCCAGGAAACCTCTGTGTAGGACTCTAAAGACTCGTCAATACGCCGGTAGCAGATGATGATCATATCAAGCACCCACAAGCCGCAAGCGGTCTGCTAAACGTAACGGCCACCCGGGTATTGAGCGATCAGAAGATCGACGAGCTATCCCGCTCACACTCCTGCGAATCCGACTAGTAACACTTACTATACAGTCCGGTCTCTTCGTCTGATACGTCGCATATCAAGTCTAGGGGTGGTATACGTCAGACCCCAATAACCCGATAAGTCGTGCCGATGTGAGGCTCATAACGGCTCGAGAAACTACTGGTAACACTTACCAGCAAATCTCTGATCAGCCCTGGCCAGGGACTTCCCTGTTACGGCCAATCGAGCACAGCGCAACATCAACCCCCAATACCGGGAGAGACGAAACCCCTCCTATCGCTCATTGCCTCCATGTGACTCGGGACTGTACCCAAAGACCACCGTTTTGCACGCCCTCATGGACGTGGTAAGGTGGAGATCAAAGCACAGTGGGAATCACACAAGACTCTATGACGATCTCGGGTCTACAGACTAACCTGTACAAGTGTCACCTGAGAACTGCCATCTGACGTGAGGTATAATACCATCTGGGAGTTCTCGGCGAGTCCGTCCAGTGTACCCAGTCTCTACTGAGCACCCGTATACCATCTCTGATGTCAAACACCAATGGATATGGGATCATCCATCGCCCATCACATGGGTCGAGAAGCGTATACGCTAGTCTACTCTGGTATATCGATGCCCCGTCTCGATACACGCACGACTAGCGACCTTGAAGGATGTACTTATGGACTACCATGTCCCCACTAGTATGATCTGCATCACAATCCAGGTAGTCAAGTACATATCCTAAGGGCTTTACTAACATGTAACTATAAGACAGTATAAAGAGACTAGTGTACATGTTAAGATAAAGAGTAACCAGATAGCATACTATCATGTCGAGCAAGAAAGTCATCTCTATATATGTCCAAGCATCCAATATAATATACATAATCTGTACAATACTGGCCTCTAGGGCATACATACAACTAACACAGTTGTTTGAGGCGGAGGAAGAGGTCTTTCTTTAGGGTTTCGGAACGGGTGCGTTTGCACAGTTGACAGTCGTCTTTTTCCAAACCCTAATGGATTTATGAAATATCAATTAATAATAGTAATTAAATGAAATTGTGTCATGGTTGGTTTTGTTGACTTGTTGACCATGGTTGACTTGTTGACCATGGTTGAATGTTTGACCATCATCATTACTTTGCAAGGATCCTCCTTGATTCTAGCTTACATTCATTTAATGAAGTGATGATAGTGGTCATTCCAAAAACAACCATCAACTATTTCATTTTGAATTATTATTATTAATTAGATAATTCTTTTTCCTTTTGTTATGGTTGCAAAAGGAAAATGAGCTCATTCTATCATATTGATTCTCTCTCCTCACTTCATCTTCTTCTTCCTCAAGCTTAAGGAGAATCCTTCTCATGTGTTGAGAATCCCTCTCCTTGAAAGAGAAACACCCCTTAGATACTCTCTACTCTCTCTAGGGTTCAAGGTTTAGCAAGCCGGAGATCCTAGTTCACTCTAAGTTCGAGAAAGAGCCCGAAGGTTGAACCCTCAGGTGGATCCATCTTTGACGGAAGAAGGCTACGAGGAAAGAACCATCAACCTCTACTAGGTTTCAAGAAGAAGGTGTTCAAGTTAGGTATAACCACTTTGCCGAGTAGTTAACTCTCCTTTGCATGTTTTGCTAGTTTAGTTTAGAAAAGACCCCGACTTTGTTAGTCCATGTTGCCCCATGCGCCAAAAATTTGATTTTTATACCGTTTCCGCCTCCCCGTAAGAACCGGGGGTCGCAACGTGGACTTACAGTGGTATCAGAGCCTAACTAAACATAAACTAGCTAGGTAGTGAAGTGTAACGAAGTTCGGAACCGAAAAATCAAAAAACCAAACTTTTCAAAAACCCTAGTTTCTGTTAAATTTTTTTCTGGTCAAAACAAAATTTGTTATGCACCTAAAATCATCTCAGGGTTTTTTAAAGATAACCACCAAAAACGAGCCAGAGATCTGACCAAACGACCGCGTTTCCGCGGCAACAGCAAGCTATGTTGCCGCGGATCCGCGGCCGTCTTGTCTCCTCTCCGCCTCAATTTTGGTGCAGTGTATCTCTGGATTGGTTTTAGGATTTTTGAGATATATTATATGTGCCCAGATTTTCCAGAATAGAAATTTGTTTTTGGGGCCTATAATTCCGTATTTTTTCCGAACTTCACTACACTTTGACTATGTTGGTTATATCTGTGATGTTTGCATGTATTGAACGTCGGCTAATCGCTATATGTCGATTAGTCGGGGTTATACATATCTGTGATCTGTGTTTGTTGATGGTATGTGTATATGAATGGATTGGATTTTCGCGGGTGAATAGCCGGGATGGATGTGAGATGAGTGTTGTTTTTCTTTCATTCATTTGTAATATGTAAATTGATGTAATATTATTATTTGTATGGCCGCACAACCGGGTCGGGGTTTTAGCCGTCATTGTATAATTCTTTTTACTGTTTTTGCTCCTAGGATAGACCCATGGAGGGGTTCACAAACTACCGGGTACTTGGCGGGTAGTATGCCGCATCCGTAGGGGTCTTGGGTGGGGTTTTGGCTATTCACCGCGACCGTGTAATCCGCTTTTCGTTGCAGGCTCGAACGGATTGCGGATTCCTAGTATATCCAATGTATTCATCTGTGATCTGTAATGTCTATCATTGTTTTATATTTAGGCGTTGCTTATGTTTTACAGCCGCGCTAGCCCAGCCCCCGCTCTGTCGTTAGTTAAGTAACCTAACGGGTGATGACGGGACCCCGTGGCGAATGCGAATGGCAAAAGCGTACGTCATATTTTGGTTGTTTTCTGCAATGGTAGGATTAAATGATGGGACGCATTAAAAGAACTAATGCAAGAATATCACGCATTAAAATAACTAATGCAAGATAATAAACCAAGTTAAAGTCGTTTGAACACTTTCGAAAAACCACTCGGTTCTTTTCAAAACTAACTTTTAAAAGCGGAGCTTGAGCCACTCCTTCTAAAAGCTATCTCGTTCCATCGATTATATCAAGTTCACTACGTTCACGGTTTTACCAAAACCATTCGTAGCCCTCCGTCGTTTCGCATGAACAGGCAATAGTATTCAAGCTATGTATATTGGCCAAAGTCAAGGCATAGTGATTGGTAGCTATTGGGTGTTCATGTGTAGCATAGATAGATGTGTTGGTTTGGGACAGTCGTACTGCCATTTTGGCCAAAGTCAAGGGTAGGTACGGGTGGATCCAAATTAACCTGGATAGTGACGGGTAGAACTTGACATGTGACTTATGATATTTTGGCCAAAGTCAAGGTCATAAGAGCATGGGGCAAAAATCCACATCGGGAGTTTCATAAGTACTGAAACTTGCTAGATTTGCATACCATTTGGAGTGTGATGATTCTGGTAGGATTCCTTCAGTTTCGTCACGCGATGATATTTGGATCCCGATCCTACTGTGAGTATATGCTACTCCTCGGGAAATTTCTCACTAAACGATCAATGCTATAAACCTAGTAGGTGCCTAGAAAGGTGTTAGCGGGGCTACGCCCCCAGGGAAAAGAGGTTCCTAAATTAAGGAACTTCGCGAAAGCGTTGGAAAACCTCCCTCGAAGTACCGACACTGGCCTGGCTGAACGGTTAAGCAAGTATTGTGCGGTGGGATTGATCCCGAATGATTCTTCCTTTATGGTTTGAGGAGGGATTCGAGAGACAGTGGGAGCCATCCTGTTTAGACAAATTAAAAACCACTCTAAAACTTGCAAGAGCATCGTGCTGAGTGTTCCTTCTCTCTCTCCTAATTGCAGCGACCATTCAACATGACTGGACTTAAGTTACTCTTAGATAAAAACATACTGACAGGGCCAAACTACAAAGATTGGCTCAGGAATGTCAAAATGGCAATCACTTATGACAAGCTGAGGTATCTTCTTACCACCAAAGCTCCCCCCGTCCCAGGTCCCACCTCCAGCGTCGCGGATAAAGAAATCCGTAAGACTTGGGAGATTGATTGCGCGAAGGCCAGGTGCCTCGTGCTTGTCTCTATGGACAACGAACATCAGAGGAGGCACGAGAATATGGACTTGGAATCCATATTTCTTCATACAAAAGAACTGTATGGAGAGCAGTCTCGTATCGCAAGATACGAAGTGTCGAAGAAGTTATTTTCGGCAAAGTTGGCCGTCGGATCATCGGTAGCGGACCACGTGCTTAAGATGATTGGCTACATTGAGGAGCTCGCGGAACTTGGGACCATGTTGGAAAGCGAACTCTATACGGATTTAGTTCTCCAGTCCCTTCCTTCCACTTAAGCCCAGTTCATACTGAATTTCAACTTGCATGAAAAGGAAGTTGAACTTTCAGAACTCCTCAACATGCTGAGGAGCGCAGAGGGCACCCTACAGAAAGGTAGGGAAACACCCACTTTGTTTGTAAGAGGATCTTCTTCTTCTAGGTCCAAGGCAAGAGCCAAGGGAAAGAAGAAAAAAGCCCCCGCCAAACCAAGAGGCGGTGTTAGTAAAGTGGAAAAGAAGGGAAAAGAAAAAGCAACAATGATAGCGGGGAAACTGGTGGGTAAAGAGGAATGCTTCTATTGTCACAAGAGTGGACACTGGAAGAAAGATTGCAGGGCGTGGAAAGCCAGGACACAGGAACTGAAGCAGGTTGCGGCTTCAGCTTCTGGTGTGTATGTTATTGAAAACTGTCTTTCGATAAACTCTACTTCCTGGGTATTGGATACCGGATCAGGATCTCATATCTGTAATTCTTTGCAGGCGTTGAGAAACCGTAGGGTTTTGAAGGCAGGTGATATGACCCTCAGAGTTGCGAACGGAGCTAGCATGGATGCTAAAGCCGTGGGGGACTATCACCTGGGAATGTCAGATGGACATGTTTTGGTTTTGCGTAATTGCTTTTTTGTACCCAACGCAACTTGTAATATCATTTCTGTATCTTTGGTTTCTAAAGAAGGTTATGAATTTGCGTTTGTAAGTAATGTTGTAAACATTAACCTTAATCAAGTTCTGATTGGGTCAGATACACTGAGCAATGGTATATACCTATTAAACCAACCACAGATTTTCAATGTCTAGAATACACACAAAAGAAAGTCTCCAGATATCAATCAGACTTTCTTATGGCATTGTAGACTGGGTCACATCAATGAGAGAAGGTTGACTAAGTTACATACAGAAGGATATTTGGATCCGTTCGAATATCAATCATATGCCACTTGTCAATCCTGTCTCAAAGGAAAGAGACAAAGACTCCGTTCACTGGACACGGAGTAAGAGCGAGCGAGCTCTTGGGACTCGTACACAGCGACGTGTGCGGTCCAATGTCTACACATGCGCGAAGCGGTTATTCTTACTTCATTACTTTTACGGATGATTTTTCAAGGTACGGTTATGTCTTCTTAATGAAACATAAGTCCGAACCCTTTGAAAAATTCCAGGAATATAAGAATGAAGTAGAAAAACAAACCGGAAAAAGTATCAAGATTCTAAGATCGGATCGAGGTGGAGAATACTTAAGTGACGAGTTCCTGAATTATTTAAAAGAGAACGGGATTCTCTCTCAACTTACTCCTCCATACACTCCGCAACACAACGGTGTATCGGAAAGACGGAACCGGACCCTATTGGATATGGTACGGTCCATGATGAGTAATGCTGAGTTGCCGCGATCTTTCTGGGGGTATGCGCTAGAATCAGCTGCATACCTTTTGAACCGAGTTCCTACTAAGACTGTGCCTACTACACCATATGAGATGTGGTGTGGGAAGAGGCCCCATCTCAGTCACATTAAGACTTGGGGAAGTCCAGCTTTTGTTAAAAAGCAGCATGCGGACAAGTTCGAGGCGCGCTCAGTACTGTGTAAGTTTGTGGGATATCCAAAGAATTCCAAGGGATATCTCTTCTACTACGAGGAGGAACAAAAAGTTCTTGTTTCTCGTCATGCCCACTTTCTAGAACACTAGTTCTTAGAAAAAGAATTAAGTGGGAGCGCAGTAGAACTGGAAGAAATTCCAGAACCACAGACTATTACTGAAAGCTTAGTGGAACCAGAGGGTTCAAATGAACAGGACATTCCTACGCCGCTCCGCAGGAGTAGTAGGCAGTTTCATCCGCCCGAGAGATACTACGGTTTTCTCATAGACGGGGATAGAGAGGATTGCATCATAGATTATGATGAGCCTACTAGCTTCCAACAGGCCGTTCAGAGCGTTGACTCGGTAAAATGGGTGGATGCAATGCGGACCGAAATGGAGTCCATGTACACCAACAAAGTATGGACGTTGGACATTGCTCCAAACGGGGTAAAACCCGTAGGATGCAAGTGGATCTTCAAAAGGAAGATTGGTGTAGATGGACAGGTTGAGACCTATAAAGCTAGACTTTTAGCAAAGGGTTTCCATCAAAGACCTGGCTTGGACTATGACGAAACCTTTTCTCCAGTGGCTATGCTGAAATCCATTCGGATCCTTCTTGCCATTGCTGCCTTCCACGATTATGAGATTTGGCAGATGGACGTAAAAACCTCTTTTCTAAATGGAAATTTAGAGGAGTGTGTCTATATGGATCAGCCAGAGGGTTTCATTCAGAATGGGAGCAGCGGAAAGGTGTGCAAGTTGCTTAAGTCCATCTATGGACTAAAGCAGGCATCGCGGAGTTGGAACATCTGTTTTGATGAGACGGTCAAGGAATTTGGCTTTATCAAAAATCCAGATGAACCATGCATCTATAGTAGATTTGTAGCGAGAACTGTAGTATTCCTCGTTTTATACATGGATGACATTCTCTTAATAGGAAATGACATTCCTATGCTACAATCTGTCAAGGGATTCTTATCACACAGGTTCTCCATGAAAGACCTGGGTGATGCCTCTTACATCCTGGGGATCCGGATCCATCGTGATAGATCCAAGAGGATATTAGGACTTTCACAGTCCAGGTACATCGACACTATACTGAAGAGATTCAGTATGGAAGATTCCAAGCGCGGTAACCTACCGGCTTGTCACGGGATCGCCCTCTCTAAAAAGATGTCTCCCAAGACTGATTTGGAGAGGGATCGCATGTCTATTATACCCTACGCTTCTGCGGTAGGCACTATAATGTATGCGATGTTGTGTACCAGACCGGATGTAGCTTATGCACTGAGTGTAGTAAGCCGGTATCAGTCAAACCCTGGGGAGAAACACTGGATAGCAGTAAAGAACATTCTCAAGTACCTGAGGAGGACTAAGGAGATGTTCTTGGTGTATGGCGGAAAAGACCTCCAGATCGAGGCCTTTGCTGACTCCAGCTTCCAGAGTAACAAGGATGATTCCAAGTCCATGTCGGGTTTTGTCTTTACCCTCAATGGAGGGGCGGTGTGTTGGAAGAGTTCCAAACAGGAAACCGTTGCAGACTCGACGATGGAAGCGGAATACATCGCTACATCTGATGCCGCAAAAGAAGCTGTCTGGATGAGGAAGTTCTTGAAAGAACTTCAGGTGGTTCCGTCCATTGTTGACCCAATACCTCTGTATTGCGACAACAACGGGGCTATAGCTTTAGCGAAGGAACCCAGGTCCCATCAGAGATCCAGGCACATCTTGAGGCGGTATCACCTGATCAGGGAGATCGTGGATCGCAAGGAGATCGAGGTTTGGAGGGTTGCTTCAGAAGAAAACACTGTAGATCCATTCACCATGGCCCTACCCCAGACTCAGTTCGAGCGGCTGATCGAGATGATAGGTCTTCGATACGCCAGTACATGGCCTTATTGCAAGTGGGAGATTGTTAGTGTATATGCCCTAGAGGCCATTACTGTATCATACTAGTTTGTATATTACTTAATGGAAGCTTGGGATATTCACCTTGTATAAACAATCTTGCTCAATATAGTAGTATGCTACTTGGTTTGTTTCTACTTCAATGTGTACATGTGTTTATTTTTGTATATCACCTATAAACATTAGTGGAGCCCTTAGGATCTTTGCTTGATTACCAGCGTTGTGATGGCAGTCACACTAGTGGGGGCTGGGTAATCTATAAGCACATCCTTATACAGGTCCCTAGTCGCAGGACTATCGAGACAGGGCATCGATACTCCGGAGTAGACTAGCGTATGCGCTTCTCATCCCAGTGTGGGAGATGGTCTGTCCCACAGCCATCAGTACGTCGTACTGGAGATAGTATACGGGTGCTCGTTAGGTTACGAGTACACTGGACAGGACTCGTCGGGAACTGACCAGTTGGTATTATACCTATCGTCAGTTATCAGTTCCCAGGTGACATGAGTACAGCTTAGTCCGCTGACTTGACACTGGCACTTCGCCTCGAGTGTGTTCCCACTGCACTTTGATCCCTACCCTACCACGGCTCAAAGGAGTCGTGCAAACAGGTAGTAGTTGGGTGCAATCCCGAAGCACTTGGAGGCAGTGACGGTTAGATAGGATTCGTCTCTCCCGGTATTAGGGGTTGACATCGCGCTGTGTCTAGGAGAGCCATTACACGAGTAGTCCCAGGCCAGGGCAAGCGAGATATACTGGTAGGCTTCCAGTGTTATCTCAGGGTGTTTTGGGCTTCACTCCGACACGACTTGTACCGCTATTAGGGGACTGACGTTTACCGCCCCCTAGGCCCGCCATGCGATGTATCAGACGAACAGACCGGACTGTACGGAGAATGTCACACTCAGACTCAGTAGGAGTTCAGATGGGGTTCACCTCGTCAGTCTTCTTATCGGCATCTACCTGGGGACCGTTACGCACAGCTAGTGCCGCTTGCGGTCTGTGGTTAAACCCACTGCCAGCGTAAGTGTCGAGTCTTTAGAGTCCCACATAGAGGGCTATTCGCCATTGGGCAAAACAGAGTAGAGGTCGCATGGTTTTGCGACAGGGTTCGTTCTCATCCGCGCACTTGTGCACGTTTGGAGTCCGGACAGATATTACTGGCTGGCTCTGGTTTGAGTCAGATACTGGTATATGTTTTGGGGTTGCTTTAATCTCTCAGTATTCTTGTTCCTCGGAACGAGAATGCAGGTGTGTATGCACAGTTGTTTGAGGCGGAGGAAGAGGTCTTTCATTAGGGTTTCGGAACGGGTGCGTATGCACAGTTGACAGTCGTCTTTTTCCAAACCCTAATGGATTTATGAAATATCAATTAATAATAGTAATTAAATGAAATTGTGTCATGGTTGGTTTTGTTGACTTGTTGACCATGGTTGACTTGTTGACCATGGTTGAATGTTTGACCATCATCATTACTTTGCAAGGATACTCCTTGATTCTAGCTTACATTCATTTAATGAAGTGATGATAGTGGTCATTCCAAAAACAACCATCAACTATTTCATTTTGAATTATTATTATTAATTAGATAATTCTTTTTCCTTTTGTTATGGTTGCAAAAGAAAAATGAGCTCATTCTATCATATTGATTCTTTCTCCTCACTTCATCTTCTTCTTCCTCAAGCTCAAGGAGAATCCTTCTCATGTGTTGAGAATCCCTCTCCTTGAAACAGAAACACCCCTTAGATACTCTCTACTTTCTCTAGGGTTCAAGGTTTAGCAAGCCGGAGATCCTAGTTCACTCTAAGTTCGAGAAAGAGCCCGAAGGTTGAACCCTCAGGTGGATCCATCTTTGACGGAAGAAGGCTACGAGGAAAGAACCATCAACCTCTACTAGGTTTCAAGAAGAAGGAGTTCAAGTTAGGTATAACCACTTTGCCGAGTAGTTAACTCTCCTTTGTATGTTTTGCTAGTTTAGTTTAGAAAAGATCCCGACTTTGTTAGTCCATGTTGCCCCATGCGCCAAAAATTTGATTTTTATACCGTTTCCGCCTCCCCGTAAGAACCGGGGGTCACAACGTGGACTTACACTGGTAGCCCGTCACGTATGGCTAATACCTCTGACGTGCTAGTGGTTAAATCCACAGCCATAATATTGACGAGTCTTTAGAGTCCCCCACATTCTGTTACTCAAGTTTCGGGCGAAACGCTGTAGAGGCCGTATGGAGATATGGCACGGTTCGATCAGATATGTGCGGTATTGCACGGATCAGGATCGGACGGTTAGTACTAGAGGCCGTATGGAGATATGGCAGGGTTCGATCAGATACGTGCAGTATTGCACGGATCAGGATCGGACGGATAATAGTAGCCGGCTTTAGTTTAAGCCGGATCCTAGTATAGTACAGTGTAGATTTTGTCTCATTGCATTTGTATTTCGGTCGGAATACAGATGCGGTTGTGTATACACAGTATCGGGGTTTTCCTGTAATTTATTACGTGATCAGTTTTCTGGAGTTGCCAGTTTGTTTTCCGTTTCAGCCATATTTCTTTGTATCTTTCATTAGCTGAAGATTGGTGGAGGAGGGCTTATTTGCATTTGTGCAAATAAGTATTTTGGAGGGTTGTCTTTGCATATATTTGTATCATGATGGTTCTTTCTTCCTTGACTTTCTTGATTCATGATTATGCTTCATGATTGCTTGACTTTTGACTTAATGATGGGAGATGGTTGTGGAGTGTGGGTTTGGTTTTGTGATGATTTTCTTTTCATGATATCATTTTGACCTCTCTCTTGCATGATGGACACACTCTCATATTTTTGAACAATACACACTCATCTCTCTTCTCCTCCTCTAGAGTTGGCTGGCCAAAGGAGAGGGTGGGGCTGTCCAAATTTTGCAAGTGGGATTTTTGGTCTTTTGGCTTCATAAAAATCCCAAGTTTCATCTCCAAAAGTCTAAGTTCATTTCCTCCACCAAAGGCAACTTCCAATACCCCAAATGAGACATAGCTTTACACTATATTCTACAGCAAACCTTGGGCACGTCGGCTCGCCAACTTCGTGCCCGAGTTGCCTCGGTCCAGAGGTGGGAGACCGTAAAAGAAGCCGGCGACGTGGTGCCCTTCTGGCGACTTGGTGGAGACCGGAGATTCCGTGGGGAGATCGGGACGACGACGAGAAGACCGAAGGACACGGATTGCTCGGTATATCTCTCTACCCCCTTTCTTGTTAGCTAGGACTAGATTAATGGCACGATCCGGGTTTTATAGTGCGCGGTGGTGCCGGTTTAAAAAGTTAAAGTAAATCATCGCTTCCGCATTCCGGCGTCGGTTTGACGGCCGGGGCACCGCCGTGCACTTACACAGCCTATGGGTTGGAAGAAAACTATCCAATAAGCGTAATAGGTATACTCTCCTAATCCTAGGAGTACTCGCAATCTAAGAGTAGGTGAAGATAAAAGATAACTGAATAAACCTTATTCTTTTTCTCCTGAACCAAAATCCATCCCCGAACTGGAACAAGTTCCTTCAAGTTCGTATATAACCATATGATGGATTTATCCAATGGAAGTGGATATTCGTAGTGATACGGGGTGTTATGGAGAAATAAAAAGGTGAAACTGGAGTGGCGTTGAAATACTTGGTTTGGTCGTGAATGATAGCAGTCGCAATTTACTTTTCCCACCTTCTAATCCCTTTATTTGTCTTTACTTATTACCTTCTGTACACCACACTTAGGCTAATAGGTTTTCTTCATTCCCTACCATTCGGCACCTGCCAATGTTTTAGGAGTAGAATAGGTGTACTCTCCTAATCTTAGAACCCCTCACAACCTGAGAGAAGGTAAAGGGAAAAGACAACTGAATAATCCTATTCAATCTCTCTAGAACTAGAATCCATCCTCGAATCTGGAACAAGTTCCTTCGTGTTCGTATATAACCATACAATGGATTTATCCAATGGAAGTGGATATTCATATGATACGGGGTGTTCTGGAGAAATACAAATGTGAAATAGGAGTGGCGATGAAATATGCAACTCAGACAATCCAAAAGCTAGTGTTTTAAGAAAGTTCGATTAACTTGGTCACAGAGTCATGGTCTAGGGTCGGGCCATGGTCGCTGCCAAAGAGAGAGAGAAAAGAAACACTCTGCGTGCACTCTAACCTAGATAAGAATGGTTAATCACTTTATCTAATCAGGAAGCCTCCCACTGTAACCTCAAATTCTTCTCCAAACCTGAAAGAAGAATTAGTCGGGATCACCCGAGGAGTAAACCAACTCATCAGTGGGAATCGGGATCCAACTATCATTGCATGATAACCTGATGGAATCCACTCACGTTATCACACTCCAGAAGGTATGCGCATGCCTGGCAAGTTTCAGTTTCTTTAGAAACACCCGATGTGATTTTTACCCCATGCTCTTTTGACCTAGACGAAGGCTAAGATATCATAAGTCACATGTAAAGTTCTTCCCGTCATTGTCTAGGTAAATTTGAACCCACCCGTACATACCCTTAACGAAGGCCAAAATAGTAGTACGACTGTCCCAAACCAACGCATCTATCTATGCAACAGAAAAGTAACAAATAGCTACCATACACTATGCCACGACGAAGGCCAACAAACATAGCATGAATACTAAGTGTTACCCGTCTGAAATGACGGAAGGCTACGAATGGTTTTTGGCGAAAAACCTTTAACGTAATGAACTTGATATCGTTGAAGGAACCAGATAGCTTTTTAGAAAAATATAGTGGCGAAAACCTTTGCTAAAGAGGTCACTCCCAGTGAAGGGATCTCGGCTCTTTCCCCGTAGAATGAGGTGCAGGATATTCCAACTGAATACCGCGATGCAAAGCAAAAAGTAATCGACTATAGTAAAGTTATTACCCTGACGCAAACTTCTGCCCAGGGGGTCACTCCCGATGAAGGGATCTCGGCCCTTGCCTCGTCGAATGAGGTGTTGGATATTCGAAACTGAATACCGCTGTGCAAAACAAAAGAAAACGATCTTGCAATAACAGCTTTTTGAAAATTGTTCCAACAACATCGAATAAGTTTGTTTTCCTTGCATTGATCTAAATCAACGCAGTCCCATCAATTAATCACACCAGAAAAGAACGAAAATAAAATGTACATATATGCCATCCGCATTCGCCACTGGGTCCCGTCATCACCCGTTAGGTTACTTAACTAACGACAGAGTGGGGACTGGACTAGAGCGGGTGTAAAACATATACAACATCTACTAGTATATATATCAATATACAATAATCGCTCCAGGCATGATAAATGCAACATCATAGAAAATTAATAACCATCACAGAACAATACGGATAATCTGGGAGCCCCGGGTCTCGTTTGAGCCGCAACTGAAACCCGACGTTCCCCTGGTCGTGTGGATAGCTTGTGCAATGAAAACCTAGACTCGTACGAGTGCGGCAAGTTTCCCGCCAAAACCTGAAGCGAGACAGCCCCCTTCAGCAATGTGAATGGACCACCCAGCACTTCACGGAATCCGGTAACTTGAGCACCCTTCCTTGGGTCAACCTTACCCCTTACGAGTGCGGCAAATAGCCCGCCAAATCTAGAGTGAGGCCCTCTCCTTCTCAAAGCCATGAGATATGGGCCCATGGCCCTCCTGAACCCGGCTATCCGTGTACTCCACCGCATGGTAATCCTAGTACAGAAAAGAAAATATGTACAACGGTGACATCGACCTCAACCCGGTTGTGCCCCAAAAGAATAATATACAAACAGGCAGTGACGACAGTCCATATGTCGGACACTCGCCCCGCGATATAAAATGTACAAATAAATCCAAACTGCACTACCATTGTACGCAAGCTATCCACTAAGACAAATCCGCAACATCACAGCATAACATAGAACATCAACGTGAATGCCACCTTCGCTAACCCGTCTATAGGAACTATAGCGATTAGACAAGTTGAACAGATCAAATGACATTCACGGTCGCAGATAGTAATGTAAGTATTGTGAACTAATGTATTTAAAATTTCGATCGACAAAACTTCCCGAAGTGGGCCCCAAGTACTAATCCAGTACTCAAATAAATCTGGGCCCAAACAATGTAAGTCCGCGGCGGGGCCCCGGCCGTCGATCCGACGCCGGAAACGCGGAAACAAAAACTTTCAAAAACTATTGAACTGGAAACACCGCACACTTTTCACCCGGATCGGGCCATTAACCTAGCTACTAGCAAAGTAAAATACGGGTAGAGAAGTATACCAAGCGATCCGTGTCCTTCGGTCATCGTCTCCACTCCGATCTCCCGTAGAAACTCCGTCCATCACCTCCTCGTCGGAAAGGGCACCACGTAGCCGAGTACTTTTACGGGCTCCCACCTCTTGACCGAGGCAACTCGGGCGCGAAGTTGGCAAGCCGACGCGTCCAAGATTTGCTATAGAATAGTTTAGTAGCATTTGTCTCTTTGGAGTTTAGTTGCCTTTGATGTGGAGGGAAGAATAACTTTGGAGAAGTGATAGGGATTTTATGAGCAAGCAAAATGGGATGTATCAATTTCCCTCATCATGTGAACCTCTCTCCTTTCTACTCAAAAATTGGCCGGCCACTACATGTAGTGGGTGGGAAAGAAAAAGGATGAATGAATAACCAAATGAGAAAAGAAAAGATAATCCAAGAATAAAGCCACACTCATCTCACAATTCAATCCCACTCAATCCTTTCATATCCAATATAATAAATGCAATGGAAATGGGCAAGAAAAGCATCTCATGATGAATAAGCCACATTATGCAATAAAACCCCTCCACAAAAAGTAATTTGCACAATTGCAAATTACCCCTTCCATCGAAAAGTCCGGCCGCAAAAGAACAAAGGAAAACCGGCCGGAGCGGAATGCAAACTGGCAACTTCAGAAAACTGATCCCGTAATAAATTACAGGAAAACCCCGCTACTGCAAATACAAGCCCGCATTTATATTCCCACTGAACACAAATGCAAAGAGACAAAACTACACTATCTAATACTAGGATACGGCTTAAGCCAAAGCCGGCTAGTAAAATCCGTCCGATCACGATCCGTGCAATACCGCACGTATCTGATCGAACCCTGCCATATCTCCATACGGCCTCTACAGTGATTCGCCCGAAACCTGAGTAACTGTGTGTGGTGGACTCTAAAGACTCGTCAATACTATGGCTGTGGATTTAACCACTAGCACGTCAGAGGTATTAGCCATACGTGACGGGCCACCAGCTATTGACCAAAAGGGACGTCGATGAGCGAACTCATCGTGACACCCTACTGAGCCTGTCAGTGAAAATATCCGTACAGTCCGGTCCGTTCGTCTATGAGCATCGAAAGGCGGGCCTAGGGGGTTGGCAAAAGTCAGACCCCCAAAAGCGGTACAAGTCGTGTCGGAGTGTAGCCCAGAACACCCTGAGATACTACTGGAATACCTACGAGCAAATCTCCTGTCTTGGCCAAGGACATTTCATGTTCTGGCTCTCCTAGAAACAGCGCGACCTCACCCCCAATACCGGGAGAGACGAACACCTGCAGATCCGCTCACTGCCTCCATGTGGCTCGGGACTGTACCCAACTAAAACCTGTTTGCACGACTCCTTTGAGCCGTGGTAGGGTAGTAATCAAAACACAGTGGGAACTCACACGAGATAAATGACGATCTCAGGTCGATGAACTAACCTGTACACATGTCACCTGGGAACTGCTATCTGACGTCTGGTATATTCCCAACTAGCAGGTTCCCGGCGAGTCCTGTCCGGTGTACTCATAACCAAATGAGCACCTGTATACATCTTAGGTGAACCAACTGACACCAGTGGCTTGTGAGACCGGCCACCGCCCCTCGTCGGGGTCTCGACTGTATACACTAGTCTACTCTGGAGTATCGATGCCCTGTCTCGAAACTCCCACGACTAGGGACCTTTTAAGGATGTGCTTATAGACTCCAGCTCTCACGTATATGATCGCCCTCATACTGCTGGCAGTCAAGCAAGAATCCTAGGGGCTCTATCAACGTGTAATAGCGACTCGTAAGGTCACCTAAAGCAGTACACGATGATAAAGATAAACCAGATAGCATACTATCATCTTGAGTAAGACTGTCCTACCGGGATAGGTCATCCCTCAATCATTGCAATCACGTGCCTGTGATCCAATAATTGACTCTGAGGGCACTATCTCCAACAATCTCCCACTTGCACTCAAGGCTAATTATTGCGATGTCGCATACTCACAGCCTGTGTGATACCGAACACCCAACTCCTCTACTAGTCAGTCTCACAAAGCTCGTTTGCGAAACTATTGCGTTCGAGGAATAGCCTCAGTGTGTGGATCCGCTGTGGTGTTTCTTTCTATGTCTCTCTATATCTCAAGTTCGCGGAGAAAACCATCTCCCGAAATGAGCAATACCTGTCTTAGAATGTCTGGATGTCTAATGGGACCTAGCTCAAAAATGAACTCCAAATCCAAACTTCTTAGACTGTATCGTCAACTGAACTTAATCAGTATCCTGCTCCATGCCTTCCCTCAGTATCCACCTGGACCACTTGTCCAAAATACTGCCCCTCGTCAGATGGAAAACTATAGCTCTGACAGCCACTCTGCCATCCAGGTCACCTTGGAAGCCTGGAATGATAACTGTCTCCTAAAGGAGGCTGCTGTTATCATATCCCTAGAACATCAACTTATGTTCTAAAACTGCTTCCGACTGTTTCTCCAGGATTGGATCAATATCAACTTATTGCATCTTCTGCAAGAACAACATCTGGTGTGGTACTTGACATCTCCTGATTGACTCAATTGCCTAAGCAAATGATCTGCCAATCTTGCGAATCCCTCTCCCCTTTAGTCTGTATGACAGCTTTAGAGAGGGTGACTCCATCACCTGCAGGTATACTACCATGCCAGGAGTCATCCATTCTAAATACTCTTAGAATGCGGTCAAAGTACCCAAATTGGGAAACCACCCAAATCTAGATCTAAAACCATAGATCTAGTAACCAGAATGTCTGATATAAGATCCAATTCCTATGTGGAGTAACTACTGTGTGACAACCAAAGTATAACCGATCGTAGTATAGGAATATCACTTCCTACTCCGTGTATGTCATCAAATACCAGGACATCACACCCTACTACCTTTTTAACAGATCCATCCCCTATTCTGATGAAGTCAAACCTATGACTGTCACATCAGAAATAGATGATTTATCTCCGCTATATTTGCTTTAGTCTATAAATAGACATAAGCCACTTGTCCACCATGTTTCCGCTGCTCCCACTGACTACGACAACCCTCTGGCAGAGTCATATAGACGTACACTTCTGAAGCTAGTTCAGAACGACGCTATATTCATCCTCCTGCCAGGTCTCATAGCCTGGAATAACAGTAGTGTCAAGTCTGGGTAAACAAGAACCTCCCTGCCACCGTCCTTGAGCATACCGAAGTACCTCTCGAGCGCCTGAGATTACCCACTATATCTGCGGAGTGGCCAATGGAATGTCAAACCAGATTGAATCTTTAGGTTCTTATCAAATCTTCAGTAATCGTTTGCGGTTCTGGAATCACATCCAGTTCTACCATACTCCTACTACTGTTTTCTAAAAAAAATCCATTTTTATTAAAACTGTGGCGAGTCAAGAACAATATCACTATTGATCTTCTAGATGGTAGAAAATCAACCCTCGTCATAGCCCGGGTCAACCCACAAACAGCCATTACAGAAACGTGCCTTGAGTAGTCCAGTATCTGGTTTTAAGCATAAGCTGGACAACTCCCCGTACCTTAACAATGTCAAGATATGAACTGTTCTATATCCAATATAGGAGCAAAGGCACTGATTTAATTGAACCAGATTCAAATCATGCAGCTGTCTCCAGTGCATGTCAACTAAATGGAAGAGAGGCCGATCAGCGTTACTCAACTTAGGAGTACTTCCAATTATGAGTAACCTGAAAGAGAAGCTAGTTCTCTTAATCATTACTATCAACTGAATACCATTCACAAGTATCTACATATTCGATCACCTTGAAGAATCCCGATAATTGCAATACCTGGTTCTCTACTTTACTCTTATACCTATAACCTCTCAAAACTTCGACCTTGTGTTTCTACGAAACACTTGTCTAAGAACTAGAGAAGGTATAAGTAAACTGAATATAGTACGAGGACCAACCCCTCTGTCCTAATGGACACTGGACAATATACAATACTCTGTATAAGTCCTTTGAGTCTAATAACTCATTCACTATGTGTCGTAGGTTGAAAACTGTACTATGGTTATGAAGAATTACACCACTATTCAATGCTCCTTACGTAACCATCCACTGATATAGGTAAATGTCATGGACATAATCTCAAAAAGTATATCTCACTCTATAAAAATAGACGTATAGATATATCAATTTGAAATTGGTGCATAACAACGGATATTCAAAACCAAATATTTGCCGACCGGCAAACAAACCAGGTGAATTCCTCAAATATCACCAATTACAACGAATCCCGATATAATGAGGATGATCACCTAATTCCCAATAACGTACTCCCACTCATCATCTGTAAAACCATACAGATGTGAGAACCATACCTGGTAAATACATACCCTGGAGCAAGTGTCTAATTGGGAAATCAGTTTTCTTTTAACAGTACACAGTGAAACTGAAACATTGAAATGTTTCGATGGGGTATCCTGGTATTCCTAGTAATGCCACTTCTATTATCCAGATTCACAACTGTAACCGTATAATTCTTTGCCACTTCTCCAAATCCCTTTATATGTCTTTAGTCAATACCTTCTGCACACCCCTTTAGGCCAAATGGTTTTCTTCCTTGCCTACCGTTCGACACCAGCCTATGGTTTGGAAGAAGACTATCCAATAAGCATAATGGGTGTACTTTCCTAATCCTAGGAGCACTCGCAACGCGAGAAAAGGTGAAGATAAAGGACACCTGAATGAACTTTATTCCTATTTCTCCTGAACCAGGATCCATCCCCGAACTGGAACAAGTTCCTTTCGAGTTCGTATATAACCATACGATGGATTATCCAATAAACTTGGGATCTTCGTAGTGATACAGAGTGTTCTAGAGAAATACAAAGCTGATTTAGGATTGGCGAAGAAATACTTGGTTTGGTCGTGAATAACAGTCGAATTTACTTTGCCCTCTTACTAATCCCTTGCTTTGTCTGAACTTAATACCTCCTGTACACCGTTTAGGCTAATTGGCTTTCTTCATTCCCTACCGGTCGGCACCTGCCTATGGTTTGGAAGAAGACTATCCAATTTGCGTAATAGGTGTACTATCTCCTAAACCAAGGAGTACTCGCAACCAGAGAGAAGGTAAAAATGAAAAGACAACTGAATAGTCCTATTCGTTTTCTCCAGAAACGGAAACCATCCTCGAATTCCTTCGAGTTCGTATATAACCATACGATGGTTTTGTCCAATGGAAGTGGACGTTCGTGGTAATACGGGTTGTCCTGGAGAAAAGGGTAAAAGTAGGAGTGGCAATGAGGTTTGTAACTGTGACAATCCAAAAGCCAGTGTTAAGAAGGTTCGGTAACTTGGTCACCGAGTCATAATCTAGGGTCGGGTCAATGGTCGCTGCCAAAGAGAGAGAGAAAAGAAACACTCAGCGTGCACTCTAACCTAGATCAGAATGGTTATCACTTTATCTAATCTGGAAACCTCCCACTGTAACGTCAAATCCTTCCCCAAACCTGAAAGAAGAATTAGCCGGGATCACCCGAGGAGTAAACCAACTCATCAGTGGGAATCGGGATCCAACTATCATCGCATGATAACGTGACGGAATCCGCTCACGTTATCACACTCCAGAAGGTATGCGCATATCTGGCAAGTTTCAGTTCTTTTGAAACTCCCGATGTGGATTTTTGCCCCAATCTCTTATGACCTTGACTTTGGCCAACATATCATAAGTCACATGTCAAGTTCTACCCATCATTATCCAGGTAAATTTGAACCCACCCGTACCTACTCTTGACTTTGGCCAAAATGGCAGTACGACTGTCCCAAACCAACGCATCTATCTATGCTGCATATGAATACCCAACAGCTACCAAACACTGTGCCTTGACTTTGGCCAACATACACAGCTTGAATACTATTGACTATTCAAATGAAATGACGGAGGGCTACGAATGGTTTCTGGCGAAAACCTTTAACGTAATGAACTTAATATCGTTGAAGGAACTGATAGCTTTATAAAAATATAGTGACGAAAACCTTTGCTAAAGAGGTCACTCACGGTGAAGGGATCTCGGCTCTTTCCCCGTGTAATGAGGTGCGGGTGTTGGATATATGTATGCCCTAGAGGCCATTATGAGATAGTGTATGTACTGATGTATATATATATATATATATTAGGGGGACAGTCTTGCTCAAAATGATAGTATGCTATCTGGTTTTTACTTTATCATATGTTCACTTGATCATGTTTATATTCATTTGTTGCATGTTGATAAAGCCCTAAGGATATTGGCTTGACTACTGGAATTATGATGCGGATCATACTAGTGGGACATCTGTAGTTTATAAGCATATCCTTGAAATGTTCCTAGTCGTAGGTATATCGAGACAGGGCATCGATATTCCAGCTTAGACTAGCATATACCATTCTTGTTCCATATGATGGGCGATAGATGATCCCATATCCGTCTGGTGTGTTGACACCGAAGATAGTATACGGGTGCTCAGTGAGACTGGGTACACTGAACGAACTCACCAAGAACTCCTATATGGTATTATATCATACGTCGGATAGCAGTTCTCAGGTGACACTGGTACAGGTTAGTCTGTAGACCCGAGATCGTCATAGAGTCTTGTGTGTCCTCCCACTGTACTTTGATCTCCACCCTACTGCGGCTCTACTGAGTCGTACCAACAGGTGGATTTTGGGTATAGTCTCGAGGCATGTGGAGGCAGTGAGCGATAGGAGGGGTTTCGTCTCTCTCGGTATTGGGGGTTGATGCTGTGCTGTGCATGATTGGCTATAACAGGAAGTCCCTGACCAGGGCTGCTGAGATATTACTAATAAGTGTTATCAGTAAGTTTCTCGATCTGTTATAGACCATATACCGGCATGACTTATTGAGTTAATGGGGTCGACGATTCCATCCCTAGACTCGATATGCAGCATATCTGACGAAGAGACCGGACTGTACGGTTAGTGTTGCCGGATGGATTGACAGGAGTTTTGACAGGTTCGCTTGTTCTTATTCTGATCGATCAATACCCGGGTGGCCGTTACGTGTAGCTGACCGCTTGCGGCTTGTAGGTGTTTGATATGATCATCATCTACTGCTGGCGTATTGACGAGTCTAAGAGTCCCACATAGAAGTTTCTCGGCTCTGGCGAAACGAAGTGGTGCACATATGAGATATGCACGGAGCCTCGATTAAATACTAGTATATGATACTGTATTTTAATCGGGCATTTAATATTAGTCGGGTCGTATAAGATATGACCAATTTATTAAATCAAGTGTTGATTTAATATTGGCTTTTATATTATTTATTTAAATCCTTTTCTTCTCATGGATACATGCATGTATATGTACATGATGATGTGCATACATACATACATGAAATGTATCATGGTTGATGATACAAAGAGGATGGCAATATAAGAATCATATTGTAGATAAAATGATATATGGATATTTTCAATAAAGATAAAAGGCAAAAGAAAAAGGATAATGACTCATTCTTTTCCACACTCTTCAACACAATTCCATGGTTGAATTTGACTCAACCATGGTTTCTTTTCCTTTTGCCCTTTAACCTTAGTTGGAATATCTAGATATTATTTTAACCATGGTTGTGGTTATGATAAAATCTCTTTTCTCTCTCTCATTTTTCTTTTTACAACATTATCATTATCATTCCAAAAGAAAAATGAGCCATCTTCTTCCTCAAAAACCTAGCTCTCTTTTAAATGTTAAAAAGGAGTTAGAAAAAGAAAAGAAAAGGTAATAAATAAGAATAGAAACCACTTCATCATCATACACAACCTTAGCTATCTTGTGTAGGGTGTTGTGCTTCAAGTTTGTCAAAGATCGAAGGAAGCATCAAGCTTAGAGCAAAGTGCTTTGGGTGGATCGTCGTGGATGAGGAGTTGATCAAGTGAACCTTTTCAAAGCCAAGGAGTCTTCCAAAGAGGTCTACAAAGGTTGTAGTCTCATCACTTAGTATAACTTAACTCTTAATCTTGATACTATTAATTGTTACTTCATATATTCTAGTTCGATTCTTTGTATAGTTTGCTTAGCACCTCAAAATTTTTATTGTTATAGCATGTATGATGCTTCTAAACCTTAATAGAGGTGTTAAGAAAACCCTACATGGTATCAGAGCCAGGCTAGAGCTTTGTGGTAACGTAAACGACGTTGAAAACATCGAACGGACGAAAAATCGACACCCGAAGGGTGCTCTCTGGAAATTTTTTAAAAAACCTGGAATTTTTCAAATTAAAAATATGTAAAAAATTAAGCAGGGAATTATAAGAGCTTACCAGAAAAACGATCCCATAAATCGACCATACGGCCGCGGAACCGCGGCCCAAGAGGCTTTATGCGGCGGTTCCGCGGCGGTATAGTTGACTCATGGGCCGTATTTTCTTGTGCTGGCCCGTATGTGTTCTCTGTTATTACTGGTATTTTTATAATCTGCCCAGGTGTTGAGCTTTCAGAGCAGTTTGTGGTTGTTTAATTTGTTTGATCGGATGTTCCAACGTCGCTTAGTTTAATAGTATGTGTTACAATAATTGAAATCTACAAATTTGTTTGTTGCGTGTAAATCTAGCAGTTCGGTCTTGGGATAAACGGAAGTCTTGTTGAATTATCCGGTTTGTTTTGAAAAGGTGTTTTCTTGAATGAGACCCAAATGCGAGCTTTACATTATTTAGGCATGAAATCTTGTATATGTGATATTCCGGATTTGTGTTGTCTAAAGGCGGTTAAAGATTCCAATTGTTGTATTTTTCCATTTTATTTCTCTGTGTGGATGAGATTTGATATGCAGGATTGTCGCAATGAATAGCCGGGGGTTTTCTTTTTATGTGAGATGAGAGTATTCTTTTAATTCATGTAATATTAATTTGTATGTAATATTCTTTTTATTTGGGGCACTTCCGGGATGAGGTTGTTGTCACCAGTGTTGTATATTATTTACTTTTCCGCATTAGGACAGACCCAAGGTGGAGGGCACAAGTGACCGGGTTCTTGGGTTCAGTGGGAGGCCATCTCGAGGAGTCGAGACCGGGTCTCCTAAACTCCAGAATTGGCAGGGTCGCTTGCCGCTCTCGTAGGGGTCTAAGGGTGTGGGCTTGGCTATTTATTGCGACCGTGGAATCCGTATTTTTATTGCTGGCTAAATATAAAATACGGACCTCCTAGATATCCTTTATGTGCTTCTGCTGTTTTCATTATCTGATGTGATCTTTTAATACATGTCTGAGAAGAATGAAATTTTATATATGATATATTTTAAACGTTACTTATGTTTTACACACGGACTAGCCCCGTCCCGGTATGCCGTTAGTTAAGTAACCTAATGGTGCATATCAGGACACTGTGACGAATGCGAGTGGCATAAGTGTACGTTATATTTTCGCTTCTCTCTGTAATGGCTTAGGATTTAAATGATGGGACTACATTAATGAGATTAATGTAAAAGATAAATGAACCAAAACGGATATTGTAGAATCAAGATTTGAAACACACTCGGCCTTTTTTACAAAAAGCAAGTTTCTAAATGCGGAGCTTAAGCCACTCCTTTTTAAACCCATTAGATTCTACAATGATATCAAGTTCAAAGCGTCAAAAGTTTTCTTAAAAACTATCCGCCACCCTCCGTCATTTTAGGAAGCAGAGTACTTAGTATTCGTGCTGCGTATTTTGACTTTAGTTAAGGCGCAGTGAACGGTAGCTGAGTGATGTCTTCCTACCCTGCTTATGATGCAGATTAGTTAGGACATTCATATGATTATGTTGACTTTAGTTAAGGGTCATATGAGTGGGTCTAGTTAATCACGAAATAACGGAAAGAACTTGACTAGTACTTATGATATGTTGACTTTAGTTAAGGTCATAAGTACTAGGGGTAAAAATCATATCGGGAATTTCAAGAGTTGAAAATTACAATGAGATTGTATACCTACTATATGATAATAGGATCCCGATCCCACTGCGAGCAAATGTTGCTCCCGGGAGAATTTTGCACTTTACAATTAGCTGACTCGGTAGGTGTCTAGAAAGGTGCTAAACGGGGCTACGCCTCTGGGAAGACGAGGTTTACTTTAATTAGGTACGTGCGAAAGCACGGGGAACCTCCCTCAAGTACCGGCACTGGCCTGGCTGAGAGGTTGGCGAAGTTGTAGAATGTAATTAATCCCGGCTAGTTTTCTTTCTAAAAGGTTTTAAAGAAAATTTGATAAAAACAGTGGGAGACATCGATTAGACAAGATAATAACCAATCTGATCTTTGCAAGAGCATTCGCTAAGTGTATTCTTTTCTCTCTCTTAAATGGCAGATACCCATGATGGGACTTAAGCTTCTATTAGATAAAAACAAGCTGAATGGGACCAACTATAAAGACTGGCTGAGGAATTTAAACATAGCCTTGACTTATGATAAAGTATCATATGTCCTTACAGCTCCAGCCTTGTCCCCCCTAGGTCCTAAACCTTCAGTTGCGGATATAGAAATCCACAAGACATGGGACGCTGACTGTGCCACGGCAAAATGCCTCGCGCTTGCATCGATGGATAACACACATCAGAAGCAGCACGAGAATATAGACGTACAAGCCATATTCCTCCATATAAAAGAGTTGTATGGAGAGCAATCCCGCGTATTACGATACGAAGCGTCTAAGAAACTGTTTCAGATGCGCATGACCGCTGGCACAGCAGTAGGAGACCATGTTCTGAAAATGATAGCTCTCATAGAAGTGCTTGAGGACCTTGGGTGGACAATGGACAATGAACAGTATACAGATATTATTCTACAGTCTCTCCCCTCCACCTTTGCTCAGTTCATCGTTAACTTCAACATGCACAACATGGAGAAGGAACTGCCTGAACTCCTTAATATGTTAAGGAGTACAGAGAGCACACTGAAGTCAGTGAAGACTCCCGTTATGTCTGTTGGGCAATCCTCCTCATCTTACCCAAAGGCTAAGGCCAAGGGAAAGATGAAGAAGAAACCCACCAAACCTAAGGGTGGAGTCAAAAAGGTAAAGGGAAAAGGCAAGTCCAAGGTTGGGGCAACAGAGAAAGGTGAATGTTTCCATTGCAAGAAGACGGGACACTGGAAGAGGAACTGTATCGAGTACCTAGCACTCAAGAAGAAGCATGATGATGCTTCAGCTTCAGGTGTGTTCGTAATTGAAAACTGTTTTTCTATTAATTCTGCTTCCTGGGTATTGGATACCGGTTCGGGTTCTCATATTTGCAATTCTGTGCAGGCGTTGAGAAATAGCAGAGTTCTGAAGACAGGTGATCATACTCTCCAAGTTGGAAATGGTTCCAATGTAAATGCAGTTTCAGTAGGAGAGTATCACCTAGGTTTGCCTTCGGGTTGTATATTGGTTTTGAACCCGTGTTATTTTGTACCAAGTATGCTTTGTAATATTATATCTGTTTCCTTGTTAGACAATGAAGGGTATCATTTTGCTGTACAACACAATGTTATGAACATTAGACTGAATCAAGAGTTGATTGGTTGCGGTACATTATATAACGGGATATACGTCCTTAATCAACACACAGTTTTCAACGTACAACACAAAAAAATAAAAGAAAATTTTTAGAGATAAATGAAGCTTTTCTTTGGCATTGTAGACTTGGTCATATTAATAAAACAAGACTAAACAAGCTTCATAAAGATGGATATTTAAATTCATTTGAGTATAAATCTTATGCAACTTGCCAGTCTTGTATCAAAGGTAAAATGACCAAAACCCCGTTTACAGGACACGGAGAAAGAGCTACTGAGCTCCTAGGCCTCATACATAGTGATGTATGCGGACCAATGTCTACACATGCAAGAGGCGGTTTTTCATACTTCATAACTTTTACTGATGATTTCTCAAGATTTGGTCATGTGTATTTGATAAAACATAAGTCTGAAGCTTTCGAGAAATTCAAGGAGTATAAACATGAAGTAGAAAACCAAACAGGAAAGAGTATCAAGATACTTCGATCAGATCGAGGTGGAGAGTACTTAAGTACTGAGTTCTTAGACTTCCTAAAAGAGAATGGGATTCTCTCTCAGCTCACTCCACCTTACACAGCGCAGCACAACGGTGTGTCAGAACGAAGGAACCGTACCCTATTAGATATGGTACGATCCATGATGAGTGATGCTGAGTTACCTCTCTCGTTTTGGGGGCATGCATTGGAAACAGCAGCTTTTCTATTAAACAAAGTTCCAACCAAAACCGTGTCTACCACTCCATATGAGATATGGCATGGGAAGAAACCATCTCTTAAAAGAATTAAGATTTGGGGTTGTCCGGCTTTTGTTAAAAAGCAGAATCCAGACAAACTCGAAACACGATCAGTCAAATGTATATTTGTAGGATATCCTAAACATTCGTTTGGGTATCTTTTTTACCACAAAGAGGAACAAAAAGTGTTTGTTTCTCAGTATGCCACCATTTTAGAAGATGAGATTTTTTCAAACAATACAAATGGCAATGTGCTAAATCTAGAAGTTCTAGAAACACAAGTTACAAATGACAACTTGGCTGAACCTGAAGTTATAACAGAATCTAATGAACCTCAGCCACTCCGCAGATCTCGTAGGATTTCTCGCCCACCGGAGAGATACTACGGTTTTCTCGTTGATGGTGATAGAGAAGATTGCATCATGGATGATGATGATCCTTCCAGTTTTCATCAGGCTATCAAGAGTGGTGACTCTGTGAATTGGCTGGATGCCATGAGATCCGAAATGGAGGCCATGTACACCAACAAAGTATGGACTTTGGAAGATGTACCCTCCGGGATAAAACCTGTGGGATGCAAATGGATCTTTAAAAGAAAGATCGGTGTAGATGGACAGGTAGAAACCTATAAGGCAAGGTTGGTAGCGAAAGGTTTTCGTCAAAGACCAGGTTTGGACTATGACGAGACTTTCTCTCCGGTAGCCATGCTTAAATCCATTCGGATCCTACTTGCTATTGCTGCTCACTACGACTATGAAATCTGGCAGATGGACGTTAAGACTGCATTCCTAAATGGTGATTTAGAGGAATGCGTTTATATGGATCAACCAGAGGGATTCATTGATAGTGGGAGCAGCGGTAAAGCATGTAAGCTACTTAAATCCATTTATGGATTAAAGCAGGCATCACGGAGTTGGAACATCTGTTTTGATGATGTTATCAAAGAGTCTGATTTCATCAAAAATCCAGATGAACCTTGTGTTTATAAGAAGACTGTAGGAAGAAATGTCGCAATCCTCGTATTGTACGTAGATGACATACTTCTGATAGGAAATGACATTCCTATGCTACAGTCGGTCAAATCATTCTTATCACAAAGGTTCTCCATGAAGGACCTGGGAGATGCCACATACATATTGGGTATACGGATCTATAGGGATAGATCCAAACGGTTATTGGGATTGTCCCAAACCAAGTACATAAACACCATCCTAAAGAGATTTAGTATGGAAGACTCCAAGCGGGGTGCCTTACCCGCTTGCCATGGAGTCACTCTCTCAAAAGATGATTGCCCAAAGTCTGACATAGAGAGAGCTCGCATGAGCATTATTCCCTATGCTTCGGCAGTAGGATCAATAATGTATGCAATGTTATGTACACGCCCTGATGTTGCTTATGCACTTAGTGTAGTAAGCAGGTATCAATCTAACCCAGGGGAGAATCACTGGATTGCTGTAAAGAACATTCTTAAGTACTTACGAAGAACTAAAGAATTGTTCTTAGTGTATGGTAATGGGGATCTCCAAATGGAGGCCTTTACCGATTCAAGCTTCCAGAGTGACAAGGATGACAGCAAGTCTATCTCAGGGTTTGCATTTACCCTCAATGGAGGGACGGTGAGTTGGAAGAGTTCCAAACAGGATACCGTTGCAGACTCAACGATGGAAGCTGAATATATTGCTGCAAATGATGCTGCCAAGGAAGCCGTCTGGATGAGAAAGTTCATCGCGGAGCTAGGAGTAGTTCCAACCATTATTGATCCAATACCTCTGTATTGTGACAATAATGGGGCTATGGCGTTGGCCAAAGAGCCTAGGTCCCATCAGAAGTCCAGACACATCCTGAGGCGATATCATGTGATCCGGGAGATAGTTGATCGCCGCGAGATCGAGATTAAGAGAGTAGACACAAAGAACAACGCTGCGGATCCATTCACCAAGGCCCTCCCTCAGCCGCAGCATGAGCGACTTTTTGAGATGTTAGGTATGAGATATGCCAATAACTGGCCTAAGTGCAAGTGGGAGATTGTTGGATATATGTATGCCCTAGAGGCCATTATGAGATAGTGTATGTACTGATGTATATATATATATATATTCGGGGGACAGTCTTGCTCAAAATGATAGTATGCTATCTGGTTTTTACTTTATCATATGTTCACTTGATCGTGTTTATATTCATTTGGTGCATGTTGATAAAGCCCTAAGGATATTGGCTTGACTACTGGAATTATGATGCGGATCATACTAGTGGGACATCTGTAGTTTATAAGAATATCCTTGAAATGTTCCTAGTCGTAGGTATATCGAGACAGGGCATCGATATTCCAGCTTAGACTAGCGTATACCATTCTTGTTCCATATGATGGGCGATGGATGATCCCATATCCGTCTGGTGTGTTGACACCGAAGATAGTATACGGGTGCTCAGTGAGACTGGGTACACTGAACGGACTCACCAAGAACTCCTATATGGTATTATATCATACGTCGGATAGCAGTTCTCAGGTGACACTGGTACAGGTTAGTCTGTAGACCCGAGATCGTCATAGAGTCTTGTGTGTCCTCCCACTATACTTTGATCTCCACTCTACTGCGGCTCTACTGAGTCGTACAAACAGGTGGATTTTGGGTATTGTCTCGAGGCATGTGGAGGCAGTGAGCGATAAGAGGGGTTTCGTCTCTCCCGGTATTGGGGGTTGATGCTGTGCTGTGCACGATTGGCTATAACAGGAAGTCCCTGGCCAGGGCTGCTGAGATATTACTGACAAGTGTTATCAGTAAGTTTCTCGATCTGTTATAGACCATATACCGGCATGACATATTGAGTTAATGGGGTCGACAATTCCATCCCTAGACTCGATATGCAGCATATCTGACGAAGCGACCGGACTGTACGGTTAGTGTTGCCGGATGGATTGACAGGAGTTTTGACAGGTTCGCTTGTTCTTATTCTGATCGCTCAATACCCGGGTGGCCGTTACGTTTAGCTGACCGCTTGCGGCTTGTAGGTGTTTGATATGATCATCATCTACTGCTGGCGTATTGACGAGTCATAGAGTCCCACATAGAAGTTTCTCGGCTCTGGCGAAACGAAGTGGTGCACATATGAGATATGCGCGGAGCCTCGATTAAATACTAGTATATGATACTGAATTTAATCGGGCATTTAATATTAGTCGGGTCGTATAAGATATGACCAATTTATTAAATCAAGTGTTGATTTAATATTGGCTTTTATATTATTTATTTAAATCCTTTTCTTCTTATGGATACATGCATGTATATGTACATGATGATGTGCATACATACATACATGAAATGTATCATGGTTGATGATACAAAGAGGATGGCAATAAAAGAATCATATTGTAGATAAAATGATATATGGATATTTTCAATAAAGATAAAAGGCAAAAGAAAAAGGATAATGACTCATTCTTTTCCACACTCTTCTACACTATTCCATGGTTGAATTTGACTCAACCATGGTTTCTTTTCCTTTTGCCCTTTAACCTTAGTTGAAATATCTAGATATTATTTTAACCATGGTTGTGGTTATGATAAAATCTCTTTTCTCTCTCTCATTTTTCTTTTTACAACATTATCATTATCATTCCAAAAGAAAAATGAGCCATCTTCTTCCTCAAAAACCCTAGCTCTCTTTTAAATGTTAAAAAGGAGTTAGAAAAAGAAAAGAAAAGGTAATAAATAAGAATAGCAACCACTTCATCATCCTACACAACCTTAGCTATCTTGTGTAGGGTGTTGTGCTTCAAGTTTGTCAAAGATCGAAGGAAGCATCAAGCTTAGAGCAAAGTGCTTCCGGTGGATCGTCGTGGACGAGGAGTTGATCAAGTGAACCTTTTCAAAGCCAAGGAGTCTTCCAAAGAGGTCTACAAAGGTTGTAGTCTCATCACTTAGTATAACTTAACTCTTAATCTTGATACTATTAATTGTTACTTCATATATTCTAGTTCGATTCTTTGTATAGTTTGCTTAGCACCTCAAAATTTTTATTGTTATAGCATGTATGATGCTTCTAAACCTTAATAGAGGTGTTAAGAAAACCCTACAGCAGGATATTGCAACTGAATACCACGATGCAAAGCAAATGTAATCGGCTATAGTGAAGTTATTGCCCTGACGCAAACTTTTGTCCAAGGGGTTACTCCCGGTGAAGGGATCTCGGCCCTTGCCTCATCGACTGAGGAGCAGGATATTCCAACTGAATACCACGATGCAAAACAAAAGAGAACGCCCTTGCAATAACAGCTTTTTGAAAAAGTGTTCCAACAACATCAGAATAGGTTTGTTTATCTTGCATTGATCCGAATCAACGCAATCCCATCAATTGATCACACCACAAAAGAACGAAAATAATGATGTACGTATATGCCATCCGCATTCGCTACTTGGTCCCGTCATCACCCGTTAGGTTACTTAACTAACGATAGAGCGGGGACTGGACTAGGGCGGATGCAAAACATATACAACATCTACTAGTATATATATAATATATAATTTTCGCTCAAGGCGTGATAAAATGCAACAACACAGAAATGTATAGCAACACAGATCAATACAGATATCTGGGATCCCCGGGTTTCACAGAGCCGCTGCTGAAACCCGACGTTCCCCTGGTCGTGTGGATAGCCTGTGCAATGAAATCCTAGACCCCTACGGGCGTGGCAAGTTACCCGCCAAAACCTGAAGCGAAGCAGCCCCCTTCAGCAACGTGAATGGACCACCCAACACTTCACGGAATCCGGTAACTTGGGCACCCCTCCTGGGTCAACCTATACCCCCTACGAGCGCGGCGAATAACCCGCCAATTCTAGAGTAAAGCCCCCTCCGTCTCAACGCCATGAGATGCGGGCTCGTTGCCCTCTAGAACCCGGCTATCCGTGCACCCCTCCTTGGGGTAATCCTAGTACAGAAAGTAAAATATACATACAACGGGTACATTGACCGCAACCTGGTCATGCCCCAAAATAATAATACAAACAGGCAGTGACGGCAGTCCACAGGTCGGACGCTCGTCCGCAATATCAAATGTACATAATACAACAAAACTGTTCTAACATTGCATCCAGGCTATCCCCCACGACCGATCCGCAACAACACAGCACAATCACATAACATCAACGTGAATGTCACGTTCGCAAATCCGTCTAACCGGGCTATAGCAGTTAGACTGGATTTACCAATCGAGTGACATTCACGGTCCCAGATATAGTGTAAATACTGTGAACTAGCATGTTTAAAATATCCGATCGATCAAATATCATCAAGTGGGCCCCAAGCAGTACTTTAGCACTAATAGAAAATCTGGGCCCAAAAAGAATGTTCCAAAAACCCCATTTCTCAGACTAGGATCCACTGGAAAAAAATGGTGCAACGAAGCTATATTATTGCGGCGGAACCGCGGCCAAAGTGGGGTTATGGCCGCGGTTCCGTGGCCGTATAGACGAATTAAGTCACCAAATATTTTCCGTGTTCTTAAAATTCTCTGCACATGTTTCTGCAACAACCTGAAAAATTTTTGGAGCTGAAAAAATTTCGACAGAGAACACATGCACACAAAATCGGGTTTTCGGGATTTTTGTTCGATCGAGGATGTAAACACACTAGACCATGCTAGGCTTGGTTAATGGCGTGGCTCTGATACCAATATAAGTCCGCGGCGGCGCCCCGGCCGTCGATCCGACGCCGGAAACACGGAAACAAAAACTTTCAAAAACTATTGAACCGGTACCACAGCGCACTTTTCACCCGGATCGGGCCATTAACCTATCTACTAGCAAAGTAAAATACAGGTAGAGAAGTATACCAAGCGATCCGTGTCCTTCGGTCTTCGTCTCCACGCCGATCTCCCGCGGAAACTCCGTCCATCACCTCCTCGTCGGAAAGGGCACCACGTAGCCGAGTACTTTTACGGGCTCCCACCTCTTGACCGAGGCAACTCGGGCGCGAAGTTGGCAAGCCGACGCGTCCAAGATTTGCTGTAGAATAGTGTAGTATCCAATGTCTCTTTGGGGTTTAGTTGCCTTTGATGTGGAGGGAAGAATAACTTTGGAGAAGTGAGAGGGATTTTGTGAGCAAGCAAAATGGGATGTATCAATTTCCCTCATCATGTGAACCTCCCTCCTCTCTACTCAAAAATTGGCCGGCCACTACATGTAGTGGGTGGGAAGGAAAAAGGATGAATGAATAACCAAATGAGAAAAGAAAAGATAATCCAAGAATAAAGCCACACTCATCTCACAATTCAATCCCATTCAATCCTTTCATATCCAATATAATAAATGCAATGGAAATGGACAAGAAAAGCATCTCATGATGAATAAGCCACATTATGCAATAAAACCCCTCCACAAAAAGTAATTTGCACAATTGCAAATTACCCCTTCCATCGAAAAGTCCAGCCGCGAAGGAACAAAGGAAAACCGGCCGGAACGGAATGCAAACTGGCAACTTCAGAAAACTGATCCCGTAATAAATTACAGGAAAACCCCGCTACTGCAAATACATGCCCGCATTTGTATTCCCACTGAACACAAATGCAAAGAGACAAAACTACACTATCTAATACTAGGATACGGCTTAAGCCAAAGCCGGCTAGTAAAATCCGTCCGATCACGATCCGTGCAATACCGCACGTATCTGATCAAATCCTGCCATATCTCCATACGGCCTCTACAGCGTTTCGCCCGAAACCTGAGTAACTCTATGTGGTGGACTCTAAAGACTCGTCAATACTATGGCTGTGGATTTAACCACTAGCACGTCAGAGGTATTAGCCATACGTGACGGGCCACCAGCTATTGACCAAAAGGGACGTCGATGAGCGAACTCATCCTGACACCCTACTGAGCCTGTCAGAGACAATTTCCGTACAGTCCGGTCCGTTCGTCTATGAGCATCGGATGGCGGGCCTAGGGGGTTGGTAAAAGTCAGACCCCCAAAAGCGGTACAAGTCGTGTCGGAGTGTAGCCCAGAACACCCTGAGATACTACTAGAATACCTACCAATAAATTTCCTACCTTGGCCAAGGACTTTTCATGTTCTGGCTCTCCTAGAAACAGCGCGACATCACCCCCAATACCGGGAGAGACGAACCCTTGCAGATCCGCTCACTGCCTCCATGTGGCTCGGGACTGTACCCAACTAAAACCTGTTTGCACGACTCCTTTGAGCCGTGGTAGGGTAGTAATCAAAGCACAGCGGGAACTCACAAGAGACAAATGATGATCTCAGGTCGATGAACTAACCGGTACACATGTCACCTGGGAACTGCTATCTGACGCCTGGTATAATCCCAACTAGCAGGTTCCCGGCGAGTCCTGTCCGGTGTACTCATAACCCAATGAGCACCTGTATACATCTTAGGTGAACCAACTGACACCAGTGGCTTGTGAGACCGGCCACCGCCCCTCATCGGGGTCTCGACTGTATACACTAGTCTACTCTGGAGTATCGATGCCCTGTCTCGAAACTCCCACGACTAGGGACCTTTTAAGGATGTGCTTATAGACTCCGGCTCTCACGTATATGATCACCCTCATACTGCTGGTAGTCAAGCAAGAATCCTAAGGGCTCTATCAATGTGTAATAGCGACTCGTAAGGTCACCTAAAGCAGTACACGATGATAAAGATGTTGCGCCACGGGAGCGCCCCGGCCGTCTATCCGAGGCCAAAATGCGGAATCAAAATTTTTCTTAACTTTAAACTGGCGCTACCGCGGACAATATACCCGGATCGTAACCATTAACCGATACTAGCTAACAAAAGATGGGGTGAGAGATATACCGAGCGATCCGTGTCCTCCGGTCTTCTCGTCATCGTCCCGATATCCCGCGGAAACTCCGGTCGTCGCCTCCTTGCCGGAAGGGCACCACATCATCTGCATCTTTTACGGGCTCCCACCTCAATACCGAGGCAACTCGGGCACGAAGCTGGCTAGTCGACGTGCCCAAGGTTTGCTGTAGATTGTAGTGTAGAATGCGCTTTGTCTCAATGGGGTTTGTAGTTGCCTTGATGGAGGAATGGAATTTTCAAGTGGAGCTCTCATTTATCAAGCATGGAATGAGATGATAAAAATTCCTCATCCAAAATGAAACCTCTCATTTTCTCTCCTCTCCTAGAAAATGTGGCCGGCCTATCCTTTTGTGGAAATCGTGGAGGGAAAAAACCAAATACAAGAGGGAGGTGATGGTAGGAAAAGAGAATGGGTGACCACACCCCAAAAGCAAACCTCACATCAAAAGGTAATGATAACTCTCAAATCAACTCTAATCACAATCAACTCCAAGCATCATGAAAAAGCAAAGATGCTAAACTTATCATAATACCACAAGTGCAAGAAACCCCCTCCACAAATGTTATTTGCAAACTTGCAAATAACCCCCTCCATCGGAAAAGTCCGGTCGGGAAAGAACAAAGGAAAACCGGCCGGAACGGAATGCAAACTGGCAACTCCAGAAAACTGGTCCTGTAATAAATTACAGGAAAACCCTGATACTGTGCATACACACCCGCATCTGTATTCCGACCGGATACAAATGCAATGAGACAAAATCTACACTGTACTAAACTAGGATCCGGCTTAAACCAAAGCCGGCTAGTAAAATCCGTTCGATCCTGATCCGTACAATACCGCACGTATCTGATCGAACCTTGCCATATATCCATACGGCCACTAGTACAAACCGTCCGATCCTGATCCGTGCAATACTGCACGTATCTGATCGGACCCTGCCATATCTCCATACGGCCTCTACAGCGTTTCGCCCGAAAGCTTGAGTAACTGAAAGTGTGGTGGACTCTAAAGACTCGTCAATACTATGGCTGTGGATTTAACCACTAGAACGTCAGAGGTATAAGCCAATACGTGACGGGCCACCAGCTATTGACCAAAAGGGACGTCGATGAGCGAACTCATCCTGACACCCTACTGAGCCTGTCAGTGACAATATCCATACAGTCCGGTCCGTTCTTCTATGTGTATCGCATGGCGGGCCTAGGGGGTTGGTAAAAGTCAGACCCCCAAAAGCGGTACAAGTCGTGTCGGAGTGTAGCCTAGAACACCCTGAGATACTACTGGAATACCTACCAGTAAATCTCCTGCCTCGGCCGAGGGCTTTGTGTAATGGCTCTCCTAGACACTGCGCGACCTCACCCTCAATACCGGGAGAGACGAACCCCTGAAGATCCGCTCACTGCCTCCATGTGGCTCGGGACTGTACCCAACTAAAACCTGTTTGCACGACTCCTTTGAGCCGTGGTAGGGTAGTAATCAAAGTACAGTGGGAACTCACACGATACAAATGACGATCCCCAGGTCGATGAACTAACCTATACACATGTCACCAGGGAACTGCTATCTGACGTCAGGTATAAGACCAACTAGCATGTTCCCGGCGAGTCCTGTCCGGTGTACTCATAACCCAATGAGCACCTGTATACATCTTAGGTGAACCAACTGACACCAGTGGCTTGTGAGACCGGCCACCGCCCCTCGTCGGGGTCTCGACTGTATACACTAGTCTACTTTGGAGAATCGATGCCCTGTCTCGAAACTCCAACGACTAGGGACCTTTTAAGGATGTGCTTATAGACCACCAGCTCTCACGTATATGATCGCCATCATACTGCTGGCAGTCAAGCAAGAATCCTAGGGGCTCTATCAGCATGTAATAGCGACTTGTAAGGTCACCTGAAGCAGTACACGATGATAAAGGTAAACCAAATAGCATACTATCATCTCGAGTAAGACTGTCCTACCGGGATAGGTCCTCCCTCAATCATTGCAATCACGTGCCTGTGATCCAATAATTGACTCTGAGGGCACTATCTCCCACAATCTCCCACTTGCACTCAAGGCTAATTATTGCGATGTCGCATACTCACAGCTCGTGTGATACCGAACACCCAACTCCTCTACTAGTCAGTCTCACAAAGCTCGTTTGCGAAACTATTGCGTTCGAGGAATAGCCTCAGTGAGTGGATCCGCTGTGATGTTTCTTTGTATGTCTCTCTATATCTCAAGTTCGCAGAGAAAGCCATCTCCCGAAAAGAGCAATACCTGTCTTAGAGTATGTATGGATATCTGATGGGACCTAGCTCATAAATGAACTCCAAATCCAAACTTCTTAGACTGTATCGATAACTGAACTTAATCAGTACCCAGCGCCATGCCTCCCTCAGTATTGCCTTGGTCCACCTGTCCAAAATACTTCCCCTCGTCAGAAGGAGAAACTATAACTCTGACTGCCACTCTGCCATCCAAGTCACCTTGGAAGCCTGGAATGATAACTGTCTCCCGAAGGAGAAAGCCGCTATCATATCCCTAGAACACGCACTTATGTCCTAAAACTGCTTCCGACTGTTTCTCCAGGATTGGATCAATATCAACTTATTGCACCTACTGCAAGAACAACATCTGGTGTGATACTTGACATCTCATGATTGACTCAATTGCCTAAGCAAGTGATCATCCAATCATGCGCATCCCTCTCCCCTTTAGTCTGTAAGACACCTTTAGAGAGGGTGACTCCATTACCTGCAGGTATACTACCGTGCCAGGAGTCGTCCATTCTAAATACTCATAGAATGCTGTCAAGGTACCCAGATTGGGAAACCACCCAAATCTAGATCTAAAACCATAGATCTAGTAACCAGAATGTCTGATATAATATCCACGTCCTGTGTGGAGAAACCACTGTGTGACAACCAAAGTATAACCGATCGTAGTATAGGAATATCACTTCCTACTGTGTGTTTGTCATCAAAATACCAGGACATCACACCCTACTACCTTCTTAACAGATCTATCCCCTATTCTGATGAAGTCAAACCCATGACTGTCACATCAGAAATAGATGATCTATCTCCGCTATATCTGCTTTAGTCTATAAATAGACATAAGCCACCTGTCCACCAATGCTTCCGCTGCTCCCACTGACTACGACAACCCTCTGGCAGAGTCATATAGACGTACACTTCTAAAGCTAGTTTAGAACGACGCTACACGCATCCTCCTGCCGGGTCTCACAGTCTGGAACAACAGCAATGGCAAGTCTGGGTAAACAAGAACCTCCCTGTCACTGTCCTTGAGCATACCGAAGTACCACTCGAGTGCCTGAGGTTACCCACTTTATCTGCGGAGTGGCCAATGGAATGTCAAATCAGATTGAATCTTTAGGTTCTTATGAAATCTTCAGTAATCGTTTGCGGTTCTGGAATCACTTCCAGTTCTACCATACTCCCACTACTGTTTTCTTGGAAAAATCCATTTCTTTTAAAATTGTGGCGAGTGAAGAACAGTATCACTATTGATCTTCTAGATGGTAGAAAATCAACCCTCGTCATAGCCTGGGTCAACCCACAAACAGCCATTACAGAAACGTGCCTTGAGTTATCCAGAGTCTGGTTTTAAGCATAAGCCGGACAACTCCCCGTACCTTAACAATGTCAAGATATGAACTGTTCTATATCCAATATAGAAACAGAGGCACTGATTTAATTGGAACCAGATTCAAATCATGCAGCTGTCTCCAGTGCATGTCAACTAAAATGGAAAAAGGCCGATCAGCGTCACTCAACTTAGGAATACTTCCAATTATGAGCAACCTGAAAGAGAAGCTAGTTCTCTTAATCATTACTATCAACTGAATACCATTCACAAGTATCTACATCTTCGATCACCTTGAAGAATCCCGATACTTGCAATACCTGGTTCTCTACTTTGTTCATATACCTATAACTTCTCAAAACTTGGACCCTGTGTTTCTACGAAACACCTGTCTAAGAACTAGAGAAGTTATAAGTAAGCAGAATATAGTACGAGGACCAACCCCTCTATCCTAATGGACACTGGACAATACACAATACTCTGTATAAGTTCTCTGAGTCTAATAACTCATTCATTGTGTGTCGTAGGTTGAAAACTGTACTTATGGTTAAGAAGAATTACACCGCTGTTCAATACTCCTTACCTAACCATCCACTGATATAGGTAAATGTCATAGACATAATTTCAAAAAGGTATATCTCACTCTATGAAAATAGACGTACAGATATATCAATTTGAAATTGGTGCATAGCAACGGATATTCAAAACCAAATATTTGCCGACCGGCAAACAACCCAGGTGGCTTCCTCAAATATCACCAATTACAACGAATCCCGATATAATGAGGATGGTCACCTAATTTCCAATAACTTACTCCCACTCATCACCTGTAAAACCATACAGATGTGAGAATCCAACCTGGTAAATACATACCCTGGAGCAAGTGTCTAATCGGGAAATCAGTTTTCTTTTAACAGTACACAGTTGAACTGAAACATTAAAATGTTTCGATGGGGTATCCTAGTATTCCTAGTAATGCCTCTACCATTATCCAGATTCACAACTGTAACCGTATATCTCTTTGCCATCTGTCCAAATCCCTTTATATGCCTTTAGTCATTACCATCTGCACACCCCTTTAGGCCAAATGGTTTTCTTCCTTCCCTACCGTTCGGCACCAGCCAATGGTTTGGAAGAAGACTATCCAATAAGCATAATGGGTGTACTGTCCTAATCCTAGGAGCACTCGCAAAGCGAGAGAAGGTGAAGATAAAAGACAACCAAATAAACCTTATTCCTATTTCTTCTCAACCAGAATCCATCCCCGAACTGGAACAAGTTCCTTTCGAGTTCGTATATAACCATACGATGGAGTATCCAATAAATTGTGGATCTTCGTAGTGATACGGAGTGTCCTGGAGAAATACAAAGGTGATTTAGGATTGGCGAAGAAATACTCGGTTTGGTCGTGAATAGCAGTCGCAATTTACTTTGCCCTCTTACTAATCCCTTTCTTTGTCTTAACTTAATACCTTCTGTACACCATCATTATGCTAATTGGTTTTCTTCATTCCCCACCGTTCGGCACCAGCCTAAGGTTTGGAAGAAGACTATCCAATTTGCGTAATAGGTGTACTATATCCTAAACCAAGGAGTACTCACGACCTGAGAGAAGGTGAAAGGAAAAGACAACTGAATAGTCCTATTCGTTTTCTCCAGAACCGGAAACCATCCTCGAATTCCTTCGAGTTCGTATATAACCATACAATGGTTTTGTCTAATGGAAGTGGACGTTCGCAGTAATACGGGGTGTTCTGGAGAAAAGGGTAAAAGTAAGAGTAGCAATGATGTTTGCAACTCTGACAATCCAAAGGCCAGTGTTAAGAAGGTTCGGTCAACTTGGTCACTGAGTCATAGTCTAGGGTCGGGTCAATGGTCGCTGCCAAAGAGAGAGAGAAAAGAAACACTCAGCGTGCACTCTAACCTAGATCAGAATGGTTATCACTTTATCTAATCTGGAAACCTCCCACTGTAACCTCAAATTCTTCCCCAAACCTGAAAGAAGAATTAGTCGGGATCACCCGAGGAGTAAACCAACTCATCAGTGGGAATCGGGATCCAACTATCATCGCATGATAACTTGACGGAATCCACTCAAGTCACCACACTCCAGAAGGTATGCGTATGCCTGGCAAGTTTCAGTTTCTTTAGAAACTCCCGATGTGATTTTTACCCCTAGGACTCAAGTGACCTTGACGGAGTCAACAAATCAAAGAGTCCTACTCAAGTTCAACCCGTCATTGTCTGGATTGCATTAAACCCACCCGTACGTGCCCTTGACGGAGTCAACAAGGCCGCACGACTGTCCTAACCAATCCCATTTATGCAACAAACAAGCACCACTTAGCTACCGTACACTACGCCTTGACGGAGTCAACAAACGCAGCACGAATACTAAATAATACCCATAAGAAATGACGGAGGGCTACGACTGGTTTTTGGCGAAAAACCTTTAACGTAATGAACTTGATATCGTTGAAGTTACTGCATAGCCTTTTATAAAAATATAGTGACGAAAACCTTTGCTAAAGAGGTCACTCCCGGTGAAGGGATCTCGGCTCTTTCCTTATAGAATAAGGTGCAGGATATTCCAACTGAATACCACGATGCAAAGCAAAAGTAATCGGCTATAGTGAAGCTAATGCCCTGACGCAAACTTCTGTCCAAGGGGTCACTCCCGATGAAGGGATCTCGGCCCTTGCCTCGTCGACTGAGGAGCAGGATATTCCAACTGAATACCACGATGCAAAACAAAAGTGAACGTCCTTGCAATAACAGCTTTTTGAAAAAAATATTCCAACAACATCAGAATAGGTTTGTTTATCTTGCATTGATCCAAATCAACGCAGTCCCATCAATTGATCACACCACAAAGAACGAAAATATACTGATGTACGTATATGCCATCCGCATTCGCCACTGGGTCCCGTCATTACCCGTTAGGTTAGCTAACTAACGACAGAGCGGGGACTGGACTAGCGCGGATGCAAAACATATACAACATCTACTAATATATATACCAATATATTATATTCGCTCAAGGCGTGATAAAATGCAACATCACAGAAATGTACAGCATCACAGAACAATACAGATATCTGGAAGCTCCGGGTTTCACAGAGACGCTGCTGAAACACGACGTTCCCCTGGTCGTGTGGATAGCCTGTGCAATGAAATCCTAGACCCCTACGGGCGCGGAAAGTCACCCGCCAAAACCTGAAGCGAGGCAGCCCCCTTCATCACCGTGAATGGACCACCCAGCACTTCATGGAATCCGGTAACTTGGGCACCCCTCCTGGGTCAACCTGTACCCCCTACGAGTGCGGCGAATAGCCCGCCAATCCTAGAGTGAAGCCCCCTCTTCTCAATGCCATGAGATGTGGGCCCGTTGCCCTCTAGAACCCGGCTATCCGTGCACCCCTCCGCGGGGTAATCCTAGTACAGAAAGTAAAATATACATACAACGGGTACATCGACCGCAACTAGGTCGTGCCCCAAAAGAATAATACAAACAGGCAGTGACGGCAGTCCACATGTCGGACACTCGCCCCGCAATATCAAATGTATATATAAAACAAAACTGTACTAACATTGCATCCAGGCTATCCCCCACGACCGATCCGCAACATCACAGCAATACATAGAACATCAACGTGAATGTCACGTTCGCAAATCCGTCTAACCGGGCTATAGCAGTTAGACAGGATTTACCGATCAAGTGACATTCACGGTCGCAGATATAATGTAAATACTGAGAACCAATGTGTTTAAAATTTTCCGATCGATCAAAATATAACAAGTGGGCCCCAAGTACTACTGTAGCACATCAAGAAATTATGGGTCCAATATTAATGTTCCAAAACCCCTAAATACACCCCAAAAGCCCACTGAAAAAGTTTGACCAATTGAACTTTCCAAACTGCAGCGGAACCGCGGCCCAAGGAGGGGTTTTGCCGCGGTTCCGCGCTCTCCTTGAATGATCAATTTGTCGAATTTCTCCAGTAGTCTTAGAACTTCCAGTACATTAGTTTTTTACAACCTGAAAAAAAAAATTTGACTCCAAAAAATTTCAACAGAAAACTGATGTGGTGAAAAATGTGGTTTTGGGATTTTTGTTCGATCGGAATTGTAAAACACATTAGACAAAGCTAGACTAGGTTAATGGCGTAGCTCTGATACCATGTTGCACCACGGCAGCGCCCCGGCCGTCTATCCGGGGCCAAAATGCGGAATCAAAATTTTTCTTAACTTTAAACTGGCGCTACCGCGGACAATATACCCGGATCGTAACCATTAACCGATACTAGCTAACAAGAGATGGGGTGAGAGATATACCGAGCGATCCGTGTCCTCCGGTCTTCTCGTCATCATCCCAATCTCCCGCGGAAACTCCGGTCGTCGCCTCCTTGCCGGAAGGGCACCACATCATCTGCATCTTTTACGGGCTCCCAGCTCAATACCGAGGCAACTCGGGCACGAAGCTGGCTAGTCGACGTGCCCAAGGTTTGCTGTAGATTGTAGTGTAGAATGCGCTTTGTCTCAATGGGGTTTGTAGTTGCCTTGATGGAGGAATGGAATTTTCAAGTGGAGCTCTCATTTATCAAGCATGGAATGAGATGATAAAAATTCCTCATCCAAAATGAAACCTCTCATTTTCTCTCCTCTCCTAGAAAATGTGGCCGGCCTATCCTTTTGTGGAAATGGTGGAGGGAAAAAACCAAATACAAGAGGGAGGTGATGGTAGGAAAAGAGAATGGGTGACCACACCCCAAAAGCAAACCTCACATCAAAAGGTAATGATAACTCTCAAATCAACTCTAATCACAATCAACTCCAAGCATCACGAAAAAGCAAAGATGCTAAACTTATCATAATACCACAAGTGCAAGAAACCCCCTCCACAAATGTTATTTGCAAACTTGCAAATAACCCCCTCCATCGGAAAAGTCCGGCCGGGAAAGAACAAAGGAAAACCGGCCGGAACGGAATGCAAACTGGCAACTCCAGAAAACTGGTCCTGTAATAAATTACAGGAAAACCCTGATACTGTGCATACACACCCGCATCTGTATTCCGACCGGATACAAATGCAATGAGACAAAATCTACACTGTACTAAACTATGATCCGGCTTAAACCAAAGCCGGCTAGTAAAATCCGTTCGATCCTGATCCGTACAATACCGCACGTATCTGATCGAACCTTGCCATATATCCATACGGCCACTAGTACAAACCGTCCGATCCTGATCCGTGCAATACTGCACGTATCTGATCGGACCCTGCCATATCTCCATACGGCCTCTACAGCGTTTCGCCCGAAAGCTTGAGTAACTGAAAGTGTGGTGGATTCTAAAGACTCGTCAATACTATGGCTGTGGATTTAACCACTAGCAAGTCAGAGGTATAAGCCAATACGTGACGGGCCACCAGCTATTGACCAAAAAGGACGTCGATGAGCGAACTCATCCTGACACCCTACTGAGCCTGTCAGTGACAATATCCGTACAGTCCGGTCCGTTCGTCTATGAGTATCGCATGGCGGGCCTAGGGGGTTGGTAAAAGTCAAACCCCCAAAAGCGGTACAAGTCGTGTCGGAGTGTAGCCCAGAACACCCTGAGATACTACTGGAATACCTACCAGTAAATCTCCTGCCTCAGCCGAGGGCTTTGTGTAATGGCTCTCCTAGACACTGCGCGACCTCACCCCCAATACCGGGAGAGACGAACCCCTGAAGATCCGCTCACTGCCTCCATGTGGCTCGGGACTGTACCCAACTAAAACCTGTTTGCACGACTCCTTTGAGCCGTGGTAGGGTAGTAATCAAAGTACAGTGGGAACTCACACGAGACAAATGACGATCCCTAGGTCGATGAACTAACCTGTACACATGTCACCAGGGAACTGCTATCTGACGTCAGGTATAAGACCAACTAGCATGTTCCCGGCGAGTCCTGTCCGGTGTACTCATAACCCAATGAGCACCTGTATACATCTTAGGTGAACCAACTGACACCAGTGGCTTGTGAGACCGGCCACCGCCCCTCGTCGGGGTCTCGACTGTATATACTAGTCTACTCTGGAGAATCGATGCCCTGTCTCGAAACTCCAACGACTAGGGACCTTTTAAGGATGTGCTTATAGACCACCAGCTCTCACGTATATGATCGCCATCATACTGCTGGCAGTCAAGCATGAATCCTAGGGGCTCTATCAGCGTGTAATAGCGACTTGTAAGGTCACCTGAAGCAGTACACGATGATAAAGGTAAACCAGATAGCATATTATCATCTCGAGTAAGACTGTCCTACCGGGATAGGTCCTCCCTCAATCATTGCAATCACGTGCCTGTGATCCAATAATTGACTCTGAGGGCACTATCTCCAACAAAAGATAAACCAGATAGCATACTATCATCTTTAGTACGATTGTCCTACCGGGATAGGTCCTCTCTCAATCATTGTAATCACGTGCCTGTGATCCAATAATTGACTCTGAGGGCACTATCTCCAACAAACAAAATATTCCAGAAACCACAATTCAACATGGAAGACATCCAGAAGAAAAATGAAGCTCTGAGGCTACATTTCCACCACGGATCCTCGGTAAACAAGCCAGTTCTGCCGCGGTTCCGCGGTGTAAGGAAGGGATCGTGCTTTCAAATTACTTCAGGGGTCTTAGAAAAGCCTGCATGATTTTCTGACATATTGAAAATAATTTTTTGACCAAAAAAAAATTTCGACAGAAACATTGTGAATGGAATTGCGGTTTTGGAAATTTCGTTCGATCGATATTTTAAACATGTTAGAACAAGCTATTAAGGGTTAATGCCGTGGCTCTGATACCTTGTAAGTCTACGGTAGTGGCCCGGCCATCAATCCGAGGCCAAATGCGGAACAAAAACTTTTCTAAACTGGCGCTAACGCAGACTTTCACCCGGATCGTGCCATTAACCTAAACTAACTAACTACAAAGAAGTTTAGAATGGCTATACCGATCGATCCGTGTACTTCGGTCTTTAGCCATCATCCTAAGCTCCTTGCGGCATCTCCGATCTCTCTCGATCTCTGGTCTCCTCGTCGAAGTGGCACCAAATCTAGAAATCTTTTTACGGGCTCCTGCTTCAAAACCGAAGCAACTCGGACATGGAGTTTGCTAGTCGACATGTCTAAGGTGTGTAGAAAATGTGTGTGATAACTTTGTCTCATACACTCAATGATTATCAACACATGAGATGGAATGAGTGGAGGTTAAAGAAGAAGCCATTGGAGAGGAACTTGTGAGCTCAAGAGAAGAAAGAAGAAGAAGAGCTTTTGTTTGCTTATTGTATGGAATGAAAAATGTGAGAGCTCATTATCCAAATGAAGAGACAACCCCAAGACTTAGTGGCTTCCCTCTCTCTCTCTCTTCACATCAATTCAACACAATAATCAATCAATAAAATTGACATGGCACCGAAAATAAGACCATGAGTCACCAAACATGCACATGCCTCATTTAATGCTCCTCATGATGACTTGAGCTCACAATTTCCACCTAATTAAACATTAATCCAAATGTTTATAACAATAAATAGAATAGCATCTCCTAAATTAAACTCGTGACAGATTACAAGGATACCCCTCATCTGTATATGCATACCTGCATCCGCATTCCGTCTGAATACGAATGCAATGAGACTAAAGTAATCCAACAAATCTAATACTACGATCCGGCTTAAACAAAAGACCACTAGTATGATCCGTCCGATCATGATCCGTACACAAGTGCACGTATATGATCGAGCCCTGCCATAAAACCATACGGCCTCTACAACGTTTCGCCCAAACTTGGGAAACTTTCTGTGAGGGGACTCTAAGGACTCGTCAATACGCTGGCAGTGGATTTAACCACAAGCACGTCAGTGGTATTAGCTGGATGCAACGGCTACAAAGGTATTGAGCAATAGGAGGCCGATGAGCGAACGCATCCTGAAACCCTACTGAGCCTGTCAGTGACAATATCCGTACAGTCCGGTCCGTTCGTCTATGAGTATCGCATTTCGGGCCTAGGGGGCTGGTAAACGTCAGACCCCCAATAGCGGTATAAGTCTTGTCGGAGTGTAGCCCAAAACACCCTAATATACTACTGGAATACCTACAAGTAAATCTCACTTGCCTTGGCCAAGGACTTCGTGTAATGGCTCTCCTAGACACAGCGCGATCTCACCCCCAATACCGGGAGAGACGAATCCCTTACCGATCCGCTCACTGCCTCCATATGGCTCAGGACTGTACCCAACTAAAACCTGTTTGCACAACTCCTTTGAGCTGTGGTAGGGTAGCAATCAATGTATAGTGGGAACTCACACGAGACAAATGACGATCTCAGGTCGATAGACTAACCTGTACACATGTCACCAGGGAACTGCTATCTGAGGTCAGATATAATACCAACTAGAATGTTCCCGGCGAGTCCTGTCCGGTGTACTCATAACCCAATGAGCACCTGTATACGTCTTAGGTGATCCAACTGACACCAATGGCTTGTGAGACCGGCCACCGCCTCTCGTCGGGGTCTCGATCGTATACACTCGTCTACTCATGGAGTATCGATGCCCAGTCTTGAAACTCCCACGACTAGGGACACTTTAAGGAAGTGCTTATAGACTACCCATCTCTCATGTATATGACGCCATCATACTACTGGTAGTCAAGAAAGAATCTTAAGGGCTCTATCAACGTATAATAATGATCTGTAATGTCACCTAAAGCATGTACACGATGATAAAGGCAAATCAGATTGCATACTATCATCTCGAGTAAGACTGTCCTACCTGCATAGGTCCTCCCTCAATCATTTCAATCGCATGCCTGCGATCCAATAATTGACTTTGAGGGCACTATATCGAACATCAACATACGGCAACTACATCATATCATCTGAACCAGGAAAACTCTCTGTGTGGGACTCCAAAAACTCGACAATACGCTGGCAGTGAGTTACTGAATATATCCATAAGCACAAGTTCGTCAGCGGCACTAGATGTACGTAACGGCTACCCAGGTACATGTCGAAAGGGAAGTCAACAATCAAGTCCGTTTGTACCCTACTGAGCTTGTAAGTGACAATCTCCATTCAGTCTGATCTTTTCGTCTGAGAGTGTTGTTTATCGGGTCTAGTGGTGGATAACGTCAGACCCCTAATAACCCAATAAGTCGTGCTAGTGTCAAGTTCCTCACGTACCGAGAAACTACTGATCTCCTATTAGTAAATCTCATCTACCCGGGATAGGGATTTATGGTAATGGCCAACTGTCACGACTCGAAATAACATGTGACTGGCCCTTGAATAATATGAAGTCTATAGGACCTCATCTAATTCAAATAAGCCAAAAGCCCAGAAATCTAAAATCATTTTAAGGAGTAAATAAGGAAAACTAGTTTTTAAGAAGTAAAGAAAACAAGTTTTAAAAGCAAGGTTTTTAAATAAGTAAGCCGAATCTGCATTTTTAAAATCTCAAGTCTTTTCTGAAAATTTCGGCAGTGTTTCCTTTGTAAATATTGGCCCCGAACGGGGTACAAAATGAATAATATATACATCAATGATAAAAGGCATCCCCAAGCTGGATCTAGCTCTTCGTCAATCGACGGTCACAACCACACAAGTAATATAATATACAACGCCTAAGGGCGAGGATCAAAACTCAAAAGGAAACTCAAAATCATCTTGAAAACCACAATACTATAACGCGCGACTCTAAGGTTGAAATAATAGACAACTGGTTTTCTAAGTCTGAATAAATATACAAGTTTGGTTGATGGAATTTACTAGATACAACTGAAAATAAATAAGTACAATGGTGTTCACGATGCGAGTGAACCCACCTACCAAAGCAATCACCCAGAAGGGAAGCAGTGTGCCAGAAAAGCCGCAATGAAACCTGTACGGAAAAAACCTGCAAGAACTGTGGTACAACGGGGGCGAGTTGCCAACTCGTGAATAGAAAACATCACAGAGCAGAAATCGTATGTATGACTCAATCCTAGGTCAATACGATGAGTAATAATATATCCTCAATACGAATAAGTCTGAAGCATGATAAGGTGGCAGGGGTAAACATCTATACATAAGTGTAGTACCAAGTGCTCGTGCCAGTGCCTCAAGTAACAACATATCATAAATATGAGGTGTGATCAATGAAATCAACATGAATCAATGTCAACTATGCCATGAAATCTAAAATATGTGGATATCATCCAACTATGTGATCAATGACTGTATGTATGTGGATCTCGTCCACGTGTCAACCAATGACATAAAACATCATGCATGTAAACATCATAAAGCTTACGCATGGAAGTATGACAATGTAAATCAATGTGTCCCTCGCGACACATCAAAATCATGGAACCGGAGTGTCCGGCATCGACACTCGAAAACATCATGAAACCTGTGCCCAGCATCGGCAGGTAAATCCTCATATATCGGGCTCCGTCAGTGCGGATTGGCCCACGGGCTCCGTCAGTCCGGATCGGCCCATATCATCTCTCGACTCCGGTCGGTATCCTCAGGATATCCGCCGAGCCCAAATACAATCACCGGTAGGTAGTAGTCCCTCTGCCAGGCTCACCGTCTGTATACACAGCATCCATTTCTTGCCCTGAGGTACCATACCGGGTCCCACCATGTACCCACACACGGCTCACGACTCCTCTTCGCATGGGGTATATATATACAACAGAACCAATAAATCTCATGGTGGGCGCACTGAAATATCATATCAAGGGTAACCGGGTTTTTAAAACAATACATACTCTCTTTTTGAAATAACCATGGTTCCCAAATCCAGAAATATCATGGAAACAACATATCTCAATGCGTGAAATCATAAAGTAGGATATATGCGACATATGATAGAAATGTAAGCATATCCGTATATCATGCAACATAAAACAGTAATATGCACACATCAAGGGGAAAACCGCTCTTTTAAATGAATCCAGTTTTTAAAATATATCTTGTGGTTCCCAAATCTACAAAATAAAGCCAGAATCATCTGTATATGTGCAAATACGTATGAATGCAAGTATGGGTGTACATTATGTGTGTACACAAGTATGAGTGTACAATACGTATGTTCGCAAGTATGAGTGTACAATATGTATGTACGTAAGTATGGGTGTACAATATTTATGTACCAAAGTATGAGTGTACAATATGTATGTACGCAAGTATAAGTGTACAATATGCATGTACGCAAGTATGTTATTCAAGGGGGTCATATCCTGATGCAACAATCGTACTGTGTAGTGACATGGCAATTATCGATGATGAAGTGTGTGAGCCGGCAAGCAGGTGTACGTGGAATATACGCATCATAGATAATGGTGCTGGTGTCCTAACAGCATGGGTTTAATATAACAATAAACACATTTACACATGCAATGCGATGCAAATAGCAAGAAATGCAGAAATCGAACAATAAACGCAACAGTGAAGAATCTACATCAATATGTAAATGTCATACGTTATGCCATTTGAAATAAGACGAATCGGGGGTTTTAGAAAAATAAGGGCTACGGTGTTTTAAGAAAAGATGCGTATTTTGAAAATATCCCTAGAATCTTCTTGTCTGTCTTTAAAATACTCACGATTCGTTAGTTTTTAAATAGGTATGACTCGGGTCTAGTCTAACATCTACTAAGTAAACTACAGATCTGAATAACAAGCTAATCGAAAGGGGTATGGAAACCACCTAAATCTGAGTCGATATATATATAAATATAATAGTCGGTGATCCCGCCTCAATAGTATCACATACAATACTGTATACAATAAGACATCCTCGAGTCAAGAGTGCGGATCAATCATCAATATATAGCTTGTACGTAAATTCGTCGTACGACATCCCCAAATCTGGGTACGGGTCAAATATCACATTTATATCATCGATTATCCGGTATCCTTATCATCATATCTCATGAACATGGGTACTGATCTAAGTCTAGTACAAACTGATACCATTTATATATATGTGCGTGTATGAAAGCACACGTCCAAAGGCACGCTAAAATCTCATGTTGTATCTCAAAATACGAACCACATCATATCACCGATCTCATGGCATCATGCCCAATCTCATCGACTCATCTCCAAACTTCATCCACTATCCTCATCATCCAAGTGTAGGTATACGAGTATACACAGTCCCATACTTTGTTTATGTATATATATATATATATATATCTTCTCAAAATACGCACAAGTATAACAGTAAGCATGTGTGTGCGTGTGAGTGTAAACCTATTCTAGGGTTCGCGACTAGGAAGCTACACTTGTTCACTTCTAATAACCCTAACTAACCATTTAACACCTAATCCTATCTTGAATATCTATGTCACACAAAAAGCTATCATATATATATAGTATATATAGCATAATAAACATCGAACAGCGTGGGTGCTATACGCCATCCACCCGACTTCCCCCGTAGATATAATCTTCTCACCTTGACCTTCGCTTGCCGATGTCGACGTCGCCACGCACTTGCCTGTCGTCTCGAAGTCATCGCGAGGGTACCTACACATCATAGCGTATCGTATCGCATTAAAAAGCAAGTCGAAACCAAAACGGCACGCGGAACTCGCATAGGTCAAAACCTATGGTTTGCCCTTGCAAAACAACCCGATATCACTCGATGTAGACGTACAAATGTCACATGTTCGAGATAAAGCACAAATACTAAAATCCAGAATTTAAAATACGCAAAACCATAACTCGAATCAAAATAGAAACACATGTATTCAGTCCCAGATTTTGATTAAGGTGCGAACAATGTTCCAAAACAATACTGGAGTGATGGATAATGTGTAAATGAGCTATGCAAGCAACCAGGACCCTTGACTCCACAAGGTGGCCGGCCCCCTACCCTAAAAATCAGGCGACATCGGCCCTGGTAGGGAGTTGGGGTGTCATGCTTCTAGAGTAGTCTCCTGGTAGTCAATATAGGGTAATGGTCTTGCTAGTTTTTCCAGTAAGTGTCGAGGGTCACTCCAGATTCCCTATAGGCTACCAATCTAACACAAAAACCATGATTTGGTATATAAAGTTTAAGTCATGGCAATGTCGTAATACTACATTGTAGGAAATTGGTCCCAGATTTGGATGAGGGTGAAAGCCATGTGAGCAAACAACACTAGGGTGATATATAGGGTATATGTGACCTACAGAAGAAACCTGGACAACACCCTCACCAAGTGGCCGAGCCCTCTCTCATGGAAATCCGGTCTCGCCGGCCCTGGGTGTTAGAGATAGTGCCCTCAGAGTCAATTATTGGATCACAGGCACGTGATTGCGATGATTGAGGGAGGACATATCCCGGTAGGCAGTCTTACTCAAGATGATAGTATGCTATCTGGTTTACCATTATCATCGTGTACTGCTTTAGGTGACCTTACGAGTCACTATTGCACGTTGATAGAGCCCCTGGGATTCTTTCTTGACTACCAGCAGTATGAGGGCGATCATATAAGTGAGAGCTGGAGTCTATAAGCACATCCTTAAAAGGTCCCTAGTCGTGGGAGTTACGAGACAGGGCATCGATTCTCCAGAGTAGACTAGTGTATACAGTCGAGACCCCGACGAGGGGCGGTGGCTGGTCTTACAAGCCACTGGTGTCAGTTGGTTCACCTAAGATGTATACAGGTGCTCATTGGGTTATGAGTACACCGGACATGACTCGCCGGGAACCTGCTAGTTGGGATTATACCAGACGTCAGATAGCAGTTCCCTGGTGACATGTGTACAGGTTAGTTCATCGACCTGAGATCGTTATTTGTCTCGTGTGAGTTCCCACTGTGCTTTGATTACTACCCTACCACGCTCAAAGGAGACGTGCAAACATGTTTTAGTTGGGTACAGTCCCGAGCCACATGGAGGCAGTAAGCGGATCTGCAGGGGTTCATCTCTCCCGGTATTAGGGTTGAGGCCGTGCTGTGTCTAGGAGAGCCAGAACATGGAAAGTCCTTGGCCAAGGCAGGAGATTTGCTGGTAGGTATTCCAGTAGTATCTCAGGGTGTTCTGGGCTACACTCCGACACAACTTGTACCGCTATTGGGGGTCTGACTTTTACCAACCCCCTAGGCCCGCCATGCGATGCTCATAGACGAACGGACCGGACTGTACGGATATTGTCACTGACAGGCTCAGTAGGGTGTCAGGATGAGTTCGTTCATCGACGTCCCTTTTGGTCAATAGCTGGTAGCCCGTCACGTATTGGCTTATACCTCTGACGTGCTAGTGGTTAAATCCACAGCCATAGTATTGACGAGTCTTTAGAGTCCACCACACTCAGTTACTCAGGTTTCGGGCGAAACGATGTAGAGGCCGTATGGAGATATGGCAGGGTTCGATCAGATACGTGCGGAATTGCACGGATCGTGATCGGACGGTTTTTACTAGCCGGGTTTGGCTTTAAGCCGGATCCTAGTATTAGATAGTGTAGATTTTGTCTCTTTGCATTTGTGTTCAGTGGGAATACAAATGCGGGCATGTATATGCAGTAGTGTGGTTTTCCTGTAATTTATTACGGGGTCAGTTTTCTGAAGTTTCCAGTTTGCATTCCGTTCCGGCCGGTTTTCTTTTATTCCTTCACGACCGGACTTTCGTTGGAGGGGGTTATTTGCACATTTGGAAATAACATTTGTGGAGGGGTTTTCTTGCTAATGTGAGGCATCATGAATGTTCTTTCATGATGAGATTCCTTTTGAATCAACTCATTTGCTTTTCTTGTGATGGTTTGTGAGTGGATTGAAAAGGGAAATTGGTGTGACCTTTTTCTTGTATTATCTTTTCACTTCTTCTCTTGATAATTACATGGTTTTTTCTCTCCACCACCATGTTTATAATGGCCGGCCACTTCATGAGTGAGGAAGAGAGAAGTTCAATTTTGCATGTGTGGCATTTTTGCTTCATCTCATTTCAAGCTAGAAAAAATTAAAGCATCATTTTTTTAACTTCATTCCTCCACAACTTCATCCTTGGCAACTTCTAAGACCCTAAAGAGACAACCCACTACACTATATCTACAGCAAATCTTGGACGCGTCGGCTAGCCAACTTCACGCCCGAGTTGCCTCGGTCCAGAGGTGGGAGCCCATAAAAGACTTCGGTTACGTGGTGCCTTTTCCGACGAGGACGTGACGGACGGAGAATCCGCAGGAGATCGGAGTGGAGACGAAGACCGAAGGACACGGATCGCTTGGTATAACTCTCTACCCTTATTTTAGTTTGCTAGTAGCTAGGTTAATGGCCCGATCCGGGTTAAAACTGCGCGGTGGTGCCGGTTTGCTAGTTTGCAAAGTTTTTGTTTCCGCGTTTCCGGCGTCGGATCGACGGCCGGGGCGCCCCCATGGACTTACACTGGGGACTCCATTGTGGTTCGTTTTGCTACAGTGTGTTCCTATGGTCTCAAATGGGTCTCTGGAGTTGTTTATTTTTCCAGTAAAAATCCCAGTTCATTCCAGATTTGCCTGCACACTCAAAGTTCTTAAACCGACATTGCAAAGTTCTGTAAATCCGTATTTTTGGGTTTCAGGTTTGGTTAGGTCTGGTTTTAGGACAATTGGGGAGTTTCAGGTCACTAATAAAGTCCAATTACACAACCACAATTCAAAATAACCTTCACCCTCTCTAGGGTTTACAAACTTCGCCAAACTTCACCAAATCGATACCAAACTTGAAAAGAGGCTTAAGAAACCGAAACACTGCACTTTTTGTGAAAGGATATACCTCATTTAGCACCCATGAATCCTCCACAGCGCCAAAATGAAAGCTTTCTTGGTCCATAGTATAGCTTGTGAGCTTGTGTACCTTTTTTGTGAAGTGGGAATGAGGTTTTGGGTTTGTTTTGGATATGAAGTGGTGTGATTTGTGGAGGAGGGAGGAGAAGGGCAGAAGCAGCAGCAACATAGAGAGGGAGGGGAGAGGAAATAAGTGAGTGAATGAAGAGGGAATGGCTTAAGACCCATGTTGACCCCTCACCCTCTCTTTCTCTCTCTTGCCCATACCACTATATTCTATTATTTTCTTTTCTTTCTATTTTTCTTCTCTCCTCAATAGTAAACCCAAAACAAACCATACACCCAAAATCATGTAGGAAAAAGGTAACAAGTGAAAAAAGACATGGTGCATGTTTTGCACAAAACAAGCTTAAATCCCGATTAGCCATTTTTAATCGCGATTAGCACTAAATTAGTGTCAAATAAATCGTAAAACTTCATAATTTTCATAAATCCAATAAAGCACCCTCATTTTAGTAATTTTCGAAATTTTCAAAATTTTCCCCCAATTTATCGGTATTTAATTATACCGCCTTATTAAAATATTCAATATTTTATTATTTAATTATAAAAATTCCCAAAAATAATATTTTATTTTTTTGAAATGTTACAATCTTCCCCCCTTAAAAAATTCAGTCCCCAAATTTAAATTTAAACCCCTCAATACCAAAACATTTCAGTAAAAAGTCCAAATCGTCGGGGCTCCGAAATCATCAATACATAAAACGTATCACAGCGCAATGCACGCGCATGAACAATGAGTAAATAACTCAAAATCAAAACTCTGTCAAGCATCTCGCAATCATCGGAGTCATGGTGAAGACACAAATGTCAAATCCAATATGAAAACCAATATGATATAATTCAGAACTTAACATGTAAACATCAAATTTATACATGTAGATATCTAAAGAAAATGCATGCCAAATCCTTTTTAAGTCGCTGAACGATGCGCATAACACTGCACATTGGCAGACTTCTCGAGTAAGAAAATAGCCATATATGTATATATCTTTTGTTTAATATGTACGTTCCGCCGTTTTGAAAAATATTAGAATGGTTTCCTTGTTTTAACGTTTCGCGTCATATCAGACATGTAGGTAAATACTGAGACTATAGCTCCCTTTTTTGGAAATCCCTTCGATAACTATCAATGCATGCAAAATATATCTAGGTATTGTCCTCTGACTAGTCCTGCTCAGTACGAAAACAAATAGCAGATATCTTAAAAACGTACTGCTCCATAAGAAATCAATCCCAAAATGTGCATAAGAATGCTACGTGCTCTGGTGCGCACGGAAATCAATATCCATATATGTGCCATACATACGCATAGAAACAACATCTAAGTGCAACGGGTGTGCACGAAACACGTGTCAAAGGCAACGGGTGTGCCTGGCAACAATTATCAAGTGCATCTGATATGCACGAAGAATCCCGATTTAGTGCATCTGGTGTGCACCAAAATCGCATCTCATAACATGAGCCCAACAAGCGCGAAAATCTAAATCAGGTGCATCCATCGTGCACGAATAAAATCTAAATCATGTGCATCCGACATGTACGAAATCATGAAATCCAATATCAAACACCGAACATATGCAAAATCCAATACAAGCGCGCAAAATATGCGCAAAAAAATTCCGAATCAAATGCACAGAGTGCATGAAATCAACATCAATATCAGAATCGAAATCAACGATATACAATAAACTACAATCCAAATCAGGTATACCGCGGTATATAATCTCACAACCATGTGCATCAGCGTGCACAATCAAATCAAAACACTAAAAGTGCATGAAAACTAAGCCGAAAGCATAAGTCAAATCATATGCATGCCTAGGCATGAAGTCAAAATCAACATACCGCGGTTTATATTTTGTGCACCCCAGTTGCATCTTCACAAAATATGAATACCCAGTAGGTGCAACCTTGGTTGACGAAAACAAATATCATGAAACTCGGTCATTAAAACTAAATCATGCGAATAGATCGCCCAAAATACCAAAATCCAAGGTGACGGATACGTGATAATCGAATCACCAAATCACAAATCATATATACCGTCGTCGATATATCCTCCTTCAAATTCGAGAAGGTGTCGGTGCATCCAATGCTAGCAGAGCAAGATATCTACTTGCCTCCTGTTCATGATCTGGCGCCTGGTGCTTTTAGGTTCTTGTCTCTCACCGTGCATTGCTAGATATATAGCTCCTCGGCTCAACGTCCCAATATGGAATGACGACGGAAACAGTCCCGTTCTGGCACATCTTCTACAGATCTCTTGCCAACTATCTCGTCGACGATGCCGAACTCTGGCCTGTTGGGTGTACGCAAAATGACCGCTCCTGGGTCCAAGTCTTCTCGTATAGTATTCGAGAAAGATCCTGTCGAAGTCTCTCTCAAATCTCGTTTCTGCCGAATTGCCCGGAAGTTACCACCCTTTACATTATCTGTTTCTTGTTTCGGAACGGCTGCATTCTCATCGCGACTCCTTCTGGAAGATATATCCATAATCAACGCCTCTGTATGCGTATCGCATCTTTAATGTCGGCGGAGGGGAACGTCATTTCATCAAGATCTCGTACGAACCTCTTACTCCACCTTTCTCTGCTGTCGACTGCTTCAAACTCGTATCATCGTGGCTGCATGGACTGTGCTCCAACGGCTATACTCGTATCTCGAGTCTCCTAAGTAATGCATCCCATTAGATGGTATCTGAAAGATGTCGAACCATCCGATCGACTCGTCAAAACCTCATGATCCCCCAAGAGATCAACATCTTGGGTATAGTTTAACAGTATCGAGTAAGTACCAAAGCATCGGTGGACCAGGCGTAGAAGGGCAAACCCAAGCCTCACTAATGGCACCGCGTAACTGCCGCAAACCCTAAGGATCAAAGGCTTTTACACGGTCATTATGTCGAGTTAGGGTTTCATTTTTCTAGAGGGTCCATAGAATCGCTTGCATGTCTTTTCGAATACTTTAAACTTGGAAAATGGGTTCCTGACATTCGATCGTCTCCATCGACTCTCAACGTACCTGCGTGAAGTCGTCTCTAGCTGGAATCAATCTATCTGATGACCTCGCATCGGGGTAAGCGAACGAACCACACGTCCTAGTCATTCATTCTCGGGTGACTAGCGACCTTCTATCATATCTCTTAGTACAAGTCGTACTGCAATAGCTCCAATATCTGGGGCAATATCTTGTCGTTCGCAGCAACAACTAGCTCCTTCATCTGCAAGCTGAACAGTGCCTCAATCATCATGAATAAACGATACTTCAATGGTCATCATATTCTGGCTGGCCTCTATGTAACGTTTCAAAATAATAAAATCTTATTTTTGGTAATTTTTATAATTTAATATTATTTTAATGAATATTTTAATATTCTGGTATAATTAAATACAAATAAATGGGGAAAAATTATGGAAAATTATAAAATAGGGTATTTTATGGAATTATGCCATTTTTAAATTTTTATGATTAGTTATGTGCTAATCGCGATTAAAAATCGCTAATCGGATTTTTAGCATTTTTGTGCAAAAATGTGCACATATCATTTTCCATACTTGTTACACTTGTTACATGTTTTCGGGATATGGTTGCTTAGGGTTTTGCCTTGAGTGAGAAGGAAGAAAAAAAGGAAAAGAAAAAGAAAAGATAAAGGTTTCATGATGAGAGAGAGAGAGAGACCAAGTCAACCTTTACCTTTTTGAACCATACTCCCATCATTTTGCTTCTCATTTTCTCTCTCCCCTCTCCATGAGCTGCTGCTCCTCCTGCTCCCTCTCTCCCTCTCTCCCTCTTCACAAAAACCCTAGATCCACTATGAAATCAACCCCAAAACCCTATTCCCATTTCACAAAAAATGTTCCCGAGCTCACTAGCTACACATTGAACCTAGCAAAAATGGATTTGGAGGACTTTGAGCAACTCAAGAATTTTCTTAAGTTGCCAAAAGAGCTAATTTCTGCACCTATTAGAGTATTATTTCATTTCTTATGCATCAATTCTAGTTTCATGTCGATATGGTGTCGTTTTGTGGACTTTGGAGAATTCTAGTTTGGGTTTAGGGTTAGACTTGAAATCAAATGTGAAATTGAGGCTTGTGGTGACCCTAGAACCCCTGGTGTGATGATAGATTGGACCGAACCTGAAGCTAAAACCCAGAATACGGATTTATGAGACGATGTTGGGGAAAAACTGTGAATCTATGATCGTATTTAGGAATCTGTTATCACCCCGAGACCCCTAAAATAAAATTGAGTTGACAGTGAGATGTGCAGGCACCCTGGAACCACCACACCAAACCCTAGCCCCCAACTCCTATTCCCGGCCGCAGATAAATCCCATCTGGCCGCAAGTTGCGGCCAGAGCAGGGGGGTTTGGCCTCGTTTTTGGTGCATGGCCCTATTTCATGTAGTCTTGACCCATGGCATGTGCAATTTTGTCTGATTCCATCTAGGATAAAATCTGGGTTGATTTTCCTATGTTGGCGCATGATTTACGATTTGTTTTAGCATGTATTTTGGTATTTGGTGATTCAATCCTGTCGGGTGGTGTTTGGACGTCAACGACAAGTGGATATTGATCGTGTTTACAAGCGAGACGATAGGTTTTTACCTATGCAAGTAGCGTGTGCTGTTTTGGTTTTCCGATATGATTTTCATGTGCTTTAGCGTTTGTGATATACTTGTAGGTACCCTACGTGAGGTTGAGGCAAAGAAGATGAAAATGGCGACATCGGCATCGGCACACGAGAACCGAGGTGAGTAGATTTATATCTACGGGGAGAAGTCGGGTGGATGGCGTATAGCACCCCCGCAGTCCATGGTGATGTATACGAATACGTATACACACATATATTTATTATGTGTTGTTTAAGATTATTGATGGTAATAATGGATTATTGATGACAAGGATGTATTGGTTTAGTATATTGCGAAACCCTAGAGTAGGGGTTGCATACCCACACATACACGTACACATATACTTGCATACATTCTTTCTTTTATCTTTGCGCATTAGGAGGTGTGTATATCTACACATGGGTATGGGACTATGTGTTCATATACGGGATTGAGGATGATATATGGGATTGAGATGGGTCGATGAGGTTTGATTGAGGCCGTGAGATTCGGCGATATGATAGAGTTTGTATTTGAGAGGCGACATGATGGTTTTAGCGGGCCTTTGGGCATGTGTTTTACCCCGCATTCATATTTATATAGATGGTATCGATGGTACTAGACTTAGAGTTGTACCCTAGATTATGTGATATGATGGTAGTGATACCTGATATGTGATGAGATAATGTGATATTGACCCGTACCCAGCTATTGGGATGCCGTGCGACGATTTACCGTACGAGCTTTATATTGATGTTAGATCCGCACTCATGACTCGAGGATGTTATATGATATACCGTATCGTACGTGATTCTGTTGAGGCGAGATGACCGACTATTGTATATATATATGTATATCGACTCAGATTTAGGTGATTTCCACACCCCTCCTGATTGACTTGATAGTTGGGTCCGTAGTTCGCATAGTAGGCGTTAGACTAGATCCGAGTCATACCTATTTCAAAACTAACGAATCGGAGATATTTTAAAGATAGGCAAAAGGGATTCTACGGATATTTTCAATACGACGCATCTTTTCTTAAAACACCGTAGCCCTTATTTTACCAAAAACCATGATTCGTCTTATTTCAAAAGGCAAGGCTGCATGATATATTTATTGAGGCAGGTTCTTTACTGTTGCGTTGATTATTCGATTCCGCATATTCATGCTATTTGCATTGCATCGCTTGTATTGTTGATATATTTCAGTCATGTTGCTACGACACTAGCACCATTATCGATGATGCGTATGTTCCACGTACACTTGTTTGCCGGCTCACACACTTCATCATCGATAATTGCCATGTCACTACACTGTAGTACTGTTGCATTCAGTATATGATTCATGCATGACATAATGATATGCTTACATTTCTTTTACATGTCGCATACATCATGCTTTCTGATTATACGCATTGAGAGTTGTTGTTTCCATGATCTTTCTGGATTTGGGAACCTTGGGTATTTCAAAAGAGAATATGTAATTGCTTTAAAAACCCGGTTACCCTTGATATGATATTTCAGTGCGTCCACCATGTGTTTTCTCGGTGCTGAGAGCGACATGTGAAACCCGATTCGAGGAGTGGACGAGGCCGATTGAGGGTACATGGTGGGCCCGGTATGGTTCCCCTCGGCAAGATGATCGAAGGACTTTGCCGATTGAGCCTGGAGGTGGGCGAGTACCTACCGGTGATTGGTTGGACCTGGCGGTCATCCGGAGGATACCGACCAGAGTCGATAGATGGATATGGGCGTACTACAGGGGCCGAGGGCCGATTTCGCAGACGGAGCCCGATATATGAGGATTTACGTGCCGATGCTGGGCACAGTTTTCATGATGTTTTCGAGTGTCGATGCTGGACACTCCGGTTCCATGATTTTTACGTGTCGCGAGGGACACAGGTGGTTTATATCCTCATATTTCCATGCATATACTGATGATATTTATATGCATGATGGTTATTGTCATTGGGTGACGAGTGGACGGGATCCACGTACATGCAGATTTGATTACATTGATCATACCTCACATTTATGATTTTTTATTACCTGAGGCACTGGTACGAGCACTTGGCCCTACACTCATGTATGGAGATTACATTGCCAGTTTAGCATGCTTCAGACTTATTCATATTGAGGTTTATTTATATCGGATCGTATTGACCTAGGATGGGTCATACAATCGATCTCTGCTTGTAGATATTTTCTATTCAGGAGTTGGCAACTCACCCCCGTTGTGCCACAGTTCTTGCAGGTTTTTGCCGTAAAGATTCCATAGAGGCATTTCTGGCACAATACTTCCATATGGGTGACTTGCTTAGGTTGGTGGGTTCTTTTGTATCAGAACCGCCATTGTACCTGTACTATTCATTGCATCTAGAAATTTCATCAACCAAAACTTATATATTTTTTCAGACTTAGACACAATGATGTATTATTTTGACCTTAGAGTCGCGCTTGTAGTATTGTGATTTTCTGGCTGTTTGAGTTTCTTTTTGGGTTTTGATCCTCGCCCTTTGGCGTTGTATATTATTATTGCTTGCGTGGTTGTGACCGTCGATTGACGAAGAGCTAGCTCCCGCTTGGGGATGCCTTTTATCATTTTATATATATTATTCTTGTTGTACCCCGTTCGGGGCCAGTTTTTACAAAGGAAACTCTGCCGAAATTTCCAGAAAAGACTACACATTATTAAAAATGCATTTTCGGCTTAGTTATTTGAAAAACTTTGATTTCAAACATGCTTTCTTTACTTATTAAAAACCAGTTCCTTTATGTACTATTTAAATGGTTTTAGATTTCTGGGCTTTTGGCTTACTTGGATCAGATGGAGTCCTATACACTTCATATGGTTCAAGGGCCAGTCATGTGCTCTTTCGGGTTGTGACAAAGTTGGTATCAGAGCGCTAGGTTAACCTTGGTTCAAGTCTAAGTTTGACTATGTGGAACCTAGGGCGTTTATATATACGGAACTTAGGCTTGACCTTACGGAAATTAGACTCAGTCGAGGGGGTATTACACCCGAACTTTCGTCGCATAGGATGACCCTTGGTTGATGGAGTAGGTAGCTTGAGTAGAGTGATGTACCGTACGTATGTTCCGTGGAATATTTACGATACGCCACTCCGCTTAAGAAACCTTAGGATGTACATTTCCTTGCACAGTATTATATTCATTCCTATGATCTATCCTCATCGATATTGGTTGTGATTTTGCTGCCACGATTGCACGGGCAGAGTGAGCTACGGCTCGAGTTGCGTCAGCATGAGTTCATCGTGGACGAGAACTGACCAGGGCGTGTTTCCAGAGACATACGATTTCTTATAGAGGCGTCGTCTTATTGTGCTTTCGCGCCATGAGCGTTTGACAGATCGCTTTTACGAGATTTCTCGGGCGTACCGATCGGTACCAGAGGATTGAGCCACTGATAGAGGCCAGCCAGGATGTGATGACCATTGATATATCTCTTATTCATGATGATTGAGGCGCTGTTTAGCGTACGGACGAATGAGCCAGTTGTTGCTGCAAATGACGAGATATCACCATGATGGTTGGAGCTACCGCAGCTTGAGCATATACTTAGAGATATGATGGTGAGTCACTAGTCACCAAGGATGAATGACTAGGACATGTGGTTCGTTCGCTTACCCCGATGCGAGGTCACCAGATAGATAGATTCCAGCTAGAGGCGACTTCATGCAGATTCGTTGAGAGTCGATTGAGACGATCGAATGTCAGGAACCCATTTTCCAAGTTTAAAGTATTCGGAAAGACATGCAAGCGATTCTATGGACCCTCTAAAAGAATGAAACCCTAACTCGACATAATGACCGTGAGAAAGCCTTTGAACCTTAGGGTTTGCGACAGTTCCGCGGTGCCATTAGTGAGGCTTGGATTTGCCCTTCTACGGCTGGACCACCGATGCTGTGGTATGTACTCGATAATATTAAAGTGTACCCAAAATGTTGAGCTCTTAGGGGATTATGAGGTTCTGACGATTCGACATCATTCGGATATCATGTGATGGGACACTGCTTGGGAGACTCCGGATACGAGCATAGCCGTTGGAGCGCAGTCCGTGCAGCCACAATGAGATGAGTCCGAATCAGTTGATATTGAAGAAGAGGGAAGTAAAGGGGTCCGCATGAGATTTCGACGAGATGACGTTCCACTCCGCTGATATCAGAGATGCGATATGCACGCTGAGGACGTGTTCGGCTAGATATCTTCAACTGAATGATGAAGGTACCGAGTTCGTGATTTCGAGTCCGTGTGAGAGACTTCGGATGGACCGTAGCCGAGAACATTGCAGTGCGCAGATAGAGACGTGACGTCGAAATGGATGACGATACAGACAAGCGGGACAAGAAGTTCGTGCGAGATGCAGACGAGCTGTTACTACTCCCCGTTAAGATTAAAGGTCGGATATGCATACAGAGGCGATGGGATGCGACCAGCTTCCGAGTAGATGTTGTACTGAGGACGTAGATGTCCAGAGAGCGAGAAAAGATTATGCAAGAGTATCAGCCTCCGTACGGTTTGGCTTAGGCAAGATCAGAAGAGACCTTGAGCAGGATTCCTTCCAGTACACTGCTGCAATAAGATTTGCACCAGAAGCCGATGAGTGATGTGCATTCAGAGGACCCGAGGTCGGTGCCAGAGATGTGCTGCTTTACGAGCGGTCGTGAGGATTGACCGAGAGATGACCAGAAAAGTGCCAAAACGGAATCGTTCCCGTTAGCACACCTGACCGGGCCGATGAGCCGATGGATTGCGAGATTGGTAATCCACAGGGAAGATAAGGAACCAGAGGCAGAAGACGCCAACCGCGAGCAAGATGCAAGTAGATATCTTGCGCCGCTAGCATTGGATGTACCGGCACCTTCTCGACTTCGAAAGAGGATATACCAACGATGGTATTTTTGATTGTGATTTTGTGATTCGATTATCACGTATCCGTCACTTTGGATTTCGGTATTTTGGGCGATCTATTCGCATGATTTATTCTTGATGACTGAGTTCCACGATATTTGATTTTGTGCACCATGGTTGCACTTACTGGGTATTCATATTTTCTGCAGAGTTATTACGCTTGAGGTATTGATTGTGATTTCCTGCCTATTTTATGCCGGTGATTTGATTTACGCTTCCAGCATCGTTTTCGGGCACTTTTAGTGTTTTGATCTGTTTTGTGCACGCTGATACACACAGTTGTGAGATTTTCCACCACGGTACACATGATTTTGATTGAGCCGCATTATATATCGTCGACTTTGACCCTGATATTTATGATGCTGCACTCCGTGCTTTTGACTAGACATACGCATGTTCGGCGTTGCTATTGGATTTCGTGGTTCCGTGCATGTTGAGTGCGCAGGGTTTAGATTGTCGTTCGTGCACGATGGATGCACCGATTTGGATTTTCGCGCATGTTGGGCGCATGTTTTGAGATACGATTTTGGTGCACACCAGATGCACTAAATCGATATTCGTCGTGCATGTCAGATGCACCTGATTTGGCCGTCAGGCACACACGTTGCCTATGACAGATGCTTCGTGTACACCCATTGCACCTAGATGTTGTTTTTTGCACCTGTATGGCACAATATGGATTTTGATTTCCGTGCGCACCAGACGCACAGGGTGGTGTTATGTGCATTTTTGGGATTTATTCCTTTTGGAGCAGTACATCTTTATGATATTTGATATTCGTTTCGTACTGAGCAGGACTAGTCAGAGGACAGTACCTGGATATATTTTGCATGAATTGATAGTTATCGAAGGGATTTCTAAAAAAGCGAGCTATAGTCTCAGCATATATATACCTACGTGTCCGATATGACACGGAACGTTTTAAAAACAAGGAAACCCTTCTAAATTGTTTTCAAAACGGCGGAACGTACATAGTAAACAAAAGATATATACATATATGGTTATTTTATTATGAAAAACGTCCGCCACTGTGCAGTGTTACGCTCATCGCACGGCGACTTAAAAAGATTTGGCATGCATTTACATCCGCTATTCACCTGTATAGATTGGATGTCTACATGTATAGTTCTGATCTATATCATATTGGTTTTGTATTGGATTTGACATTTGTGTCTTTACCATGACTCCGATGATTGCGGGATACTTGACGGAGTTTTTCTTTTGAGTTATCTGCTCAGTACTCATGCGCATGCATTGCGCTATGATGTTTTATGTATTGACGATTCGGAGCCCCGATGACTTGGAATTTGTGTTGAAATATTTTAGTATTTGAAGATTTAAATTTAAATTCGGGGACCGAATTTCTTTAAGGGGGTAGATTGTAACGTTTCAAAATAATAAAATATTATTTTTGGGAATTTTTATAATTTAAATGAATATTTTAATATTCTGTTATAATTAAATACAAATAAATGGGGAAAAATTATGGAAAATTCAAAAAAAGGGTATTTGATGGAATTATGCCATTTTTATGTTTTTATGATTACTTATGTGCTAATTTAGCGCTAATCGCGATTAAAAATCGTTAATCGGATTTTTAGCATTTTTGTGCAAAAATGTGCACATATCATTTTCCACACTTGTTACACTTGTTACATGTTTTGGGGATATGGTTGCTTAGGGTTTTTCCTTGAGTGAGAAGAAAGAAAAAAAGGAAAAGAAAAAGAGAAGATAAAGGTTTCATGATGAGAGAGAGAGAGACCAAGTCAACCATCAGCTTTTTGAACCATGCTCCCATCATTTTGCTTCTCATTTTCTCTCTCCCCTCTCCATGAGCTGCTGCTCCTCCTGCTCCCTCTCCCACTCTCTCCCTCTTCACAAAAACCCTTGATCCACCATGAAATCAACCCAAAACCTTATTCCCATTTCACAAAAAATGTTCCCGAGCTCACTAGCTACACATTGAACCTAGCAAAAATGGATTTGGAGGACTTTGAGCAACTCAAGAATTTTCTTCAGTTGCCAAAGGAGGTAATTTCTGCACCTATTAGAGTATTATTTCATTTCTTGTGCATCAATTCTAGTTTCATGTCGATATGGTGTCGTTTTGTGGACTTTGGAGAATTCTAGTTAGGGTTTAGGGTTAGACCTGAAATCAAAAGTGAAATTGAGGCTTGTAGTGACCCTAGAACCCCTGGTGTGATGATAGATTGGACCGAACCTGAAGCAAAAACCCAGAATACGGATTTATGAGACGATGTTGGGGAAAAACTGTGAATCTGTGATTGTATTTAGGAATCTGCTATCACCCCGAGACCCCTAAAATAAAATTGAGTTGACAGTGAGATGTGCAGGTACCCTGGAACCACCACACCAAACCCTAGCCCCCAACTCCTATTCCCGGCCGCAGATAAATCCCATATGGCCGCAAATTGCAGCCAGAGTAAGGGGGTTTGGCCTCGTATTTGGTGCATGGCCCTATTTCCAGTAGTCTTGACCCATGGCATGTGCAATTTTGTCTGATTCCATCTAGGGTAAAATCTGGGTTGATTTTCCTATGTTGGCGCATGATTTACTACTTGTTTTAGCATGGATTTTGGTATTTGGTGATTCATTCCTGTCGGGTGGCGTTTGGACGTCAACGACAAGTGGATATTGATCGTGTTTACATGCGAGACGATAGGTTTTTACCTATGCAAGTAGCGTGTGCTGTTTTGGTTTTCCGATGTGATTTTCATGTGCTTTAGCATTTGTGATATACTTGTAGGTACCCTACGTGAGGTTGAGGCAAAGAAGATGAAAATGGCAACATCGGCATCGGCACACGAGAAGCGAGGTGAGTAGATTTATATCTACGAGGAGAAGTCGGATGGATGGCGTATAGCACACCCGCAGTCCGCGGTGATGTATATGAATACGTATACACATATATATTTATTATGTGTTAATTAAGATTATTGATGGTAATAATGGATTATTGATGATAAGGATGTATTGGTTTAGTATATTGCGAAACCCTAGAGTAGGGGTTGCACACCCATACATACACGTACACATATACTTGGATACATTCTTTCTTTTATCTGTGAGCATTGAGATGTGTGTATATCTACACATGGGTATGGGACTATGTGTTCATATACGGGATTGAGGAAGATACGTGGGATTGAGATGGGTTAATGAGGTTTGATTGAGGCCGTGAGATTCGGCGATATGACAGAGTTCGTATTTGAGATGCGACATGATGGTTTTAGCGGAGCTTTGGGCATGTGTTTTACTCCGCATTCATATTTATATAGATGGTATCGATGGTACTAGACTTAGAGTTGTACCCTAGATTATGTGATATGATGGTAGTGATACCTGATATGTGATGAGATATTGTGATATTGACCCGTACCCAGCTATTGGGATGCCGTGCGACGATTTACCGTACGAGATTTATATTGATGTTAAATCCGCACTTATGACTCGAGGATGTTATATGATATACCGTATCGTACGTGATACTATTGAGGTGAGATCACCGACTATTGTGTGTGTGTATATATATATATGTATATCGACTCAGATTTAGGTGATTTCCACACCCCTCCTGATTGACTTGATAGTTGGGTCCGTAGTTCGCATAGTAGGCGTTAGACTAGACCCGAGTCATACCTATTTCAAAACTAACGAATCGGGGATATTTTAAAGATAGGCAAAAGGGATTCTACGGATATTTTCAATACGACGCATCTTTTCTTAAAACACCGTAGCCCTTATTTTACCAAAAACCCTGAGTCATCTTATTTCAAAAGGCAAGGTTGCATGATATATTTATTGAGGCAGGTTCTTTACTGTTGCGTTGATTATTCGATTCCGCATATTCATGCTATTTGCATTGCATCGCTTGTATTGTTGATATATTTCAGTCATGCTGCTAGGACACCAGCACCATTATCGATGATGCGTATGTTCCACGTACACTTGTTTGCCGGCTCACACACTTCATCATCGATAATTGCCATGTCACTACACTGTAGTACTATTGCATTCAGTATATGATTCATGCATGACATAATGATATGCTTACATTTCTTTTACATGTCGCATACATCATGCTTTCTGATTATACGCATTGAGAGTTGTTGTTTCCATGATATTTCTGAATTTGGGAATCGTGGGTATTTCAAAACAGAATATGTAATTGCTTTAAAAACACGGTTACCCTTGATATGATATTTCAGTGCGTCCATCATGTGTTTTCTCGGTGCTGAGAGCATTAGGGTGCCTAGGAACCCTGTGAAATTTAAACGGTGCCGACAAACCCTAGAACGGATCGTTGGCTTGATTTCTAGGCGAAACAATAAACTAGTTAACACTTAACTACAAGTAAACGGAAATACAACCTTTGTAGATCCGGTGCTCCACCTCCATAGCTCCACAACGAAGTCCCCTCGTTTTCCAAATGAATTCCCGGGCTCTAGCGTCGGCTTCGTCGGAGAAATGGTGAGCTAGGTCGTCGATGTCCATGCCGAAGATGATCTACGTCGAGGCATCGCTAGATCAAGCTCCAACTTCGCCAAGTCAAGAAACTTGTGAAGGAAACACACTCTACTACTTGGCAAGAGGTAGAGGATGAAGAAATAGGAAGTGGGTAGACTTTAGAATTGGATTTCTCACTCATTTTCATCAATCACCATTGATGAAGTGAAGGTTTCTTCATTGAAGAAGATGAAGAAGAAGATGACGATGATTATGATAAGTTAATAAAAAATAGAAAAGAAATATAATACTTATCATAACTTTAACTATGGTAAAGTGTAGAGAATTAACTTTAGTTAGGTGGAATGGTTAGGGTTAGAGAAGAAGACAAGAATGGTTGCTTTGGTCAAAGTTGCATGAAGCTTGAAGAAGCTTCTAAGAAAGCAACCATTTGTTTTCTTTTCTCATTCTTTTCATCCAAAAAGAAATAGATAAATGAATGAATAAATAAATAAGCAAATAATAAATCCTAACCATTTCATTAACCAAGGTTTAATTCTTTATACTTAACCAATTTTACATGCACCATCAAACATGATACAAGCATGTGCACAAAATCATATCACATATATAATGCGCACATTCGAGCGAGAAAATCCATTTAAAGTGAACCAATACTAGTTAATGCAAAGTAATATATCAAGTATATAATTATGCATTAAATCATTAAATCAACACTTGATTTAACGATCCGGTCATATCGCATATAACCGACTAATATCCAATGTATCGATTTATCGAATCAATCTTCGATTCGATAACTAGGTTATATCGCATACAACCATTCGACACATTGTTCGCAAGAATGAAATACGGTATCACATACACGCATTATTCTCGATCCCGCACATATCTCATATGCGCTCCTATTTCGTTTCGCTTGAGCCGGGAAACCTCTGTGTAGGACTCTAAAGACTCGTCAATACGCCGGCAGCAGATGATGATCATATCAAACATCCACAAGCTGCAAGCGGTCTGCTAAACGTAACGGCCACCCGGGTATTGAGTGATCAGAAGATCGACGAGCAAGCCCGCTCACACTCCAGTGAATCCAACCAGTAACACTACCGTACAGTCCGGTCTGATCGTCTGATATGTCGCATATCTCGCCTAGGGGTGGTAAACGTCAGACCCCAATAGCTCGATAAGTCGTGTCGATATGAGGTCTATAACAATCCGAGAAACTACTGGTAACACTTACCAGTAAATCTCAGCAACCCTGGCCAGGGATTTCCTGTTATAGCCAATCGAACACAGCGCAACATCAACCCCCTATACCGGGAGAGACGAATCCCCTCCTATCGCTCATTGCCTCCATGTGACTCGGGACTGTACCCAAAAACCACCGTTTTGCACGCCCTCTTGGACGTGGTAAGATGGAAATCAAAGCACAGTAGGAACCACACAAGACTCTATGACGATCTCGGGTCAACAGACTACTCTGTACCAGTGTCACCAGAGAACTGCCATCTGACGTAAGGTATAATACCATCTGGGAGTTCTCGGCGAGTCCGTCCAGTGTACCCAGTCTCTACTGAGCACCCGTATATCATCTCCGATGTCAAACACCAATGGATATGGGATCATCCATCGCCCATCTGTATGGGTCGAGAAGGTATACGCTAGTCTACTTTGGTATATCGATGCCCCGTCTCGATACACCCACGACTAGGGACTTTGAAGGATGTACTTATGGACTACCATGTCCCCACTAGTATGATCTGCATCATAGTCCAGGTAGTCAAGTACACATCCTAAGGGCTTTACCAACATGTAACAGAGAGACAATCAGGGTACACGTTAAGGTAAAGAGCAACCAGATAGCATACTATCATGTCGAGCAAGAAAGTCCTCCCTATATACGTCCTAGCATCCACTACAATATACATCATATGTACAGTAATGGCCTCTAGGGCATACATATAACTAACAATCTCCCACTTGCACTAGGGCCATCAGTAGCAGTGGTTGTAGTATCTCATACTCAACCATCTCATAAAAGTCTCTCTCTGGGAAAAGGCCTTTGTGAGTGGATCCGCCGTGTTGTCCTCTGAGTCTACTCTCCTAACCTCGATCATCCTGGAGATCAACCATCTCCATGATCAGGTGACACTGCCTTAGAATATGTCTGGATCACTGATGGGACGGGTGTTCCTTGGCATAAGCCACAACTCCATTGTCACACAATGGAAGGAACTAAGTTCATCTGATGAACTAATATACACCAAGACAACCTCTTTGGTAGCATCTTAAGTAGCGATGTATTCAGCCTTAATCGTCTTGTATGCCACGGTATCTTGCTTGGAACTCTTCCAACATACCGTCCCTTTACTGAGGGTAAAGACAATGCCTGCGACTGACTTTCAGTCGTCCTTATCACCCTGGAACCCTTCCAGTGATTCTCCCCAGGATCGGTTGATACTATCTCACTACAACTAGTGAGAATCCTAACATCCAATTAGATCTATCTCATAGATCCAAAATCCAAGATTTAGGAGGTATCACTTTGATCCTATATGGAGAATCATTGTTATAAGCGGAGATTGACCGAGCGTAGCATAGGAAACTCCTTCCCTATCAAGAGTATGTCATCCACGTACTCTACGAGGATCGTCACCATACTCCCTACTACCTTTTTGTTTATACAAGGTTCATCTACCATTTTGATGATATCAAACTCTTTGACAAACACATCAAAACAGATGTTCCAACTCCGTGATACCTGCTTTATCCTATAAAGCATCTTGCACACGTTTCCGCTGCTCCCACTGTCTACGAAGCCCTCTGGCTGTGTACTTATAGACGTTCTCTTCTAAAACATCATTTATAAAAGCTGTCATGACACCCAACCACCAGATATCGTAGTCATGGTATGTAGCCGTGGCAAGTAGGATCTGGATGGACTTAAGCATAGGTACTTGAAAAGGTTTCATCATTATCCATAGCTGGTCAATGATGCAAACTTTTAACAAGTCTAGCTTTGAAAGTCTCAACTTTTCGATGTACACCAAGTAATCTTCTTAAGATATACTTGCTCCTGATGGGAATTTAACCCTTCAGATATAGCAACCAAAGTCCATACTTTGTTGGTGTATAAGGATTCCATCTCAGATCGCTAAGCATCCAGCCATTCTTACAGAGTCACACTTCTGATGGCCAGCTCGAAACTAGTTGGGTCATCATCTCATGATGCAGTCCTCGCTCCCACTGTCATAGAGAAACCGAAGTATCTCTCAGGTGGGTGAGGAACCCTACTAGATCGGCGGAGAGGCTGAGGTTCATTGGAATCTACTGAATCCTTTGGCTCTATCAAATCATCTGCTGTAGTTTGTATAGCTGGAACCTTTCCAGTTCTACATTACAGATCTTGCCTCGAGCTTGTCCGGATTTTGCTTTTTAGACATAGGCTGGACAACCCCAAATCTTAACTAGCTTAAGAGATGGGCTCTACCCTTTCCATATCACATATGAAATGGTAGGCAACTGATTTGATTCGAACCCTATTCAATAGGTATGCAGCTTCTCAAGTGCATAACTCCCAAAAAGGAAATAGGTAACTCAGTAGTACTCATCATAGAGCACACCTTATCATATAGGGTGTTATTGCTCCGCCCCGATATACCATCGTGCTATGGTGTATACAGAGGAGTAATGCTGAGAGAGAATCTCATTCTCCTTTAGAATAATCCAGGATTTTCGTGCTCAAGTATTCTCCTCCTTGATCTCATCAAAGGACATAATACTTATACCCGTATTGGTTCTCTACTTCTAACTTATATTCTGTGAATATCTCAAAAGGTTCTGACTTGTGTTTCAACAGGAACATATATCTGAATCTTGAGAGATTATCAGAGAATGTACACTACTACAAAGAAGGGTTGCTCCTACGGATATATCCGTAGGGGCAACCCACTGCCCCTACGGATATATACGTAGGGGCGAAAAAATGCCTCGTAGGTGCAAAGGCCGCAGGTGCAAGTTGAGGCCCTGAACTTGCCCCTACGGTTAAATTATTGCCCCTACGGATATGTGTGTAGGTCTAGTTGCCCCTACGGATTAAGCCGTAGGGTATGAGATTTTATATTATTTACGGTTTATTTTAATAAATTACTTGACCCTAAGGGTATATCCGTAGGGGCCTCTACTACCCCCTACGGATATATGCGTAGGTACGTTTCCGTAGGGGCACAAATTCATAATTCCTGATATTTTGCCCCTACGGATAACGCCGTAGGGGAGAGTCAGTGGCCCCTACGGATATATCCGTAGGGGCTTTCCCAACCCCCTGGCACTGAGATCTGGGGGAAATATCAGTTACTGCTGATATTTTGCCCCTACGGATATATCCGTAGGGGTAACATGTGTGCCTACGGATTAATCCGTAGGAACATATTGTCTGTAATTTTTTTTAAAAAATGGGCTGCTTGATTTTTTCCCGCCTTGTGCACAATAATATATACATCAATCAAATCATATATTGCAGTATTCATAATCACATCTCACGCATATATATAATATACAAAAGAAACACAAAAACTGAATATGATATAAATACAAACCAATATCAATATCGTTTCAAAATGTAGTACAATGTGTATGATATAAATAAATACATGTTTCAAAAAAAAAGAACCAAAAATCTACCCTAGCTCGGTCCAGCGCCACCTCTGAATAACGATAGAATAACGCGCGCCTGCTCCTCGGTCAATAAACTCTGCAATTCATCTCGAGCGGGAGTCTGAGTGGGCAGTGGAGCTACAGGAGCTGTCTGCGGAACCGCAGCCGATGTAGTGGCTTGCGGAGCCGCAGCCGAAGGAGATGCGTGTGGAGGCTCGGCCGATCTACCCTGTCGCGTCTGGATATAACGTGTGTAAGAAGCGTGTAAGAACTGTTTATTATTCGAATTCGTATCATTATTAAGTTATTTCGAAACCCTGTTTGGATATCTAGTTTGGAAAAGCGTTGTTTATTTCAATTACATATGTATGTATGATTAATCAAACTTAAGTCTAAAACCAAATAAGCTCAAGCTACGTACTAATTATGGATATGTTGATATGTATATAATATGAAATGATATTTTACTATAAAGTAGTATACATACCAGCATCTCCTTCAACTCCTGAACGCTGGCCCTCAAGCTATCCAGTTCATGATGGACATGCCGGTCACTGGAGACGGAGGAAGTAACCGCCGGGGTGGAGTCCAACCTCAAATGGGCCCTGCTAGGGCCCAATCCCCGGCCTCTCCCAACCTCCGTGGTGCCCTCCGTGTGCGGCGTCCAGAACTGGGGTCAGCAGCCTCGGATCGTTATGTCCGGTAAAATCGTTCCCCAGGCCTGGGCCTGCTCAACCACCCGCTCCTACACCCACATTCGAATTCTTATCATTATCGAGTTATTTCGAAACCCCATTTGGATATCTAGTTTGGAAAACTGTAGTTTATTTTAATTAGATATGTACATGTATGATTAATAAAACATAAGTCTACAACCAAATAAGCTCAGGCTATGTACTGATATTGGATATATTGATATCTATAATATGACATTATATTTTACTATTAAGTAGTATACATACCAGCATCTCATTCAACTCCTGAACGGTGGCCTTCAAGCTCTCCTGTTCCTGCTGGATACGTCGCTCACTGGAGACGGAGGAAGTAACCACCGGGGTGGAGTCCAACCTCATATGGGCCCTGCTAGAGCCCAGTCCTCGGCCTCTCTCCCAACCTCCGTGGTGCCGTCCGTGTGCGGCGTCCAGGACTGGGGTCAGCAGCCTCGAATGTTGCCTTCCCCCTAGCAACTGTCAGAACATTATATTTAGCACATACTGGTCTATAAAATTGACAAGAAATACCAAAATCAACAAACTCAAAGCCTTACCTACAGAGATAGAAGATGTGCTCCTCTGTTATCTGCATGTATCAAAATTTGAATAATATTAATTAATTTCAGTACATACATACTAACAAGGTAAACTCGCATATAGCGCTGCTTACACATATGACAGGGAGTGAACAAGCTCTTGTAGATCATCAGGCGCAAATCTAATCTCATCAAGCAGCGCATGATAATGAGTTGGACGACTAAGAGCAAAAGGAATGTGTGTATATTTATGATATAGCATTCTAAATCAATATACATGCCCTATATAATATATAAACATACCTGGAGGAACGGGAGTGGCCTCTGTCCCTGATATGGACGCATCACCAACAACTAGACAATCAAACATTGACAATATAAGTAATTTTGACATAAAGAGGCATGGATATCTATAATATTACATTCAAAATGAATATTAGAGAGCGCACCTGCAATGAGAAGTGATAAAAGTATCACCCAACAAGAGTGTAATTTACAGAATCAGTTAAGACTCTTAAAAGTCATAGAAGAACCCGACCTGCACAAATCTGATGTATGCTTTCCATTGGACACTAAGAAGTCTCTAAAGGGAAAAGCCTATATGAAAGCCATCATTAGTTCATATCAGAAGATTGATGCTGAAACAGAGAACGAGGAATGTCATTTTTTTCTTCTTCCGTCACATTACTGTCTTCTCCTTCTGCCACATTACTGTCTTCTCCTTCTTATTATGTGCGCGTGCAAATTCAATGACTATATTGAGAATATGGATTAATAGTGGGTAGGAAAAGTATTTCTCAAATGGCTTTTGCGTCTTAAAACCATAAACTACTAAGTAATGGCATACATAATTTTTTTAGTATAAAGGTTGTTATTTTAAGTTTTCCCTTATAGAGATATGTTCTAACTGCATCTATAAACTATAAGTGTGCAGAAAATTATGATAAGAAACCATAAGAAAGGGTCGTAGCCATGCATAACCTTGAATCTACATACCAAAACATGCAAAAGCATGCACTTATTGTCACCTTGCCTTGGAATATAAAATATCTTGGAAGACTATAAGAGAGCATTTAAATCTTGATAGCTTTTGACTTCAACATATATTTTTCTCAAGTACCATGAAATATACTTGCTCCGTATAAACCGTTTTCAGGAAGATGGATTAATAATGACAAATTATCCACTGTGGCTCACTAGGTTAGTATTTTCTCTTCTATTGACCATCTTTCTAATCTGCTTGGTAAATTTATTCGGAACCGGCTGCGAATCATTAAAAGACATGCATAAGAAAGAAAGCTAAAATACAGATATATAGCATACCGATACATCGAAACTTCATAGTTGCGATGGCAATCCAGAGATATTTATTTCTACACACGTGGTGCGCGTGCGAATGCGTCAGGCATCATGGACAAATATTTCAGAACATGGAAAGTATTATTCGTATAAAGTAATTAAAACTTTTAAACACCTTGGGTAGATATTTTCTTAGTTGATGCAATCATATCATGAGGACTAAATTTAAGCTATTATACATATGCATATGTATTTTTCTAACCTAATAAATCACACACACACACAGAGAGAGAGAGAGAGAGAACACCTGGTAGGTAGAGAAATCAGGTAGCAGAATCCTGAAGAAATGGAGTCCATAGCATTGCTCATCATCATCATCCGTGATCCATTTGAAAAAATATTTTCAAAGGGATCACGGATGATGATGATGAGCAATGCTATGGACTCCATTTCTTCAGGATTCTGCTACCTGATTTCTCTACCTACCACGTGTTCTCTCTCTCTCTCTCTGTGTGTGTGTGTGTGATATATTAGGTTAGAAAAATACATATGCATATGTATAATAGCTTAAATTTAGTCCTCATGATATGATTGCATCAACTAAGAAAATATCTACCCACGGTGTTTAAAATTTTTAATTACTTTATACGAATAATACTTTCCATGTTCTGAAATATTTGTCCATGATGCCTGACGCATTCGCACGCGCACCACGTGTGTAGAAATAAATATCTCTGGATTGCCATCGCAACTATGAAGTTTCGATGTATCGGTATGCTATATATCTGTATTTTAGCTTTCTTTCTTATGCATGTCTTTTAATGATTCGCAGCCGGTTCCGAATAAATTTACCAAGCAGATTAGAAAGATGGTCAATAGAAGAGAAAATACTAACCTAGTGAGCCACAGTGGATAATTTGTCATTATTAATCCATCTTCCTGAAAACGGTTTATACGGAGCAAGTATATTTCATGGTACTTGAGAAAAATATATGTTGAAGTCAAAAGCTATCAAGATTTAAATGCTTGCTTATAGTCTTCCAAGATATTTTATATTCCAAGGCAAGGTGACAATAAGTGCATGCTTTTGCATGATTTGGTATGTAGATTCAAGGTTATGCATGGCTACGACCCTTTCTTATGATTTCTTATCATAATATTCTGCACACTTATAGTTTATAGATGCAGTTAGATCATATCTCTATAAGGGAAAACTTAAAATAACAACCTTTATACTAAAAAAATTATGTATGCCATTACTTAGTAGTTTATGGTTTTAAGACGCAAAAGCCATTTGAGAAATACTTTTCCTACCCACTATTAATCCATATTCTCAATATAGTCATTGAATTTGCACGCGCACATAATAAGAAGGAGAAGACAGTAATGTGGCAGAAGGAGAAGACAGTAATGTGGCGGAAGAAGAAAAAAATGACATTCCTCGTTCTCTGTTTCAGCATCAATCTTCTGATATGAACTAATGATGGCTTTCACATAGGCTTTTCCCTTTAGAGACTTCTTAGTGTCCAATGGAAAGCATACATCAGATTTGTGCAGGTCGGGTTCTTCTATGACTTTTAAGAGTCTCAACTGATTCTGTAAATTACACCCTAGTTGGGTGATACTTTTACCACTTCTCACTGCAGGTGCGCTCTCTAATATCCATTTTGAATATCGATAATATTACATTCAAAATGGATATTAGAGAGCGCACCTGCAGTGAGAAGTGGTAAAAGTACCACCCAACTAGAGTGTAATTTACAGAATCAGTTAAGACTCTTGAAAGTCATAGAAGAACCCGACCTGCACAAATCTGATGTATGCTTTTCATTGGACACTAAGAAGTCTCTAAAGGGAAAAGCCTATGTGAAAGCCATCATTAGTTCATATCAGAAGATTGATGCTGAAACAGAGAACGAGGAATGTCATTTTTTTCTTCTTCTGCCACATTACTGTCTTCTCCTTCTTCTTCTGCCATATTATTGTCTTCTCCTTCTTATTATGTGCGCGTGCAAATTCAATGACTATATTGAGAATATGGATTAATAGTGGGTTGGAAAAGTATTTCTCAAATGGCTTTTGCGTCTAAAAACCATAAACTACTAAGTAATGGCATACATAATTTTTTAGTATAAAGATTGTTATTTTAAGTGCGCGTGCAAATTCAATGAAAGTTAGATTTGAGGATACCCATGTATGAGTTGTATTCTATATATGTGTGTTTCGATTTATGATTTCGCTTAAGTGTAGGGTTGTTTTTACTTAAATTTCAAATGTATATACATGCATACTGTCTTCTCCTTCTTCTTCTGCCACATTACTGTCTTCTCCTTCTTCTTCTGCCACATTATTGTCTTCTCCTTCTTATTATGTACAGTACTTCCACAAAATACGTGTTGTCATTTCTAAATGGAAGTTTCTCAGTGCCACCATAGTAGCAGAAGATGGAATTGTTTATCGCCACTAGATTATGCTAAGCCTCGGATAGATTAGGCAAACATGATCTAGAAGAATATAATTAGCAGAGGAAATATGCAAATAAACATGCATGCAAGCTGACATTAAAAGATTAATATAACAGAGATGTCTACTGATGATTTGTAAGATGTTATCGCAGCTAGGACAACTACCAATTCTATGGCTTGTGGCCACCAGCGACTGCTTTCTCACCACAGTAAAAATAATGAGGGACTATAACATATCATGAATTCGATATGCACCGTGATTTCATAGCATATGTCTATTAACCTATAATGTATAAGTTCTCGGCGTTGATTGCAGAGGTGCATACAGTCTGAACTAGTAAATATACGTAAGAAGGAAAAAGAAGAAACGATTCATAAATATGGTTGGGCCAGAAACAGACTTAGTCACTGAATGACATATAACTGATATTCCTTGATGTAGAAATCAATACACCTTTGATAACAAACTCATTCTTTTTTGGGAGATATATGAATAACCGACTCTGACCCTCAGCATTCCATTGAACACATGGAAATCCATCGTATCTCATATCCAGCCACCTCACTTCACCGATCCTATGATCGCCCTCTGGAGGACGCACAGCCCTAGCCGCAGCCCCAGCCCAAACCCTAGCCTTAGGTGGTGGTGATGAATGTGAATCCTCATGTGATTTTGCATATTATTGCAAGAGCGTTAATGGGTTTTCAAGATTTGTACGTAGTCAAGAGCAATTGTGAGCAAGGAAAGTAAAAATAGTTTTGGAATTTTATCAAACGGTTGGTGAGCAAACTAGCAAAACGTTTTGAATGAAAATATAATGTAAAATAATTTCGAGAATCAAAAGTGATAAGCTTTGTTAATGATATGGGAGAGAAGCTTGCTTTTTCTTTTTTGTGAGAAATATTTTAGGTTTTTTTTCCTTATTTCTGTTACATCCTGACCGAAGAACTTTCACAATTGTTAAAATTCAGCATTTTGGTCAGTCCTCTCCTTTATTGATATGCATGTGATGTGAAGGTTGGATTTAACACAGCAACCATTGTTCATCAATATATATTACCAAATAAAGCTCTGTTGGTTATGTTGGTTTCATCCTATTCTTGCCTCAATTTGGTGTAATTTGAAATGGCCCACGATTCTAGGGTTTGATATGGGATGGCAATAGAAAAGAGAATTTGTTCTCAAGTTATGATCGAATACCATAATAAATTGGGAGTTGGTTAGGATTGTGAAATTGTGAAAGTAGTTGCATTTTTTTCAAGTATGATCTTGTGAAAATCGGATGAAATATTTAACATCATTTTGTTGTTATTTAGGATTAGCACCCTCTAAAGGATTTTAAGTTAAGATAATGGATATGGATCTTTTGTCAGGATAAAGAAGATCTGCACATGCATAAATACTAGTATAAGATAATTCAAAATTTGGGACAACGGATAAATAACGCTAAAAGATATAAATCGAAAACCCAAACAATATTTTGTGATAAACTTAAGTGTTCTTGCAAACTAATACAAATCTTGTTAAAAATTTGATAAATTGACCTTCCCCTTCCCCAGCCCTAGCCCCAGCCCGCAGCCCCAGCCGCACCCCCAATAAAAAATTTGATAAATTGACCCTTCCCCTTCCCCGACCCCGACCCTAACCCTACCCCGACCCCGACCCCGACCCCGCAGCCCAGCCCCTGCCCCAACCCTAACCCGACCCCGACTGCGACCGCGACCCCAGCCCAACCCCAACTCGCGCGCCATGAACCTTAAGCCCAAAATAATCCAATAAATTCTTTAACTTACCTCGAGATTTACTCACCTGAACGGCTGCTGGGGCAGGGGCGATGATCTGAACGGCGGTGGCGACGACCTTAACCGCGGTGGCGACGAGAACTCCAGTGGCGACGAAACCGGCGGTGGCGACGAGGAGAACAACCTTGGCGGCGACGGCGTGGCGCATTGGGGGCTTATTTTCGCGCCCGATCGAGAGAGAGAGGGAAATGAGCGTAGGCGATCGATCTGGGATTTTATTAAATCGATATTTACTTGCCCCTACGGATATATCCGTAGGTCCTTTGTTTGCGGCTCCGTAGGGGCAAACACCTAATTAAGAATTAATATTTTTATTCTTGGACGTCTTTGCCCGTAGGGGCAACCTTTTAGCCCTACGGATATATCCGTAGGGCCAAGTTATTTCTGCCCCTACGGATTAAACTATCCGTAGGGGCAACCCCCTATTTTACTAGTTGTAATGAAGTATAAAGAACCGGTCTTGGCAAGTGTAGACAGGGGACCTACATACATCAACATGTATCATCCCAAGAGTTCACTAACTCTTTCTCTGTTTCCAGTAAACGGAGTTATGGTCATCTTATCTCTGTGACATGACTGGCAAGTTTCATAAGATGTAAATTCAAACTGATTTAAATATGCATCTAATATGTAACTTCAGCCAGTCTGATCGCATTGATATTACCTAGTCTACAATGCCTGAAGAAGGATCCGTTCATTTCTGAACTCTTCCTCTTCTGTGTGTTCCGTATACAAAGAACTGTAGTTTGATTTAGAACATTAATGCTTTTAGATAACGTGCCTGAACCGATCAACTTTTGATACAGGAAATGTTCAAAACATTATCCAACAATACAAAATTTTATCGTTTCTTTACTAATAAAGAGACAGATATGATTTTGTATATCAGGTTCGGTATCTAATAACATTCGTTCAGAATCAATGTATTGGTAATACAGGGTGACAGTGACCAACAGACCTGGCTGCAACTCTTGCCCCGTTTTCTGCCTCATGAAACTTATCACCCGTTCTCAGTTCTCTACCTATCTGTAGCCCTATGTAACAGATTACATATATGGAATCCTCATCTGGTATCGCATACCCAGGACGTAGAGGATACAGAGAAACAGTTCTTTGTAATGAACACACCCGAAGATGATGCATCAACATGCACTCTCTTCGTTTGGGCGGCATAGGAATTCTGGTAATCCCCAATTTCCTGCTCTGTCTTATAACTATTATAAGTTGGAGCGGGACCAACGTTCCGCAGCTCAGTATACCAAGCGGGTTCGGTCAATATTACGTATTATTATCTTGATTAAGGCGTGATATGGTCGCTACCTGGAGAGAGAGAGAAGAAAACACTCAGCGTGCGCTCTGTCAAGAATAGATTGGTTATTATTTTATCTAATCAGGATGGCTCCCACTGCTTTTTATCAAATCTTCCTTCAAACCCTAAAAGGAAAGACTAGCCGGGATTAATTACACACTACAAGTTCGCCAATCTTTCAGCCAGGCCAGTGTCGGTACTTTGAGGGAGGTCCCCCGTGCTTTCGCACGAACCTAATTAATGTAAACCTCGTTTTCCCAGAGGCGTAACCCCGTTGACACCTTTCTAGACACCTACTCGATCGGCTAATTGTAATGTATAAAACTCTCCCAGGAGTAACTCTTACTCGCAGCGGGTATCGGGATCCAACTATCTCATAGAAGGTATGCAATCTTATTGCAAATTTCAACACTTGAAATTCCCGATAATATTTTGCCCCTAGCTCGCTATGACCTTGACGCATGCCAAACAACCCATAGTCTGCTAGTCAAGTTCAACCCGTACATTTCTTGATTGAATTAAACCCACCCGCACGACCCTTGACGCATGCCAAACAACGCCGTACGAATACCCTAATCCAATCGCATCGTATGCTAGCAGATAAGCACTAGTTAGCTACCGTACACTACGCCTTGACGCACGCCAAACAACCGCAGCACGAATACTAACTAGTACTTATCTGAAATGACGGAGGGCTACGACAGGTTTTTCTGAAAACCTATTGCGTAATGAACTTGATATCGTTGTAGAATCAAATGATTTTAAAATGGAGTGCTTTTAAGGCTTTTCTAGTTTTGCTAAAGGAGTCACTCCCGGTGAAGGGATCGTCGGTCCTTTCCTCGTCGAATGAGGTGCGGGATATATCATATATATCACTGTGCAAAGAAAAAACTCTTAAAAGCAATCAAAAGACAAACCGAGTGTGTAGCATCTGCCAGTTATTGCTAAAGGAGTCACTCCCGGTGAAGGGATCTCGGTCCTTTCCTTATCGAATAAGATGCAGGATATATCATATACACCACTGTGCAAAGCAAGAACTGTAGCTACCTGTTTTATTTTGAAATTCGATTCTACAACATCATTAGGTTTCTTTTATTTCATTAATCATATTAATGAAGTCCCATCATTTAAGTACCTAAACATCACAGATAAATACGACGTACACTTATGCCATCCGCATTCGCCTCGATGTCCCCTCGTGCACCTTTAGGTTAGGTAACTAACGGCAGAGCAGGGCAGGGCTAGCGCGGGTGTAAAACATAAGTAACGTTTATATAATATATCATATATACTATATACTGTATCTATCACAGAACATCACATGATCACATCACAGATATCGCAGCAGAAGAATCATATGAAATATTGGATATACTAGGACGTCCGTGTTTTCAATACGAGCCAGTATAAAACACGGATTCCACGGTCGTGATGAATAGCCAAGCCCACACCCCTAGAACCCTACGAGAGCGGCAAGAAACCCTACCAATTCTAGAGTTAGGAGACCCGGACTCGACTCCTCGAGTTGGTCTCCCACTGGACTCCAGAACCCGGTTACTTGTGCCCTCCTCCTTGGGTCTATCCTAGTGCGGAAAAGTAAATAATATACAAAGGGTGACATCTTCCGCAACCTGGAAGTGCCCCAATAAAAGAATATTACATACAAGTTTTTACATGAATGAAAATGAAAAACACTCATCTCACATAAAAAAAACCCCGGCTATTCAAACATGACGATCCAATATAACATATCCAGCAACACATAACATCACATGTCATCAACGTAAGTAAATATGCGCATCCTAATTGTCGTTGACATATAGCAACGAAACCGGCGATATCACATATTACACTTACGGTCACAGAAAAGAAAGTGTAAAACTACAACAGTTGGAATCCGCAACCACCTCAGACATCGCATGCCTGACCAAATGAATTACTTAGACATCACATGCCTAACAATTATAAACCCCGCATTTTAGTCTCAAAATCGAAAACTCTTTTCAATATCAAGTCGGGCAATTCAACAAGATTCCCGACATTTTGATCGAATGCTCGTCGCAAACTTCAGTAGACGGCCGCACCCCCGACGCCGTCGACGAACTGCACCAAGGCGGAACACCGCTACCGGGAGCACCCGAACGGATGCTTTCGGCGACGGGGTTCTCCTACAGTCACTTGGTCGGGGCTATGGAGTGAGGCTGTCTATTAAGTTTACCCGGCGAGTATCCGCGTACGCTACGTGATTGCGACGGACTTTTGATCACATCAAAATTCCGTGGCAACCGATCAAGTGAGACTAAACTGCTATGTTTATAACATTCATTTAGTTATCTCATAACTATTGTGAATTCCAATTGTTGTATCCCATTCCAGATAATTAGAAAATGTTAAACTTTCCGATCGAACAATCGAACACCCAAGTTTTCCTAATATAGATCAACACATGAAATAAGTCTAACAACATTCAGTTCGTGCCTCAGTACCAACGGTCCAGCCGTAGAAGGGTCAAGCCAACGCCTCATATGTGGCACGCCGTACTGCCCCAAACCCTAAGGTTCAAAGGGCAGTTCAAGACGGTCACATAATCGAGTTAAGGTTTGTTGTCTTCTAGAGGGTCCATCGCGTTATTTGCACTACTTAGAACGTCGTTAAACTTCGGAAAAATCCAACACATGGAAATTTCCCGACAGGGGAAAAATTGGGTATTTATATCCGGTCGAACTTTTTAACATATTCTAAAATTTATCCGGAAGGCCACACAGACAAAATTTGATAATCCGATCGAACATTCGAATCCCCAAAACAACCCCAGAAAACTCAACTGCATAGCATAAATTAAAATTACCTAGAAAACACAGGGATTAATTATAAACATTACTGTGCAAAAAGGAGTCAAAAAGTCAACAATATGGCCGCGGAACCGCCGCACCACGTGGGCTCAGGCCGCGGTTCCGCGGCGTTATGACGGAGTTAGGTCTCCGTTTTTCACAGTAATTCATAAAAAACCCTGCTTAATTTTCTGCATATTTTTAATATTGAAAAATCCAGATTTTTAAAAATTGGACAGAGAGCATTTTGGAAAATGGGTTTCGGGTTCGTTCGGACTTCAAATTGCGTCTAGACTTCGCCTAAGGCTCTAGCTAGGCTCTGATACCACTGTAGGGTTCCTAGGCACCCTAATGAGGTCTCACAAGGCATCAACCATGCCAATTTCAAATTTAAACGGTGCCGAGAAACCCTAGAACGGATCGTTGGCTAGATTTCTAGGCGAAACAATAAACTAGTTAACACTTAACTACAAGTAAATGGAAATACAACCTTTGTAGATCCGGTGCTCCACCTCCATAGCTCCGCAATGAAGTCCCCTCGCTGTCCAAATGAATTCCCGGGCTCTAGCGTCGGCTTCGTCGGTGAAATGGTGAGCTAGGTCGTCGATGTCCATGCCGAAGATGATCTACGTCGAGGCATCGCTAGATCAAGCTCCAACTTCGCCAAGTCAAGAAACTTGTGAAGGAAACACACTCTACTACTTGGAAAGAGGTAGAGGATGAAGAAATAGGAAGTGGGTAGACTTTAGAATTGGATTTCTCACTCATTTTCATCAATCACCATTGATGAAGTGAAGGTTTCTTCATTGAAGAAGATGAAGAAGAAGATGATGATGATTATGATAAGTTAATAAAAAATAGAAAAGAAATATAATACTTATCATAACTTTAACCATGGTAAAGTGTAGAGAATTAAATTTAGTTAGGTGGAATGGTTAGGGTTAGAGAAGAAGACAAGAATGGTTGCTTTGGTCAAAGTTGCATGAAGCTTGAAGAAGCTTCTAAGAAAGCAACCATTTGTTTTCTTTTCTCATTCTTTTCATCCAAAAGGAAATAGATAAAGGAATGAATAAATAAATAAGCAAATAATAAACCCTAACCATTTCATTAACCAAGATTTAATTCTTTATACTTAACCAATTTTACATGCACCATGAAACATGATACAAGCATGTGCACAAAATCATATCACATATATAATGCGCACATTCGAGCGAGAAAATCCATTTAAAGTGAATCGATACTAGTTAATGCAAAGTAATATATCAAGTATATAATTATGCATTAAATCATTAAATCAACACTTGATTTAACGATCCGGTCATATCACATATAACCGACTAATATCCAATGTATCGATTTATCGTATCAATCTTCGATTCGATAACTAGGTTATATCGCATACAACCATTCGACACATTGTTCGCGAGAATGAAATACGGTATCACATACACGCATGATTCTCGGTCCCGCACATATCTCATATGCGCTCCTATTTCGTTTCGCTTGAGCCAGGAAACCTCTGTGTAGGACTCTAAAGACTCGTCAATACGCCGGCAGCAGATGATGATCATGTCAAACATCCACAAGCCGCAAGCGGTCTGCTAAACGTAACGGCCACCCGGGTATTGAGCGATCAGAAGATCGACGAGCAAGCCCACTCACACTCCAGTGAATCCAACCAGTAACACTACCGTACAGTCCGGTCTAATCGTCTGATATGTCGCATATCTCGCCTAGGGGTGGTAAACGTCAGAACCCAATAGCTCGATAAGTTGTGTCGATATGAGGTCTATAACAATTCGAGAAACTACTGGTTACACTTACCAGTAAATCTCAGCAAACCTGGCCAGGGATTTCCTGTTATAGCCAATCGAACACAGCGCAACATCAACCCCCTATACCGGGAGAGACGAATCCCCTCCTATCGCTCATTGCCTCCATGTGACTCAGGACTGTACCCAAAAACCACCGTTTTGCACGCCCTCTTGGACGTGGTAAGATGGAAATCAAAGCACAGTGGGAACCACACAAGACTCTATGACGATCTCGGGTCAACAGACTACTCTGTACCAGTGTCACCAGAGAACTGCCATCTGACGTAAGGTGTAATACCATCTGGGAGTTCTCGGTGAGTCCGTCCAGTGTACCCAGTCTCTACTGAGCACCCGTATATCATCTCCGATGTCAAACACCAATGGATATGGGATCATCCATCGCCCATCTGTATGGGTCGAGAAGGTATACGCTAGTCTACTCTGGTATATCGATGCCCCGTCTCGATACACCCACGACTAGGGACTTTGAAGGATGTACTTATGGACTACCATGTCCCCACTAGTATGATCTGCATCATAGTCCAGGTAGTCAAGTACACATCCTAAGGGCTTTACCAACATGTAACAGAGAGACAATCAGGGTACACGTTAAGGTAAAGAGCAACCAGATAGCATACTATCATGTCGAGCAAGAAAGTCCTCCCTATATACGTCCTAGCATCCACTACAATATACATCATATGTACAGTAATGGCCTCTAGGGCATACATATAACTAACAAGAGCGACATGTGAAACCCGATTCGAGGAGTGGACGAGGCCGATTGCGGGTACATGGTGGGCCCGGTATGGTTCCCCTCGGCAAGATGATCGAAAGACTTTGCCGATTGAGCCTGAAGGTGGGCGAGTACCTACCGGTGATTGGGTGGACCTGGCGGTCATCCGGAGGATACTGACCAGAGTCGATAGATGGATATGGGCGTACTGCTGGGGCCGAGGTCCGATTTCGCAGATGGAGCCTGATATATGAGGATTTACGTGCCGATGCTGGGCACAGTTTTCATGATGTTCTCGAGTGTCGATGCTGGACACTCCGGTTCCATGATTTTGACGTGTCGCGAGGGACACAGGTGGTTTATATCCTCATATTTCCATGCATATGCTGATGATATTTACATGCATGATGGTTATTGTCATTGGGTGACGAGTGGACGGGATCCACGTACATGCAGATTTGATTACATTGTGTAGGGTTCCTAGGCACACTCAAGAGGTTCTACAAGGCATCTATCATGCCAAAATCAAAAATTTTGTGTGCCGAGAAACCCTAATCAAGATCGTTAACTAAAGGTAAGGCGAAACTACAAGCAAGCAAACTACTTTGCTACTAAGTGAATGGGATTACAACCTTTGTAGATCCGGTCCTCCACTTCTTAAGATCCGTGTTGACGTCCGTTCGCTGCGATCATCGGGATCCCGGACCCTAGCGTTGGTTTCATCGGAGAAATGAGCAGGCTAGGTCGTTGACTTCGAGGCCGAAGATGATCTACGTCGGGGAGACTCAAACTCAAGCTCCATCTTCACTTGGTCATAAACTTTATGAAGAGAACACACTCTACTACATGGAAAGTGGTAAAGGATGAAAAAATAGGAAGTGAGTTCACTTTGGATTTGGATTTCTCACTTGGTTTCTTCACTTGAAATTTTTTTTAGCAAGCTTTCTTCACATCATGAAGAAGAAGAAGAAGGAAGTGAAAAAGAATTAATCAAAATAATAAATCAAGTGAAGTCTATCATCTTGCAACCATGGGTGAGTTAACTTTTGTAGAGAGTAAACTAGAGTTTAGGTAATGGTTAGGTCAAAGAACAAAACAAAATGGTTTTGACTTTGTCAAAAGATGCTTGAAGTATCATGAAGCTTCTAGCAAAGATAAAGAAAAGCACCATTTTGTTTTAACAAAATAAATAAATAAATAAATAAAACCCAACCATTAACCTAAACATGGTGTAAGTCATACACACACCCAAGTTTGCATGTATCATCAATCATGATACAAACTAGTCCACTAACATATATCATATATACAACTTGTGCACATCAAGTGAGAAAATCAATCTTAAGTGAACAAATACTAGTTAATGTGAAGTAATATATCAAATATATAATTATACATTAAATCATTAAATCAATACTTGATTTAATGATCCGGTCATATCGTATATAACCGACTAATATGTAGTGTATCAATATATCGAATCAACACTTGATTCGGTAACCCGGCTATATCACATATAACCGTCCAATGATACAAATCGTGAGAATAGAATACAGTATCACATACTAGTATTATTCTCGGTCCCGCACATATCTCATTTGCGCTCCTATTTCGTTTCGCTTGAGCCAGGAAACCCCTGTGTAGGACTCTAAAGACTCGTCAATACGCCGGCAGTAGGTGGTGATCATATCAATCACCCACAAGCCGCAAGCGGTATGCTAAACGTAACGGCCACCCGGGTATTGAGCGATCAGAAGATCAACGAGCAAGCCTGCTCACACTCCTGTGAATCCAACCAGTAACACTTACCGCACAGTCCGGTCTGTTCGTCTGATATGTCGCATATCTCGCCTAGGGTGGTAAACGTCAGACCCCATTAGATTGATAAGTCATGCCGATGTAAAGTCTATAACAAGCACGAAACTACTGATAACACTTACCAGTAAATCAGTGCAACCCTGGCCAGGGATTTCCAGTTATGGCCAGTCGAGCATAGCGCAACATCAACCCCCAATACCGGGAGAGACGAATCCCCTCCTATCGCTCATTGCATCCATATGAATCGGGACTGTACCCAAAAACCACCTGGTTGCACGACTCAGTAGAGCCGTGGTAGGGTGGAAATCAAAGCACAGTGGGAGACACACTAGACTCTATGACGATCTCAGGTCAACAGACTAAGCTGTACCAGTGTCACCAGAGAACTGCCATCTGACGTGAGGTATAATACCATCTGGGAGTTCTCGGCGAGTCCGTTCAGTGTACCCAGTCTCCACTGAGCACCCGCATACCGTCTCTGATGTCAAACACCAATGGATATGGGATCATCCATCGCCCATCACATGGGTCGAGAAGATATACGCTAGTCTACTCTGGAATATCGATGCCCCGTCTCGATATTCCCACGACTAGGAACATTGAAGGATGTACACATTGACTACCCAGGCCCCACTAGTATGATCTGCATCATAGTCCTGGAAGTCGAGCACACATCCTAAGGGCTTTATCAACATGTAATAGAGAGACTGCAAGTATGCATGTTAAGATAAACAGCAACCAGATAGCATACTATCATGTCGAGCAAGAAAGTCCTACCTATATATGTCCCAGCATCCACTATAATATACATCCTATGTACAGTAATGGCATCTAGGGCATACATATAACTAACACATTGATCATACCTTACATTTGTGATATGCTATTACCTGAGTCACTGGCACGAGCACTTGGCACTACACTCATGTATGGAGATTACATTGCCAGTTTAACATGCTTCAGACTTATTCATATTGAGGTTTATTTATATCTGATCGTATTGACCTAGGATGGGTCATACATTCGATCTCTGCTTGTAGATATTTTCTATTCACGAGTTGGCAACTCACCCCCGTTGTGCCACAGTTCTTGTAGGTTTTTGCCGTACAGATTCCATAGCGGCATTTCTGGCATACTGCTTCCATATGGGTGACTTGCTTGGGTAGGTGGGTTCTTTTGTATCAGAACCGCCATTGTACCAGTACTATTCATTGTATCTAGAAATTCCATCAACCAAAACTTGTATATTGTTTCAGACTTAGACACAGTGATGTATTATTTTGACCTTAGAGTCGCGCTTGTAGTATTATGGTTTTCTGGCTGTTTGAGTTTCTTTTTGGGTTTTGATCATCGCCCTTTGGCGTTGTATATTATTATTGCTTGCGTGGTTATGACCATCGATTGATGAAGAGCTAGCTCCTGCTTGGGGATGTATTTTATCATTTCATATATATTATTCTTGTTGTACCCCGTTCGGGGCCAGTTTTTACAAAGGAAACTCTGCCGAAATTTCCAGAAAAGACTACACAATTTTAAAAATGCATTTTCGGCTTAGTTATTTGAAAAACTTTGATTTCAAACATGCTTTCTTTACTTATTAAAAACCAGTTCCTTTATTTACTCTTTAAATGGTTTTAGATTTCTGGGATTTTTGGCTTACTTGGATGAGATGGAGTCCTATAGACTTCATATGGTTCAAGGGCCAGTCACGTGCTATTTTTGGTCGTGACACTCTAGCAGTTACCTGATCCTCTGGTGCTGATCTGCACGTCCGAGAAATCCCGTAAAAGCGATCCATCAAACGCTCATGGCGCGAAAACACAATAACACAGTGCATCTATGCAAATCATATGTCCCTGGAATCACGCCCTTGTCAGTCCTCATCCGTAATGAGCTCATGCTGACCGCAACTCTAGCCGTAGCTCACACTGCCCGTAATCGTGGCAGCAAAATCATAACCGATATCGATGAGGATAGATCATAGAATTGAATATAATACTGTGCAAGGAAATGTACATCCTAAGGCTCCTTAAGTGGAGTAGCGTATCGTAAATATGCCGCGGAACATACGTACGGTACGTCACTCTACTTAAGTCACCTACTCCATCAACCAAGGTCAACCTACACGACGAAAGTTCGGGTCTAATACCCCCTCGACTAAGTCTAAGTTTCGTAAGGTCAAGCCTAAGTTCCGTATATATACAAACGCTCTAGGCTCCGCATAGTCAAACTTAGACTCAAACCAAAGTTAACCTAGCGCTCTGATACCAACTTTGTCACGACCCGAAATAGCACGTGACTGGCCCTTGAATCATATGAAGTCTATAGGACCCCATCTAATTCAAGTAAGCCAAAAGCCCAGAAATTTAAAACCATTTTAAGGAGTAAATAAGGAAATCTAGTTTTTAAGAAGTAAAGAAAACATGTTTTAAAAGCTACGTTTTTAAATAATTAAGCCGAATCTGCATTTTTAAAATCTCAAGTCTTTTCTGAAAATTTCGACAGAGTTTCCTTTGTAAATACTGGCCCCGAACGGTGTACAACATGAATAATATATACATCAATGATTAAAGGCATCCCCAAGCGGGAGCTAGCTCTTCGTCAATCAACGGTCACAACAACGCAAGCAATATAATATACAACGCCGAAGGGCGAGGATCAAAACTCAAAAGGAAACTCAAAATCTTCATCAAAACCATAATACTATAATGCGCGACTCTAAGGTCGAAATAATACACAACTAGTTTTCTAAGTCTGAATAAATATACAAGTTTAGTTGATGGAATTTACTAGATACAACTGAAAATAAATAAGTACAATGGTGGTCACGATGCGAGCGAACCCACCTACTAAAGCAATCACCCAGAAGGGAAGCAGTGTGCCCGAAAAGCCGCAATGAAACCTGTACGACAAAAACCTGCATGAACTGTGGCACAACGGGGTGAGTTGCCAACTCGTGAATAGAAAACATCACTGAGCAGAAATCGTATGTATGACTCAATCCTAAGTCAATACGATCAGTAATAATATATCCTCAATACGAATAAGTCTGAAGCATGATAAGGTGGCAAGGGTAAACATCTATACATAAGTATAGTACTAAGTGCTCGTGCCAGTGCCTAAGGTAACAACATATCATAAATATGAGGTGTGATCAATGTAATCAATATGAATCAATGTCAACTATGTCATGAAGTCTAAAATATGTGGATATCATCCAACTATGTGATCAATGTCAGTATGTATGTAGATCTCGTCCACGTGTCAACCAATGATATAAAACATCATGCATGTAAACATCATAAAGCATATGCATGGAAGTATGAGGATGTAAATCAACGTGTGTCCCTTGCGACACATCAAAATCATGGAACCGGAGTGTCCAGCATCGGCCCTTGAAAACATCATGAAACCTGTGCCCAGCATCGGCACGTAAATCCTCATATATCGGGCTCCGTCAGTCCGGATCGACCCACGGGCTCCGTCAGTCCGGATCGGCCCATATCATCTCTCGACTGCGGTCGGTATCCTCTGGATATCCGCCGAGCCCAAATACAATCGCCGGTAGGTAGTAGTCCCTCTGCCAGGATCACCGTCTGTATACTCAGCATCCATTTCTTGCCCCGGGGTACCATACCGTGCCCCACCATGTACCCGCACATGGCTCACGACTCCTCCTCGCATAGGAGTATATATATACATAAGAACCGATAAATCTCATGGTGGGCGCACTGAATTATCATATCAAGGGTAACCGGGTTTTGAAAATAATACATACTCTCTTTTTGAAATACCCACGGTTCCCAAATACAGAAGAAACAACATATCTCAATGCGTGAAATCATAAAGCAGGATATATGCGACATATGATAGAAATGTAAGCATATCCGTATATCATGCAACATAAAACAGTAATATGCACACATCGAGGGGAAAACCGCCCTTTTAAATGAATCCAGTTTTTAAAATATATCTTGCGGTTCCCAAATCTACAAAATAAAGCCAGAATCATCTGTGTATGTGCAAATACGTATGTATGCAAGTATGGGTGTACAATATGTATGTACACAAGTATGAGTGTAAAATATGTATGTATGCAAGTATGAGTGTACAATATGTATGCACGCAAGTATGAGTGTAAAATATGTATGTACGCAAGTATGAGTGTAAAATATATATGCATGCAAATATGAATGTACAATATGTATGTACGCAAGTATGAGTGTATAATATGTATGTAGGCAAGTATGTCATGCATGGGGGTCGTATCCTGATGCAACAATTCTACTGTGTGGAGGCATGGCAATTATCGATGATGAAGTGTGTGAGCCGGTAAGCAGGTATACGTGCAACATACGCATCATCGATAATGGTGCTGGTGTCCTAACAGCATGGGTTTAATATAACAATAAACACATTTACACATGCAATGCGATGCAAATAGCAAGAAATACGGAAATCGAACAATAAACGCAACAGTGAAGAATCTACATCAATATGTAAATGTCATATGTTATGCCATTTGAAATAAGACGAATCAGGGTTTTTAGAGAAATAAGGGCTACGGTGTTTTATGAAAAGATGTGTATTTTGAAAATATCCGTAGAATCGCTTTCCCTGTCTTTAAAATACTCACGATTCGTTAGTTTTGAAATAGGTATGACTCGGGTCTAGTCTAACATCTACTAAGTAAACTACAAATCTGAATAACAAGCTAATCGAAAGGGGTATGGAAACCACCTAAATCTGAGTCGATATATATATATATATATAATAGTCAATGATCTCGCCTCAATAGTATCACATACGATACGGTATACAATATGACATCCTCGAGTCAAGAGTGCGGATCAATCATCAATATATAGCTCGTATGTAAATCCGTCATACGGCATCCCCAAATCTGGGTACGGGTCAAATATCACATTTATATCATTGATTATCCGGTATCCTTATCATCATATCTCATGAACAGGGGTAATGATCTAAGTCTAGTACAAACTGATACCATTTATATATATGTGTGCCTGTATGAAAGCACACGTCCAAAGGCCCCACTAAAATCTCATGTTGTATCTCAAAATACGAACCACATAATATCACCGATCTCATGGCATCATGCCCAATCTCATCGACCCATCTCCAAATATCATCCACTATCATCATCATCCAAGTGTAGGTATACGAGTATATAACGCACAAGTATAACAGTAAGCATGTGTGTGCGTGTGAGTGTAAACCTATTCTAGGGTTCGCGACTAGGAAGCTACACTAGTTCACTTCTAATAACCCTAACAAACCATTTAACACCTAATCCTATCTTGAATATCCATGTCACACATAATGCTATCATATATATATAGTATATATAGCATAATAAATATCGAACTGCGGGGGTGCTATACACCATCCACCCGACTTCTCCCGTAGATATAATCTACTCACCTTGACCTTCGCTTCCCGATGTCGACGTCGCCACGCGCTTGCCTGTCGTCTCGAAGTCCTCGCGAGGGTACCTACACATCATAGCGTATCGTATCGCATTAAAAACCAAGTCGAAACCAAAACGGCAAGCGAAACTCGCATAGGTCAAAACCTCTGGGTTGCCCTCGCAAAACAACCCGATATCACTCGATGTAGACGTACAAACGTGGCATGATCGAGATAAAGCATAAATAGTAAAATCCAGAATTTAAAATACGCAAAAGCATAACTCGAATCAAAATAACAACACATGTATTCTGTCCCAGATTTTCATTAAGGTGCAAACAATGTTCCAAAAACAATACTGGAGTGATGTATAAAGTGTAAATGAGCTATGCAAGCAACCAGGACCCTTGAATCCATAAGGTGGCCGGCCCCCTATCCTAAAAATCCGGCGACATCGGCCCTGGTTGGGAGTTGGAGTGACTTGCTTGTAGGGTAGTCTCCTACTAGTCAATATAGGTTAATGGTCTTGCTAGTTTTTCCAGTAAGTGTCTAGGGTCACTCCAGATTCCCTGTAGGCTACCAATATAACACAAAAACCAAGATTCGGTATATAAAGTTTAAGTCGTGGCAATGTCGTAATACTACATTGTAGGAAATTGGTCCCAGATTTGGATGAGGGTAAAAACCACGTGAGCAAACAACACCAGGGTGATATATAGAGTATATGTGACCTACAGAAGAAAATTGGACACACACCCTCACCAAGTGGCCGAGCCCTCTCTCATGGAAATCCGTTCTCGCCGGCACTGGGCAGTCCATTGTGGTTCGTCTTGCTACAGTGGGTTCCTATGGTCTCAAATGGGTCTCTGGAGTTGTTTATTTTTCAAGTAAAAATCCCAGTTCATTCCAGATTTGCCTGCACACTCAAAGTTCACAAACCGACATTGCAAATTTCTGTAAATCCGTATTTTTAGGTTTCAGATTTGGTTAGGTCTGGTTTTTGGACAATTGGAGAGTTTAAGGTCACTAATAAGGTCCAATTACACAACCACAATTCAAAATAACCTTAACCCTCTCTAGGGTTTCCAAAGTTTGCCAAACTTCGTCAAATCGATACCAAACTTGAAAAGAGGCTTAAGAAACCGAAACACTACACTTTTTGTGAAAGGATATACCTCATTTAGCACCTATGAATCCTCCACAGCGCCAAAATGAAAGCTTTCTTGGTCCATAGTATAGCTTGTGAGCTTGTGCATCTTTTTTGTGAAGTAGGAATGAGGTTTTGGGTTTGTTTTGGTGATGAAGTGGGGTGATTTGCGGAGGAGGGAGGAGAAGGGCGGCAACAGCAGCAACATAAAGAGGGAGGTGAGAGGAAATAAGTGAGTGAATGAAGAGGGAATGGCTCAAGACCTATGTTGACCCCTCACACTCTCTTTCTCTCTCTTGCCCATAACTTTATATTCTATTCTTTTCTTTTCTTTCTATTTTCCTTCTATCCTCAATAGTAAACCCAAAACAAACCATACACCCAAAATCTTGTAGGAAAAAGGTACAAGTGAAAAAATACATGGTGCATGTTTTGCTCAAAACAAGCTTAAAGCCCGATTAGCGATTTTTAATCGCAATTAGCCCTAAATTAGTGTCAAATAAATCGTAAAACTTCATAATTTGCATAAATCCAATAAAGCACCCTCATTTTAGTAATTTCCAAAATTTTCAAAAATTTATCGGTATTTAATTATACCGCTTTACTAAAATATTCAATATTTTATTTTTTAATTATAAAAATTTACAAAAATAATATTTTAATTTTTTGAAATGTTACACCAACCAATCCCAACACGAAATCAACTCTCTATATCGGGAGAGATGAATCCCTTCCGATCACTCAGTGGATTCATGTGGCTCAGGACTGTACCTAATTAAAACCTGTTTACATGACTCCTTTGAGCCGTAGTAGTGTAGTAATCTGAATACAGTGGGAACCCACACGAGACAAATGACGATCTTAGGTCTAAAAACTACCATGTACTCATGTCATAAGAGAACTGCTATCTGACGATAGGTATAATATCATCTAGATGTTCTCGGCGAGTCTGTTCGGTGTATTCACTTCCAGTGAGTACCTGTATACAATCTTTGGTGCCAAAACACAAATGGCTTGTGAGGCCGGCCACCGTCCTTCATCGGGGTCTCGAAAATATACACTAGTCTACTATGGAATATCAATACCCGGTCTCGATATTCATATGACCAGGAACATTTAAGGATGTGCTTATGGGCTATGCAGCTCCCACGTATATGATCGCCGTCATAATGGTAATAGTCAAGCAAAAATCCTATGGGTTTTATCATTATGTATTAATGACATGCAATAGCAAGTAAAACGTATACACATTGAGTAAGACTGTTCTACCCGTATAGGTCCTGCCTCAATTACCATAATTGCCCACCTGCAATTACAATAATTGGCTTGATGACACTATATCCAACACCTTAGAGATACTAAAGAGGGTAAACACCAGTTTATCCTCCTAGTTGCCTCTATGGTCATATACATTCTGACCTTCTGCACATCCTTATGAAGAAGTAGCTTATTATAGTATGCATTGTCTTCTATCGCTTCAGCATCTCTTTGGATTTGAGTTAGGAATACAATAAGCTAGCTTGATCACCTTGCCATTGGCCCAAGGACATGTGGAGTTGTTTACTTAATACAATTGATTTAGAGTTGCTCAATCTATACATACTCTGAATTTTTTCTGCTTGTCACCTTCATACTTGACTCTCCTTGTTCTTGGAATTTTTTTCCAGTAACCACCATATCTAAGCACTAATTCTACAGTTGTTTCATCATAACCAGACCCAGACATGGTGAGAACAGCATAAGCATTAACAAATATTTGCACTATAGCATTAACTTGATGATACAAGAATTAATATTGCATTTGACATATTATAGGAGACAAAAAAATTACAAGCAACGCAAATTATAATGCGCTTAAACGGTTGAATTTGATATTTAATTGTAAAACTATACTAAATACTATCTACCTAACGCAAATTGAACTAATTAGAAACAATCTAAAAATAGATGAACAACAATTTAACAGCGGCAATAACAAACTTGAAGGAGGTCATTTTCGGGTCTCCGTCAGATGTTGTCCTCCGTCGATCTCCTGATAGATCTTGGAGGTGATCTTCTGTTGCGTGTGGGTCTCAATGGGTTTTGAGGAGATTGGCGGTTTTGAGGAGTCAACGCCGAGTACCTGCAAAGAAATCCTGGGGTGGTTTGGTACTACCGAGGACCCTCCGACGATCAAGTTAGTACAAGATCCGAGTAGAGTAACGGCTAAGTAGGGTCAGAAAAGCTTACTTGATCCCTCTGTGATGGGGGTTTATATAGCGGCGGCAGCACGCAGCAGCAGGCGCGAGAATCTCGACGGCAGTTGCGCTCCGGACGTCACGCCCGCGTAAAGAGCGGATCGGCCATTAATGGGGATCGTGATGGCGTAGAACGTGGGACGTTGCTGGCGGTGAATCTGCGCGTGGCGAGATTTATGAAGCGGTAGTTACCCCTGTGAGTTGCGGAGTTGGTCGGTCGGAGGACCGAGGAAGATGGCCTCGGCTGGGGAGCTCGGAAATGAGCTAGAAGGCCGAGGAGTCTTGGTCCTGTGGCAGCTCGGGGCAAGCTGAGAGGCCGAGGAGGCCAATTCCCAGGGGGCTCGGAGGAGAGCCAGCTTGCGCTTGCAGGTTGGGTACACGGGTGGCCTGGTCGGCCCCTGTGGGCCCTTTTTTCTGAGTTCTTGGACACTCCATCAGCCACGTGTACTGATCTTAGAGATCGCCAATATTGAGCATCATCATTATCCTCCCACTCTTGTCCCAGCTAGCTAGCGGGTCGGGTCAGAAGTGGACTGCCGGGCCGTCCGGTCAGGAGTGGACTGCCGGGCCGTCCGGGGTGAGCTCCCTCCTAAGGTTTGGTCAGAACGCGTCCTCGGGCAGTCATCTGTCTTTTCCGCCCGCAAATCAGAGCGATATCTCCGCATTAAAGGAAGGTGCGCCGGTTCGAGCATCCTGTCACTAAAGCGACGGTCCTCGTGTCAAGCGTCGGTTGGCCGTCGCGACGTGTGCAGACCTGGGGCGTCAGATGTGGTGCGGTCCAGTGTGGGAACGACAAGTGGAGCAATCGGAGCAGTTGAACACGAGGGGGCATTTTGGCAGGAGATGAAGGGCGCCGTAGGATGAGGTCATTTGCGGTGATAAGTAGGGGTGGGGCCCACTCCAGGGCCCCTACTCTTTCAAATTTCCCTTCTTATAAGCCTTGGCTGCTCGGCGCTCTTCTCCTTCTTTTGGGTTGGATACATGGTTCGTTCCCACTCTTTGGTTCTCTCGTTCCAGTGGGAGGCTAGCGGCGCGGCCATTCCCCTGGCTTGCTCATGCCCTGCGCCGAATGTTCCACCGGCGATAGAGTCGTCTGCTTCATTGATGGCCCCTTGTGATCGTTCCGGCGGCAACCAGAGACGTCCACGGTCATCCGAGCCCCAGACGGGAGACAGAAGGAGGGGCGAGGACGAGGCCCCCTTAAGAGGAAAAGGACAATCTTTCGTGCGCTCTGCAAGGGTTCCTGAGGGGATTCCCATGCAGGAGGGTGATGCCATCTTCATGGCCCCAAAGTCGAGGGGGGACCGCTCAGACTTGGATAGACCTGGTGCCTCTTGTTGGGGCTTCGGATCCTCTGCATGTGACGGGAAGAGGGCGGTCCGCCGTATTTGTGCTGAGCATGAATGAGCTGCTCGGTTGCCCCTTGGAAAAGGTCGGGTTTGACTGCCTCTAGGAGGACTTTGGATCCTCAGCGTTGGAGGGGTTGTATGAAGCCCACTAAGGATGATCGGGAAGTGAAGCTGCGCGGTTGCCTCTTGGCGAGGGCTTCGATCTCTGGCGTCGTGGGTAGGCAACTACAAGCCTGGGATGACCGAGCGGGGTAGCCGTCCGGGTGCCTCTTGCGAGGGCTTCGATCCCTGGCGTCATGGGTAGGGAGCTACCAGCCAGAGATAGCCGAGCAGGGGAGCCGCTGAGCCGCCTCTAAGGAGGACTTTGGTCCTTAGTGTTGGAGGGGCTGTAAGAAGCCCACTAAGGTTGACCGGGCAGTGAAGCTGCGCGGTTGCCTCTTGGCGAGGGATTTGATCTCTAGCGTCGTGGGTAGGTAACTACCAGCCCGGGATGACCGAGCGGGGTAGCCGCTCGGATGCCTCTTGCGAGGGCTTCGATCCCTGGCATCATGAGTAGGGAGCTACCAGCCGGAGATGACCGAGCAGGGTAGCTGCTCGGTTCTGTCTTGCGAGGGCTTTGATCCTTCAGGACGGGAACCGAGCAGGATTACTGCCCAGTGCCTCTTAGAGTAGACTTTTATCCCTGTCGGTTGTAGTAGCAAGCTACCAGCCAGGGATAGCCGAGCAAGGAATCGACAACCTCTGGGAGGACTTTGGTCCTTAGCGCGGGAGGGTCTTTAAGAAGCCTACCAACGACCCTTGGCCGGGCAGGGTTACTTCCTGGTGCCTCTAGGCGATGGCTTTTGTCCTGAAGGATAGCCGAGCGAGGGATCCTCGGGCTCGACTGCCTCTGGGAGGGCTTTTGATCTCTGTCGGTCATGGTAGGAAGCTGCCAGCCGGTGATAGCCGAGCAGGGTAGCTGCTGAGCTGCCTCTAAGGAGGAATTGGATCCTTAGTGTTGGAGGGGCCGTAGGAGGACAGCTAAGGATTACCAGGCAGTGAAGCTGCGCGACTGCCTCTTGGCGAGGGCTATGATCCCTGGCCTTGCGAGTAGGGAAGCTACCGGCCAGGGATAGCCTAGCAGGGTAGCTGCTCGGCTGCCTCTACGGAGGACTTTGATCTTTAGCGTTGGAGGGGCTGTAGAAAGCCTACTAAGGATAACTGAGCAGTGAAGCTGCGTAATCGCCTTTTGGTGAGGGCTTTGGATCGCAAAGACAGAACTCTATTCGAGATGTTCTGACGTTTTATTATTCGAATGGAGGGGATTTTTTAGAAAACATTTACATCATCTTTGCGAAAGGAGGGGTACACACTTGTTGGCCTTGGTCTCATTGGTATAGCTTGAGCATCTCGGGATTGTAAGGCCACGGGAGCTTGCGTCCTTCCGCTTCTTGTAAGCGATAGGCTCCGCCGGGGAGCGCTTCAGAAACGAGGAAGGGACCATCCCACTTTGGGGAGAACTTGTGAAGCCTGCCTTGATCAATGAACTTGTTTCGTCGTAGGACCAGGTCCCCAATCAGGAAGGAGCAGTGCTTCACCCGAGCGTTGTAGTACCGGGCCGTTTGTTGTTGATAAGCGGCAGCCCTGATCTGAGCCCGGTCTCTCTTCTCCAACAAGATTTCCAGGTGGGTCTGTAGCGCCGAGGTGTTCGCATCATCATCGAAGTGCTCGACCCGATGATTGGGTAGCCCGATCTCCGCTGGGACCATTGCCTCGGTTCCGTAGCAGAGGCTGAAGAGGGTTTCCCCGGTGGGGGTCTCTTTGATGTGCGCCGGGCCCATAAGACCTGGGGTAGTTCTTCGACCCAACTGCCTTGTCGCCCTTCTAGGCGGGTCAGGAGACCTCGGATGACGTATTGGTTAGCGACATCGGCCTTCCCGTTGCATTGGGGATGCGCGTCCGCGGAGAACTTCATGAGGATATGGTATTCTTTGCAGAAGTCCTTCAATTTCTCGTTCTCGAAGTTCGTCCCGTGGTCGATGATGATACATCTCGGGATGCTGAACCGAGTATCAGATTGTTTTACAGGAACTTGATGGTCGTGGCGGCGTCCGGTTTCCTGATGGGGACGGCCTGGATCCACATGGTGAAGTAGTCTACTGCGGCGAGGACGTATTTGTGCCCGCCTGTACCGGTAAGGAACTGTCTGATCATGTCCAATCCCTACTGGGTGAACGGCCATGGGGATGTTAGGGCGGTCAGCTCGGTAGCGGGGAGGCGGTGGGTGCTGCCGTGGAGCTGGCAACTCTTGCATCTCCTGACCAGCTTCTGAGCGTCCTCATGAATAGTAGGCCAGTAGTACCCCTGGAGCAACGCCTTTTGGATCAAGGTTCGGGCCCCTTGGTGCGCATCGCCAACCACCTCATGGATTTCCCAAAGGACGTAGTCGACTTCGTGGGGGTCGATGCACCGGAGCAGGGGCTGAGTGAAGGATTTCTTGTAGAGGTTCCCATTGCTCCAGATGAAGTGGCGGGCTTTAGCCCGGAGACGGCGGGCGGCTCCCCGATCTTCCGGGAGCATACAGTCCTTCAGGAATTCCACGAGGGGCTTCGTCCAATCTTGGTCGCCTTCCTGCGACGCATATACGTGGAATGTTATCGCTCCGTCTTCCACGCTGGGCTGAGGCAAGGTTTCGAAGAGGATAGGTCGTTTGTTGTTGGCCGAGTATGACGACGCCAGCTTGCTCAGGGCGTCGGCTTGGTCATTCAGCTGCCTGGGTATTTGTTCTACTTGGACTTCGTCAAAGTTCCTCCGGAGTTTCCTCACCTCGTCCAGGTACCTCATCATCAGAGGCTCCCGAGTTTCAAAGCGACCGGTCACTTGACCGACGACAAAGGCCGAGTCGCTGCAAATTCGAATTTCTTCAGTCCCAGCCCGGCGGCCAGCACAGTTCGGCCAGGAAGGCCTCGTACTCTGCCGTGTTGTTCGAGGCTTTGAAACCGAGCTTCAGAGAGTACTCCATTTCCGCTTCGTTCGGGCCCCGGATAATGAGGCCGGCACTACAGCCTTCCTCGGTTGAAGACCCATCAACGTAGATGACCCACTCTGGAACCGAGCCAGGCCTCTCCGTGATGGGACACTGTGTTGCAGGGGGCGGCATGACTCTGGTGTCTTGCTAGGGATGTTGCATTCAACGATGAAATCAGCCAGGGCCTGCGCTTTCATGGCCTGCCTCGGGCGATATTTTATGTCAAACAGAGATAGTTCCCACCTTCGCTTTTCTAAGCGGCCCGAGGATTCTGGTGACGCAAGGATAGCCCCCAACGGGCGCTCGTTGAGGACGATGATGGTGTGTTCTTGGAAGTAGTGCCGCAGCTTCCTTGCGGCCACCACGAGGGCCAAGACAATCTTCTCTATGGCTGGATATCTCATTTCTGCGTCCTTAAATACATGGCTCACATAGTACACCGGCTTCTGCACTCCTTCGACCTCCCGGACGAGCACCGAGCTTGCTGCTTGGTCGGATACCGCCAGATACAGCAACAGCATGTCCCCTTCAACTGGTGGGGTGAGCAGTGGCGGTGTCGCGAGGTGCTTCTTCAACTGGTCGAAGGCGGCTTGGCACTCCTCCAACCACTCGAACCTCGGGATCTTCTTCAGAGCCTTAAAGAACGGGAGGCATTTCTCCCCTGACCTGGACATGAAACGGCTCAGAGCGGTGACTCATCCCGTGAGCCGCATGATCTCGACGTTGGTCTTAGGCGCGGCCATGTAGAAGATAGCGTCGATTTTCTCTGGGTTAGCTTCGATTCTACAGTGAGTGACCATGAAACTTAGGGATTTCTCCCTGGTGACTCCGAACGCGCATTTGGCAGGGTTTAGCTTCATCTTGAACTTGCGGAGCACTTCGAAGGCCTCGCCCAGATCCCTAGCATGGTCGGCCGACGAGACGGATTTGACGAGCATATCGTCAACGTAGACCTCCATATTCTTGCCGATCTGTGGTTTGAACATGCGATTGACCAACCGTTGGTATGTGGCCCCGGCGTTCTTAAGGCCGAAAGGCTTCACCTTGTAGCAATATATGTAAGTGCACGGCGGCGTCCCGGCCGTCAATCCGACGGCCAAACGCGGAAACGGTGGTAAACTTAAAATTTTGCGGACTTGGCAAAACGGCACCACCGCGCACTAAAACCGGATCGGGCCATTAAACTAAATCTAGCTAACTACAAAGAGAAGGGGAAGAGATATACCGACGATCCAAGTCCTCCGGTCTTCATCTCCACTCCGATCTCCTCGCGGGATCTCCGTCCATCTCCTCCTCGTCGGAAAGGGCACCACGAAGCCGGGTATTTTTACGGGCTCCCACCTCAATACCGAGGCAACTCGCGCATGAAGCCGGCAACTCGACATGCTCAAGATATGCTGTAGGAAGATAGTGTAGAGTGTATGTCTCACTTTGGGGTTGGTTGCCATTTGTGGATGATGGAGGAAACAAGGTAAGAAAAATGGTGCTTGCATTTTTCTAGCATCAAAAATGAGATCAAGAATGCTACTCTCTCAAAAATGAAGCTCTCATTTTCTTCTCTTTTCTTCTTCACTCTTTTCTTCTTATCTCTTTTCTTATGAAAACTTATCATCTCTTAGAAATGGTGGAGGAAACCATATGAAGCATGAAGGGAGGTGATGGTAGGAGCAAAAGTGGTGACCACATCCAAACATAATCATCACAAAACTCAAATCCAAAAATCAAATCCATTCTAATCTTTCTTATCAACCAAAAGCAAGTGAAAAGACTAAGAAAGAATCAAAATGATGGTGGAAAAGAAAAGATGCTTTCATAATTAAAACATATGCAAGAAGACCCTCCACAAAGTGTTATTTGCAAACTTGCAAATAACCCCCTCCATCGGAAAAGTCCGGCCGGGAAAGAACAAAGGAAAACCGGCCGGAACGGAATGCAAACTGGCAACTCCAGAAAACTGGTCCCGTAATAAATTACAGGGAAACCCCGATACTGTGCATACACACCCGCATATGTATTCCGTCCGGATACAAATGCAAAGAGACAAAATCTACACTTTACTATACCAGGATCCGGCTTAAACCAAAGCCGGCTAGTAATATCCGTCCGATCCTGATCCGTGCAATACCGCACATATCTGATCGAACGCTGCCATATAACTATACGGCCACTAGTACAAAACCGCCCGATCCTGATCCGTGCAATACCGCACGTATCTGATCGGACCCTGCCATATCTCCATACGGCCTCTACAGCGTTTCGCCCGAAACTTGAGTAACTGTAAGTGTGGTGGACTCTAAAAACTCGTCAATACTATGGCTGTGGATTTAACCACTAGCACGTCAGAGGTATAAGCCAATACGTGACGGGCCACCAGCTATTGACTAAAAGGGACGTCGATGAGCGAACTCATCCTGACACCCTACTGAGCCTGACAGTGACAATATCCGTGCAGTCCGGTCCGTTCGTCTATGAGTATCGCATGGCGGGCCTAGGGGGTTGGTAAAAGTCAGACCCCCAAAAGCGGTACAAGTCGTGTCGGAGTGTAGCCCAGAAGACCCTGAGATACTACTGGAATACCTACCAGTAAATCTCCTTGCCTTGGCCAAGGACTTTGTGTAATGGCTCTCCTAGACACAGCACGACCTCACCCCCAATACCGGGAGAGACGAACCCCTGAAGATGCGCTCACTGCCTCCATGTGGCTCGGGACTGTACCCAACTAAAACCTGTTTGCACGACTCCTTTGAGCCGTGGTAGGGTAGTAATCAAAGTACAGTGGGAACTCACACGAGACAAATGACGATCCCCAGGTCGATGAACTAACCTGCACACATGTCACCTGGGAACTGCCATCTGACGTCTGGTATATGACCAACTAGCATGTTCCCGGCGAGTCCTGTCCGGTGTACTCATAACCCAATGAGCACCTGTATACATCTTAGGTGATCCAACTGACACCAGTGGCTTGTGAGACCGGCCACCGCCCCTCGTCGGGGTCTCGACTGTATACACTAGTCTACTAATGGAGTATCGATGCCCGGTCTCGAAACTCCCACGACTAGGGACCTTTTAAGGATAAGCTTATAGACCCCCAGCTCCCACTTATATGATCGCCCTCATACTGCTGGTGGTCAAGCAAGAATCCTAGGGGCTCTATCAATGTGTAATAGCGACGTGTCATGTCACCTAAAGCAGTACACGATGATAAAGGTAAACCAGATAGCATACTATCATCTCGAGTAAGACTGTCCTACCGGGATAGGTCCTCCCTCAATCATTACAATCACGTACCTGTGACCTAATAATTGACTCTGAGGGCACTATCTCCAACAATCTCCCACTTGCACTCAAGGCTAATTATTGCGATGTCGCATACTCACAGCCCGTGTGATACCGAACACCCAACTCCTCTACTAGTCAGTCTCACAAAGCCTGTTTGCGAAACTCTTGCGTTCGAGGAATAGCCTCAGTGAGTGGATCCGCCTGTGGTGTCTCTTTCTATTTCTCTCTATATCTCATGTTCGCGGAGAAAGCCATCTCCCAAAATGAGCAATACCTGTCTTAGAATGTCTGGATGTCTGATGGGACCTAGCTCATAAATGAACTCCAAATCCAAACTTCTTAGACTGTATCGTCAACCGAAATTAATCAGTATCCTGCGCCATGCCACCCTCAGTATTGCCTTGGACCACCTGTCCAAAATACTGCCCCTCGTCAGAAGGAAAAATATAACTCTGACAACCTCCTTGTCGTCTATGTCACCTTGGAAGCCTGGAATGATAACTGTCTCCCACATGAGGCTGTCGTTATCATATCCCTAAAACATCCACTTATGTTCTAAAACTGCTTCCGACTGTTTCTCCAGGATTGGATTAATGTCAACTTATTGCATCTAGTGCAAGAACAACATCTGGTGTGGTACTTGACATCTCACGATTGACTCAATTGCCTGAGCAAGTGATCTGTCAATCATGCCCGTCCCTCTCCCCTTTAGTCTATAAGACACCTTTAGAGAGGGTGACTCCATTACCTGCAGGTGTACTACCGTGCCAGGAGTCGTCCATTCTAAATACTCATAGAATGCTGTCAAGGTACTCTGATTGGGAAACCACCCAAATCTAGATCTAAAACCATAGATCTAGTAACCAGTATGTCTGATATAATATCCAAGTCCTGTGTGGAGAAACCACTGTGTGACGACCAAAGTATAACCGATTGTAGTGTAGGAGTTTCTTTTCCTACTCTGTGTATATCATCCAAATACCAGGATATCACACCCTACTACCTTCTCAACAGATCCATCTCCTATTCTGATGAAGTCAAACCCATGACTGTCACGTCAGAAATAGATGATCAATCTCCGCTACATCTGCTTTAGTCTATAAATAGACATAAGCTACTTGTCCACCAATGCTTCCGCTGCTCCCACTGACTACGACAACCCTCTGGCAGAGTCATATACACGTACACTTCTGAAGCGAGTTCAGAACGACGCTATACTCATCCTCCCGCCGGGTCTCACAGCCTGGAACAACAGCAATGGTAATTGTGGGTAAACAAGAACTTCCCTTTCACCGTCCTTGAGGCTACCGTAGTACCTCTCGGGTGCCTGAAGTTACCTACCTTATCTGCGGAGTGGCCAATGGAATGTCAATCCAGATTGAATCTTTAGGTTCCTTATCAAATCTTCAGTAATCGTTTGTGGTTCTGGAATCACTTCCAGTTCTACCATACTCCCACTACTGTTTTCTGAAAAATCCATTTTTAATATAAAACTGTGGCGAGTCTAGAACAATATTGCTATTGTTCATCCAGATGGTAGAAAATCAACCCTCGTCATAGCCTGGGTCAACCCACAAACAGCCATTACTGAAACGTGCCTATGAGTTATCCGGAGTCTGGTTTTAATCATAAGCCAGACAACTCCCCGTACCTTAACAACGTTAAGATATGAACTGTTCTATATCCAATATAGAACCAGAGGCACTGATTTAATTGAACCAGATTCAAATCATTCAGCTGTCTCCAGTGCATGTCAACTAAAAGGAAGGAGGCCGATCAGCGTTACTCAACTTAGGAATGCTTCCAATTATGAATAACCTGAAAGAGAAGCAAGATCTCTTAATCATTACTATCAACTGAATACCATACACAAGTATCTACATCTTCGATCTCTTTGAAGAATCCCGATACTTGCTATACCTGGTTCTCTACTCTATTCAAATACCAATAACTTTTCCAAATTCGGACCCTATGTTTCCACGAAACACCTGTCTAAAAACTAGAGAAGTCATAAGTAAACCGAATATAGTATGAGGACCAACCCCTCTGTCCTGATGGACCCTGGACAACATACAATACTCTGTATAACTCCCTTGAGTCTAATAACTCATTCACTGTGTGTCGTAGGTTGAAAACTGTACTTATGGTTAAGAAGAATTACACCGCTGTTTAATGCTCCTTACCTAACCATCCACTGATATAGGTAAATGTCGTAGACATAATTTCAGAAAGGTATATCTCACTCTATGAAAATAGACGTACAGATATATCAATTTGAAATTGGTGCATAACAGCGGATATTCAAAACCAAATATTTGCCGACCGGCAAACAGCCCAGGTGATTTCCTCAAATATCACCGATTACAACGAATCCCGATATAATGAGGATAATCACCCAATTCCCAATAACTTACTCCCACTCATCATCTGTAAAACCATACAGATGTGAGAATCGTACCTGGTAAATACTTACCCTGGAGTAAGTATCTAATCGGGAAATCAGTTTTCCTTTAACATTACACAGTGAAACTGAAACATTGAAATGTCTCGATGGGGTATCCCGGTATTCCTAGTAATGCCCTTTCCATTATCCAGATTCACAACTGTAACCGTATAATTCTTTGCCACCTCTCCAAATCCCTTCATATGTCTTTAGTCTTTACCTTCTGCACACCCCTTTAGGCCAAATGGTTTTCTTCCTTCCCTACCGTTCGGCACCAGCCTATGGTTTGGAAGAAGACTATCCAATAAGCATAATGGGTGTACTGTCCCAATCCTAGGAACACTCGCAATGAGAGAGGGTGAAGATAAAAGACACCTGAATGTACTTTATTCCTATTTCTCCTGAACCAGGATCCATCCCCGAACTGGAACAAGTTCCTTTCGAGTTCGTATATAACCATACGATGGATTATCCAATAAAATGGGATCTTCGTAGTGATACGGAGTGTCCTGGAGAAATACAAAGGTGATTTAGGATTGGCGAAGAAATACTTGGTTTGGTCGTGAATAGCAGTCGCAATTTACTTTGCCCTCTTACTAATCCCTTGCTTTGTCTGAACTTAATACCTTCTGTACACCGTTTAGGCTAACTGGTTTTCTTCATTCCCTACCAGTCGGCACCAGCCTATGGTTTGGAAGAAGACTATCCAATTTGCGTAATAAGTGTACTACTCCTAAACCAAGGAGTACTCGCAGCCTGAGAGAAGGTGAAAAGAAAAGACAACTGAATAGTCCTATCCGTTTTCTCCAGAACCGGAAACCATCCTCGAATTCCTTCGAGTTCGTATCTAACCATACGATGGTTTTGTCCAATGGAAGTGGACGTTCGTAGTAATACGGGGTGTCCTGGAGAAAAGGGTAAAAGTAGGAGTGGCAATGAGGTTCGCAACTCAGACAATCCAAAAGCCAGTGTTAAGTAGGTTCGGTCAACTTGGTCACTGAGTCATAGTCTAGGGTCGGGTCAATGGTCGCTGCCAGAGAGAGAGAGAAAAGAAACACTCAGCGTGCACTCTAACCTAGATCAGAATGGTTATCACTTTTTCTAATCAGGAAACCACCCACTGTACCTCAAATTCTCCTCCAAACCTGAAAGAAGAATTAGTTGGGGTTACCCGAGGAGTAAACTAACTCATCAGTAGGAATCGGGATCCAACTCTCATCGTATGATAACGTGACGGAATCCGCTCACGTCATCACACTCCAGAAGGTATGCGCATATCTGGCAAGTTTCAGTTCTTTTGAAACTCCCGATGTGATTTCTGCCCCATGCTCTTATGACCTTGACGAAGGTCAACAAATCATAAGTCACATGTCAAGTTCTACCCGTCATTATCCAGGGTTAATCTGAATCCACCCGTACAAGCCCTTGACGAAGGTCAACAAGGCTATACGACTGTCCCAAACCAACGCATCTATCTATGCAGCAGAAAGGTAACAAGCAGCTACCATACACTATGCCTTGACGAAGGTCAACAAACATAGCATGAATACTACGTGCTACCCGTCTGAAACGACGGAGGGCTACGAATGGTTTCTGGCGAAAACCTTTAACGTAATGAACTTGATATCGTTGAAGGAACGGATAGCTTTTTGAAAATATAGTGACGAAAACCGTTGCTAAAGAGGTCACTCCCGGTGAAGGGATCTCGGCTCTTTCCCCGTAGAATGGGGTGCAGGATATTCCAAATGAATACCGCGATGCAAAGCAAAAGTAATCGGCTATAGTGAAGTCATTGCCCTGACGCAAACTTTTTGTCCAAGGGGTCACTCCCGGTGAAGGGATCTCGGCCCTTGCCTCGTCGACTGAGGAGCAGGATATTCCAATGAATACCACGATGCAAAACAAAAGTAAATGTCCTTGCAATAACAGCTTTTTGAAAAAGTGTTCCAACAACATCAGATTAGGTTTGTTTTAACTTGCATTGATCCGAATCAATGCAGTCCCATCAATTGATCACACCAAAAAGAACCAAAATATACTGATGTACGTATATGCCATCCGCATTCGCCACTGGGTCCCGTCATTACCCGTTAGGTTAGCTTAGTAACGACAGAGCGGGGACTGGACTAGCGCGGATGCAAAACATATACAACATCTACTAATATATATACCAATATATTATATTTCGCTCAAGGCGTGAAAGAAATGCGACATCACAGAGAATGAACAACATCACAGAAACAATACAGATATCTGGGATCCCCGGGTTTCACAGAGCCACTACTGAAACCCGACGTTCCCCTGGTCGTGTGGATAGCCTTTGCAATGGAATCCTAGACCCCTACGGGCGCGGCAAGTTACCCGCCAAAACCTGAAGCGAGGCAGCCCCCCCTTCAGCACCGTGAATGGACCACCCAGCACTTCACGGAATCCGGTAACTTGGGCACCCCTCCTGGGTCAACCTGTACCCCCTACGAGTGCGGCGAATAGCCCGCCAATTCTAGAGTGAAGCCCCCTCCGTCTTAATGCCATGAGATGCGGGCTTGTTGCCCTCCAGAACCCGGCTATCCGTGCACCCCTCCGCGGGGTAATCCTAGTACAGAAAGTAAAATATACATACACCGGGTACATCGACCGCAACCAGGTCGTGCCCCAAAATAATAATACAAACAGGCAGTGACGGCAGTCCACATGTCGGACGCTCGCCCCGCAATATCAAATGTACATAATACAACAGAACTGTACTAGCATTGCATCCAGGCTATCCCCCATGACCGATCCGCAACATCACAGCATAAACATAGAACATCAACGTGAAAGTCACGTTCGCAAATCCGTCTAACCGGGCTATAGCAGTTAGACGGGGTTTACCGATCGAGTGACATTCACGGTCGCAGATATAATGTAAATACTGTGAAAAATGTGTTTAAGATTTTCCGATTGACCAAAAATTAACAAGTGGGCCCCAAACCAATACTGCAGCACTCACAGAAAACCTGGGCCCAATTTTAATATTCCAAAACCCATATTTTAAGCCTAGAAAACATCTGGAAAAAAATGGTGCAGTAATGTGAACAGTGTGCCGCGGAAGGGCGGCGGAATGGTGGTTTTCGCCTCCCTTCCGCGGTCGTACGGACGAATTGTGCCACCAAAATTTTTCTGTGTTCTTTTTACTCCCTGCACATCATTCTGAGACCACCTGAAAAATTTTTAGACTCCAAAAAATTTCGACAGAAACTGATGCGAAGGGAATACGGGTTTTGGAACTTTTTGATCGATCGGAAATGCAAAACACATTACACAAAGCTAGACGAAGTTAATGGCGAGGCTCTGATACCATTGTAAGTGCACGGCGGCGCCCCGGCCGTCAATCCGACGGCCAAACGCGGAAACGGTGGTAAACTTAAAATTTTGCGGACTTGGGGGCATCACCGCGCACTAAAACCGGATCGGGCCATTAAACTAAATCTAGCTAACTACAAAGAGAAGGGGAAGAGATATACCGACGATCCAAGTCCTCCGGTCTTCATCTCCACTCCGATCTCCTCGCGGGATCTCCGTCCATCTCCTCCTCGTCGGAAAGGGCACCACGAAGCCGGGTATTTTTACGGGCTCCCACCTCAATACCGAGGCAACTCGCGCATGAAGCCGGCAACTCGACATGCTCAAGATATGCTGTAGGAAGATAGTGTAGAGTGTATGTCTCACTTTGGGGTTGGTTGCCATTTGTGGATGATGGAGGAAACAAGGTAAGAAAAATGGTGCTTGCATTTTTCTAGCATCAAAAATGAGATCAAGAATGCTACTCTCTCAAAAATGAAGCTCTCATTTTCTTCTCTTTTCTTCTTCACTCTTTTCTTCTTATCTCTTTTCTTATGAAAACTTATCATCTCTTAGAAATGGTGGAGGAAACCATATGAAGCATGAAGGGAGGTGATGGTAGGAGCAAAAGTGGTGACCACATCCAAACATAATCATCACAAAACTCAAATCCAAAAATCAAATCCATTCTAATCTTTCTTATCAACCAAAAGCAAGTGAAAAGACTAAGAAAGAATCAAAATGATGGTGGAAAAGAAAAGATGCTTTCATAATTAAAACATATGCAAGAAGACCCTCCACAAAGTGTTATTTGCAAACTTGCAAATAACCCCCTCCATCGGAAAAGTCCGGCCGGGAAAGAACAAAGGAAAACCGGCCGGAACGGAATGCAAACTGGCAACTCCAGAAAACTGGTCCCGTAATAAATTACAGGGAAACCCCGATACTGTGCATACACACCCGCATATGTATTCCGTCCGGATACAAATGCAAAGAGACAAAATCTACACTGTACTATACTAGGATCCGGCTTAAACCAAAGCCGGCTAGTAATATCCGTCCGATCCTGATCCGTGCAATACCGCACGTATCTGATCGAACGCTGCCATATAACTATACGACCACTAGTACAAAACCGCCCGATCCTGATCCGTGCAATACCGCACGTATCTGATCGGACCCTGCCATATCTCCATACGGCCTCTACAGCGTTTCGCCCGAAACTTGAGTAACTGTAAGTGTGGTGGACTCTAAAAACTCGTCAATACTATGGCTGTGGATTTAACCACTAGCACGTCAGAGGTATAAGCCAATACGTGACGGGCCACCAGCTATTGACTAAAAGGGACGTCGATGAGCGAACTCATCCTGACATCCTACTGAGCCTGACAGTGACAATATCCGTGCAGTCCGGTCCGTTCGTCTATGAGTATCGCATGGCGGGCCTAGGGGGTTGGTAAAAGTCAGACCCCCAAAAGCGGTACAAGTCGTGTCGGAGTGTAGCCCAGAACACCCTGAGATACTACTGGAATACCTACCAGTAAATCTCCTTGCCTTGGCCAAGGACTTTGTGTAATGGCTCTCCTAGACACAGCACGACCTCACCCCCAATACCGGGAGAGACGAACCCCTGAAGATGCGCTCACTGCCTCCATGTGGCTCGGGACTGTACCCAACTAAAACCTGTTTGCACGACTCCTTTGAGCCGTGGTAGGGTAGTAATCAAAGTACAGTGGGAACTCACACGAGACAAATGACGATCCCCAGGTCGATGAACTAACCTGCACACATGTCACCTGGGAACTGCCATCTGACGTCTGGTATATGACCAACTAGCATGTTCCCGGCGAGTCCTGTCCGGTGTACTCATAATCCAATGAGCACCTGTATACATCTTAGGTGATCCAACTGACACCAGTGGCTTGTGAGACCGGCCACCGCCCCTCGTCGGGGTCTCGACTGTATACACTAGTCTACTAATGGAGTATCGATGCCCGGTCTCGAAACTCCCACGACTAGGGACCTTTTAAGGATAAGCTTATAGACCCCCAGCTCCCACTTATATGATCGCCCTCATACTGCTGGTGGTCAAGCAAGAATCCTAGGGGCTCTATCAACGTGTAATAGCGACGTGTCATGTCACCTAAAGCAGTACACGATGATAAAGGTAAACCAGATAGCATACTATCATCTCGAGTAAGACTGTCCTACCGGGATAGGTCCTCCCTCAATCATTACAATCACGTACCTGTGACCTAATAATTGACTCTGAGGGCACTATCTCCAACAATATACCCCCGGTCCGTCATGAACGCGGTGAGATCTTCATCTTCCAGATTCATACGGATCTGGTTATAGCCGGAGAAAGCATCCATGAAGCTATAAAGCTCATGGCCAGCCGAGCTGTCGACGAGCTAATCTATCCGAGGGAGTGGATAGTTTTCTTTGGCAAGGCCTTATTGAGGTCGGTGAAGTTGACGCACATGCGCCACTTCCCACTTTACTTCTTGACCAGAACTACGTTCTCCAGCCACTCCGAGTAGGGTACATTCCTGATGAAGTTAGCGGCGAGAAGTCGATTGACCTCCTCTTCGATAGCCTTCTGTTTGACCGGGGCGAAGCTTCGCTTCTTCTGTCTAACTGGTCGGGCCGCAAGATCAACCCCGAGCTTGTGGGAGATGATTTTGGGGTCAATCCCAGGCATATCAGCGGGCGCCCAGAAGAATACGTCGGAGTTATTTCTGAGGAATCTGTCCAGGTCATCTCGCTGAGTCCCTGTCAGGAGTGATCTGACCTGGACGATTTTTTCCTTGTCCCCTTCTGTCAGGGGCACCTCGGTCAGTGGTTCGACCGGCGTCCCCCAGACCTCCTTCCGCTCGTCTCGGGTGTCTAGAGAACCCTTGATGTCGTTATTTAACTCGGCGTTGTCGGCCGGCTGCTCGGACGAAGACGTTTCGGTGAGGCATACCTTCGCATCCCGCTGGTTCCCATAGACCCGACCTTTCCCACCCTGATCGAGAGGGAACTTCATCGCCATGTGGTAGGTCGATATCTGGGCCTGGAGGGAGTTCAGCGTCGGGCGCCCGAGGAGTACGTTGTAGGCCGATGGGACCTTTGCTACGATGAAGTCCACAGGAAACGTACGTGTGCGGCCGGGCTCCCCGATGTTGAACTGCAGGGTGCCTACCCCTTGCGCTGGGATGGAGTGGTTGGTGAACCCTGAAAGGACGTGGGAGGTCGGTTTCTAGTCTGCTGGGGTGAGCCTCGTGCACAGAAAGCAGTCGTGGAAGAGGATGTCAACCGAGCTGCCCGAGTCGACAAGTATCTGGTGGACCTCGTACCAGTGGATTCGGGCCGTGATCACCAGAGGGTCGTCGTGGGGCATGGATATGCCGCAGAAGTATCCATCGCCAAAGGTGACAGGCTTGTGGCCCAGAGTCTCGCGGGAGCTTGACTGGCCCCCTGTCATCATGACCATAGTTCTTGATAGGCCGGCGAGGTCCCCTGGACCCCACGGTAGGGTGGTCCCCAAGCTGCCTTGGTGGGCTTTGTGGGCGCGACCCCGTCGAGGGAGGGGATGTCGGTCTTGCCTAGAAGCAGGAGAGCTGACTGCCACCGCCTCGGCAGAGACAGGGGAGCGACAAGGCTCGAGGCGAGGCTCTCCAACGTGGGACTTCGAGGTTAAATGGGAAAGATCAAGGAGCATGCGACCGACGGAGTTCGCGAGCCGGTGGCCGGCGGAGGGGCCGACGACATTCTGTTGAGGTTCACCCGCGCCTCCGTTGAAGGGGAGGTGGCGGCTAGTACCTGGATTTTCAGGGTGATCGCTTGCCATGTGGATGGAGATCGGAAGGCCAACTTTGTTTTTGTGGAGTTTGCGTTCCCACAAACGGCGCCAACTGAAGGAGGTCCTTTTCGGGTCTCCGTCAGATCTTTTCCTCCGTCGATCTCCCGACGGATCTTGGAGGTGATCTCCTATTGCGTGAGGGTCTCATTGGGTTTTGAAGAGATTGGCGGTTTTGAGGAGTCAACGCCGAGTACCTGCAAAGAAGTCACGGGGTGGTTTGCTACCACCGAGGACCCTCCGACGATCAAGTTAGTATGAGATCCGAGCAGAGTAACGGATAAGTAGGCTAGAAAAGCTTACTTGACCCCTCTATGATGGGGGTTCATATAGCGGCGGCAGCACGCAGCAGCAGGTGCGAGAATCTCATCGGCAGTTGGCTCCCGACGACAACCATTAATGGGGATCGTGATGGCGTGGAACGTGAGACGTTTGTCACGACCTGAAATAACCCGTGACGGGCACTTGAATCATATGAAGTCTACAGGACCACATCTAATTCAAATAAGCCAAAAGCCCAGAAATATAAAAACATTTTAGGTAAGAAGAAACTTATTTTAATATGAGTCGTTCAAAAGCATAAGCCGAATTACGCGTTTCTAAAACATCAAGTCTTTTCTGAAAATTTCGGCAGAGTTCCCTTGTAAAAACTGGCCCCGAACGGGGTACAACATGATAAAAGCATATATAATGATAAAAAGGCATCCCCAAGCGGGAGCTAGCTCTTCGACAATCGACGGTCACAACCACGCAAGCAATATAATATACAACGCCGAAGGGCGAGGTTCAAAACTCAAAAGGAAGCTCAAAACATCACTGAAAACCATCATAATACAACGCCCGACTCTAAGGTCGAAATAATATACAACTGGTCTCTAAGTCTGAATAAATATACATGTCTGGTTGATGGAGTTTCTAGATACAACAGAATATAATATATACAAGGTATAAGGGTGGTCACGATGCAAGTGAACCCACCTACCAAAGAAAATCACCCGAAATGAAAGTAGTTCCAGCAAAGCCGTAATGAAAGCTCTACGGCCAAAGCTGCAAGAACTGTGGCACAACGGGGGTGAGTTGCCAACTCGTGAGTAGAAAACTTCACAGAGCAGAAATTGTATGTATGATGCAATTCTAGGTCATACGATCAGTAATATCCTCAAAATGATAAGTCTGAAGCATGAAAAGGTGGCAAGTGTAAACATCTATACATAAGTGTAATCCCATGTGCTCGTGTCAGTGCCTCAGGTAGCAATGTATCATATGTATGAGATATGAATGTAGTGAAATGAAATAAGTGAGACAACTGTTATCTTTATTTTTTATGGGATTTCAGTATGTATATAAAACGAGTATCCTCAATGAAATCAACAGAGAGATCCGTGTCAAGCATCGACAAAAAACATAAATCCCAAAATCTCAATATCTCAGGTTCCGGCTACTCGGACTAACCTGTATCATCAATCCCAATGCCTCAGTGTCTCAAATCTCAAATATCAATATCTCAGGCTCCGCAGAACGGATCAGCCTATAACCATCTCATGACTTCGGCCGGTATCCTCTGGATAGCCGACGAGTCTAAATAATATCATCGGTAGGTAGTGCTCCCCTGCCAGGCTCATCGAATACAACTCGAACTTCTTGCCCAGGGGTACCTTACCGGGACCACCATGTACCCGAGACGGTTCATCCAACTCCTCGAATCGGGTCTCGAAATCCAACAGCAATCATGAAAACTCATGGTGGACGACTCATACATCATGGGAAAACCGCAACTTGCATTTTTAAAAGGATAATCAGTTTATAAATTCTTGCGGTTTCCCCCCAAATCCAGAAATCTCAAGAAGGTTCCGAAATCATCCCTATCCTGATATCAGTAAACAATGAAAACCGACATAAATCTCCATGATACTGCATAACGATGAATATATGAATGCATCTGATATCATGCAATAAATTAACTAGCATATGAAAGCTAAAACATGTAGCACTATCAGTTAGCAAGGTATGTCAATGAAATAGTATTTTCTAAAGTGTACGTGACATGGCAATTACCGATGATGATGTGTGTGAGCCGGCAAATAAGTGTATGTGGGACATACGCATCATCGGTAATGGTGCTGGTGTCCTGACAGCATAATCTCGATAACGGCATTTGAAAACACAATATAAGAAAGCGATGCAATGCGAACAGTAATAATATGCGGGAACAGAATGCTAAACACAATGATAACTAATCTACATTTATATAAATATGAGTCATACAGTGGTGCTATTTGAAATAACACGAATCGTGGTGTTTTGAAAATAAGGGGTACGGTGTTTTTAAGAAAAGATACATCCTTTGAAATATCCGTAAAATCCCTTGTCCCGTCTTTTAAAATGCCCACGATTCGTTGGTTTTTGAAATAGGTATGAGTCGAATCTAATCTATCATATACAAGTACACTACAGGGCTAAACTATATAGACTGATCAAAAGGTAAGGAAACTGCCTAACATCTGAGTCGATATATATATATATATATAACAGTCGGTGATCCCGCCTCAAAAGTAATCCATACGATACAATATCTATAATATTATATCCTCAAGTCAAGAGGGCGGATCTATCATCAATATACCTCGTACGGTAAATCCGTCGTACGGCATCCCAAATCTGGGTACAGGTCAATGTCACATCAATCATATTATTCATCTGGTATCCTCTTTATCAAACATCAAAATCCGGGGTACTGACCTACGTCTAGTACAATATTGATACCATCTATGTATGCATGCGTGTGTATGAAACGCTGCGTCAAAGGACCCGCTAAATATCGTGTCGTATCTCAAATACGAACCCTGTCATATCACCGATCTCACGGCCTCAAATCCAATAACATCGACTCATCTCAAATCCCAAGTACTATCCTCATAATCCGTGTATATGTATACGTATGTATATATGTATATATATATATATATACATACATAGTCCCATACCCATGTTTATATACATATATATACATATCCCCATATACGCCCAGGTAAAAGAATGAATGTATGCAAGTATGTGTGTGCGTGTGTGGGTGCATCAACTACTCTAGGGTTTCACAACTAACACTAAACCAATCCAAGAACGCCTAGAATATATTTTTATCATCAATAAACTCTTATCAACATGTAAAGTATGTATGTGTGTATACGTATTCGTATACATCACTACGAACGGCGGGGGTGCTATACGCCATCCACCCGACTTCCCCCGTAGATATAATCTACTCACCTGATCTTCGCTTGCCGATGTCAATGTTGCAACCATCTCCTTCATTGTCTCGAATCATCGTGGGGGTACTTACATATCACACCTATCGCATCGCATTAAAACCAAATCGAAACCAAAACGATACACGAAAACCAAAATGACACGCTTAAAAGCCTATAGGTTAGAACCTATAGTTTGCATCTCGCAACTCAACCCAATAACACTCGGGATAGACGTACAAACGTCAAGTGACCGAGTACAAACACAAATATCAAATCTTAAATCCATATACATCATGAAACACATGGCAGCAGCCCAGAAAAGTGGTCCCAGATTTCTTCTCAGGTGAAAACAAGGTAAGCAAATAGTACTGGGGTGTTATATAGGAGGTATATGAGCTACAGAAGCAACTTGGGCCCAAAACTCCACAAATGACCCGGGGACATACCCCCCAAAACCGGTGAGCTCGATTTTGTAGTGGTAAAACGGTCTCGTATTGGTGGGGTGGTCTCATATTGGTTCAATTTGGCCACTATAGTTGTTTGTTTGTCTCAGAAATTCCCCGGGTCAACCCAGATTTCCTTGCACGCCTTAAACACTCATAAAACCGACATGGTCTGTTTCAGTTTTGGGTTTCAGGTTTGGTATTATGTTGGATCTAGGTTCTTAGCACCAAGGGGGGTTTAAGGGTCACCATTAAGGCTTAATTCACAATCACAACTCAATTTAACCCAAACCCTCTCAAGAAAACTTCAAGGTTCACTAAACCGATATAAAACACCTCTAAACTTATATGGGTGCTAAGGAAATCTAAATAAAATGCCAAGAGTGTAGAAATTATCTCATTTGGCAACTCAAGAACTTTCTTGAGTTGCCCCAAGTCTCCAAAACACTTTCTTTCTTGGTCCAAAGTGTTTTCCATGAGCATGTGCACACTTTTTGTGAAATGGGAGTGGGGTTTTGATGCATTTGTTGAAGTTTGAGAGGATGAAGAGGGGGAGGGAGTGAAGGCAGCAGCCATGGGGCTGAGGAAGAAGAAAGGATAAAGATGGTGAAGTGTTAGAGATAAGCCAAGACTTGGTTGACCCCTCACCCTCTCTCTCTCATGCCCATACCTCTTTCTTTATTCAATTTCCGTTTTCTTTTCTTTTCTTTTCATTTCCTATTCTTTTCTCATAATAAAACCCCAAACCATGGATGAAATGAGAAAATCCATGGAAAAAATGTAACAAGTGCTAAAAAAAAGACATGTGTCCAAAACATGTTTAAAGTCCGATTAACGATATTTAATCGCGATTAGCACAAAATAGTGTCAAATAAATCATAAACTATCATAATTTGCTTAAATCATATAAAGTACCATGTTTTTAGTAATTTCCATAATTTTCCAAATTTTTCCCCATTTATCGGTATTTAATAATACCGCCCTATTAAAATATTCAATATTTAATTATTTAATTATAAAAATTCCCAAAAATAATAATATTTTTTTCTGAAATGTTACAATCTTCTCCCCTTAAGGAAATTCGGTCCCCAAATTTAAAATTAAAACCCCTCAAATACTAAAACATTTCAGTAAACGTCCAAGTCGTCGGGGCTCCGAAATCATCAATACATAAAACGCTTCATAGCGCAATGCATGCACATGAAGAATGAGCAGATTACTCAAAATCAAAACTCTGTCAAGCATCCCGCAATCATAGAAGTCATGGTGAAGACATCAACATCAAATCCAAAACGAAGTCAACATGATATGCATCAAACTCTGCATATAAATATCATCAAAACACCTGAAGAAAAAACATGCCAAAACCTTTTAAAGGTGCCGTGCGATGCGCGTGACGTGGCACAGTGGCGGACGTCTATTATAAGAAAATAACTATATATATCTATATATCATTTGTTTAATATGCACGTTCCGCCGTTTTGAAGTCAATTTAGAAGGGTTTCCTCGTTTAAACGTTTCGTGTCATATCGGACACGTAGGTAAATACTGAGACTATAGCTCTTCATTGGAAATCCCTTCGATATCTATCAATGCATGCAAAATGTATCCAGGTACTGTCCTCTGACCAGTCCTGCTCAGTTACCATATCAAATAGCAAATATGATAAAACGTACTGCTCCACAAGAATAAATCCCTAACTGTGCATAAGAATGCTACGTGCGTCTGGTGCGCACGGAAATCAAAATCCATATATGTGCCATACATGTGCATAGAAACAACATCTAAGTACATCGGGTATGCATGAAACATCTGTCAAAGGCAACGGGTGTGCCTAACAGCAAACTCAGGTGCATCTGATATGCACGAAGAATCTCGATTTAGTGCATCTGGTGTGCACCAAAATCGCATCTCATAACGGGCGCCCAACATGCGCGAAAGTCCAAAATCAGGTGCATCCATTATGCACGAATAAAATCTAAATCATGTGTATCCAACATGCACGAAATCACGAAAATCAATATCAAGTGCCGAACATGCGCCAAATCCAATCCAAGCGCGCCAAATATGCTCAAGAATCCAAATCAAATGCACAGAGTGTACGAAATCAATATCAATATCAGAATCAAAATCAACGGTATACAATAGAACTCAATCCAAATCAGGTATACCGCGGTATATAATCTCACAACCATGTGCATCAGCGTGCACCAAACAAATCAAAACAGTAAAAGTGCATGAAAACTATGCTGAAAGCATAAGTCAAATCACATGCATAATATAGGCATGAAATCAAAATCAACATATCGAATGACATCAACCAAATTCAGGTGCAACCGTGGTGCACAAAATACAAATATCATGGAACTCAGCCATCAAGACTAAATCATGCTAATAGATCGCCCAAAATACCGAAATCCAAGGTAACGGTTACGTGATAATCGAATCACCAAATCACAAATCATAAATATCGTCGTCGATATTTCTTCCTTCAAGTCGAGAAGGTGTCGGTGCATCCAATGCTAGCAGAGAAAGATATGTACTTGCCTCATGTTCATGTTCTGGCGCCTGATGCTTTTAGGCTCTTGTCTCTCACTGTGAATTGCTAGATATATAGCTCCTCGGCTCAACGGCCCAATATGGAATGATGACGGAAATAGTCCCGCTCTGGCACGTCCTCTAAAGATCTCTGGCCAACTGTCGTGGTCACTCATGACATGTCTCGTCGAAGGTGCCGGACTCTGGCCTGCTGAGTGTGCGTACAATGACCACTCCTGGGTCCAAGTTTTCTCGTAAATTATTCCAGAAAGGTACTGTCGACGTCTCTCCCAAATCTCGTCTCTACCGAACTTTCCGGAAGTCATCGTCCTTTACTATATCTGTTTCTTGTTCCGGAACGGCTGCATACTCATCGCGACTCCTACTGGAAGATATATCCATAAATAACGCCTCTGTACGCGTGTCTCATCTCTGATGTCGGCGGAATAGAACGTCATCTCATCAAGATCTCGTACGAACCTCTTACTCCACTTTTCTCAAATGTCGACTGCTTTGGACTCGTCTCTTCGTGGGTGCATGGACTGTGCTCCAACGGCTATACTCGTATCTAGAGTTTCCCAAGCACTGTATCCCATCACATGATATCCGAAAGATGTCGAACCATCCAATCGACTCGTCAAAACCTCATAATCCCCCAAAAGATCAACATCTTGGGTACAGTTTAATAATATCGAGTACATGCCACAGCACCTATGTACCAACCGTAGAAAGGCAAACCCAAGCCTCACAAATGGCACCGCTAAACTGCCGCAAACCCTAAGGTTCAAAGGTGTTCCATGGTCATTATGTTGAGTTAGGGTTTCTTTCTTCTAGAGGGTCCGTAGAGTTACTTGCGTGTTTTCTTCAAACACTTTATACTTGGAAAAAGGGTTACTGACATTCGATCGTCTCTATGGACTCCCAACGTATACGTGTGACGTCTCTTCAAGATGGAATCAATCGACCTGATGACCTCGCAACGGGGTAAGCGAACGAACCACATGTCCTAGTCATTCATCCTCGGGTGACAAGCGACCATCTATCATATCTCTGAGTATAACTCGTACTACAATAGCTCCAACATCTGGGGCGATATCTCGTCGTTAGCAGCAACAACTGGCACATTCGTCTGCATGCTAAACAGTGCCTCGATCATTATGAATATGCGATACATCAATGGTCATCATACTCTGGCTGGCCTCTATCAGTGGTTCAATCCTCTGGTGCTGATCTGCACGTCCGAGAAATCTCATAACAGCGATCCGTCAAACGCTCATGGCGCGAAAACACAATACAACGAAGCCTCTATGCAATCGTACTTCTCTGGAATCACGCCCTGGTCAGTCCTCGTCCGTGACGAGCTCAAGCTGACACAACTCTAGCCGTAGCTCTCTCTGCCCGTGCAATCGTGGCAGCAAAATCATAACCAATATCGATGAGGATAGATCATTGGAATGAATATAATACTGTGCAAGGAAATTTACATCCTAAGGTTTCTTAAGTGGAGTAGCGTATCGTAAGTATGCCGCGGAACATACGTACGGTACGTCACTCTACTCAAGCTACCTACTCCATCAACCAAGGGTCATCCTACGCGACGAAAGTTCGGGTATAATACCCCCTCGACTAAGCCTAAGTTCCGTAAGGTCAAGCCTAAGTTCCGTATATATATAAACGCTCTAGGCTCCGCATAGTCAAACTTAGACTCAAACCAAGGTTAACCTAGCGCTCTGATACCAACTTTGTCACGACCCGAAATAGACCGTGACTGGCACTTGAATCATATGAAGTCTACAGGACCACATCTAATTCATGTAAGCCAAAAGCCCAGAAATCTAAAACCATTTTACGTAAGAAGAAACTTATTTTAATATGAGTCGTTTAAAAGCATAAGCCGAATTATGCATTTCTAAAACATCAAGCCTTTTCTGAAAATTTCGGCAGAGTTCCCTTGTAAAAACTGGCCCCGAACGGGGTACAACATGATAAAAGCATATATAATGATAAAAGGCATCCCCAAGCGGGAGCTAGCTCTTCGTCAATCGACGGTCACAACCACGCAAGCAATATAATATACAATGCCGAAGGGCAAGGTTCAAAACTCAAAAGGAAGCTCAAAACATCACTGAAAACCATCATAATACAACGCGCGACTCTAAGATCGAAATAATATACAACTGGTCTCCAAGTCTGAAAAAATATACATATCTGGTTGATGGAGTTTCTAGATACAACAAAATATTATATATAGAAGGTATAAGGGTTGTCACGATGCAAGTGAACCCACCTACCAAAGCAAATCACCCGAAATGGAAGTAGTGCCAGCAAAGCCGTAACGAAACCTGAACGGCAAAACCTGCAAGAACTGTGGCACAACGGGGGTGCGTTGCCAAATCGTGAATAGAAAACATCACAGTGCAGAAATCGTATGTATGACGCAATCCTAGGTCATACGATCAGTAATATCCTCAAAATGATAAGTCTGAAGCATGAAACGGTGGCAAGGGTAAACATCTATACATAAGTGTAATCCCATGTTCTCGTGTCAGTGCCTCAGGTAGCAATGTATCATATGTATGAGATATGAATGTATTGTAATGAAATAAGTGAGACAACTGTTTTCTTTATTTTTAATGGGATTTCTGTATGTATATAAAACAAGTATCCTCAATGAAATCAACAGAGAGATCCGTGTAAAGCATCGACACAAAACATAAATCCTAAAATCTCAATATCTCAGGTTCCGGCTACCCGGACTAACCTGTATCATCAATCCCAATGCCTCAGTGTCTCAAAACTCAAATATCAATATCTCAGGCTCCGCAGAACGGATCAGCTTATAACCATCTCATGACTCCGGCCGGTATCCTCTGGATAGCCGACGAGTCTAAATAATATCACCGGTAGGTAGTGCTCCCCTGCCAGGCTCATCGAATACAACTCAAACTTCTTGCCTCGGGGTACCTTACCGGGCCCACCATGTACCCGAGACGGTTCATCCAACTTCTCGAATCGGGTCTCGAAATCCAACAGCAATCATGAAAACTCATGGTGGATGACTCATACATCATGGGAAAACCGCAACTTGCATTTTTAAAAGGATAATCAGTTTATAAATTCTTGAGGTTTCCCCCCAAATCCAAAAATCTCAAGAAGGATCCGAAATCATCACTATCGTGATATCAGTAAACAATGAAAACCGGCATAAATCTCCATAATACTGCATAACGATGAATATATGAATGCATCTGATATCATGCAATAAATTAACTAGCATATGAAAGCTAAAACATGTAGCACTATCCGTTAGCAAGCTATGTCAATGAAATAGTGTTTTCTAAAATGTACGTGACATGGAAATTACCTATGATGATGTGTGTGAACCGGCAAATAAGTGTATGTGGGACATACGCATCATCGATAATGGTGCTGGTGTCCTGATAGCATAATCTCGATAACGGCATTTGAAAACACAATATAAGAAAGCGATGCAATGCGAAAAGTAATAATATGCGGGAACTGAATGCTAAGCACAATGATAACTAATCCACATTTATATAAATATGAGTCATACAGTGGTGCCATTTGAAATAACACGAATCGTGGTGTTTTGAAAATAAGGGCTACGATGTTTTTAAGAAAAGATACATCCTTTGAAATATCCGTAAAATCCCTTGTCCCGTCTTTTAAAATACCAACGATTCGTTGGTTTTTGAAATAGGTATGAGTCGAATCTAATCTATCATATACAAGTACACTACAGGGCCAAACTATACAGACTGATCAAAAGGTAAGGAAACCGCCTAACATATGAGTCGATACATATATATATATATAACAGTCGGTAATCCCGTCTCAAAAGTAACCCATACGATACAATATCTATAATATTATATCCTCAAGTCAAGAGTGCGGATCTATCATCAATACAGCTCATGCGGTAAATCCATCGTACGGCATCCAAAATCTTGGTACGGGTCAATGTCACATCAATCACATTATTCATCTAGTATCCTCTTTATCAAACATCAAGATCCGGGGTACTGACCTACGTCTAGTACAATACTGATACCATCTATTAATGCATGCGTGTGTATGTAACGCTACTGTTAGTTATGTATATGCCCTAGAGGCCATTGTTGTACATATGATGTATATTATGATGGATGGTTGGATATATACAGAGAGGACTTTCTTGCTCGGCATGATAGTATGCTATTTGGTTTCACTTTATATTAACATGTTGACTTGTATTGGTTTACTGTCTTTCTCTCACATATTGGTAAATCCATTAGGATCTGTACTCGACTACTGGGATTATGATGAGATCATACTAGTGGGGCCACGGTAGTCGATGAGTACATCCTATAAATGTTCCTAGTCGAGGGTATATCGAGACAGGGCATCGATACACCAGAGTAGACTAGCGTATACGCATCTTGACCCATATGATGGGCGATGGATGATCCCATATCCATCGGTGTTTGACATCAAGGATGGTGTACGGGTGCTCAGTGGAGACTGGGTACAGTGGACGGACTCGCCGAGAACTCCCAGATGGTGATATACCACACGTCAGATGGCAGTTCTCCGGTGACACTGGTACAGCGTAGTCTGTAGACCTGAGATCGTCATAGAGTCTTGTGTGATTCCCACTGTGCTTTGATTTCCACCTTACCACGTCCAAGAGGGCGTGCAAAATGGTGGCTTTTGGGTACAGTCCCGAATCACATGGAGGCAATGGGCGATAGGAGGGGATTCGTCTCTCCCGGTATAAGGTGTTGATGTTGTGCTCTGTTCGATTGGTTATGACTGGAAGTCCCTAGCCAGGGCTGATATAGAGATTTACTGGTAAGTGTTACCAGTAGTTTCTCGACCTGTTATGAGCCTCACATCGACACGACTTATCAGTTACTGGGGTCTGACATATACCAACCCTAGACTTGATATGCGACATATCAGACGAACAGACCGGACTGTACGGGAGTGTTACTGATTGGATTCACAGGAGAACGGACAGGCTAGCTTGTTGATCTTCTGATCGCTCAATACCTGGGTGGCTGTTACGTTTAGCTGACCGCTTGCAGCTTGTGGGTGTTTGATATGATCATCCCCTGCTACCGGCGTATTAACGATTCTTTAAAGTCCTACACAGAGGTTTCTTGGCTCAGGCAAAATGGAGTAGAGGCACATATGTGATATGTGCAGGACCGAGGATAATGCGATATGTGATACCGTACTATATTCTCGTATATTTAGATATGAACCGGGTCATCGGATCAAGTGTTGATTCGATGAATCGGTACATGAGATATTAGTCGGTTATATTCGATATAACCGGATCGTCGGATCAAGTGTTGATTCGGTGATTTAATGTATAATGATATATATGATATATTGTATTACATTATCTAATATTGGCTCGCTTAATTATTTCATTTTCTCACCGGATTAATACATTGATATATATGCGATATATGTTAATGGTATTATTTTCTTTTGTTGCAAATATATAATATATATGTGATATATATTATTGTGACATGATATGATTTATTATAAAACATGTTTAGTGATGATAAAAAGAGATTAGGGTTTTATTAGGGTTAGCTCCTTCCTGCACATTCTAGAAGGATTTCTTTTTGTCTTGGTTAAGATATTATGGTTGATACTTATCCATGACTCATTCTTAACCTAACCAAACCCTAGCTCTAGTTTATTCTCTTCAAAGGTTAAGCTTATCATCCTTGACCATGGTTACATAATCAATCATATATTCTTTACTACTATTCATCACAAAAGGATTATCTTTTTCATTCTTCATCTTCTTCTCTCTTGAGTCTTTAAAAGAGCTTACTAGTTATTTCTTTTGTGATGATTTCTTGTGAGAAAATGATATAAAAAGAAAGCATAAATACTACTCCATCATCGTCATCTAATCTATCCCATTAGATTAGGGTGTTCACCTCATAAGAGTGAGAGAGCTTGAGTTATTGCAACTTCGACGTAGATCGTCGGAGAAAAGGAATACGACAAGCTATCATGGATCGTTCGAGTCGTGGAGCCTCTCTTGAGTCCGGGAGATCGTGGATCGCGGCGAAGGGACTTCTACTCGGAGCTTATGAAGCGAAGGAGCGGACTACAAAGGTTGTAATCCCTAACACTTAATTGTAAAGATGTTTTCTTGCATGTTAAACCCTAATAATCTAGCAAAGATCCCGGCTTTGGGTTGTTCGGCACGTCTAAAATTTTATTCGGGCATGTTTGATGCCTTATGAACCTTCACAAGAGTGCCTAGGAACCCTACAGTGGTATCAGAGCCAAGCTAGAGCTTTAGGCGAAGTCCGAGCGAAGCTTAAATTCCGATCGAACCCGGAAAACCCCGATAATACTCTTCTCTGGATATTTTTCAAAAATGTGATTTTTTATGAATTAAATACGCTCAGAAAATTAAGCAGGAAAAACAAAGAATTACTGTGATGTACGGACTTTTAATTCGCTGATTTGACCGCGGAACTGCGGCCAAACCAAGGGTTTGGCGGCGGTTCTACGGCCAAAATTTCGAATTAGTCCCTGGAATTTCATATATTTATTCTTAGGTCCTTTCTTGGCAATTTTTTCTGGGAATTTTTTAATTCCACTCAAGTGTTGACTTTTCTAGGGTTATATTGGCGACTCGTTGATTCGATCGGATAATTTAATTTTGTTATGTTTTCCGGATATTTAGAAACTGTTAAAACGTTCGAACGGATATCATTAACTCATTTTTTCCCGGCACGAAAAACTTTCAAGTGTTGAATTTTTATCGGGTTTAAATCTTTCGGAAAAATTGTACAAGTAACACGGTGGACCCTCTAGAAGACAACAAACCTTAACTTGATTATGTGACCATCTTGAACTGCCTCTAAACCTTAGGGTTTGGGGCAGTACGGCGTGCCACATGTGAGGCGTTGGCTTGACCCTTTTACGGCTGGATCACCGGTACTGTGACATATTCTGGGATTATTTGAACTCCGCTCAAGTGTTGAGCAATTTAGGAAATTTTGGGTATTTGATTATCTGTTCGGAAAGTTTAATACTGTCTATTTATCTGGAATGTGATACAATATGTGGAATTCATAGAGTTAGGCATGAAATGCGAAGTATGTGATATTTCGGATTTACAATGTCTAAAGTGATTGTGGATTCCAAATATTGTAGTTTTACAATTTCTTTTCTGTCACCGTAAGTGTAGTATGTAGTTGTATTGCCGATCTTCGTTGTTATACATCTACGACGATCGGTGTATGCATACTTACTTACGTTGATGATATATGATATTATGTGTTGCTGTGATATGTTATATTGGATCGTCGTGTTCTGAATAGCCGGGGGTTTTATGTGAGATGAGGGTTTTTATTTTCATTCATGTAAAATTCATTTGTATGTAATATTGTTTTATTGGGGTACTTCCGGGATGAGGTTGATGTCACCATTGTATATTATTTACTTTTCCGCATTAGGTAGACCCAAGGAGGGGAGCACAAGTAATCGGGTTCTAGGGTCCAGTGGGAGGCTATCTCGAGGAGTCGGGACCGGGTCTCCTAACCCTAGAATTGGCAGTGTTACTTGCCGCTCTCGTAGGGGTCTAGGAATGTGGGTTTGGCTATTCATCGTGACCGTGGAATCCGTGTTTTATACATGCTCGTATTCAAAACATGGACGTCCTAGTATATCCAATATTTCATATATGTTCTTCTGCTGCAATGTTCTGTGATGAGATCATATTACTGCCTGAGACGAATGCTCATACTATATATATATGCTGATATATAAATATTACTGCTTTCGTTTCTTCTGTAATGCTTAGGAAGCATAAGCTGATGGGGTTTTATTAATGAGTTTAATAAAAAGAAAAGAAACCTAAAAGATATTGTAGAATCAAAACTTTATAAAAAGGGTAGCTACATTTTTGCTTTGCATAGCGGTATATATGATATACCCTGCACCTTATTCGATAAGGAAAGAGCCGAGATCCCTTCACCGGGAGTGACCTCTTTAGCGAAACTGGCAGATGCTACAAAACGCGGTTTGTCTTTTGATTGCTTTTAGAGTTTTGCTTTGCACAGTGATATATATGATATGTCCTGCACCTTATTCGATGAGGAAAGAGCCGAGATCCCTTCACCGGGAGTGGCCTCCTTAGCAAAACTAATGAAAGCCTCAAAATCACTCCATTTCAAAATTCCACTTGATTCTACGACGATATCAAGTTCATTACGCTCATGGTTTTTTTTGAAAAACCTGCGTAGCTCTCCGTCATTTCAGATAAAGACTAGTTAGTATTCATGCTATGTTTGTTGACTATTTTAAGGCGTAGTGTGCGGTAGCTAATTAGTACTTATCTGCTAAAACATGAGATGTGATTGGATTAGGGTAGTTGTACGACTTTGTTGACTATATTAAGGGTCGTGCAGGTGGGTTTAATTCAATCGGGAAATGACGGGTTGAACTTGACTAGGAATTATGATTTGTTGACTATGTTAAGGTCATAAGTTGCTAGGGGCAAAATATTATGGGGAATTTCAAGTGTTGAAATTTGCAATGAGATTGCATCCCTCCTATGAGATAGTTGGATCCCGATACCCACTGCGAGTAAGAGTTACTCCTGGGAGAGTTTTACACGGGACAATTAGCCGATCAAGTAGGTGTCTAGAAAAGTGTTAACGGGGTTACGCCTCTAGGAAAATGCGGTTTACTTTAATTAGGTCCGTGCGAAAGCACAGGGAACCTCCCTCAAGTACCGACACTGATCTGGCTGAAAGATTGACGAAATTATAGGATGTAATTAATCCCGACTAATCTTACCTTTTAGGGTTTGAAGGAAGATTTGATAAAAACAGTGGGAGACATCCGGATTAGATAAGATAATAACCAATCTAATCTTGCAAGAGCATACGCTAAAGTGTTTTCTTCTCTCTCTCTCTCTAGGTAGCGACCATGTCAGGCCATAATCAAGATAATAATATGGATGTATTGACTGAACCCGTTTATTATACTGAGCAGGGGAACGTTGGACCCGTTCTTTCTTATAAGAGTTATAAGACTGAACAGGAAACAGGAGAATATCTGGATTCTCACGCCGCCCAAAAGAACATGCATGTTGATGCATCTTCTTCAGGTGTCTTAGTTATTGAGAACTGTTTCTCAGTTCACCCTACGTCCTGGGTATTAGATACCGGATCAGGATCCCACATATGTAAATTGTTACATGGGCTAAGAAAAGGTAGAGAACTGGAAAAAGGTGATCATTCCGTTCAAGTAGGAAACGGTGCAAGTATTGCAGCCAAAGCAGTTGGAGAATATCACCTAGTATTGCTAAGTCGTAATACACTGATTCTAAATGAGTGCTATTATATACCGAACATGATATGCAACATTATATCAGTTTCTTTATTAAGTAAAGAAGGATATAATTTTGTAGTAAAGGATAATGTTATGAACATATTCCTAGATCAAAATTTGATTGCATCAGGCTCGTTACATAATGGCATATTCATTCTGAATCAAAATACAGTCCTCAATATACAAAACATACACAAGAGGAAGAGTTCAGAAATGAACGAATCTTTCTTGTGGCATTGTAGACTTGGTCATATCAATGCGACACGACTGGCTAAGTTACATAAAGATGGATATTTGAATCCGTTCGAATTATCATCTTATGATATTTGCCATTCTTGTCTCAATGGAAAAATGACCAAAGCTCCGTTTAGTGGACACGAAGAAAGAGTTACGGAACTCTTAGGACTGGTACATAGTGATGTATGCGGTCCCATGTCTACGAATGCCAGGAACGGTTCTTCCTACTTCATTACATTCACTGACGATCTCTCTAGATTCAGACATGTGTTCTTGATGAAACACAAGTCTGAAGCCTTTGAGAAATTCAGAGAATATAAGCACGAAGTAGAGAATCAAACGGGCGAAAGTATTAAAATTCTTCGATCTGATCGAGGAGGTGAATAATTAAGCAATGAGTTCCTAGATTATCTAAAAGAGAATGGGATTCTCTCTCAGCTTACTCCTCCTTATACACCACAGCACAATGGTGTATCGGAACGGAGGAATCGCACCATATTAGATATGGTGCGCTCGATGATGAGTACAGCTGAGATACCTATTTCCTTCTAGGGTTATGCGCTTGAGACAGCAGCATACCTATTGAATCAACTTCCGTCTAAATTTGTACCTGCCACACCATATGAGATATGGAGTGGGAAGAGACCATATTTTAAACGAGTTAAGATATGGGGTTGTCCGGCCTATGTCAAAAGGCAAAATCCAGACAAACTCGAGGCACGGTCAGTTCTTTGCAAGTTTGTGGGATATCCTAAGAATTCCCAAGGATATTTTTTCTACCACGCTGAAGAAAAAAAAGTGTTTGTTTATCAATATGCCACCTTTTCGGAAAAGGAATTTCTTGCAAAAGAAATTAGTGGCAAAAAGGTAGAGCTGGAAGAGGTTCCAGAAACTCAAACTGCAACTGAAGATTTAGTAGAACCAGAGGATTCAGTAGTACCCGACGAACCCCAGCCTCTCCGCCGATCTAGTAGGGTTTCTCGTCCACCTGAGAGATACTACGGTTTTCTCATTGATGGTGGAAGCGAGGATTGCATCATGGAAGATGATGACCCAACTAGTTTCGAGCAGGCCATCACGAGTGGTGACTCTGTGAAATGGCTGGATGCAATGCGATCTGAGATGGAATCCATGTACACCAATAAAGTATGGACTTTGGAAAATGCTCCTGAAGGGGTAAAACCCAATGGGAGCAAGTGGATTTTTAAAAAGAAATTTGGTGTAGATGGAAAAGTTGAGACTTTCAAAGCTAGATTTGTAGCAAAGGGTTTTTGTCAACGACCAGGTGTGGATTATGACGAAACCTTTTCTCCAGTGGCCATACTTAAGTCCATCCGGATCTTACTTGCCATTGCTGCATACCATGACTACGAAATCTGGCAAATGGATGTTAAGACCGCCTTTCTAAACGGTGATTTAGAAGAGTGCGTGTACATGACTCAGCCAGAGGGCTTCGTAGATAGTGGGAGCAGCGAAAAGGTGTGCAAGCTACTTAAATTCATTTATGGGTTGAAGCAAGCATCGCGGAGTTGGAACATCTGTTTTGATGTTGTAGTTAAAGAGTTTGACTTCATCAAAAATATAGATGGACCTTGTATCTATAAGAAGGTAGCAGAGAGTAAGGTTGTCTTCCTCGTATTGTACGTGGATGACATACTCTTGATAGGAAATGATATTCCTATGCTGCAATCAGTCAAGCTCTTCTTATCACAAAGATTCTCAATGAAAGATCTAGGTGATGCCTCCTGCATATTGGGAATCATGATCTATAGAGATAGATCTAAATGGATACTGGGATTGTCCCAATCCAGGTACATTGACACCATACTAAAGAGGTTTAGTATGGAAGAATCCAAGCATGGGAACCAACCTACGATCTCTGGACCCACTCTCTCCAAAGAGATGTCTCCCAAGACCGATTTGGAGAGAGCTCGCATGCAAGGGATACCCTATGCTTCGGCAGTAGGTTCTATCATGTATGCGATTCTATGTACCAGACCCGATGCAGCATACTCACTAAGTGTAGTGAGTCGGTATCAAGCAGATCCTGGAGAGAGTCACTGGACAGCAGTGAAGAACATTCTCAAGAACTTACGAAGGACTAGAGAAATTTTCTTGGTGTATGGTAACGGAGAACTCCGGGTGGAGTCCTTTACTGATTCCAGCTTCCAAAGTGATTAGGACGACTCTAAGTCGCACTAGGGATTTGTCTTTACCCTCAATGGAGGGGCGGTATGTTGGAAGAGTTCCAAACAGGATACCGTTGCAGACTCGACGATGGAGGCTGAACACATCGCTGCCAACGATGCTGCCAAAGAGGTTGTCTGGATTAAGAAGTTCATTAGTGAACTTGGTGTGGTTCCATCCATTGAGCATCCAATACCTCTGTATTGCGATAACAATGGAGCTGTAGCTTTGGCCAAGGAACCCAGGTCCTATCAGAAGTCCAGACATATTCTGAAGCGGTATCACCGAATCAGGGAGATAGTTGATCACCGGGAGATCGAGGTCAGGAGAGTAGATACGAAGAACAACACTGCGGATCCACTTACGAAGGCCATTCCCCATATACAGTTTGAGAGATTATTCGGGATGCTAGGTATGAGATACTACAGCAGCTAGCCTTAGTGCAAGTGGGAGATTGTTAGTTATGTATATGCCCTAGAGGCCATTGTTGTATATATGATGTATATTATGATGGAAGCTTGGATATATACAGAGAGGGCTTTCTTGCTCGTCATGATAGTATGCTATTTGGTTTCACTTTATCTTAACATGTTGATTTGTATTGGTTTACTGTCTTTCTCTCACATGTTGATAAAGCCCTTAGGATCTGTACTCGACTACTGGGATTATGATGAGATCATACTAGTGGGGCCACGGTAGTCGATGAGTACATCCTATAAATGTTCCTAGTCGAGGGTATATCGAGACAGGGCATCGATACACCAGAGTAGACTAGCGTATACGAATCTTGACCCATATGATGGGCGATGGATGATCCCATATCCATCGGTGTTTGACATCAAGGATGGTGTATGGGTGCTCAGTGGAGACTGGGTACACTGGACGGACTCACCGAGAACTCCCAGATGGTGATATACCACACGTCAGATGGCAGTTCTCCGGTGACACTGGTACAGCGTAATCTGTAGACCCGAGATCGTCATAGAGTCTTGTGTGATTCCCACCGTGCTTTGATTTCCACCTTACCACGTCCAAGAGGGCGTGCAAAACGGTGGCTTTTGGGTACAGTCCCGAATCACATGGAGGCAATGAGCGATAGGAGGGGATTCGTCTCTCCCGGTATAGGGAGTTGATGTTGTGCTGTGTTCGATTGGCTATGACTGGAAGTCCCTGGCCAGGGCTGATATAGAGATTTACTGGTAAGTGTTACCGACCTGTTATGAGCCTCACATCGACACGACTTATCAGTTACTGGGGTCTGACGTGTACCACCCCTAGACTTGATATGCGACATATCAGACGAACAGACCGGACTGCACGGGAGTGTTACTGATTGAATTCACAGGAGAACGGACATGCTAGCTTGTTGAACTTTTGATCGCTCAATACCTGGGTGGCTGTTACGTTTAGCTGACCGCTTGCAGCTTGTGGGTGTTTGATATGATCATCACCTGCTACCGGCGTATTGACGATTCTTTAGAGTCCTACACAGAGGTTTCTTGGCTCAGGCAAAACGGAGTAGAGGCACATATGTGATATGTGCATGACCGAGGATAATGCGATATGTGATACCGTACTATATTCTCGCGATATTTAGATATGAACCGGGTCATTGGATCAAGTGTTGATTCGATGAATCGGTACATGAGATATTAGTCGGTTATATTCGATATAGCCGGATAGTCGGATCAATTGTTGATTCGATGATTTAATGTATAATGATATATATGATATATTATATTACATTATCTAATATTGGCTCGCTTAATTATTTCATTTTCTCACCGGATTAATATATTGATATATATGCGATATATGTTAACTGTATTATTTTCTTTTGTTGCAAATATATAATATATATGTGATATATATTATTGTGACAAGATATGATTTATTATGAAACATGTTTAGTGATGATAAAAAGAGATTAGGGTTTGATTAGGGTTAGCTCCTTCTTGCACATTCTAGAAGGATTTCCTTTTGTCCTGGTTAAGATATTATGGTTGATACTTATCCATGACTCATTCTTAACCTAACCAAACCCTAGCTCTAGTTTATTCTCTACAAAGGTTAAGCTTATCATCCTTGACCATGGTTCCATAATCAATCATATATTCTTTACTACTATTCATCACAAAAGGATTATCTTTTTCATTCTTCATCTTCTTCTCTCTTGAGTCTTTAAAAGAGCTTACTAGTTATTTCTTTTGTGATGATTTCTTGTGAGAAAATGATATAAAAAGAAAGCATAAATACTACTCCATCATCCTCATCTAATCTATCCCAGTAGATTAGGGTTTTCACCTCATAAGAGTGAGAGAGCTTGTGTTATTGCAACTTCGACGTAGATCATCGGAGAAAAGGAATACGACAAGCTATCATGGATCGTTCGAGTCGTGGAGCCTCTCTTGAGTCCGGGAGATCATGGATCGCGGTGTAGGGACTTCTACTCGGAGCTTATGAAGCGAAGGAGCGGACTACAAAGGTTGTAATCCCTCACACTTAATTGTAAAGATGTTTTCTTGCATGTTAAACCCTAATAATCTTTCAAAGATCCCGGCTTTGGGTTGTTCGGCACGTCTAAAATTTTATTCGGGCATGTTTGATGCCTTATGAACCTTCACAAGAGTGCCTAGGAACCCTACAGCTACGTCAAAGGACCCGCTAAAACATCGTGTCGTATCTCAAATACGAACCCTGTCATATCACCGATCTCACGGCCTCAAATCCAATCGCATCGACTCATCTCAAATCCCAAGTACTATCCTCATAATCCGTGTATATGTATAGGTGTATATACATAGTCCCATACCCATGTGTATATACATATATATACATATCCCCATATACGCCCAGGTAAAAGAATGAATGTATGCAAGTATGTGTGTGCGTGTGTGGGTGCAACAACTACTCTAGGGTTTCGCAACGAAGACTAAACCAATCCAAGAATGCCTAGAATCTATTTTTATCATCAATAAACTCTTATCAACATATAATGTATGTATGTGTGTATACGTATTCGTATACATCACTACGAACTGCGGGGGTGCTATACGCCATCCACCCGACTTCCCCCATAGATATAATCTACTCACCTGGTCTTCGCTTGCCGATGTCGACGTTGCCACCATCTCCTTCATTGTCTCGAATCATCGTGGGGGTACTTATATATCGCACCTATCGCACCGCATTAAAACCAAATCGAAACCAAAACGACGCGCTTAAAAGCCTATAGGTTAGAATCTATAGTTTGCATCTCGCAACTCAACCCAATAACACTCGGGATAGACGTACAAACGTCAAGTGACCGAGTACAAACACAAATATCAAATCTTAAATCCATATACATCATGAAACACATGGCAGCAACCCAGAAAAGTGGTCCTAGATTTCGTCTCAGGTGAAAACAAGGTAAGCAAACAGTACTGGGGTGTTATATAGGAGGTATATGAGCTACAGAAGCAACTTGGGCCCAAAACTCCACAAATGACCCGGGGCATACCCCCAAAACCGGTGAGCTCGGTTTTGTAGTGGTAAAACGGTCTCGTATTGGTGGGGTGGTCTCATATTGGTTCATTTTGGCCACTAGAGTTGTTTGTTTGTCTCAGAAATTTCCCGGGTCAACCCAGATTTCCCTGCACGCCTTAAGCACTCATAAAACCGTCATGGTCTGTTTCAGTTTTGGGTTTCAGGTTTGGTATTGGGTTGGATCTGGGTTCTTAGCACCAAGGGGGGTTTGAGGGTCACCATTAAGGCACAATTCACAATCACAACTCAATTTAATCCAAACCCTCTCAAGAAATCTTCAAGGTTCACTAAACCGATATAAAACACCTCTAAACTTATATGGGTTCTAAGGAAATCTAAATAAAATACCAAGAGTGCAGAAATTACCTCATTTGGCAACTCAAGATCTTTCTTGAGTTGCCCCAAGTCTCCAAAACTCTTTCTTTCTTTGTCCAAAGTGTTTTCCATGAGCTTGTGCACACTTTTTGTGAAATGGGAGTGAGGTTTTGATGCCTTTGATGAAGTTTGAGAGGATGAAGAGGGGGTGGGAGTGAAGGCAGCAGCCATGGGGCTGAGAAAGAAGAAAAGATAAAGATGGTGAAGTGTTAGAGATAAGCCAAGACTTGGTTGACCCCTCACCCTCTCTCTCTTATGCCCATACCCCTTTCTTTATTCAATTTCCTTTTTCTTTTCTTTTCATTTCCTATTCTTTCTCATAATAAAACCCCAAACCATGCATGAAATGAGAAAAGCCATGGTAAAAATGTAACAAGTGCTAAAAAAAGACATGTGCCCAAAACATGCTTAAAGTCCGATTAGCGATATTTAATCGCGATTAGCACTAAAATAGTGTCAAATAAATCATAAACTATCATAATTTGCTTAAATCACATAAAGTACCCTGTTTTTAGTAATTTCCATAATTTTCCAAATTTTTCCCCATTTATCGGTATTTAATAATACCGCCCTATTAAAATATTCAATATTTTATTATTTAATTATAAAAGTTCCCAAAAATAATATTTTATTTTTCTGAAATGTTACAATCTTCCCCCCTTAAAGAAATTCGGTCCCCGAATTTAAAATTAAAACCCCTCAAATACTAAAACATTTCAGTAAACGTCTAAGTCGTCGGGGCTCCGAAATCATCAATACATAAAACGCTTCATAGCGTAATGCATGAACATAAAGAATGAGCAGATAACTCAAAATCAAAACTCCGTCAAGCATCCCGCAATAATAGGAGACATGGTGAAGACATCAACGTCAAATCCAAAACGAAGTCAACATGATATGCATCAAACTCTGCATATAAATATCATCAAAACACCTGAAGAAAAAGCATGCCAAAACCTTTTAAAGGTGCTGTGCGATGCGCGTGACGCGGCACAGTGGCGGACGTCTATTATAAGAAAATAACTATATATATCTATATATCATTTGTTTAATATGCACGTTCCGCCGTTTTGAAGTCAATTTAGAAGGGTTTCCTTGTTTTAAACGTTTCGTGTCATATCAGACACGTAGGTAAATACTGAGACTATAGCTCTTCATTGGAAATCCCTTCGATATCTATCAATGCATGCACAATGTATCCAGGTACATTCCTCTGACCAGTCCTGCTCAGTTACCATATCAAATAGCAAATATCATAAAACGTACTGCTCCACAAGAATAAATCCCTAACTGTGCATAAGAATGCTACGTGCGTCTGGTGCGCACGGAAAAAAAAATCCATATATGTGCCATACATGTGCATAGAAACAACATATAAGTACATCGGGTGTGCATGAAACATCTGTCAAAGGCAACGGGTGTGCCTAACAGCAAACTCAGGTGCATCTGATATGCACGAAGAATCTCGATTTAGTGCATCTGGTGTGCACCAAAATCGCATGTCATAACGGGCGCCCAACATGCGCGAAAGTCCAAAATCAGGTGCATCCATTATGCACGAATAAAATCTAAATCATGTGTATCCAACATGCACGAAATCATGAAATCCAATATCAAGTGCCGAACATGCGCCAAATCCAATCCAAGCACGTCAAATATGCGCAAGAATCCAAATCAAATGCACAGAGTGCACGAAATCAATATCAATATCAGAATCAAAATCAACGGTATACAATACAACTCAATCCAAATCAGGTATACCGCGGTATATAATCTCACAACCATGTGCATCAGCGTGCACCAAACAAATCAAAACACTAAAAGTGCATGAAAACTATGCTGAAAGCATAAGTCAAATCACATGCATAATATAGGCATGAAATCAAAATCAACATATCGAATGACATCAACCGAAGTCAGGTGCAACCGTGGTGCACAAAATACAAATATCATGGAACTCAGCCATCAAGACTAAATCATGCTAATAGATCGCCCAAAATACCGAAATCCAAGGTGACGGTTACGTGATAATCGAAACACCAAATCACAATCATAAATACCGTCGTCGATATTTCCTCCTTCAAGTCGAGAAGGTGTCGGTGCATCCAATGCTAGCAGAGAAAGATATCTACTTGCCTCATGTTCATGTTCTGGCGCCTGATGCTTTTAGGCTCTTGTCTCTCACTGTGAATTGCTAGATATATAGCACCTCGGCTCAACGGCCCAATATGGAATGACGACGGAAATAGTCCCGCTCTGGCACGTCCTCTAAAGATCTCTGGCCAACTGTCGTGGTCACTCATGACATATCTCGTCGACGGTGCCGGACTTTGGCCTGCTGAGTGTGCGTACAATGACCACTCCTGGGTCCAAGTCTTGTCGTAAATTATTCCAGAAAGGTACTGTCGAGGTCTCTCCCAAATCTCATCTCTGCCGAACTGTCCGGAAGTCATCGTCCTTTACTATATCTGTTTCGTGTTCCGGAATGGCTGCATACTCATCGCGACTCCTGCTGGAAGATATATCCATAAATAACGCCTCTGTACGCGTGTCTCATCTCTGATATCGGTGGAGTGGAATGTCATCTCATCAAGATCTCGTACGAACCTCTTACTCCACTTTTCTCAAATGTCGACAGCTTTGGACTCGTCTCTTCGTGGGTGCATGGACTGTGCTCCAACGGCTATACTCGTATCTAGAGTCTCCCAAGCAATGCATCCCATCACATGATATCCGAAAGATGTCGAACCATCCGATCGACTCGTCAAAACCTCATAATCCCCCAAAAGATCAACATCTTGGGTACAGTTTAATAATATCGAGTACATGCCACAACACCTATGGACCAACCATAGAAGGGCAAACCCAACCCTCACAAACGGCACCGCTAAACTGCCGCAAACCCTAAGGTTCAAAGGCGTTCCATGGTCATTACGTTGAGTTAGGGTTTCTTTCTTCTAGAGGGTCCGTAGAGTTACTTGCATGTTTTCTTCAAACACTTTAAACTTTGAAAATGGGTTACTGACGTTCGATCGTCTCTATCGACTCCCAACGTATACGTGTGAAGTCTATTCAAGATGGAATCAATCGACCTGATGACCTTGCATCGGGGTAAGCGAACGAACCACATGTCCTAGTCATTCATCCTCGGGTGACTAGCGACCATCTATCATATCTCTGAGTATAACTCGTACTGCAATAGCTCCAACATCTGGGGAGATATCTCATCGTTAGCAGCAACAACTGGCTCATTCGTCTGCACGCTAAACAGTGCCTCGATCATCATGAATATGCGATACATCAATGGTCATCATACTCTAGCTGGCCTCTATCAGTGGCTCAATCCTCTGGTGCTGATCTGCACGTCCGAGAAATCTCATAACAGCGATCCGTCAAACGCTCATGGCGCGAAAACACAATACAACGAAGCCTCTATGCAATCGTACGTCTCTGGAATCATGCCCTGGTCAGTCCTCGTCCGTGACGAGCTCAAGCTGACACAACTCTAGCCGCAGCTCTCTCTGCCCGTGCAATCGTGGCAGCAAAATCATAACCAATATCGATGAGGATAGATCATAGGAATGAATACAATATTGTGCAAGGAAATTACATCCTAAGGTTTCTTAAGTGGAGTAGCGTATCGTAAGTATGCCGTGGAACATACGTACGGTACGTCACTCTACTCAAGCTACATACTCAATCAACCAAGGGTCATCCTACGCGACGAAAGTTCGGGTATAATACCCCCTCGACAAAGTCTAAGTTCCGTAAGGTCAAGCCTAAGTTCCGTATATATATAAACGCTCTAGGCTCCGCATAGTCAAACTTAGACTCGAACCAATGTTAACCTAGCTCTCTGATACCAACTTTGTCACGACCCGAAATAGCCCGTGACTGGCACTTGAATCATATGAAGTCTACAGGACCACATCTAATTCAAGTAAGCCAAAAGCCCAGATATCTAAAACCATTTTAGGTAAGAAGAAACTTATTTTAATATGAGTCGTTTAAAAGCATAAGCCGAATTATGCGTTTCTAAAACATCAAGTCTTTTCTAAAAGTTTCGGCAGAGTTCCCTTGTAAAAACTGGCCCCGAACGGGGTACAACGTGATAAAAGCATATATAATGATAAAAGGCATCCCAAGCGGGAGCTAGCTCTTCGTCAATCGATGGTCACAACCACGCAAGCAATATAATATACAACGCCGAAGGGCGAGGTTCAAAACTCAAAAGGAAGCTCAAAACATCACTGAAAATCATCATAATACAACGCGCGACTCTAAGATCGAAATAATATACAACTGGTCTCTAAGTCTGAATAAATATACATGTCTGGTTGATGGAGTTTCTAGATACAACAGAATATAATATATACAAGGTATAAGGGTGGTCACGATGCAAGTGAACCCACCTACCAAAGCAAATCACCCGAAATGGAAGTAGTGTCAGCAAAGCCGTAACGAAACCTATACGGCAAAACCTGCAAGAACTGTGGCACAACGGAGGTGAGTTGCCAACTCGTGAGTAGAAAACATCACAGAGCAGAAATCGTATGTATGACGCAATCCTGGGTCATACGATCAGTAATATCCTCAAAATGATAAGTCTGAAGCATGAAAAGGTGGCAAGGGTAAACATCTATATATAAGTGTAATCCCATATGCTCGTGTCAGTGCCTCAGGTAGCAATGTATCATATGTATGTGATATGAATGTAATGAAATGAAATAAGTGAGACAACTGTTTTCTTTATTTTTAATGGGATTTCAGTATGTATATAAAACGAGTATCCTCAATGAAATCAACAGAGAGATCCGTGTCAAGCATCGACACAAAACATAAATCCCAAAATCTCAATATCTGAGGTTCCGGCTACCCGGACTAACCTGTATCATCAATCCAAATGCCTCAGTGTCTCAAATCTCAAATATCAATATCTCAGGCTCCGCAGAATGGATCAGCCTATAACCATCTCATGACTCCGGCCGGTATCCTCTGGATAGCCGACGAGTCTAAATAATATCACCGGTAGGTAGTGCTCCCCTGCCAGGCTCATCGAATACAACTCGAACTTCTTACCCTGGGGTACCTTACCGGGCCTACCGTGTACCCGAGACGGTTCATCCAACTCCTCGAATCGGGTCTCGAAATCGAACAGTAATCATGAAAACTCATGGTGGACGACTCATACATCATGGGAAAACTGCAACTTGCATTTTTAAAGGGATAATCAGTTTATAAATTCTTGCGGTTTCCCCCTAAATCCAGAAATCTCAAGAAGGATCCAAAATCATCACTATCGTGATATCAGTAAACAATGAAAACCGCCATAAATCTCCATAATACTGCATAACGATGAATATATGAATGCATCTGATATCATGCAATAAATTAACTAGCATATGAAAGCTAAAACATGTAGCACTATCAGTTAGCAAGCTATGTCAATGAAATAGTGTTTTCTAAAATTAACGTGACATGGCAATTACCGATGATGATGTGTGTGAGCCGCCAAATAAGTGTATGTGGGACATACGCATCATCAGTAATTGTGCTGGTGTCCTGACAGCATAATCTCGATAACGGCATTTGAAAACACAATATAAGTAAGCGATGCAATGCGAACAGTAATAAGAATGAATATATGCAAGTATGTGTGTGCGTGTATATGTATACGTATATATATATATCCCCATATACGCCCAGGTAAAAGAATGAATGTATGCAAGTATGTGTGTGTGCGTATGGGTGCAACAACTACTCTAGGGTTTCGCAACTAAGACTAAACCAATCCAAGAACACCTAGAATCTATCTTTATCATCAATAAACTCATATCAACATATAATGTATATATGTGTGTATACGTATTTGTATACATCACTACGAACTGCGGGGGTGATATACGCCATCCACCCGACTTCCTTTGTAGATATAATCTACTCACCTGATCTTCGCTTGCCGATGTCGACGTTGCCACCATCTCCTTCATTGTCTCGAATCATCGTGGGGGTACATATATATCACATGTATCTCATCGCATTAAAACCAAATCGAAACCAAAACGACGCGCTTAAAAGCCTATAGGTTAGAATCTATAGTTTGCATCTCGCAACTCAACCCAATAACACTCGGGATAGACGTACAAACGTCAAGTGACCGGGTACAAACACAAATTTCAAATCTTAAATCCATACACATCATGAAACACATCGCAGCAACCCAGAAAAGTGGTCCCAGATTTCTTCTCAGGTGAAAACAAGGTAAGCAAACAGTACTGGGGTGTTATATAGGAGGTATATGAGCTACAGAAGCAACTTGGGCCCAAAACTCCACAAATGACCCGGGGACATACCCCCCAAAACCGGTGAGCTCGGTTTTGTAGGGGTAAAACGGTCTCGTATTGGTGGGGTGGTCTCATATTGGTTCAATTTGGCCACTAGAGTTATTTGTTTGTCTCAGAAATTCCCCGGGTCAACCCAGATTTCCCTGCATGCCTTAAACACTCATAAAACCGACATGGTCTGTTTCAGTTTTGGGTTTCAGCTTTGGTATTGTGTTGGATCTGGGTTCTTAGCACCAAGGGGGGTTTAAGGGTCACCACCAAGGCTCAATTCACAATCACAACTCAATTTAACCCAAACCCTCTCAAGAAAACTTCAAGGTTCACTAAACCGATATAAAACACCTCTAAACTTATATGGGTGCTAAGGAAATCTAAATAAAATACGAAGAGTGCAGAAATTACCTCATTTAGCAACTCAAGAACTTTCTTGAGATGCCCCAAGTGTTGGATATAGTGCCCTCAGAGTCAATTATTAGATCACAGGCACGTCATTGCAATGATTGAGGGAGGACTATGCCGGTATGACAGTCTTACTCAAGATGATAGTATGCTATCTTGTTTATCTTTATCATCGTGTAATGCTTTAGGTAACCTTACAGGTCACTATTGCGCGTTGATAGAGCCCTTAGGATTCTTGCTTGACGGCCAGCAGTATGATGGCGATCATATACATGGGAGCTGGGGTCTATAAGCACATCCTTAAAAGGTCCCTAGTCATGGGAGTTTTCGAGACAGGGCATCGATACTCCAGAGTAGACTAGTGTATACAGTCGAGACCCCGACAAGGGGCGGTGGCCGGTCTCACAAGCCACTGGTGTAAGTTGATTCACCTAAGATGTATACAGGTGCTCATTGGGTTATGAGTACACCGGACAGGACTCGCCGGGAACATGCTAGTTGGTCTTATACCTGACGTCAGATAGCAGTTCCCTGGTGACATGTGTACAGGATAGTTCATCAACCTGAGATCATCATTTGTCTCATGTGAGTTCCCACTGTACTTTGATTACTACCCTACCACGGCTCAAAGGCGTCGTGCAAACAGGTTTTAGTTGGGTACAGTCCCGAGCCACAAGGAGGCAGTGAGCGGATCTGCAGGGGTTCGTCTCTCCCGGTATTGGGGGTGAGGTCGCGCTGTGTCTTGGAGAGCCATTACACGAAGTCCTTGGCCAAGGCAGGAGATTTACTTGTAGGTATTCCAGTAGTATCTCAGGGTGTTCACGGCTACACTCCGACACGACTTGTACCGCTTTTGGGAGTCTGACTTTTACCAACCCCCTAGGCCCGCCATGCGATGCTCATAGACGAGCGGACCAGACTATACGGATATTGTCACTGACAGGCTCAGTAGGGTGTCAAGATAAGTTCGCTCATCGACGTCCCTTTTGTTCAATACCTGGTAGCCCGTTACGTACGGCTTATATCTCTGACGTGCTAGTGGTTAAATCCATAGCCAAAGTATTGACGAGTATTTAGAGTCCCCCACAGAAAGTTTCTCAAGTTTCGGGCGAAACGCTGTAGAGGCCGTATGGAGATATGGCAGGGTTCGATCATATACGTGCTGTATTGCACGGATCATGATCGTACGGGTAATACTAGCGGGCTTTGGTTTAAGCCGGATCCTAGTATTGTACAGTGTAGATTTTGTCTCATTGCATTTGTATTCGGTCGCAATACAAATGCGGGTATGTATATACAGTCGCGGGGTTTTCCTGTAATTTATTACGGGATCGATTTTTTGGAGTTGCCAGCTTGCATTCCGTTTCGGCCATTTTCCTTTGTTTCTTTCTTTGGCTGAAAATTGGTGTGGAGGGGGTTATTTGCAATTGTGCATTTTATAATGGAGAAGACTTTTTTTTTGTGATGATAGCTTCGTGATGGTTCCACCATCATTTGACTTCATTTGTTCATCATGACTTGATTTGAGAGGTGATGGATTTTTTGTTTTTGATTGGGTTGTGATCATTGTTCCTTATCATGATCAACCTTTTTCTCTCTTTTGGATGATTGCTCATTTCCCTTCCCCATTATCGTAGGCCGGCCACTTCTTGGAGCATGGGGGTTTTCATTTTTGGTGGTGGGAAATTATTCATTCTCATTTTGGCTTGCTTCAAAATTCGAAAGATCATCTCCATAGATTTTATCTCCACATCCTAAATGGCAACTTCATAACCCCATGAGACAAAGCACTCTACACTAGCCTACAGCATTTCTTGGACATGTCGGCTCTCCAACTTTGTTCCCGAGTTTCCTCGGTCCCGAGGTGGGAGCCCGTAAATGAACCAGGCGATGTGGTGCCCTTCCGACGAGGAGGTGAAGACCGGAGATTCCGCGGGGAGATCGGGATGACGACGAGAAGACCGAAGGACACGGATCGATCGGTATATCTCTCTACCCATTATCTAGTTTGCTAGGAGTAGGTTAATGGCCCGATCCGGGTTTTTAGTACGCGGTAGCGCCGTCTTAAAAAGTTAAAGATAAGTATCGTTTCCGCATTCCGGCCTCGGATCGACGGCCGGGGCGCCGCCGTGCACTTACACTGGTATCAGAGCCACGCCATTAACCTAGTCTAGCTTTCTCTAACGTGTTTACAAGTTCGATCGAATGGATTTTTCAAAAACCGCGTTTTCATGTCCAGTTTCTGTCGAATTTTTCCTCTGCTCTAAAAATTATTTGGTATATTGGAAAAATACGAGCAGGGTTTTCTTTGAATTCTGTGAAAATTTGGTGCACTAATCTTACTGTTCCACCGTGGAACCGCGGCCAAACCCATGAATTGACCGCGGTTTCACGGCCATTATAAGTCCTTGCTGCACCATATTTTCTACAGGGTTTTCTGACATGGAAATAGGGTTTTTGGTACATTCTTTTGGGGCCCAGATTTATTTTCAGTGCTACAGTTGTACTTGGAGGCCCACTTCAGGAAATTTTGTCGATCGAAAATTTTAAACATGTTATTTCACAGTATTTACATTATATCTGCGACCGTGAATGTCACTTGATCGGTAAATCCTGTCTAACTGCTATAGCCCTTTTAGACGGAATTGCGAACGTGACATTCATCTTGATGTTCTGTGTTGTGCTGTGATGTTGCGGATTTGTCATGGTGGATAGCCTGGAAGCAATGGTAGTACAGTTTGGTTGTTCATCTACATTTGATATTGCGGGACGAGCGTCCGACATGTGGACTGCCGTCACTGCCTGTTTGTATATTATTCTTTTGGGGCACGACTGGGCTGAGGTCGATATACCCGTTGTAAATTGCCGCACCCGTAGGGGTCTAGGATTTCATTTCACAGGCTACCCATACGACCAGGGGAACGTCGGGTTTCAGTAGCGGCTCTATGAAACCCGGGGATCCCAGATATCTGTATTGTTCTGTGATGCTTATTACATTTCTGTGATGTTACATTTTATCACGCCTTGAACGAATATTATATATTGATATATATACAAGTAGATGTTGTATATGTTTTGTATCCGCACTAGTCCAGTCCTCGCTCTGTCGTTAGTTAAGTAACCTAACGGGTAATGACGGGACCCAGTGGCGAATGCGAATGGCATATACGTACATCGTATTTTCGTTCTTTATTGGAGTGATAAATTGATGGGACTGAATTGTTTCGGATCAATGCAAGCTAAACAAACCTATTCTGATGTTGTTGGAACAATTTTCAAAAAGCTGTTATTGTAAGGACGTTCTCTTTTGTTTTGCACAGTGGTATTCGGTTATGAATATCCAGCACCTCAGTCGACGAGGCAAGGGCCGAGATCCCTTCACCGGGAGTGACCCCTTGGACAGAAGTTTGCGTCAGGGCAATAACTTCACTATAGCCGATTACTTTTTGCTTTGCATCAGGGTATTCAGTTGGAATATCCTGCACCTCATTCTAAGGGGAAAGAGCCGAGATCCCTTCTCCGGGAGTGACCTCTTTAGCAATGGTTTTCATCACTATATTTTTATAAAAACCTATCCGGTTCCTTCAACGATATCAAGTTCATTATGTTAAAGGTTTTTCGCCAAAAACCATTTGTAGCCCTCCGTCATTTCAGACGGGTAGCACGTAGTATTCATGCTATGTTTGTTGGCCTTCGTCAAGGCATAGTGTATGGTAGCTGCTTGTTACCTTTCTGCTGCATAGATAGATGCGTTGGTTTGGGACCGTCGTACTGCCTTGTTGGCCAAAGTCAAGGGTAGGTACGGGTGGGTTTAAATTAACCTGGACAATGACGGGTAGAACTTGACATGTGACTTATGATTTGTTGACCTTCATCAAGGTCATAAGAGCATGGGGTAAAAATCACATCGGGAGTTTCTAAAGATACTGAAACTTGCCGGGCATGCGCATACCTTCTGGAGTGTGATAACGTGAGTGGATTCCGTCACGTTATCATGCGATGATAGTTGGATCCCGATTCCCTCTGATGAGTTGGTTTACTCCTCGGGTGATCCCGACTAATTCTACTTTCAGGTTTGGAGGAGAATTTTACGTTACAGTGGGAGGTTTCCTGATTAGATAAATTGGTAACCATTCTGATCTAGGTTAGAGTACACGCTGAGTGTTTCTTTTCTCTCTCTCTCTCTATGGCAGCGACCATGGCCCGACCCTAGACTATGACTCAGTGACCAAGATTAACCAAACCTTCTTAAAACACTGACTTCTGGATTGTCAGAGTTGCATACCTCATTGCCACTCCTACTTTTACCCTTTTCTCCAGGGCACCCCGTATTACTACGAACGTCCACTTCCATTGGATAAAACCATCGTATGGTTATATATGAACTCTAAGGAACTTGTTCCAGATTCGAGGATGGTTTCTGGTTCTGGAGAAAACGAATAGGACTATTCAACTGTCTTTTACTTTTACCTTCTCTCAGGTTGCGAGTGCTCCTTGGATTAGGAACAGTACACCTATTACGCTTATTGGATAGTCTTCTTCCAAACCATAGGCAGGTGCCGAACAGTAGGGAATGAAGAAAACCATTTAGCCTAAAAGGTGTACAGAAGGTATTAAGTAAAGCCAAATAAAGGGATTAGTAAGAGGGCAAAGTAAACTGCGACTGCTATTCACGACCAAACCATGTATTTCTTCGCCAATCCTACATCACCTTTGTATTTCTCCAGAACACTCCGTATCACTACGAAGATCCACAGTTATTTGGATACTCCATCGTATGGTTATATACGAACTCGAAAGGAACTTGTTCCAGTTCGGGGATTGATTCTGGTTCAGGAGAAATAAGAATAAGGTTTATTCGGTAGTCTTTTATCTTCACCTTCTCTCGCATTGCGAGTGCTCCTAGAATTTGGACAGTACACCCATTATGCTTATTGGATAGTTTTCTTCCAAACCATAGGCTGGTGCCGAACGGTAGGGAAGGAAGAAAACCATTTAGCCTAAGAGGGTGTACAGAAGGTAATGACTAAAGACATATGAAGGGATTTAGAGAGATGGCAAAGAAATATACGGTTCCAGTTGTGAATTTGGATAATGGAAGAGGCATTAGTAGGAATACCCGGATACCCTTACGGAAAATATTCATGTTTCAGTTTCACTGTGTATTGTTAAAAGAAAACTGATTTCCCAATCAGATCTTGCTCCAGGGTATGTATTTACCAGGTATGATTCTCACATCTGTATGGTTTTACAGATGATGAGTGGGAGTAAGTTATTAGGAATTGGGTGATCATCCTCATTATATCGGGATTCGTTGTAATTGGTGATATTTGAGGAAATCGCCTAGGTTGTTTGCCGGACGGCAAATATTTGGTTTTGAATAGCCGTTGTAATGCACCAATTTCAAATTGATATATCTGTACGTCTATGTTTATAGAGTGAGATATAACTTGTTGAAATTATGTCGATGACATTTACCTATATCAGTTGATGGTTAGGTAAGGAGCATTAAACAACGGTGTAATTATTCTTAACCATAAGTACAGTTTTCAACTTACGACACACAGGGAATGAGTTATTAGACTCAAGGGACTTATACAGAGTATTGTATGCTGTCAAGTGTCCATTAGGAAAGATGGGTTGGTCCTCATACTATATTCGTTTTACTTATGACTTCTCTAGTTTTTAGACAAGTGTTTCGTACAAACACAAGGTCCAAGTTTTGTGAAGTTATAGGTATATGAATAAAGTAGAGAACCATGTATTTTAAGTATTAGGATTCTTCAAGGTGATCGAAGATGTAGATACTTGTGTATGGTATTCAGTTGATAGTAATGATTTTGAAAAACTTGTTTCTCTTTCAGGTCACTCGTAATTGGAAGCATTCCTAAGTTGAGTAACGCTGATAGGCCTCCTTCCATTTAGTTGACATGCACTGGAGACAGCTGCATGATTTGAATCGGGTTCAATTAAATCAGTGCCTCTGTTTCTATATTGGATATAGAACGGTTCATATATTAACGATGTTAAGGTACGGGGAGTTGTCCGGCATATTCTTAAAACCAGACTCTGGATAACTCAAGGCACGTTTCCGTAATGGCTGTTTGTGGGTTGACCCAGGCTATGACTGTAGCGCCTTGAAAATTCGTTTTGGTGTCTTCCCGAAAATCGGTGAAAATTCGGTATTTTTCCGTAAACCGTCTTTCTGTTATTTTGCAGTTTAGGACTAATTATACCTAAATTGGATAGGTAATTGCTTTTTTTTAGTAGCAAATGAGTTACTTATGAAATTCTGGTCGTTTAAAAATTTTCCCTAATTTTTCAATTTTTAATATTATTTTAAGCCGGTAAGAAAATACATTAAATTAGCGATAAATACAAATTTAAATGGGCTAAATTTAAGTTTTAAAATCATGTTAATTTAAATCTAGTTGTAACATAAATTTTAACTAATTTTTATTATGGAAAACGAAAATTATTGAATTTAAGCTTAAACTTGCAATTTCGGACTTGTAGGGGGTCTTTTTGCCAAAAATTTTTTGTGCACTCTCACACACACATCCTCACATCTCCTTGGCTGACCCAAACTGCAGAAAATTCCCCCTCTCTCTTTTGTTTTAAAACTCTTTTGTTAGGAATGAATTGAGTTGGTGTATAGGTTTTAAAATATAGTATTTTGGAGGTATGGTGTATTTGACATTGGGGGGGTTTGACTTGGTGACCATTTCCCACACCCCACACCATTCCCCTCCTCCCTCATCAGGCCGAAATCAGCAGCTCCCCCCCCTTCATTTTTCCTCTCTATTTTGTTCACAAATTCATCTTAAAAACCATCAAAAATCAACAAATCCTTCACTATTTCAACAACAAAACCTTAATCCATCTCTTCTCACACCCACTTTAGTTTAAATCTTGTGGAAAGGAGGCATCTTTGGAGGCAAATTATTCTTGCTAGATCTCTAGTTGAGGTATAAATTCTTGCTAATTAAATTCTTTTGGTTAAGTTTCTTAAGTTAAATCGTTCTAGTGTTAATTTAGTGTTAGTTTCTAATCTAGTTTTTAAAGGTTTATGGTTAGAGTTAAACTAGGGTTTTTAGAAACCATTATTTAGTTAATTAAAGCTAATTAGCTATCTAGTTGTTTACTAAACCAATCTTTAAGGTTTCTTTGCTTAAGTGGCTTGATGTTATGCTAATCCAAGATAATCTTGTGTGATATTTTCATTAAGATTGCTAATTACCAAAAATCAAGAAAGGTTTTGTTTATGGAAATTAGGTTTTTAAGCATTGCTAATGGTTTAAAACTAATGTAGTGGCTATCTAGTGGGTTAGTTCGATGTTTGTGTTGGATTGTGAGCACTTTATCGCATAACGGCGATGTTGCGTCGTTTTTTTAGAATGTTTGTGCTTACTAGTTTTGTGATAAAAGTATGTGATGAATTATTTTTGATGTCTTGATGACATTTTCAGCGTATCCTATGACTTTTAGGATGTGTGAGTGCGGATGTTTGTGTGTTCGGGTTTTAGTTTTTCCGGGCGACCAAATCGACGTTTTAGTTAGTTTTGCGATTTTCGCGTGTGTTCCGCGCACCTTGTGCACGTTGTACCTAGCTTGTTAACGTTAGTATTTTCGTTTGGGTTTTGCGTCGTTCTTGATATGTAACCTTATGTTTGGTATTGATGTAAATTCCAGGTTCGGTCGCGGAGACGTCAGACGCGGCACGAAAGGGGAAAGCGGTGATTGGACGTGACTAGCTAGGGATTTCGGTGAGTAGATGTAACATCTACGGGGGACTATCGTTGGATGGCGCAAGTCGCCCGATAGTTTTAGTAGCTTAAAAAGATTCTTAGTAATGTTAGTAATTAGGGGTGTAATACTTGTATGATTATTTGCTACATTCATGCCTTATATTGACATACATATGCGAACCCATTCTATAGGACACCTGCACCATTGCCAGGGTTTTTATATGCAGCACGAGCACTATTCATGCTTACACACACACCCTGGTAATTTCCATGCCACCACACTAGATAACCTTTAAATTGAAACCTTTTACTATAATTGATACTTAAACTTGTGCTATTGCCTTTAATTCCTTAAAATGAAATCGTAGGATTGCTATTCGTGTGCATGTACTTCATCATATTTTTTGTTCATGCCTAATCTATTAATCACACATCGCAACTTGATTGTTGATACCATATGCATTCATTATCATTGACATATGCACTTATGAGGATTTCTTGAGATTTTATGATATTTCTGGATTTCGGGGGAAAGCCGCAAAATTTCTAAACTTATTATATTTTTAAAATATGTAAATTGCGGTTTTCTAGTGATGTAAGTGTCGTCCACCATGAGTTTGCTGTGGTTTTCGAGATCCGTGTCGAGGAGTGGAGGAACCGTCACGGGTACATGGTGGGCCCGGTAAGGTACCCTGGGGCAAGAAGAATGTGGTGTTGACGTTGAGCCTGGCAGGGGACGGATTACCTACCGGTGACTGTTTGGGACGGCGGATATCCAAAGGATACCGACCGTGGCCGCGAGATGATGAGATATTGATATTTGAGATGGGTCAGCCGGACGGCTGAAGCCAGAGATACATTGATATGAGATTTGAGACAGTTTTGAGGTGTCGATTCTGGACACAGATTCTTGTTGATTCTATTGGTATTCTGCTGGTATTTCAAAAGAGATTCCTAAAGGAAAAACATGATTCTTATACTTACACATTCAGATCATGAGTTGATTCGCATTGCATTCATACCTGCTAGTATATTCATATTGCATACATACCTGCTATTATGTCCTGCCTTACCTGTATTTGAGATGCTAGGATGCTTGTGTGCATGCATTCGATAGCCTGTGTAGATGTTATTTATTACTCACGAGTTGGAAACTCATCCCCGTTGTGCCACCGCCTTTTTCAGGTCCGCTCCGTCAGTACAGTAGCGGCGGGCGCACTTGCTTCCTTTGCCTGTACTCGAGGTTTTGCTCTTAGGTGGGTTATATTATTATTTTTGTACCACCTTGTATATTCTTTCTATCTAGTGCACTCCGTCTACTGTATCTACCAGTATTATTGTATATTGACCTAGAGATGAGACTGTGAGGTTTGTGGACTTTTATGCTGTATTTGGGGTCGAGCTCACTTGAGTCGACATGCAGTTTTCTCATGCTCTTTATGATTATTTTGCATGTTGTTGTTTTATATTGCGTGGGTTTTGTGACCGCCTTGTGGCGAAGAGCTAGCTCCCGCTTGGGGATGCCATATTTTTTGGATTCATATATATTCTTGTTGTACCCATTTTGGGGGCCAGTATTTACAAAGGAGACTCTGCCGAAATTTTCGGAAAAATTGATATTGTTTTTAAAAAAAAGGCTTGATATGACTCATTTGATAAACTCGCTTTCAATTGTTTGGTTTTCCTTCATTCTTTTGCTTAATTGGTTTTGGTTTCTGGGCTTTGGCTTACTTATTTTACGGACGTCTTGAGACGTTTCGTAACTTAAGTGCCAGTCACGTTCCGTACCCTGCGGGTCGTGACAATGACGAGGGTTGACTTTCTACCATCTGGAAGATCAGTAGTGATATTGTTCTTGACTCACCACAGTTTTAAGTAAAATGGATTTTTTCTGAAAACAGAAGTGGGAGTATGGTAGAACTGGAAGTGATTACTGAACCGCAAACGATTACTGAAAATTTGATAAGAACCTAAAGATTCAATCTGGTTTGACATTCCATTATCTACTCCACAGATATGGTGGGTAACCTCAGGCACCCGATAGGTACTTCGGTATGCTCAAAGACGGTGACAGGGAGGTTCTTGTTTACCCAGACTTGACACTACTGTTGTTCCAGACTATGGGACCCGGCGGGAAGATGAATATAGCGTCGTTCTGAACTGGCTTTAGAAGTGCACGTGTATATGATTCTGCCAGAGGGTTGTCGTAGTCAGTTGGAGCAGCGGAAGCATATGGACAAGTAGCTTATGTCTATTTATGGACTAAAGCAGATATAGCGGAGATAGATCATCTATTTCTGATATGACAGTCATAGGTTTGACTTCATCAAAATAGGGGATAGATCTGTTAAGAAGGTAGTAGGGTGTGATGTCCTGGTATTTGGATGACATACACAGAGTAGGAAGTGATATTCCTATACTACGATCGGTTATACTTTGGTCGTCACACAGTGGTTTCTCCACAAAAGATATGGATATTACATCAGATATTTTGGTTACTAGATCTATGGTTTTAGATCTAGATTTGGGTAGTTTCCCAATCAGGGTACTTAGACAGCATTCTAATGGTATTTAGAATGGACGACTCCTGGCACGGTAGTGTACCTGCTGGTGATGGAGTCACCCTCTCTAAAGGTGTCTTACAGACTAAAGGGGAGAGGGATGCGAATGATTGGTAGATCACTTGCTTAAGCAATTGAGTCAATCATGAGATGTCAAGTACCACACCAGACGTTATTTTTACACTAGATGCACTAATTTGATATTAATCCTATCCTGGAGAAACATTCGGAAGCAGTTTTGGAACATAAGTGGATGTTCTAGAGATATGATAACGACAGCCGCATTCCGGAGACAGTTATCATTCAAGGCTTCCAAGGTGACCTGTATGACAGAGTGACTATCAGAGTTATAGTTTTCCCTCTGACGAGGGGCAGTATTTTGGACAGGTGGTCCAAGAGGATACTGAGGGAGGCATGTCGCAGGATACTGATTAAGTTCAGTTGTCGATACAGTCTAAGAAGTTTGGATTTGGAGTTCATTTATGTGCTAGGTCCCATCAGATATCCAGACATATTCTAAGACAGGGATTGCTCATTTCGGGAGATGGTTTTCTCCGCGAACTTGAGATTATGAGAGACATAGAAAGAAACATTAGTGCGGATCCACTCACTGAGGCTATTCCTCGAACGCACTAGTTTCGCAAACGGGTTTTGTGAGACTGATTAGTAGAGGAGTTGGGTGTACGGTATCACACGGGCTGTGAGTATGCGACATCGTAATAATAAGCCTTGAGTGCAAGTGGGAGATTGTTGGATATATTGCCCTCAGAGTCAATTATTGGATCACAGGCACGTGATTGCAAAGTTTGAGGGAGGACCTATGCCGGTAGGACAGTCTTACTCAAGATGATAGTATGCTTTCTGGTTTATCTTTATCATCGTGTAATGATTTAGGTAACCTTACAGGTCACTATTGCGCATTGATAGAGCCCTTAGGATTCTTGCTTGACTGCCAGCAGTATGATGGCGATCATATACATGGGAGCTGGGGTTTATAAGTACATCCTTAAAAGGTCCCTAGTCATGGGAGTTTTCGAGACAGGGCATCGATACTCTAGAGTAGACTAGTGTATACAGTCGAGACCCCGACAAGGGGCGGTGGCCGGTCTCACAAGCCACTGGTGTAAGTTGGTTCACCTAAGATGTATACAGGTGCTCATTGGGTTATGAGTACACCGGACAGGACTCGCCGGGAACATGCTAGTTGGTCTTATACCTGACGTCAGATAGCAGTTCCCTGGTGACATGCGTACTTGATAGTTCATCGACCTGAGATCATCATTTGTCTTATGTGAGTTCCCACTGTACTTTGATTGCTACCCTACCACGGCTCAAAGGCGTCGTGCAAACAGGTTTTAGTTGGATACAGTCCCGAGCCACATGGAGGCAGTGAGCGGATCTGCAAGGGTTCGTCTCTCCCGGTATTGGGGGTGAGGTCACGCTGTGTCTAGGAGAGCCATTACACGAAGTCCTTGGCCAAGGCAGGAGATTTACTTGTAGGTATTCCAGTAGTATCTCAGGGTGTTCAGGGCTACACTCCGACACGACTTGTACCGCTTTTGGCGGTCTGACTTTTACCAACCCCCTAGGCCCGCCATGCGATGCTCATAGACGAACGGACCAGACTTTATGGATATTGTCACTGACAGGCTCAGTAGGGTGTCAGGATGAGTTCGCTCATCGACGTCCCTTTTGGTCAATACCTGGTAGCCCGTTACGTACGGCTTATACCTATGACGTGCTAGTGGTTAAATCCACAGCCAAAGTATTGACGAGTCTTTTGAGTCCTCCACAGACAGTTTCTCAAGTTTCGGGCGAAACGCTGTAGAGGCCGTATGGAGATATGGCAGGGTTCGATCATATAAGTGCGGTATTGCACGAATCATGATCGGACGGGTAATACTAGCGGGCTTTGGTTTAAGCCGGATCCTAGTATTGTACAGTGTAGATTTTGTCTCATTGCATTTGTATTCGGTCGCAATACAAATGCGGGTATGTATATACAGTCGCGGGGTTTTCCTGTAATTTATTACGGGATCGATTTTTTGGAGTTGCCAGCTTGCATTCCGTTTCGGCCATTTTCTTTTGTTTCTTTCTTTGGCTGAAAATTGGTGTGGAGGGGGTTATTTGCAATTGTGCATTTTATTATGGAGAAGACTTTTTTTGTGATGATAGCTTCATGATGGTTCCACCATCTTTTGACTTCATTTGTTCATCATGACTTGATTTGAGAGGTGATGGGTTTTTGGTTTTTGATTGGGTTGTGATCATTGTTCCTTATCATGATCAACCTTTTTCTCTCTCTTGGATGATTGCTCATTTACCTTCCCCATTATCATAGACCGGCCACTTCTTGGAGCATGGGGGTTTTCATTTTTGGTGGTGGGAAATTATCCATTCTTATTTTGGCTTGCTTCAAAACCCCAAAGCTCATCTCCATAGATTTTATCTCCACATCCTAAATGGCAACTTCATAACACCATGAGACAAAGCACTCTACAGTAGCCAACAACATTTCTTAGACACGTCGGCTCGCCAACTTCGTGCCCGAGTTGCCTCGGTCTAGAGGTGGGAGCCCGTAAAAGAACACGGCGATTTTGTGCCCTTCCGACAAGGAGGTGAAGACCGGAGATTCCGCGGGGAGATCGGGTTGACGACGAGAAGACCGAAGGACACGGATCGTGTAACATTTCAAAAAAATAAAATATTATTTTTTAGGAATTTTTATAATTTAATATTATTTTATTGAAAATTTTAATATTTTGGTATAATTAAATACAAATAAATGGGAAAATTTTTTGGAAAAATTATGAAAAATTCTAAAATAGGGTTTTTATATTGAGGTATGGGTGAGAGAGAGAAAGGGTTACCTTTGACTAAGACTTTGCCATTCCTCCATTTTCTTCACCATTCCTCTCTCCCTCTTCTTTGCTTGCTGCTGCTGCCTCTTCCCTCACTTCCTCCTCCTTCTTCAAGCCTCCAAAACACCATGATAAACTCATCAAAACCTCACTTCCTTTTTACAAAAATTATGCACAAGCTTGCAGGCTATAGGATGGACCAAGAAAGCTTTCATTTTGGCGTTGTTGAGGATTCTTGGGGGTCTTATGAGGTAATTCCTTCACAATTAGTGTGGTATTTCTTGTGCTTAGGCTTCGATCCAAGTTTCATATCGATATTGTGTGTTTTTGTGGACTTGAGGAAAGATTAGTTAGGGTTTGGTGGAAATTTGTGTTGTAATGTGAAATTGAGCTCAGTAGAAGTTAGATAAACACCCTAGTGCATGAATTGAGACCCCAACCTGAGAGTTGAAACCTGAAATAACGATTTAGAAACCGATATCAGAAAAGTTATGAAATCTGGGAAGCTTATATGAGATCTGCTATCACCCGAGACATCCAAAAATAAAATTGATTGGACAATGAGATGTGCAGGCACTCAGGAACCACCACACAAAACCCCATCCCCCAACTCCTTCTTCATGTCGTAGATTTATCCTGTTTGGCCGCAAATTGCGGCGTGGACCCCACCATTTTACCTCGTTCTGGTTCTGTAGCTCCTACATGTGTAGATTAGGCCCCTGGCATGTATAGATTTGTCTAATTTGACCTAGGGTGAAATCTAGACCCTATTTCCATAGTTGTTGTTTTGGGTTCGTGTTTCCGTATTCCGTATTTTTAATTCTGAATTTGTGTATTTTGTTTTACCTCGACTATTTGGCGTTTATACGATGATATCGAGGGTTGTTGATGGTTTTGAAAGGCGTTGTCCATAGGTTCTAACCTATAGATCATAGCGTATCGTTTTGGGATTCGTATGCCGTTTAAGTTTGGAATTGGTTTTGATACGCATTTACGATATGTTAATGTGTAGGTACCAAATGAAGACTCCGGAACGACAAGCAAGCGTGTGGCGACGTCCACAAATGAAGACGCAAGGTGAGTAGATTATATCTACAGGGGGAAGTCGGGGGGATGGCGTATAGCACCCCCGCAGTCCGTAGTTAATATACTATATATATATGATAGTTATAATGTGTTGTGGATATTGTGTTAGGTGTATTATGGATAGTTTAGGGTTAGAAGCAACTAGTGTAGTTCATAGTCGCGAACCCTAGAATAGATTTACACCTACACGTACACCCTTGCATATTCATTATACTTGCACCGTGTTTGATGATATTGGACGATATTGGAGGTGAGTCGATGATTTGGGCATTGAGCCGCGAGATCGATGATTTGATATGATTCGTATGTGGGATACGACATGTGATCTCTAGCGGGCCTTGGAATGTGTGTTTACACACGCAGTCATATTGATGGTATCAGTTGTACTAGACTTATATCAGTACCCCAGATTATGTGATATGATGATGAGGATACCAGTTAATTGATGAGCTTATTGTGATAATTGACCCGTACCCAGCTATTGGGATGTCGTACGACGATGTACCGTACGAGCTTTATATTGATGATAGATCTGCACTCATGACTTGAGGATTTTCATATGATATACTGTATCGTACGCGATACTATTGAGGCGGGATCACCGACTATTATATGTATATATATTTATATCGACTCAGATTTAGGTGGATTCCATACCCCTCCCGATTGACTCGATACATTAATCTGTAGTTTGCATAATAGATGTTAAACTAGACTCAAGTCATACCTATTTCAACAACTAACGAATCGGGAGTATCTTAAAAATGCTGTAGCCCTTATTTTACAAAAACTCCGATTTGTCTTATTTCAAATGGCAAGCTGCATTTTTATTCATTTACCATTTGTTCTACGGCTCGCATTGCATTGCATGCTTATATGTTATTGATTAATATTCCTTTGTACATATGCATTTACATAGTTCTATGCTCATATTAGTGTTTCAAGTTGCATGTATTATAATTCATGGATTTCGCACTGTGATATGGTGGCATATGATGATTCTGGATTGTTTTACTCCTGCGTATATATATCAGTGACATGGGACGCTGAAATATATATGTATACCCATAGTATATATATATATTAGTGGTATGGGACGCCGATATATATATATACACCTACTTGATATATCATCATGATGATCTATGCAAACTTACATATGCATCCCGATATATGAGAGTGGGGGCTGACCCGGACTGACGGATGCCCGATATATGAGAGTGGGGGCTGACCCGCACTGACGGAAGCCCGATATATGAGAGTGGGGGCTGACCCGGACTGACGGATGCCGATATATGAAAGTGGGGGCTGACCCGGACTGACGGATGCCCGATATATGAGAGTGGGGGCTGACCCGGACTGACGGTTGCCCGATATATGAGAGTGGTGGCTGACCCGGACTGACGGATGCCCGATATATGAAAGGAGCCTATGTGCTCGATATGAGAGGAACCTTTATGGTCGATGATATATTATATCTCCCCTACCCCACATTTATTATATATGCATTGCATCAGGTTTTAGTAGTACCTGATAGAGTACCATCATGGATGTTGCATACATATCGGATACAAGATATATGTGATTTACTTGATATTGAGATATATATTTGTGTAGAGCATCGACACTGATTTTCTGATGACTTCATTCGTGATACCTTCTGCTTTCATTTCACCGCATACATACATCATATTTATGATATGTTATTACGTGAGGGACTGGCACGAGTTCTTGGCAATACACTTTTGTTCATATGTTACATTGCCACTTTACCATGCTTTAGACATATTCATTTGAGGTTTATATTATATCTGATCGTTTTGACTATGGATTATGTCATGTTTTCAATTTCTGCTTGTAGATATTTTCTATTCACGAGTTGGCAACTCACCCCCGTTGTGCTACAGTTCTTGCAGGTTTGCCGTACAGGTTCCATAGCGGCATTTCTGGCACACTGCTTTCCTTTGCGGGTGTTTTGCTTGGTAGGTGGGTTCTTTGTATCAGAACCGTCGTTGTACATGTATTATTCATTGTATCTAGAAATTCCATCGACCAAAACTTGTATATTGTTTCAAACTTAGACACTATTGATGTATTATTTCGACCTTAGAGTCGCGCTCAGTAGTATTACGATTTTCTTGCTTATTGGAGATTCTCTTGGGTTTTGATCCTCGCCCTTCGGCGTTGTATATTATATTGCTTGTGTGGGTTGTGCTCTTTGTTTATGCGTAGTAAGTGTTTGATAAAATGCCTCAATGGAAAATAATTTACAAAATATGTTTCTTTACTCTTAAATGGTTTTAGATTTCTGGGCTTTTGGCTTACTTGGATCAGATGGAGACCTATAGACTTCATATGGTTCAAGGTCCAGTCACGTGCTCTTTCGGGTCATGACAAATTTGTTATCAGAGCGCTAGGTTAACCTTGGTTCGAGTCTAAGTTTTACTATGTGGAGCCTAGGGCGTCTATATATATATACGGAACTTAGGCTTGACCTTACGGAACTTAGACTTAGTCGAGAGGGTATTAGACCCGAACTTTCGTCGTGTAGGATGACCCTTGGTTGATGGAATAGGTGACTAAAGTAAAGTGACGTACCGTAGGTATGTTCCACGGCATACTTACGACACGCTACTCCGCTTAAGAAACCTTAGGATGTACATATTTTCGAGATCAGTGATTCTCTTCATATCCATGATTATACATCTATTTGAGATCCTCGATTCTTTTAGTTTCATGATCATACCTTCATTGATGTTGTTCCTTCTTGTGATCATGTATCCATTCTGGATCTGTTGTTTTCTTTCTTTCCAATGATCTGCTCTCTTCGATACTCGATTGAGGTTCCTGTCGCCATTGGTTGAGCGCAGTTGAGCTGCTGCTTGTGTTACGGTTAGGGCGAGCTCGTCTGGTACGAGGGCCGACCATTGTGTTTTCTGGCGACATGGGAACGTCTCGAGTTAGTATTGATGATTGTGACCTCTTGTGGAGGCGAGTGCTTGGTTTTACCCCGGATGATCGGGCTATTATTAGAGCTGCCAGTTGAGTGAGGACTGTTGATGTACAACATACCTCAGAAATTATGATGTCGCCTACCGTGCAGACAGATGAAATAGCTGTTGCTGAGATTGACAAGATGTCGCTTCCGGAGCTTACGAGCTGAGATCGCTGGAGCTTCCAGGCAGATATGAGACAGATGATAGCTAGTCTTCCCGATTTGAGAGGCAAAGGTGATTCGTTCGATTTATGCGCCAGAGCAGGCCCAGTTGAGTTAAAGATTTCCAGTGTGGAGAGTCTTACTCGGATCTAGTGCAGACCGATTTAGAGATGACCGCCAACATATTGCCTTTCCTGGAGGATTGAAGCGCTGTTCAGCGTACAGACGAATGAGCCAGTTGTTGCTGCAAATGACGAGATATCGCCAAGACGATTGGAGCTACTGCAGCATGAGTATACACTTAGAGATATGATGGAAGGTCGCTAGTCACTAAGGATGAAGGACTAGGACGTGTGGTTCGTTCGCTTACTGATGCAAGGTCATCAGATAGATTGCTTCCAGCTAGAGACCACTTCACACGAAGACGTTGAGAGTCGATAGAGACGATCGAATGTCAGAAATCTGCTATTCCAAGTTTAAAGTATTCGGAAAGACATGCAGGCAATTCTATGGACCCTTTAGAATAATGAAACCCTAACTCGACATAATGACCGTGTGAAAGCCTTTGAACCTTAGGGTTTGCGGCAGTTCTGCGGCGCCATTAGTGAGGCTTGGGTTTGCCCTTCTACGGCTGGATCATTGATGCTGTGGTATGTACTCGATACTGCTAAACTGTACCCAAGATGTTGAGCTCTTGGGGGATTAAGTTGTTTTGAATAATCGATCGAATGGTTCGACTTCCTTCGGATGCTAAGTGGTGAGATGCATTTCTTGGGAGACTCCTGATACGAGGATAGCCGTTGGAGCGCGGTCCATGCAGCCACGATGAGTTGAGTCCGAAACAGTCGATATTGAAGCAGAGTGAAGTAAAGAGTTCGCAAGAGATTTGACGAGGTGACGTTCCACTCCGCTGACATCAAAGATGTGATACGCATGCGGAGGCGTAGTTTAGGGATATACCTTCCAGATGGAGTCGCGAGGGGTATGCAGCCGTTCCGGAACAAGGATTAGCTTCAGTAAAGGACGATGACCTCGGGGCAATTCGACAGGAATGAGATTTGAGAGAGACCTCGACAGGACCTTTCTGGAATACTATACGAGAAGACCAGGACTCAAGAGGGGTCATATTGAGAACACTCAGTAGGCCAGAGCTCGACATCGTCGACGAGGTAGTTGACCAGGTTCGGATAAAGGACCTTACCCAGATGCGTTGCGATTTGATCGAGGATGGACGAGTATTGAGTATTCATCAGATGGTTGGGACGTGTTCCCGAGGACCTGTTTGGCCAGACATCTTCTACAGAATGATGAAGCTACAGAGTACGCGATTTCGAGTCCGTGCGAGAGACTTCGGATTGACCGTGGCCGAGAACAGTGCAGTGCGTAGATAGCATGGCGTGACGTCATAGTGGACGACGATAGAGACAAGTGGAACCAGAGGTTTGTGAGAGACGCTGACGAGCTGTCATTACTTCCCGTCGAGACTAGAGACCTGATATGCTTACAGAGGCGTTGGGATGCGACCAATTTCCGAGAAAATGCTGTGCTGAGGACGCAGATGTCCATCGAGCGAGAAGAGATTATGCAAGAGTACCAGCCTCCTTACAAACCGGCATAGGCAAGATCGGAAAAGACCTTGAGCGGGATTCCTTCCAGGACACTGCTGCGATGATAATTGCACCCAGGATCAGATGTGATATGCATTCAAACAATCAGAGGTCGACGCCAGTGACATGCTGCTTTACGAGCGGTCGTGAGGATTGACCGAGAGATGACCAGAGAAGTGCCAGAACGGAATCGTCCCCGTTATCACACCTGATAAGGCCGATAAGCCGATTGATTGTGAGATTGGTAATCCACAGAGAAAATAAGGATCCAGAGGCAGATGACGCCAGACTGTGAGAAAGAGGCAAGTAGATATCTTGCGCTGCTAGCATTGGATGCACCCTTAGTGTTTTGAGGTACGATTTTGGTGCACACTAGATGTACTAAATCGGGTTTCTTTGTGCATGTCAGATGCACCTGGTTTTGCCGTCATGCACACACGTTGCTTATGACAGATGTTGTGTGCACAATGTTAGTGTATATGCCCTAGAGGCCATTACTGTATCATACTAGTTTGTATATTACTTAATGGATGCTTGGGATATTCACCTTGTATATACAATCTTGCTCAAAATAGTAGTATGCTACTTGGTTTGTTTCTACTTCAATGTGTACTTGTGTTTATTTCAGTATATCACTTATACGCATTAGTGGAGCCCTTAGGATCTTTGCTTGATTACCAGCGTTGTGATGGCAGTCACACTAGTGGGGGCTGGGTAATCTATAAGCACATCCTTATTCAGGTCCCTGGTCGCAGGACTATCGAGACAGGGCATCGATACTCCGGAGTAGACCAGCGCATGCGCTTCTCATACCAGTGTGGGAGACGGTCTGTCCCACAACCGTCAGTACGTCGTACTTGAGATAGTATGCGGGTGCTCGTTAGGTTACGGGTATACTGGACAGGACTCGTCGGGAACTGACTAGTTGGTATTATACCTATCGTCAGTTATCAGTTCCCAGGTGACATGAGTACAGCTTAGTCCGCTGACTTGACACTGTCACTCCGCCTCGAGTGTGTTCCCACTGTACTTTGATCACTACCCTACCACGGCTCAAAGGAGTCGTGCAAACAGGTGGTGGTTGGGTGCAGTCCCGAAGCACTTGGAGGCAGTGACGGTTAGACAGGATTCGTCTCTCCCGGTATTGGGGGTTGACATCGCGCTGTGTCTAGGAGAGCCATTACACGAGTAGTCCATGGCCAGGGAAAACGAGATATACTGGTAGGTTTCCAGTGTTATCTCAGGGTGTATTGGGCTTCACTCCGGCACGACTTGTACCGCTATTGGGGGACTGACGTTTACCGCCCCCTAGGCCCGCCATGCGATGTATCAGACGAACAGACCGGACTGTACGGAGAATGTCACGCTCAGGCTCAGTAGGAGTTCAGATGGGTTTCGCCTCGTCGGTCTTCTTGTCGGCATTACCTGGGGACCGTTACGCACAGCTAGTGCCGCTTGCGGTCTGTGGTTAAACCCACTGCCAGCGTAGTGTCGAGTCTTTAGAGTCCCACACAGAAAGCTTTTCGCCTTTAGGCAAAAGAGTAGAGGTCGCATGGTATTGCGACAGGTCGCATGGTTTTGCGACAGGGTTCGGTCACATCCGTGCACTTGTGCACGTGCAGTGTCCGGACAGTTTACACTGGCGGGCTTTGGTTTAAGCCAGATCCTAGTGTACCTTATGGGATTGGATTTATCCAGTTTGCATTCGTGTTCCTCGGAACGCGGATGCGGGTGTGTATGCACAGTTGACAGGGAGGCAGAGGCTGCGGATTCTCATTAGGGTTGTTGACAGTTGACCGTTGACTATTTGACTTTATGCTCAACCCTAATGAGAATATGATATGTGATTAACTATTATATTAATTAAGTATTATGGTGATATGGTTGTTGACTTGTTGACTTTCGTTGACTTGTTGACTTTGTTGACTTGTTGACTTTTGTTGACTTGTTGACCGGTTGACTAGGCTTGACTAGTTGACCATCATGATAACCATGGTTATCATTTCATGCCAAAGACTTTTTCTTGCTTGCTCATTTTGAGTAAAATGAGTGCATGACATGATAAGGTTATGGTTGCTTCTAACCATCACATAAGACTTTTTTGATATGATGAGTTATGATCACTTTGGATTATGAGAGGGTGAAAGACAAAAGAGTTATTCATTCTTTCTTGCTCATTCTCTCTCTTGTTCTTGAGCTCTCCTCTTGCTCTCACCCTCAACCTCTTGCTCCCTCTCTTGATCTATGGTTCTCTTGTCTCATGAGTTGAGAATCAAGAACCATAGATAAAATCCCATTCTAAATCATCTCTACTCATTCTAGTTCACTAGGTTTAGCAAACCAAGTGAACTAGTTTCTTCAAAGAACGAAGAAGGAGCTAAAGGTTGGAGCTTTCAAGTGGATCTATCTTCGGCGTACGGAGACAACGAGAAGGAGCCATCGAACCACCATCGGAGCTTGAAGAGAAGGAGTTCAAGTTTAGGTATAACCATCTTCATCCGAGTAGCTAAATATTTTTAGCTTAGTATGCTAGTTTTAGTTTAGGTAAAGATCCCGACCTAGCTTAGTCCATGTTGCCTCTTGCGTTAAAATTTTGATTTTATACCGTTTCCGCCTCCCCGTAAGAACCGGGGGTCGCAACGTGGACTTACAGTGGTATCAGAGCCTAACTAAACTTAAACTAGCTTGGTAGTGAAGTGTAACGAAGTTCGGAACCGGAAAAATCCAAAAACCAAACTTTTACAAAAACTGAGTTTCTGTTGAAATTTTTTTTGGCTCAAAATGAAAAACTTTACACTTGTAAATTCGGCTCAGGGTTTTGTGTGAACACCCAAGAAAAACGATACAGTAATTCGTCCAAACCGCCGCCCTTCCGCCGCGCGAGCTAGGCATCCGCCGCGGAACCGCCGCGCTTTGTCGTCTTCTGTGCATCGTTTTTCGTGCAGTGTGTGTCTGTGTTGGTTTTGGGATTTTTGGAATATATTATATGTGCCCAGATTTTCCAGAAAAGAAATTTCCTTTTGGGGTCCTATAATTCCGTATTTTTTCCGAACTTCACTGCACTTTGACTTTGATGGTTATATCTGTGATGTTTGCATGTATTGAACGTCGGCTAATCGCTATAAGTCGATTAGTCGGGGTTATACATGATCTGTAATGTGCTGGAATGTGTATATAAATATGTTGGATTGTCGCGGGTGAATAGCCGGGGGGTTGTGAGACGAGAGTTTTCTTTTCTTGCAATTCATGTAAATCTGTAAATTGATGTAATAATTATTTGTATGGCCGCACAACCGGGAAGGGGTTGTAGCCGTCATTGTATAATTTCTTTTTACTGTTTTTGCTCCTAGGATAGACCCATGGAGGGGTGCACAAACTACCGGGTATGCCGAAGTGTCGAGTGGCCTACTCATGGAGATGAGGGAGGTTGCTACGCTTCGGGTACTTGGCGGGTAGTTTGCCGCACCCGTAGGGGTCTTGGGTGGGGTTTTGGCTATTCACCGCGACCGTGTTATCTGTTTTTGTTACAGGCTCGTACAAATTACAGATTGCTAGTATATCCAATGTATTTATCTGTGATCTGAAATGTTTATCATTGCAGTATATCTATATATGATATTATTTAGGCATTGCTTATGTTTTACAGACGCGCTAGCCCAGCCCCCGCTCTGTCGTTAGTTAAGTAACCTAACGGGTAATGACGGGGCCCCGTGGCGAATGCGAATGGCATAAGCGTACGTCATATTTTGGTTGTTTTCTGCAATGGTAGGATTAAATGATGGGACGCATTAAAAGAACTAATGCAAGAATATCACGCATTAAAAGAACTAATGCAAGATAATAAACCAAGTTAAAGTCGTTGGAACACTTTCGAAAAACCACTCGGTTCTTTTCAAAACAAACTTTTAAAATGCGGAGCTTGAGCCACTCCTTTTAAAAGCTATCTCGTTCCATCGACCAAATCAAGTTCACTACGTTCACGGTTTTGCCAAAACCATTCGTAGCCCTCCGTCGTTTCGTATGAATATTCAATAGTATTCAAGCTGTGTTTGTTGACCTTCGTCAAGGCATAGTGATTGGTAGCTATTGGGTATTCATATGTAGCATAGATAGATGCGTTGGTTTGGGACATTCGCATTACCTTGTTGACCTTCGTTAAGGGTATATACGGGTGGATTCAAATTAACCTGGATAATGACGGGCAGAACTTGACATGCGACTTATGATTTGTTGACCTTCGTCAAGGTCATAAGAGCATGGGGCAAAAATCCACATCGGGAGTTTCATAAGTACTGAAACTTGCTAGATTTACATACCATTTAGAGTGTGATGATTCTGGTAGGATTCCTTCAGTTTCGTCACGCGATGATATTTGGATCCCGATCCTACTGTGAGTATATGCTACTCCTCGGGAAATTTCTCACTTAACGATCAATGCTATAAACCTAGTAGGTGCCTAGAAAGGTGTTAGCGGGGCTACGCCCCCAGGGAAAAGAGGTTCTCTAATTAAGGAACTTCGCGAAAGCGTTGGAAAACCTCCCTCGAAGTACCGACACCGGCCTGGTTGAACGGTTAAGCAAGTATTGTACGGTGGGATTGATCCTGACTAATTCTTCCTTTATGGTTTGAGGAGGGATTCGAGAAACAGTGGGAGCCATCCTGTTTAGACAAACTAAAAACCACTCTAAACTTGCAAGAGCATCATGCTGAGTGTTTCTTCTTCTCTCTCCTAATTGCAGCGACCAATCAACATGACTGGACTTAAGTTACTCCTAGATAAAAACAAACTGACAGGGCCAAACTACAAAGATTGGCTCAGGAATGTCACGATAGCAATCACTTATGACAAGCTGGGGTATCTTCTTACCACCAAAGCTCCCCCTGTCCCTGGTCCAACTTCCAGTGTCGCGGATAAGGAAATCCGCAAGACTTGGGAGATTGATAGCGCGAAGGCCAAGTGCCTCCTGCTTGCCTCGATGGACAACGAACATCAGAGGAGGCATGAGAATATGGACATGGAGTCCATATTGCTCCATACAAAAGAACTGTATGGAGAGCAATCACGTATCGCAAGATACGAAGCGTCGAAAAAGTTATTTTCGACAAGAATGGCCGTCGGATCATCAGTAGCCGAGCATGTGCTAAAGATGATCGGCTTCATTGAGGAGCTCGCTGACCTAGGGATCACATTGGAGAGTGAGCTATATACGGATATAGTTCTCCAGTCCCTTCCTTCCACTTACGCCCAGTTTATACTGAACTTCAACCTACAAGAAAAAGAGGTTGAACTATCAGAGCTCCTCAACATGCTGAGGAGCGCAGAGGGCACCCTACAGAAAGGTAGGGAAACATCCACTTTGTTTGTAGGAGGATCATCTTCTTCTAGGTCCAAGGCGAAAGCCAAGGGAACGAAGAAGAAGGCCCCCGCCAAACCAAGGGGCGGTGTTGGTAAAGTGGATACGAAGGGAAAAGGCAAAGCAACAAAGATAGCGGGGAAGCTTGTGGATAAGGAAGAATGCTTCTATTGTCATAAGAAAGGACACTGGAAGAATGATTGCAGGGCCTGGAAGGCCAGAACACAGGAATTGAAGCAGGTTGCAGCTTCAGCTTCAGGTGTGTATGTTATTGAAAACTGTCTTTCAATAAACTCTACTTCCTGGGTATTGGATACCGGATCAGAATCTCATATCTGTAATTCTTTACAGGCGTTGAGAAACCGTAGTGTTTTGAAGGCAGGTGACATGACCCTCAAAGTTGCGAACGGAGCTAGCATGGATGCTAAAGCCGTGGGGGACTATCACCTGGGAATGTCAGATGGACATGTTTTGGTTTTGCGTAATTGCTTTTTTGTACCCAACGCAACTTGTAATATCATTTCTGTATCTTTAGTTTCTAAAGAAGGTTATGAATTTGCGTTTGTAAGTAATGTTGTAAACATTCACCTTAATCAAGTTTTGATTGGGTCAGGTACATTGAGTAATGGTATATACGTGTTAAACCAACCACAGATTTTCAACGTCCAGAATACACACAAAAGAAAGTCTCCGGAAATGAATCAGACTTTCTTATGGCATTGTAGATTGGGTCACATCAATGAGAGAAGGTTGACTAAGTTACATACAGAAGGATATTTGAATGCGTTCGAATATCAATCGTATGCCACTTGTCAATCTTGTCTCAAAGGAAAGATGACAAAGACTCCGTTTACTGGACAAGGAGTAAGAGCGAGCGAGCTCTTAGGACTCGTACACAGTGACGTGTGCGGTCCAATGTCTACACATGCCCGAAGCGGACATTCTTACTTCATTACTTTTACGGATGACTTCTCAAGGTACGGTTATGTCTTCTTGATGAAACATAAGTCCGAGGCCTTTGGAAAATTCCAGGAGTATAAGAATGAAGTAGAGAAACAGACCGGCAAAAGTATTAAGATTCTAAGATCGGATCGAGGTGGAGAATACTTAAGTGCCGAATTCCTGAATTACTTAAAAGAGAATGGTATTCTCTCTCAGCTTACTCCTCCAAACACTCCGCAACATAATGGTGTATCGGAAAGACGGAACCGAACCCTATTGGATATGGTTCGGTCCATGATGAGTAACGCTGAGTTACCGTGATCATTCTGGGGATATGCACTAGAAGCAGCTGCGTATCTCTTGAACAAGGCTCCCACCAAGACTGTGCCTACCACCCCATATGAGATGTGGACTGGGAAGAAACCCTGTCTTAAGTATCTTAAGGTATGGGGATGTCCAGCTTTTGTAAAAAAGCAGCATGCGGACAAGCTTGAGGCACGTTCAGTACAGTGTAAGTTTGTGGGATACCCAAGGAACTCTAGGGGGTATCTTTTCTATTCAGCTGAGGAACAAAAGGTCTTTGTTTCTCAGCATGCCCGCTTCTTGGAAACTGAGTTTTTGGAAACCCAGATAAGTGGGAACACAATAGAACTGGAAGAAGTTCCAGAACCACAGACTGTTACTGAAAGCTTAGTGGAACCAGAGGGTTCAACAGAACAGGACATTCCTGCGCCACTCCGCAGGAGTAGTAGGCAGACTCATCCGCCCGAGAGATACTGCGGTTTTCTCATAGACGGGGATAGAGAGGATTGCATCATAGATTATGATGAGCCTACTAGCTTCCAGCAGGCCGTTCAGAGCGTTGACTCAGTGAAATGGCTGGATGCAATGCGGACCGAAATGGAGTCCATGTACACCAACAAGGTATGGACGTTGGACATTGCTCCAGACGGGGTAAAACCCGTAGGATGCAAGTGGATCTTCAAAAGGAAGATTGGTGTAGATGGACAGGTTGAGACCTATAAAGCTAGGCTGGTAGCAAAGGGTTTTCGTCAAAGACCTGGCTTGGACTACGACGAAACCTTTTCTCCAGTAACCATGCTGAAATCCATTCGGATCCTTCTTGCCATTGCTGCCTTCCACGATTATGAGATCTGGCAAATGGACGTAAAGACAGCTTTTCTAAATGGAAATTTAGAGGAGTGTGTCTATATGGACCAGCCAGAGGGTTTCATTCAGAGTGGGAGCAGCGGAAAGGTGTGCAAGTTGCTTAAGTCCATCTATGGACTAAAGCAGGCATCACGGAGTTGGAACATCTGCTTTGATGAGACGGTCAAAGAATTTGGCTTTATCAAAAATCCAGATGAACCATGCATCTATAGTAGATTTGTAGCGAGAACTGTAGTATTCCTCGTTTTATACGTGGATGACATTCTCTTAATAGGAAATGACATTCCTATGCTACAATCTGTTAAGGGGTTCTTGTCACACAGGTTCTCCATTAAAGACCTGGGTGATGCCTCGTACATTCTGGGTATCCGGATCTACCGTGACAGATCCAAGAGGATATTAGGACTTTCACAGTCCAGGTACATCGACACCATACTGAAGAGATTCAGTATGGAAGATTCCAAGCGCGGTAACCTACCGGCTTGTCACGGGATCACCCTCTCTAAAGAGATGTCTCCCAAGACTGATTTGGAGAGGGATCGCATGTCTATTATACCCTACGCTTCTGCGGTAGGCTCTATAATGTATGCGATGTTGTGTACCAGACCGGATGTAGCTTATGCACTGAGTGTGGTAAGCCAGTATCAGTCAAACCCTGGGGAGAAACACTGGATAGCGGTAAAGAACATTCTCAAGTACCTGAGAAGGACTAAGGAGATGTTCTTGGTGTATGGTGGAAAAGACCTCCAGATCGAGGCCTTTGCTGACTCCAGCTTCCAGAGTGACAAGGATGATTCCAAGTCCATGTCGGGTTTTGTCTTTACCCTCAATGGAGGGGCGGTGTGTTGGAAGAGTTCCAAACAAGAAACCGTTGCAGACTCGACGATGGAAGCGGAATACATCGCTGCATCTGATGCCGCAAAAGAAGCTGTCTGGATGAGGAAGTTCTTGAAAGAACTTCCGGTGGTTCCGTCCATTGTTGATCCAATACCTCTGTATTGCGACAACAATGGGGCTATAGCTTTAGCGAAGGAACCCAGGTCCCATCAGAGATCCAGGCACATCTTGAGGCGGTATCGCCTGATCAGGGAGATCGTAGATCGCCAGGAGATCGAGGTTCGGAGAGTCGCTTCAGAAGATAACACTGCTGATCCATTCACCAAGGCCCTGCCCCAGACTCAGTTCGAGCGGCTGATCGAGATGATAGGTCTTCGATACGCCAGTACATGGCCTTAGTGCAAGTGGGAGATTGTTAGTGTATATGCCCTAGAGGCCATTACTGTATCATACTAGTTTGTATATTACTTAATGGATGCTTGGGATATTCACCTTGTATATACAATCTTGCTCAAAATAGTAGTATGCTACTTGGTTTGTTTCTACTTCAATGTGTACTTGTGTTTATTTCAGTATATCACTTATACGCATTAGTGGATCCCTTAGGATCTTTGCTTGATTACCAGCGTTGTGATGGCAGTCACACTAGTGGGGGCTGGGTAATCTATAAGCACATCCTTATTCAGGTCCCTGGTCGCAGGACTATCGAGACAGGGCATCGATACTCCGGAGTAGACCAGCGCATGCGCTTCTCATCCCAGTGTGGGAGACGGTCTGTCCCACAGCCGTCAGTACGTCGTACTTGAGATAGTATGCGGGTGCTCGTTAGGTTACGGGTACACTGGACAGGACTCGTCGGGAACTGACTAGTTGGTATTATACCTATCGTCAGTTATCAGTTCCCAGGTGACATGAGTACAGCTTAGTCCGCTGACTTGACACTGTCACTCCGCCTCGAGTGTGTTCCCACTGTACTTTGATCACTACCCTACCACGGCTCAAAGGAGTCGTGCAAACAGGTGGTGGTTGGGTGCAGTCCCGAAGCACTTGGAGGCAGTGACGGTTAGACAGGATTCGTCTCTCCCGGTATTGGGGGTTGACATCGCGCTGTGTCTAGGAGAGCCATTACACGAGTAGTCCCTGGCCAGGGCAAACGAGATATACTGGTAGGTTTCCAGTGTTATCTCAGGGTGTATTGGGCTTCACTCCGGCACGACTTGTACCGCTATTGGGGGACTGACGTTTACCGCCCCCTAGGCCCGCCATGCGATGTATCAGACGAACAGACCGGACTGTACGGAGAATGTCACGCTCAGGCTCAGTAGGAGTTCAGATGGGTTTCGCCTCGTCGGTCTTCTTGTCGGCATTACCTGGGGACCGTTACGCACAGCTAGTGCCGCTTGCGGTCTATGGTTAAACCCACTGCCAGCGTAGTGTCGAGTCTTTAGAGTCCCACACAGAAAGCTTTTCGCCTTTAGGCAAAAGAGTAGAGGTCGCATGGTATTGCGACAGGTCGCATGGTTTTGCGACAGGGTTCGGTCACATCCGTGCACTTGTGCACGTGCAGTGTCCGGACAGTTTACACTGGCGGGCTTTGGTTTAAGCCAGATCCTAGTGTACCTTATTGGATTGGATTTATCCAGTTTGCATTCGTGTTCCTCGGAACGCGGATGCGGGTGTGTATGCACAGTTGGCAGGGAGGCAGAGGCTGCGGATTCTCATTAGGGTTGTTGACAGTTGACCGTTGACTATTTGACTTTATGCTCAACCCTAATGAGAATATGATATGTGATTAACTATTATATTAATTAAGTATTATGGTGATATGGTTGTTGACTTGTTGACTTTCGTTGACTTGTTGACTTTGTTGACTTGTTGACTTTTGTTGACTTGTTGACCGGTTGACTAGGCTTGACTAGTTGACCATCATGATAACCATGGTTATCATTTCATGCCAAAGACTTTTTCTTGCTTGCTCATTTTGAGTAAAATGAGTGCATGACATGATAAGGTTATGGTTGCTTCTAACCATCACATAAGACTTTTTTGATATGATGAGTTATGATCACTTTGGATTATGAGAGAGTGAAAGACAAAAGAGTTATTCATTCTTTCTTGCTCATTCTCTCTCTTGTTCTTGAGCTCTCCTCTTGCTCTCACCCTCAACCTCTTGCTCCCTCTCTTGATCTATGGTTCTACTGTCTCATGAGTTGAGAATCAAGAACCATAGATAAAATCCCATTCTAAATCATCTCTACTCATTCTAGTTCACTAGGTTTAGCAAACCAAGTGAACTAGTTTCTTCAAAGAACGAAGAAGGAGCTAAAGGTTGGAGCTTTCAAGTGGATCTATCTTCGGCGTACGGAGACAACGAGAAGGAGCCATCGAACCACCATCGGAGCTTGAAGAGAAGGAGTTCAAGTTTAGGTATAACCATCTTCATCCGAGTAGCTAAATATTTTTAGCTTAGTATGCTAGTTTTAGTTTAGGTAAAGATCCCGACCTAGCTTAGTCCATGTTGCCTCTTGCGTTAAAATTTTGATTTTATACCGTTTCCGCCTCCCCGTAAGAACCGGGGGTCGCAACGTGGACTTACACACAACCGTTGCACCTGAATGGTACATATGTGGATTCTGTTATCCGTGCGCACCCGACGCACAGGGTATTCTTTTATACGCTTTAGGATTGATGTTTTCGGAGCCCCGGCAATTTGGATTTTTGCTGAAATTCTTTAGAATTTGGGGGTTTAAATTTAAATTCGTGGACCGAATTTATTTATGGGGGGTAGATTGTAACATTTAAAAAAAATAAAATATTATTTTTTGGGAAATTTTATAATTTAATATTATTGTATTGAATATTTTAATATTTTGGTATAATTAAATACAGATAAATGGGAAAAAATTTTGGAAAAATTATGGAAAATTCTAAAATAGGGTTTTTATATTGAGGTATGGGTGTGAGAGAGAAAGGGTTACCTTTGACTAAGACTTAGCCATTCCTCCATTTTCTTCACCATTCCTCTCTCCCTCTTGTTTGCTTGCTGCTGCTGCCTCTTCCCTCACTTCCTCCTCCTTCTTCAAGCATCTAAAACACCATGATAAACTCATCAAAACCTCACTTCCATTTTACAAAAATTGTGCACAAGCTTGCAAGCTATTGGATGGACCAAGAAAGCTTTCATTTTGGCGTTGTTGAGGATTCTTGGGGGTCTTATGAGGTAATTCCTTCACAATTAGAGTGGTATTTCTTATACTTAAGCTTCGATCCAAGTTTCATATCGATATTGTGTATTTTTGTGGACTTGAGGAAAGATTAGTTAGGGTTTGGGGGAAATTTGTGTTGTAATGTGAAATTGAGCTCAGTAGAAGTTAGATACACTCTAGTGCATGAATTGAGACCCCAACCTGAGAGTTGAAACCTGAAATACGGATTTAGAAACCGATATCGGAAAATTTATGAAATCTGGGAAGCTTATATGAGATCTGCTATCACCCGAGACATCCTAAAATAAAATTGATTGGACAGTGAGATGTGCAGGCACCCAGGAACCACCACACAAAACCCCAGCCCCCAACTCCTTCTTCAGGCCGCAGATTTATCCTGTTTGGCCGCAAATTGTGGCCTGGACCCTACCATTTTACCTCATTCTGGTTCTGTAGCTCCTACATGTGTAGATTAGGCCCCTGGCATGTATAGATTTGTCTAATTTGACCTAGGGTGAAATCTGGAGCCTATTTCCTTAGTTGTTGTTTTGAGTTCGTATTTCCGCATTCCGTATTTTTAATTCTGAATTTGTGTATTGTGTTTTATCTCGACTATTTGGCGTTTATACGATGATATCGAGGGTTGTTGATGGTTTTGAAAGGCGTTGTCCATAGGTTCTAACCTATAGATAATAGCGTATCGTTTTGGGATTCGTATGCCGTTTTAGTTTGGAATTGGTTTTGATACGCATTTGCGATATGTTAATGTGTAGGTACCAAATGAGGAATCTGGGACGACAAGCAAGCGCGTGGCGATGTCCACAAATGAAGACGCAAGGTGAGTAGATTATATCTACAGGGGGAAGTCGGGAGGATAGCGTATAGCACCCCCGCAGTCCGTAGTTAATATACTATATATATATATATGATAGTTATAGTGTGTTGTGGATATTGTGTTAGGTGTATTATGGATAGTTTAGGGTTAGAAGCAACTAGTGTAGTTCATAGTCGCGAACCCTAGAATAGATTTACACCTACACGTACACCGTTGCACATTCATTATACTTGCACTGTGTTTGATGATATTGGATGATATTGGAGGTGAGTCGATGATTTGGGCATTGTGCCGCGAGATCGGTGATTTGATATGATTCGTATGTGGGATACGACATGTGGTCTCTAGCTGGCCTTGGAACGTGTGTTTACACACGCAGTCATATTGATGGTATCAGTTGTACTAGACTTAGATCAGTACCCCAAATTATGTGATATGATGATGAGAATACCAATTAATTGATGAGCTGATTGTGATAATTGACCCGTACTCAGCTATTGGGATGTCGTACGACGATGTACCGTACGAGCTTTATATTGATGATAGATCTGCACTCATGACTTGAGGATTGTCATATGATATACTGTATCCTACGCGATACTATTGACGCGGGATCACCGACTATTATATGTATATATTTATATCGACTCAGATTTAGGTGGATTCCATACCCTTCCCGGTTTACTTGATACTTAGATCTGTTAGTGTATATGCCCTAGAGGCCATTACTGTATCATACTAGTTTGTATATTACTTAATGGAAGCTTGGGATATTCACCTTGTATATACAATCTTGCTCAAGATAGTAGTATGCTACTTGGTTTGTTTCTACTTCAATGTGTACATGTGTTTATTTTAGTATATCGCCTATACACATTAGTGGAGCCCTTAGGATCTTTGCTTGATTACCAGCGTTGTGATGGCAGTCACACTAGTGGGGCTGGGTAATCTATAAGCACATCCTTATGCAGGTCCCTGGTCGCAGGACTATCGAGACAGGGTATCGATACTCCGGAGTAGACTAGCGCATGAGCTTCTCATCCCAGTGTGGGAGACGGTCTGTCCCACAGCCGTCGGTACGTCGTACTTGAGAGAGTATGCGGGTGCTCGTTGGGTTACGAGAACACTGGACAGGACTCGTCGGGAACTGACTAGTTGGTATTATGCCTATCGTCAGTTATCAGTTCCCAGGTGACATGAGTACAGCTTAGTCCGCTGACTTGACACTGTCACTTCGCCTCGAGTGTGTTCCCACTGTACTTTGATTACTACCCTACCACGGCTCAAAGGAGTCGTGCAAACAGGTGGTAGTTGGGTGCAGTCCCGAAGCACTTGGAGGTAGTGACGGTTAGAAATGATTCGTCTCTCCCGGTATTGGGGGTTGACATCGCGCCGTGTCTAGGAGAGCCATTACACGAGTAGTCCCTGGCCAGGGCAAACGAGATATACTGGTAGGCTTCCAGTGTTATCTCAGGGTGTTTTGGGCTTCACTCCGACACGACTTGTACCGCTATTGGGGGACTGACGTTTACCACCCTCTAGGCCCGCCATGCGATGTATCAGACGAACAGACCGGACTGTACGGAGAATGTCACATTCAGGCTCAGTAGGAGTTCAGATGGGTTTCGCCTCGTCAGTCTTCTTGTCGGCATCTACCTGGGGACCGTTACGCACAGCTAGTGCCGCTTGCGGTCTGTGGTTAAACCCACTGCCAGCGTAGTGTCGAGTCTTTAGAGTCCCACACAGAAAGCTATTCGCCTTTAGGCAAAAGAGTAGAGGTCGCATGGTTTTGCGACAGGTTTCGGTCACATCCGTGCACTTGTGCACGTACAGTGTCCGGACAGTTTACACTAGCGGGCTTGGTTTAAGCCAGATCCTAGTGTACCTTTTGGGATTGGATTTATCCAGTATGCATTCGTGTTCCTCGGAACGTGGATGCGGGTGTGTATGCACAGTTGACGGAGAGACAGAGGCAGAGGATTCTCATTTGGGTTGTTGACCGTTGACAGTTGACTATTGACTTTTTGCTCAACCCTAATGAGAATATGATATGTGATTAACAATTATATTAATTAAGTATTGTGGTGACATGGTTGTTGAGCGGTTGACTTTTTTGACTTGTTGACTTTGTTGACCGGTTGACTAGGTTGGACTAGTTGACCATCATGATGACTATGGCTATCCTTTCATGGCAAAGTCTTTTTACTTGCTTGTTTCTTTTGTGAGAAATGAGTGCATGAAATGATTTAGCCATTTTGACTTAAACCATTTTACACAATACTTGATTATTATTTTTGTGATGATGGTTTTGGATTATGAGAGCCAAATGGGAAAACTCTTCTCTCATTCTTTCATGCTCATTCTCTCTCTTGTTCTTGAGCTCTCATCTCCTCCTCTTGCTCTCCCTCTCTTGACTCTATGGTTCACTTGTCTCATGAGTTGAGAACCAAGAACCATAGATAAAATCCCATACAAACTCTTCTCTACTCACTCTAGTTCACAAGGTTTAGCAAACCGAGTGAACTAGTTTCTTCAAAGTTCGAAGAAGGAGCCAAAGGTTGAAGCTTTCAGGTGGATCTATCTTCGGCGCAAGGAGACGACGGGGAGAAGCCGATTCGGACAACCATCGAAGCTTGAAGACGAAGGAGTTCGAGAAAAAGAAAGGTATAACCCCCTAACCGAGTAGTTAGCAACTCGTAGTTAGGTTGTTAGTTAGATGTTTAACAAAGATCCGGTTTTGAGTCCATGTTACCACCTCTAAGAAAATTGTTTTTCACCAAATTCCGCATGCCCGAAAGTACCGGGAGAGGTAACATGGACTTATAGTGGTATCAGAGCCTTGTTAAACTCTATCTAACATGTTAGCAAAGTAGCTAGAAGATCGATCAAAGAAAAGTCGCAAAACGAACCCAAAACTGTCAAGTTTCTGCCGAAATTTTTTCTGTTCAAAAGTTGATAATTTTCATCTTAAAAATCGGCTCAGGCTTTTGTGTGAACACCCACCAAATTTGGTCCAACGATCGAGTCAAAGAGCCGCGGAAACGCGGCGGGAGCACGCTCCCGCCGCGGTTCCGCGGCCGAGTTGACTCGGCCGAGGTCCAAGTTTGGTGCAGTGTTTTTCTGGGGTTGTTTTGGGATTTTTGGAATATATATTTTCTGCCCAGATTTTCCAAAACGAAAATTTTATTTTTGGGGCCATGAAAATCCGTATTTTTGATCGAACTTCTAAAAGACTTAAGCTGACGGGTTTTTCTGTGATGTGATATTTGTATTGAACGTCTGCTAATCGCTATATGTCGATTAGTGGGGGTTATACAAATCTGTGATCTGTAATGTTGCTGGAATGTGTATATGAATATGTTGGATTGTCGCGGGTGAATAGCCGGGGGTTGTGAGACGAGAGTTTTCTTTTCTTTCAATTCATGTAAATTTGAAAATTGATGTAATAATTATCTGTATGGCCGCACAACCGGGTCGGGGTTATAGACGTCATTGTATAATTTCTTTTTACTGTTTTTGCTCCTAGGATAGACCCATGGAGGGGGTGCACAAACTACCGGGTATGCCGAAGTGCCGAGTGGCCTACTCAAGGAGTTGAGGGAGGTTGCTTCGCTTCGGGTACTTGGCGGGTAGTTTGCCGCACCCGTAGGGGTCTTGGGTGGGGTATTGGCTATTCACCGCGACCGTGTAATCTGCTTTTCGTTACAGGCTCGTACGAATTGCGGATTCCTAGTATATCCAATGTGTTCATCTGTGATCTAAAATGGCTATCATTGCAATATATCTATATATGATATTATTTAGGCGTTGCTTATGTTTTACAGCCGCGCTAGCCTAGCCCCCGCTCTGTCGTTAGTTAAGTAACCTAACGGGTAATGACGGGGCCCCGTGGCGAATGCGAATGGCATAAGCGTACGTCATATTTTGGTTGTTTTCTGCAATGGTAGGGTTAAATGATGGGACGCATTAAAAGAACTAATGCAAGAATATCACGCATTAAAAGAACTAATGCAAGAAAATAAACCAAGTTAAAATCGTTGGAACACTTTTGGAAAACCACTCGGTTCTTTTCAAAACTAACTTTTAAATGCGGAGCTTGAGCCACTCCTTTTTAAAAAGCTATCTCGTTCCATCGATTATATCAAGTTCACTACGTTCACGGTTTTTCCAAAATCATTCGTAGCCCTCCATCATTTCAGTTAAATATTCGGTAGTATTCAAGCTATGTATTTTGACCTCACGCCAAGGCATAGTGATTGGTAGCTGCCGGATATTTATCTGTTGCATAGATAGAATGCGTTGATTTGGGACAGCCGTACTACCATTTTGGCCTACGTCAAGGGTAGGTACGGGTGGATTCAAATTAACCTGGATAATGATGGGAAGAACTTGACATGTGACTTATGACATTTTGACCTCACGCCAAGGTCATAAGAGCATGGGGCAAAAATCCACATCGGGAGTTTCAAAAGAACTGAAACTTGCTAGTGTTGCATACCATTTGGAGTGTGATGATTCTGGTAGGATTCCTTCAGTTTCGTCACGCGATGATATTTGGATCCCGATCCTACTGTGAGTATATGCTACTCCTCGGGAAATTTCTCACTAAACGATCAATGCTATAAACCTAGTAGGTGTCTAGAAAGGTGTTAGCGGGGCTACGCCCCCAGGGAAAAGAGGTTATTTAACTAAGGAACTTCGCGAAAGCGTTGGAAAACCTCCCTCGAAGTACCGACACTGGCTTGGCTGAACGGTTAAGCAAGTATTGTACGGTGAGATTGATCCTGACTAATTCTTCCTTTTTGGTTTGAGGAGGGATTCGAGAAACAGTGGGAGCCATCCTATTTAGAAAAACTAAAAACCATTCTAAACTTGCAAGAGCATCAAGCTGAGTGTTTCTTCTCTCTCCTAATTGCAGCGACCAATCGACATGACTGGACTTAAGTTACTTCTAGATAAAAACATACTGACAGGGCCAAACTACAAAGATTGGCTCAGGAATGTCAAGATGGCAATCACTTACGACAAGCTGGGGTATCTTCTTACCACCAAAGCTCCCCCTGCCCCTGGTCCCACTTCCAGCGTCGCGGATAAGGAAATCCGTAAGACTTGGGAGATTGATAGCGCGAAGGCCAAGTGCCTCGTACTTGCCTCTGTGGACAATGAACATCAGAGGAGGCACGAGAATATGGACTTGGAATCCATATTTCTTCATACAAAAGAACTGTATGGAGAGCAATCTCGTATCGCAAGATACGAAGCGTCAAAAAAGTTATTTTTGACAAGGATGGCCGTCGGATCATCAGTAGCAGAACACGTGCGTAAGATGATCGGCTACATTGAGGAGCTCGCGGACCTAGGGACCACATTGGAGAGTGAGCTCTATACGGACTTAGTTCTCCAGTCCCTTCCTTCCACTTACGCCCAGTTCATACTGAACTTCAACTTACAAGAAAAAGAAGTTGAACTTTCAGAGCTCCTCAACATGCTAAGGAGCGCAGAGGGAACCCTACAGAAAGGTAGGGAAACATCCACTTTATTTGTAGGAGGATCATCTTCTTCTAGGTCCAAGGCAAAAGCCAAGGGAAAGAAGAAGAAAGCCCCCGCCAAACCAAGAGGCGGTGTTAGTAAAGTGGATACGAAGGGAAAAGCTAAAGCAACAAAGAAAGCGGGGAAGCTTGTGGATAAGGAAGAATTCTTCTATTGTCATAAGAAAGGACACTGGAAGAATTATTGCAGGGCCTGGAAGGCCAGAACACAGGAATTGAAGCAGGTTGCAGCTTCAGCTTCAGGTGTGTATGTTATTGAAAACTGTCTTTCAATAAACTCTACTTCCTGGGTATTGGATACCGGATCAGGATCTCATATCTGTAATTCTTTGCAGGCGTCGAGAAACCGTAGTGTTTTGAAAGCAGGTGACATGACCCTCAGAGTTGTGAACGGAGCTAGCATGGATGCTAAAGCCGTGGGGGACTATCACCTGGGAATGTCAGATGGACATGTTTTGGTTTTGCGTAATTGCTTTTTTGTACCCAACGCAACTTGTAATATCATTTCTGTATCTTTAGTTTCTAAAGAAGGTTATGAATTTTCGTTTGTAAGCAATGTTGTAAACATTCACCTTAATCAAGTTCTTATTGGGTCAGGTACATTGAGCAATGGTATATATGTATTAAACCAACCACAGATTTTCAATGTCCAGAATAAACACAAAAGAAAGTCTCCGGAAGTAAATCAGACTTTCTTGTGGCATTGTAGACTGGGTCACATCAATGAGAGAAGGTTGACGAAGTTACATACAGAAGGATATTTGAATGCGTTCGAATATCAATCGTATGCCACTTGTCAATCCTGTCTCAAAGGAAAGATGACAAAGACTCCGTTCACTGGACACGGAGTAAGAGCGAACGAGCTCTTGGGACTCGTACACAGCGGCGTGTGCGGTCCAATGTCTACACATGCACGAAGCGGTTATTCTTACTTCATTACTTTTACGGATGACTTTTCAAGGTACGGTTATGTCTTCTTAATGAAACATAAGTCCGAAGCCTTCGGAAAGTTCCAGGAATATAAGAATGAAGTAGAAAAACAGACCGGCAAAAGTATCAAGATTCTAAGATCGGATCGAGGTGGTGAATACTTGAGTGCCGAGTTCCTGGACTACTTAAAAGAGAACAGAATTCTCTCTCAGCTTACTCCTCCATCCACTCCGCAACATAACGGTGTATAGAAGAGACGGAACCGAACCCTATTGGATATGGTACGGTCCATGATGAGAAACGCTGAGTTACCGCGATCATTATGGGGGTATGCGCTAGAATCAGCTGCATACCTTTTGAACCGAGTTCCCACTAAGACTGTGCCTACCACACCTTATGAGTTATGGAGTGGGAAGAAACCCTATCTTCAATATCTGAAGATCTGGGGATGTCCAGCTTTTGTCAAAAAGCAGCATGCGGACAAACTCGAGGCACGCTCAGTACTGTGCAAGTTTGTGGGATACCCAAAGAACACCAGGGGGTATCTTTTCTACCACGCAGAGGAACAAAAAGTCCTTGTTTCTCGTAATGCCCACTTTCTAGAACATCAGTTCTTAGAAAAGGAAATTAGTGGGAGCGCAGTAGAACTGGAAGAAATTCCAGAACCACGAGCTATTACTGAATGCTTAGTGGAACCCGAGGGTTCAAGAGAACAGGACATTCCTACGCCGCTCCGCAGGAGTAGTAGGCAGTCTCATCCACCCGAGAGATACTACGGTTTTCTCATAGACGGGGATAGAGAGGATTGCATCATAGATTATGATGAGCCTACTAGCTTCCAGCAGGCCGTTCAGAGCGTTGACTCAGTAAAATGGCTGGATGCAATGCGGACCGAAATGGAGTCCATGTACACCAACAAAGTATGGACGTTGGACATTGCTCCAGACGGGGTAAAACCCGTAGGATGCAAGTGGATCTTCAAAAGGAAGATTGGTGTAGATGGACAGGTTGAGACCTATAATGCTAGACTTGTTGCAAAGGGTTTCCGTCAAAGACCTGGCTTGGACTATGACGAAACCTTTTCTCCAGTGGCTATGCTGAAATCCATTCGGATCCTTCTTGCCATTGCTGCCTTCCACGACTATGAGATCTGGCAAATGGACGTAAAGACCGCTTTTCTAAATGGAAATTTAGAGGGGTGTGTCTATATGGACCAACCAGAGGGTTTCATTCAGAGTGGGAGCAGCGGAAAGGTGTGCAAGTTGCTTAAGTCCATTTATGGACTAAAGCAGGCATCGCGGAGTTAGAACATCTGTTTTGATGAGACGGTCAAGGAATTTGGCTTTATCAAAAATCCAGATGAACCATGCATCTATAGTAGATTTGTAGCGAGAACTGTAGTATTCCTCGTTTTATACGTGGATGACATTCTCTTAATAGGAAATGACATTCCTATGCTACAATCTGTCAAGGGGTTCTTGTCACACAGGTTCTCCATGAAAGACCTGGGTGATGCCTCATACATCCTGGGGATCCGGATCCATCGTGATAGATCCAAGAGGATATTAGGACTTTCACAGTCTAGGTACATCGACACCATACTGAAGAGATTCAGTATGGAAGATTCCAAGCGCGGTAACCTACCGGCTTGTCACAGGATCACCCTCTCTAAAGAGATGTCTCCCAAGACTGATTTGGAAAGGGATCGCATGTCTATTATACCCTACGCTTCTGCTGTAGGCTCTATAATGTATGCGATGTTGTGTACCACACCGGATGTAGCTTATGCACTGAGTGTGGTAAGCCGGTATCAGTCAAACCCTGGGGAGAAACACTGGATAGCAGTAAAGAACATTCTCAAGTACCTGAGAAGGACTAAGGAGATGTTCTTGGTGTATGGCGGAAAAGACCTTCAGATCGAGGCTTTTGTTGACTCCAGCTTCCAGAGTGACAAGGATGATTCCAAGTCCATGTCGGGTTTTGTCTTTACCCTCAATGGAGGGGCGGTGTGTTGGAAGAGTTCCAAACATGAAACCGTTGCAGACTCGACGATGGAAGCGGAATACATCGCTGCATCTGATGCCGCAAAAGAAGCTGTCTGGATGAGAAAGTTCTTGAAGGAGCTTCAGGTGGTTCCGTCCATTGTTGATCCAATACCTCTGTATTGCGACAACAACGGGGCTATAGCTTTAGCGAAGGAACCCAGGTCCCATCAGAGATCCAGACACATCTTGAGGCGGTATCACCTGATCAGGGAGATCGTGGATCGCCAGGAGATCGAGGTTCGGAGAGTCGCTTCAGAAGATAACACTGCAGATCCATTCACCAAGGCCTTGCCCCAGACTCAGTTCGAGCGGCTGTCCGAGATGATAGGTCTTCGATACGCCAGTACATGGCCTTAGTGCAAGTGGGAGATTGTTAGTGTATATGCCCTAGAGGCCATTACTGTATCATACTAGTTTGTAAATTACTTAATGGAAGCTTGGGATATTCACCTTGTATATACAATCTTGCTCAAGATAGTAGTATGCTACTTGGTTTGTTTCTACTTCAATGTGTACATGTGTTTATTTTAGTATATCGCCTATACACATTAGTGGAGCCCTTAGGATCTTTGCTTGATTACCAGCGTTGTGATGGCAGTCACACTAGTGGGGCTGGGTAATCTATAAGCACATCCTTATGCAGGTCCCTGGTCGCAGGACTATCGAGACAGGGCATCGATACTCCGAAGTAGACTAGCGCATGCGCTTCTCATTCCAGTGTGGGAGACGGTCTGTCCCACAGCCGTCGGTACGTCGTACTTGAGAGAGTATGCGGGTGCTCGTTGGGTTACGAGTACACTGGACAGGACTCGTCGGGAACTGACTAGTTGGTATTATGCCTATCGTCAGTTATCAGTTCCCAGGTGACATGAGTACAGCTTAGTGCGCTGACTTGACACTGTCACTTCGCCTCGAGTGTGTTCCCACTGTACTTTGATTACTACCCTACCACGGCTCAAAGGAGTCGTGTAAACAGGTGGTAGTTGGGTGCAGTCCCGAAGCACTTGGAGGCAGTGACGGTTAGACAGGATTCGTCTCTCCCGGTATTGGGGGTTGACATCGCGCTGTGTCTAGGAGAGCCATTACACGAGTAGTCCCTGGCCAGGGAAAACGAGATATACTGGTAGGCTTCCAGTTTTATCTCAGGGTGTTTTGGGCTTCACTCCGACACGACTTGTACCGCTATTGGGGGACTGACGTCTACCGCCCCCTAGGCCCGCCATGCGATGTATCAGACGAACAGACCGGACTGTACGGAGAATGTCACATTCAGGCTCAGTAGGAGTTCAGATGGGTTTCGCCTCGTCAGTCTTCTTGTCGGCATCTACCTGGGGACCGTTACGCACAACTAGTGCCGCTTGCGGTCTGTGGTTAAACCCACTGCCAGCGTAGTGTCGAGTCTTTAGAGTCCCACACAGAAAGCTATTCGCCTTTAGGCAAAAGAGTAGAGGTCGCATGGTTTTGCGACAGGTCGCATGGTTTTGCGACAGGTTTCGGTCACATCCGTGCACTTGTGCACGTACAGTGTCCGGACAGTTTACACTAGCGGGCTTTGGTTTAAGCTAGATCCTAGTGTACCTTTTGGGATTGGATTTATCCAGTATGCATTCGTGTTCCTCGGAACGCGGATGCGGGTGTGTATGCACAGTTGACGGAGAGACAGAGGCAGAGGATTCTCATTAGGGTTGTTGACCGTTGACAGTTGACTATTGACTTTTTGCTCAACCCTAATGAGAATATGATATGTGATTAACAATTATATTAATTAAGTATTATGGTGACATGGTTGTTGAGGGGTTGACTTTGTTGACTTGTTGACTTTGTTGACCGGTTGACTAGGTTGGACTAGTTGACCATCATGATGACTATGGCTATCATTTCATGGCAAAGACTTTTTACTTGCTTGATTCTTTTGTGAGAAATGAGTGCATGAAATGATTTAGCCATTTTGACTTGAACCATTTTACACAATACTTGATTATTATTTTTGTGATGATGGTTTTGGATTATGAGAGCCAAATGAGAAAACTCTTCTCTCATTCTTTCATGCTCATTCTCTCTCTTGTTCTTGAGCTCTCATCTCCTCCTCTTGCTCTCCCTCTCTTGACTCTATGGTTCACTTGTCTCATGAGTTGAGAACCAAGAACCATAGATAAAATCCCATACAAACTATTCTCTACTCACTCTAGTTCACAAGGTTTAGCAAACCGAGTGAACTAGTTTCTTCAAAGTTCGAAGAAGGAGCCAAAGGTTGAAGCTTTCAGGTGGATCTATCTTCGGCGCAAGGAGACGACGGGGAGAAGCCGATTCGGACGACCATCGAAGCTTGAAGACGAAGGAGTTCGAGAAAAAGAAAGGTATAACCCCCTAACCGAGTAGTTAGCAACTCGTAGTTAGGTTGTTAGTTAGATGTTTAACAAAGATCCGGTTTTGAGTCCATGTTACCACCTCTAAGAAAATTGTTTTTCACCAAATTCCGCATGCCCGAAAGTACCGGGAGAGGTAGCATGGACTTACAAGATCTGTAGTTTGCATAGTAGATGTTAAACTAGACCCAAGTCATACCTATTTCAACAACTAACGAATCGGGAGTATCTTAAAAACGCTGTAGCCCTTATTTTACAAAAACACCGATTTGTCTTATTTCAAATAGCAAGCTGCATTATTATTCATTTACCATTTATTCTACGGCTCGCATTGCATTGCATGCATATATGTTATTGATTCATATTCCTTTATACATATGCCTTTACATAGTTCTATGCTCATATTAGTGTTTCATGTTGCATGTATTATAATTCATGGATTTCGCACTGTGATATGGCGGCATATGATGATTCTCGATTGTTTTACTCCTGCATATATATATCAGTGGTATGGGACGCTGAAATATATATGTATACCCATAGTATATATATATTAGTGGTATGGGACGCCGATATATATATACACCTACTTGATATATCATCATGATGATCTATGCAAACTTACATTTGCATCCCGATATATGAAAGTGGGGGCTGACCCGGACTGACGGATGCCCGATATATGAGAGTGGGGGCTGATCCGGACTGACGGATGCCCGATATATGAGAGTGGGGGCTGACCCGGACTGACGGATGCCGATATATGAGAGTAGGGGCTGACCCGGACTGACGGATGCTCGATATATGAGAGTAGGGGCTGACCCGGACTGACGGATGCCCGATATATGAGAGTGGGGGCTGACCCGGACAGACGGATGCCCGATATATGAAAGGAGCCTATGTGCTCGATATGAGAGGAACCTTTATGGTCGATGGTATATTATATCTCCCTACCCCACATTTATTTTATATGCATTGCATCATGTATTAGTAGTGTAAGTCCACGTTGCCCACCCCGGTGCTTACGGGGAGGCGGGAACGTTATGAAAAATTCGATTTTTACAACACTAGGAAACATGGACTAACCAAAGGAGGGATCATTGCTAAACATAAACTAACTACCAAGCTAAAAGAGTTAGCTACTCGGTTAAGGTGTTATACCGAAGTCTTGAAGTCCTTCTGTTCTTGCTCCTTGGAGTGGGATGAACGGGTTCTCCTCGTCGCCTTCTCTTGCCGAAGAAAGATCCACCCGAGGGCCTCAACCTTTGGCTCCAACCTCAAATTTGGGAGTATAATCTGTCTCTGCCTCTGCCTCAGTCAACTGTGCATACACACCCGAATCCGTGTTCCGAGGAACACGAATACAAAGAGATAAAACCAATCCCGAAGCATATACTAGGATCTGGCTTAAACCAAAGCCCGCTTGTATAATCTGTCCGGACACCAAACGTGCACAAGTGCGTGGATGTGAACGAACCCCGTCGCAAAACCATGTGACCTCTACTCGTTTTGCCTAAAGGCGAATAAACCTCTGTGTGGGACTCTAAAGACTCGACACTAAGCTGTCAGTGGATTCAAGCACAGACCGCAAGCGGCACTAGCTGTACGTAATGGTCCCCAGGTAGATGCCGATAAGAAAACTGACGAGGTAAACCCATCTGAACTCCTACTGAGCCTGAATGTGAAGTCTCCGTACAGTCCGGTCTGTTCGTCTAAGAGTATCGCATGGCGGGCCTAGGAGGGCGGTAAACGTCAGTCCCCTAATAGTGGTACAAGTTGTGTCGGAGTGTAACCCAGAACACCCTGAGATAATACTGGAAACCTACCAGTATATCTCGCTTGCCCTGGCCAGGGACTTTGTGTAATGGCTCTCCTAGACACAGCACGATATCAATCCCCAATACTGGGAGAGACGAATCCTGTCTAACCGTCACTGCCTCCAAGTGCTTCGGGACTGCAGCCAACTGCTACCTGTTTGCACGACTCCTTTGAGCCGTGGTAGGGTAGCAATCTAAGAACAGTGGGAACACACTCGAAGCAAAGTGACAGTGTCAAGTCAACGGACTAAGCTGTACTCATGTCACGTGGGAACTGATAACTGACGATAGGTATAATACCAACCAACAGTTCCCGACGAGTCCTGTCCAGTGTACTCATAACCTAACGAGTACCCGCATACTATCTCAAGTACGACGTACTGACGGCTGTGGGACAGACCATCTCCCCTACTGGGATGAGAAGCGTATACGCTAGTCTACTCCGGAGTATCGATGCCCTGTCTCGATAGTCCTACGACTAGGGACCTGTATAAGGATGTGCTTATAGATTACCCAGTCCCCACAAGTGTGACTGCCATCACAACGCTTGTAATCAAGCAAAGATCCTAAAGGCTCCACTAATATGTATATAAGCGATATGTTAAAAGAAACACATGCACATATTGATGTAGAGACAAACCAAGTAGCATATTACCATTTTGTGCTAGATTGTCTATACAACTGTGAATATCCCAAGCTTCCATTAAGTAATATACAAGCTAGTATGATATAGTAATGGCCTCTAGGGCATATACACTAACAATCTCCCACTTACACTAAGGCCATGTATTGGTATATCGAAGACCTATCATCTCGATCAGCCGCTCGAACTGATTCTTGGGTAGGGCCTTCGTGAGTGGATCTGCAGTGTTATCCTCCGAATTTACTCTCTTCACCTCGATCTCTCGGCGATCTGCGATCTCCCTGATCAGGTGGTACCGCCTCAAAATGTTTCTGGACTTCTGATGGGACCTGGGTTCCTTCGCTAAAGCTATAGCTCCGTTGTTGTCACAATACAACGATATTGGATCAACAATGGTAGGAACCACCTGAAGCTCCGTAATGAACTTTTTCATCCAGACAGCTTCCTTTGCGGCATCGCAAGCAGCTATGTACTCCGCTTCCATAGTTGAGTCAGCAACGGTTTCCTGCTTGGAACTCTTCCAGCAAACCGCCCCTCCATTGAGGGTAAAGACATAACCCGACATGGACTTGGAGTCGTCCTTGTCACTCTGGAAGCTGGAGTCAGCAAAGGCCTCAATCTGGAGGTCTTTTCCGCCATACACCAAAAACATCTCCTTAGTCCTTCTCAGGTACTTGAGAATGTTCTTTACTGCTATCCAGTGTTTCTTCCCTGGGTCCGACTGATACCGACTTACAACGCTTAATGCGTATGCTACATCTGGTCTGGTACATAACATCGTATACATTATAGAGCTTACCGTAGATGCGTAGGGTATAGATGACATGCGAGCCCTTTCCAAATCAGTCTTGGGAGACATCTCTTTGGAGAGGGTGATTCCGTGACAAGCCGGTAGATTACCGCGCTTGGAATCTTCCATACTGAATCGTTTCAGTATGGTGTCGATGTACCTGGACTGTGAAAGTCCCAACATCCTCTTAGATCAATCACGATAGATCTGGATCCCCAGAATATAGTTGGTATCGCCCAGGTCCTTCATGGAGAACCTCTGTGACAAGAATCCTTTGACTGACTGTAGTATAGGAATATCATTTCCTATTAGGAGAATGTCATCGACGTACAAGACGAGGAATACCACAGTTCTCCCTACAGTCTTACTGTAAATGAATGGTTCATCTGGGTTTTTGATAAAGTCGAATTCTTTGACAGTATCATTAAAGCAGATGTTCCAACTCCATGATGCCTGCTTCAGTCCATAGATGTACTTGAGCAACTTGCACACTTTACTGCTGCTCCCACTCTGAATGAATCCCTCCGGCTGATCCATATAGACGCACTCTTCCAAATTTCCATTTAGGAAAGCCGTCTTTACGTCCATCTGCCAGATCTCATAATCGTGGAAGGCAGCAATGGCAAGAAGGATCCGAATGGATTTGAGCATAGCCACTGGAGAAAAGGTCTCGTCATAGTCCAAACCAGGACGTTGACGAAAACCGTTTGCTACAAGTCTAGCTCTATAGGTTTCAACCTGCCTATCTACACCAATCTTCTTTCTGAAGATCCATTTGCAGCCTACGGGTTTTACCCCTTCTGGAGCAAAGTCCAAAGTCCAAACTTTGTTGGTGTACATGGACTCCATCTCGGTCCGCATTGCATCCAGCCATTTTACCGAGTCACCGCTCTGAATGGCTTGCTGGAAGCTAGTAGGCTCACCATAATCAATAGTGCAATCCTCTCTATCCCCGTCTATGAGAAAACCGTAGTATCTCTCGGGCGGATGAGACTGCCTACTACTCCAGCGGAGTGGCGCTGGGATGTCCGGTTCTCCTGAACCTTCTGTTTCTTCCAAGCTTTCAGTAATAGCTTGTGGTTCTAGAATTTCTTCCAGTTCTATTGCGCTCCCACTTATTTGATTTTCTAAAAATTCAGTTTCCAAGAAGTGGGCATGCTGAGAAACAAAAACCTTTTGTTCCTCTGCGGAATAGAAAAGAAACCCCCTGGAGTTCTTTGGGTATTCCACAAACTTACACAGTACTGAGCGTGCCTCGAGCTTGTCCGCATGCTGCTTCTTTACAAAAGCTGGACATCCCCATGTCTTAAGATACTTAATACAGGGTTTCTTCCCACTCCACATCTGATATGGGGTGGTAGGCATAGTCTTGGTTGGAGCCTTGTTCAAGAGATATGCAGCTGTTTCTAGTGCATAACCCCAGAAAGATCGCGGCAACACAGCTTTACTCATCATGGAACGAACCATATCCAATAGGGTTCAATTCCTCCTTTCCGATACACCGTTGTGTTGTGGTGTGTATGGAGGAGTAAGCATAGAGAGAATTCCATTCTCTTTTAAGTAGCCCAGAAACTCGGCACTCAAGTATTCACCACCTCGATCAGATCTTAGTGTCTTGATACTTTTGCATGTTTGTTTTTCAACTTCATTCTTGTATTCCCGAAATTTCTCAAAGGCCTCGGATTTATGCTTCATTAGGAAGACATGTCCATACCTAGAGAAATCATCTGTGAAAGTAATGAAGTATGAATGACCACTTCGCGCATGTGTAGACATTGGACCACACACATCACTGTGTATGAGTCCCAAGAGCTCGCTTGCTCTTTTTCCGTGTCCAGTGAACGGAGTCTTTGTCATCTTTCCCAAGAGACAAGATTCACAAGTGGCATAAGACTGATACTCGAACGGATTCAAGTTTCCCTTTTATGTAACTTTGTTAACCGTGTCTCATTAATGTGACCCAGTCTACAATGCCATAAGAAAGGCTGATTTATTTCCGGAGACTTTCTTTTAAGTGTGATCTGGACACTGAAAATCTGAGCTTGATTTAATACGTATATTCCGTTATCTAATGTACCTGACCCAATCAGAACTTGATTTAGGTGGATTTGAACCACATCGCTTACAAAAGTAAAATCATATCCTACCTTAGAATGTAAGGATACAGATATGATATTACAAGTCGCACCTATTACATAAAAACAGTTACGCAGAATCAATATCTGCCTAGTTGTCAGTCCAAGATGATATTCCCCTACGGATTCAGCGTACATGCTCATTCCGTTAGCAACCCTGAGAGTCATATCACCGATCAAGATAACCCTACGGTTTCTCAGAGCCTGTAACGAATTACAGATATGAGATCCTGATCCGGTATCCAATACCTAGGAGGTAGGGTTAACTGACATACAGTTCTCTATTACAAACACACCCGAAGCCGAAGCCACAACCTGCTTCGAATTCTGGCTACTGGCTATGCTAGCCCTGCAATCCTTCTGCCAATGTTCATTCCTGTAACAATAGGAACGTCCCTCTTTTACTACATCCAGTCCCGAAACTTCTACCCTTTCCTTTCCTTTTACTTCCCTGGTTTCCTTCAGGGTAGAAGGTAGAGACTGTAGAACTAAGTCAGTATCTGACCCGTTCTTCAACGTGGTCTTCAGGTCCGTGAGCTCAAAATAGCTGGTCTCTGTAAGGACGTTGCCCCTTACAGAGGACCCGATAGCCAACCTCGCTGGAAGCAATTTGTTCGAGGTCTCATATCTTGCGATACGAGATTGCTCTCCATATAAATCTTTTTTACGGAGGACGATAAAAACTAAGTCCATCTTCTCGTGCTGCCTCTGGTATGCACCATCAACTGAGGCTAACACAAGGCACTTGGCTTTCGCACAGTCCTTTTCCAATGTCTTACGGGTATGAATATCTGTGACAGGGGAAACTAGACCTGAGACGGCAGGTGTTGGATCAGTCAAGAGGTGTCCCAGCTTGTCATGGGTAATGGACATCTAGACAGACCTTTGCCAGTAAAAACAGTCAGATTCAGTCATTTTATTATCTAGATATAACCTATGTCTGGTCACTGGGTCGCTGCAATTAAGAGAGAGAGAAGAAAACACTTTAGCATGATGCTCTTGCAAGTTTAGACTAGTTTTTAATTTATCTAAACAGGATGGCTCCCACTGTCTCTCGAATCCCTCCTCAAACTATAAAGGAAGAATTAGTCGGGATCAATCTCACCGTACAATTCTTGCATAACCTTTCAGCCAGGCCAGTGTCGGTACATCGAGGGTGGTTTTCCAACGCTTTCGCGAAGTTCCTTAATTAAGTAACCTTTTTTCCCTGTGGGCATAACCCCGCTAACACCTTTCTAGACACCTACTTGGTTTATAGCATTGATCGTTAAGCGAGAAAGTTCCCGAGGAGTAGCATATACTCACAGTAGGATCAGGATCCAAATATCATCGTATGATAAAACTGAAGGAATCATACCAGAATCATCACACTCCAAATGGTATGCAACACTAGCAAGTTTCAGTTTCTTTAGAAACTCCCGATGTGGATTTTTGCCCCATGCTCTTATGACCTTGACGAAGGTCAACAAATCATAAGTCACATGTCAAGTTCTACCCGTCATTGCCCAGGTTAATTTGAACCCATCCGTATATACCCTTGACGAAGGTCAACAAGGTAATACGACTGTCCCAAACCAACTCATCTATCTATGCTACATATGAACACCCAACAGCTACCAATCACTATGCCTTGACGAAGGTCAACAAACATAGCTTGAATACTATTGAATGTTCATACGAAACGACGGAGGGCTACAAATGGTTTTGGCGAAACCGTGAACTTAGTGAACTTGATATAATCGAAAGAACCTTGATAGCTTTTAAAAGGAGTGGTTTAAGCTCCGTGTTTAAAAGTTTTTTTTGAAAAGAAACCGAGTGGTTTGAAATTGTTCCAACGACTTTTACTTGGTTTATTTTCTTGCATTAATTTTAAAGCGTACCATCAATTAATCCAACCATTGCAGAAAACAACGAAAATATGACGTACGCTTATGCCGTCCGCATTCGCCACGGGGTCCCGTCATCACCCGTTAGGTTACTTTACTAACGACATAGCTGGGGATGGACTAGCGCGGATGCAAAACATAAGCAACGCCTAAATAGATATCATATATAGATATATACACATTCGTCACATGCAATGATAGCCATTCCAGATCACAGATGAACACATTCGATATACTGGGAATCCGCATTTCGTACGAGCCTGTAACGAAGAGCGGATTACACGGTCGCGATGAATAGCCAAACCCCACCCTAGACCCCTACGGGTGCGGCAAACTACCCGCCAAGTACCCGAAGCGAAGCAACCTCCCTCAACACTGTGAGTAGGCCACTCGGCACTTCGGGATACCCGGTAGTTTGTGCACCCGACCTTGGGTCTATCCTAGGAGCAAAAACAGTAAAAGAAATTATACAATGACGGCTACAACTCCATCCCGGTTGTGCGGCCTTACAAATAATATTACATCAATTTACATATTACATGAATTGAAAGAATAAGAAAACTCTCATCTCACAACCCCCCGGCTATTCATCCGCGACAATCCAACGAATTCATATACACAAACCATCAACATTATAGATCACAGATATGTATAGCCCCCACTAATCGACGTATAGCGATTAGCAGACGTTCAATACATATATCACATCACAGATATAACCCATTAGCCAAAATGTAAAGAAGTTCGATCAAAATACGGATTTGTGACCTCCCCAAAAACTAACTTGTTCTCTGGAAATTCTGGGCAGAAACAAACCATCTCAAAAATCACAAAACATCAACAGAAGAAAACTGCAGGAGAAACGATCCACCGCGGTGAGTTGGTCGACTCACTGGATCGTTTTTCTTGCTTGCTCTAACAAAAGCCTGAGCCGATTTTTAGTACATGATTTATTATTTTTGGAGCAGAAATAAAAATCGGCAGAAACTTGGGTTTTAGAAAACGTGTTTTGCGATTTTTTTCCGATCGAAGTTCTAGATACTTTGCTAACTTTCTAGTTTGTGTTTAGCTAGGCTCTGATACCACTGTAAGTCCACGTTGCCCACCCCGGTGCTTACGGGGAGGCGGAAACGTTATGAAAAATTCGATTTTTACAACACTAGGCAACATGGACTAACCAAAGGAGGGATCTTTGCTAAACATAAACTAACTACCAAGCTAAAAGAGTTACCTACTCGGTTAAGGGGTTATACCTAAGTCTTGAAGTCCTTCTCTTCTTGCTCCTTGGAGTGGGATGAACGGGTTCTCCTCGTCGCCTTCTCTTGCCGAAGAAAGATCCACCCGAGGGCCTCTACCTTTGGCTCCAACCTCAAACTAGAAGTAATTAAGGTGCTTGATGTGCTAAATCTAGTACTTTAGAAAGAGTAGAGAGTAATTTTGAAGGTTTTTATCTCAAGCTCAATGGTTCTCAACTCATGAGAGGGGAGAGCTTTGAGAGAGAGGAAGAGGATGAGAGAGAATGAGAATGATAGAATGAGAAGATAATGACAACCTTCTCACATATATGTGTGAATTATGATAATTAAAAAATTAGCTAAAGATAATTGTGATGGTTAACTTGAAATGACCATTATCATTTCACATTAATTACTTTTGCAAGAATCAAAGAGCATCTTTCATATGAAATGATGATGGTCAATATGTCAACATAGGTCAACAAGTCAACCATAGTCAAATGGTCAACAACCCTAACCATAACACAATTATAATTAACTAATATTAATAATCATATTTCACACATAAGCATTAGGATTAAGAAAAAGACAATGGTCATTAACCCTAATGAAAATCCTCTGCCTCTGCCTCAGTCAACTGTGCATACACACCCGTATCCGTGTTCCGAGGAACACGAATACAAAGAGAAAAAACCAATCCCGAAACATATACTAGGATCTGGCTTAAACTAAAGCCCGCTAGTATAATCTGTCCGGACACCAAACATGCACAAGTGCGCGGATGTGAACGAACCCCGTCGCAAAACCATGCGACCTCTACTCGTTTTTCCTAAAGGCGAATAACCCTCTGTGTGGGACTCTAAAGACTCGACACTTTGCTGGCAGTGGGTTTAACCACAGACCGCAAGTGGCACTAGCTGTACGTAATTGTCCCTAGGTAGATGCCGATAAGAAGACTGACGAGGTAAACCCATCTGAACTCCTACTGAGGCTGAATGTGACAGTCTCCGTACAGTCCGGTCTGTTCGTCTAAGAGTATCGCATGGCGGGCTTAGGGGGGCGGTAAACGTCAGTCCCCTAATAGCGGCACAAGTCGTGTCGGAGTGTAACCCAGAACACCCTGAGATAACACTGGAAACCTACCAGTATATCTCGCTTGCCCTGGCCAGGGACATTGTGTAATGGCTCTCCTATACACAGCGCGATATCAACCCCCAATACCGGGAGAGACGAATCCTGTCTAACCGTCACTGCCTCCAAGTGCTACGGGACTGCACCGAACTGCTGCCTGTTTGCACGACTCCTTTGAGCCGTGGTAGGGTAGCAATCTAAGAACAGTGGGAACACACTCGAGGCGAAGTGACAGTGTCAAGTCAACGGACTAAGCTGTACTCATGTCACCTGGGAACTGATAACTGACGATAGGTATAATACCAACCAACAGTTCCCGACGAGTCCTGTCCAGTGTACTCGTAACCTAATGAGCACCCGCATACTATCTCAAGTACGATGTACTGACAGTTGTGGGACAGACCATCTCCCCTGCTGGGATGAGAAGCGTATACGCTAGTCTACTCCGGAGTATCGATGCCCTGTCTCGATAGTCCTACGACTAGGGACCTGTATAAGGATGTGCTTATAGATTACCCAGCCCCCACAAGTGTGACTGCCATCACAACGCTGGTAATCAAGCAAAGATCCTAAGGGCTCCACTAATATGTATATAAGCGATATGCTAAAAGAAACACATGCACATATTGAAGTAGAGACAAACCAAGTAGCATACTACCATTTTGAGCAAGATTTTCTATATAACTGTGAATATCCCAAGCATCCATTAAGTAATATACAAGCTAGTATGATACAGTAA